>JAJHZJ010000181.1:4203026-4803026 GCA_023548195.1 Bettongia penicillata ogilbyi
AAGTAATGAAATTAATTTACTCATGTCTAAAAGGTTGTTTTGGGTTTTTTTTAAGTGTGTAATGGTTGGAGTTTATAGCCTAATCAGACACAAAAAAGTGCAAGTATTGAAATACATTTCTTGTTGAAAGAATGGATTAAAAGCTGACTTCTAACAAATGATAATATAAATAGTATAAAGTCAATTTGCATAGTTTTTCAAGGGGCTCTGAAATATTGCCAACTGTCAAAATACCACCTACGCAAAATAAAAGTAAAAATGTGTGGGATGTAAATTCTGAAGCACTAATGTAATGTAACCAGTATCTATTTTAAATGACTGGCAGGCACTGGTTTCTGACTAAATAGCACATTCTTTATTAAGTCACAAGTAAGTCTGCCTTTATATAAAAACCAAGACATTTCAAAGATGAAAAAACAGCCACAGATTTAAAAATGAGAATCATGACAAAAATGCTTCAGCACCATATAGTCTGAAAAATAAAAAGCAGTGTAGTTTTATGAGGCTCTGTCTAAGGCACTGGGGATACTAAGAGATGACTGTGGAAGTCCTTTCCATTAACCATCTCTGTCATATCATGTTTCATGAGCAAAGGTTAACTAGGGCCTGAAGGAAGCTTAGGGCATAGGAGAGAAAGTTGCTGCTAGTATTAAGATGATGCTTCTGTGACTACATGCTTTTGTTGGATATTATTCAAAGCTGATATGGTTGCTGCCTCCAAGAGTCTCTGTGTTTGGTCATAATTAATTTACATGTTAAACATGGAGTTTAATCCAAAATTATGCTATGATTGTGACTCCCAGTATAATCCTTGTTATACTTTGAATAATCCTTCCTTAATTTTGTAGCATTTGAAGAATGAAGGAAGGATCATTTGTCTGCAGGGTCTTCAATGTGAAAATGAATGAATACCCTTAATGTTTTCGGTGTGACTGACAAAGCTTCAGATCAGTCACATGACCTGAAGTTAACATGAACCATTGCAGACTGGATAAGGATAAGCCTACAAGCTACAAACCTAAAAGGAATTAAACCAGACCTGGAATAAATTGGGCCCTCAGCAACTCAGAGTTTTCCATTTAACATGCACTTGACAGCACTGATACAGCGCTGCTTCAGACTGCTGATGACAGGGTGGAATCAAGGCAGAGAGTGCTGACGAGCTTAAACCAACAAGTGTTGGTCATCTTTGCCATGCCACACACTTACATGTCATCAGGGTCACACTTCTCTGATTAAGGAAGAAGGGATAAGTCTTTAGGAGCACATGTAGAAATCAGTTCATTCACAAGCAGACAACCTATTATCTAATTGATAGATAGAACTTGTATACAAGTAAAAATTGAAAAATACATGTTTATTTTTCTTAAGTTAATACAATGCAATAAATGTTTAATTTATTTTACATAATATTAATTTGATTATTTAGTGCATATACAACTTAATAGTTTAAGTATATTAAAAAAAATAAGCCTGGAATTATCTGTCCAAAATGACTGTTGATGGGTGATATTTTGTATATGGGACTTGATACATATGTTGAAATAAAATTACACTTGACTCCATATCATACCCTATATTTATCTCTCCTGGGTTGCTGGATTCCAATTTATTTTTTTATTTTCTCAGAGTTGGCTCAGGATATTGATACGATCATTGATAGTATTTCCTGACCCAGATAATATGCATTCAAAGGTCTCCATTTCAAGGATAATTAACTATTTACTTTTGCTAAACATATAATATATGCCATCAACACATCCTTCTAGACACCTCATATTTAGAGATTTAGAAGCATTAGGTATGCTTGTCCAATTTAAATCAGTTTAAAACTTGGGCAGCAAGGCTTCAAAAAGCTAGCAGTGTATACAAGCATGAATTTTACTTCAATTTTATTTGCTGCCTTTGGGGAAAAAATTTGGGAGCACTGCTGAAAAAAGGACTTTCTAAACTACCATCAGGAGAGAAACCAGCAGGAGATAGTGTAGAGTAAACCAAAAATTTAATGTTTGCTTAGTAGCTGAAGAGAATACTGATAAAAATAAAATGATTCCATTCTCTTATATACAGTTAGTAATCTTGAACCTTTATAATATATTAAGCTCTACAAGGGAGAAAATTAGTTACTAAATATAACGATGATATTTGAAGATTGTCACAATTTAAAAAAGTAATAGAACTTTTGCAAGATATGTTTTTTACAGACTAGGGGAAAATCAAGGTGGTGAAATCAAATTTTATAAAAAACAGACTCTTTCAGAAAGGATATTGGTGAATGATGACTCTCACTGATATCAAATAGAACTTGTGTTGTGTGTTTGTTCATTCCCAAAGAAGATCATGCCATCAGAGGACTGATGACATGACTTGCACTTGACTTTGTTTTGAGTGAGGGAGGGCTATGCAGGTCACCAGCCTCACTTCTCCTCCAGAGTCATCTGAATCCAGTGACCAGATATTCATCAGGATGACTGGAGATGACCCAGGATGCACTGGGAGGCCTTGGACCCTTTAGGCCAAGGTCTTTGCAGGTACTCACTTAGGGTGAGGTAACACCCTGTCTGTGATGTGAGAGATAACATTATCATGTGCAAATGGCATTGTAAATTTGATTTGTTACTAGGCCAAACTCAAACATTCAACATAAGAGAGAAACAATGAAGACCCTGCCCAAGACTTGGAGGAGTGCCTCAAAAAATGCTTAGTATTTGTCAATATTAATTGCTTTTAGTGATCTGCAATTTCATCATTGAAGGTTCTCCCTAAGTCATTGCTGATTGCAATACTTTCATGATTCTTTATCTCGCATAATTTTTGTCTGTGTCCTCTTATAAATCTTCCTCAGTAGATCCACCCAACGTGGGAGAGGCCCTCCCTTTTGCTCTTTTACTTTTTCTACGGTCCCCCCTGTATTTCTCAGGCTGTTCATCTTTAATCTCCTATTTTTAGGCCATGACTCATTTACCTTTTTGTCTATTCCTACATAGCTACAATTATCCCTCTTTTTCTGATTCTCATTAAGAAAATTTAACGCTCAAAAGCAAGCTTAAGAGGGGGAATTGCCCCACCTTAAAAAAAAAACAAAACAAAAATACAACAAACCATGCATTAAAAAGTGTTTTTAAACCATCTTGGTTGTTCTGTTTCAGTCATGGAAGTCATAATTGAATTTGAAAGATACTTTCAAATCAGGGAAGTAGTGCACAAAGATAAAGCAGACTAGAGCAGAAGTTTTATGTAGAAATAATAGGTCCAGAGTAGATTGGAGGTAGGATTTGAATTTTGCTATTACAGCTTAGTTGGACAGTTACTTATTTAAATATTAGAACTTGGATTAGTAGTCATCTGAACAAATAACTAACCTTGTGAGAGTCTGAAATGAGAACGTGAACTAGGAGAAAGATAAGTATTCTGAAATATTCTAATCCCTAGATTGGGATGCTCTCTGCTGTTGTTAAATCCAAGAGTACATTAGTTGTAGTAAAAAATAATAATAATAATAAACTGATGGTACAGATCTTGAAGGAAAAAATAGTAATTGTGTTTTGTTGTTTCTTTTTTAAAATATTTTTCCAGTTATGTGTAAAAACAATTTTTGAAACTTTTAAAAAAAACATTGAGCTTAACAATTCTCTCCACCCGTCATTGAGAAGGCAAGCAGTTTTATACAGGTTATACATATGCAGATATGCAAAACATATTTCTATATTAGTTAAGTTTTAAAAGAAAAAACAGACCAGAAAAAAGTAAGAACCATAAAGAAAGTAAAAAAAAAAAAAGTAATGTAAAAAAAATGTAAGTCTTTCCAGGATTTTCTGAAAGCACCCTGCTTGTCGTTTCTTATAGCGTAAAGTATTCCATTGCAATCATACATCACAACTTATTCAGTCATTCCCCAAATGATGTACATCCCCCTCAGTTTCCAATTCTTTGCCACCACAAAAAGAGCTGCTATAAATATTTTTGTACATATAGGTCCTTTTCCTTTTTTTTTTCTTTTTTTCCTTTGGAATCTGTTGTTAATTAGTGTCGTGTCTGGCTCTTTGTGACCTTGTGGACCATAGCACTCTAGAGCCTTCTATCCTCCACTGTCTCCCAAAGTCTTTCCAAGCTCATGTTTGTTGTTTCTCTGAGACTATCTGTCACATCCTCTGCCATCCTCTTCTCCTTTTTTCTTTAATCTTTCCCAACTTAAGTGTCTTTTCCACTGAGTCCTGCCTTTTCATTATGTGCCAGACTTCTTAACCTTCACCTTCAATATTTGTTCTGCCAGTGAATAGTCTTGAATTCAGTTCTTCCAGATGGCTCTCAAAAGTCTTCTGTAGTACCACAATTCAGAAACATTGATTCTGCAGCGCTCAGCTTTCCTTACAATCCAACTCTCACAGCCGCACGTAACTGCTGGAAAAACCGTAGCTTCGACCGGATGTGTTTGGTTTTGTTGTTGTTCCTGTCATTCAGTCACATCTGAATCTACATGACCCCATAGACCATAGCATGCCAGATCCTTCTTTCCTCTACTATCTTTCTAAATAGGTCCAAGTTCGTGTTCATTGTTTCCATGACACTATCTATCCATTTCATCCTCTGCCATCCCTTTTTCCTTCAGTATTTCCTGATACCAGGATCTTTCCCATCTTCTCATTATGTGGCCAAAGTATTTAAGTTTCAGCTTCAGTATTTGACCTTCCAGTGAAAAGTCTGAATTAATTTCTGTTAAGTAATGACTACTTTGAACTGTTTGCAGTCCAAAGGACTCTCAAAGGACTTCTCTAGTTCAATTCAAAAGCATCAGTTCTGTGGCACTCAGTTTTCTTTATAGTCCAGCTCTCACGGCCATATGTGGAAAAACTAGAAAAACTATGGCTTTGACTGTATAGACCTTTGTCAACAAGTTGATGTCTCTGCTTTGTAGTATACTATCCAGATTTGCCACAGCTTTTCTTCCAAGGAGCAAACATCTTTTAATTTCATGGCTTCAGTCACTGTCTGCAGTGATCTTTGAGTCCAAGAATGTAAAATATGACACTGCTTCCATCTTCTTCCAAAAATTTTCAAGTCTATTAGTAATGAATGAGTGTACCTCTCTCTCCACAGCTCCATCATTATTGAATTGCTCAACTTCTAATGATACTGGTTAGTCTTATGCATATAAGGCATAATTTTTTTCAGTTAATTTTTATTGGTTTCCTACATTCTCCTTCTCACCTAATTCAGAGGTTTCAGAGTTTGAAGAGCCATAGATCATTTAATACAATCTTCTCATTTTATACTCGTGAAAACTGAAACTCAGAAAATTAATTGATTTGTTTAGAGTCACACAGGTAAGTAGAAGAGTAGTGATTTTAACCCACATTTTCTGACTGCAAATGTAGTATTGCTTTCCCATCACTGCTGCATGTCAAGTACTAACACTATATCCCAGGTGTTTCATACTTTGATTTTTACTAAAGAGCATTAGTATTATTAAACTGTGTTGGACTTGGAGGCAGAAAGTCTGAGTTCAAATATAGCCTCTGACACTTACTAGCTGTGTGACCCTGGGCATATCACTTAACCTCTCTGTCTCAATTTTCTTATCCCTAAAATGAGGATAGTAATAGCAATCCCAGGGTTGTTGTGAAGAGCAAATGAGATAACATAGGTAAAACAGCTTACAAAACTTAAAGTATCATGTAAATGCTATTATTACAAAATGTCTGTATAATATGATCAATTTTCTTAACATTTTCAGACCACACTACCTCAAGCCTCCCTTAAAAATTTTATCTGCTACAGATAACATAGGATAAACAAACTATTCCTATGCGACTTCTTTTTTAAAGTCCTTTTACATTTAGTTAAATATATATACCCCAAAATTGTTATTTAAAGTATATTGGGATTTGAAGGTCTTTGTAAGAATGTTTTCTTTGAATTTGTTATGGAATGAGTCTTCTGTTGACACAAATTCTCTTCCAAGTAGTGAGGGTCTTCCTTTTGTTATTCTCATTTTCCTTTCTCCACCAGAAGTGCCCCCTTCCCAGATGCTTTTACTGATCCCCAGAGCATAGGAGTTACACAGCTTCACGCATATTGCTCTTCCCCCAGCAGATGTTGATTCCTCTAGTTCACCATGAAGGTAGCAGTGGAAAGTGTTTTCCTCTAAACCTGGCTGAAAAGTGTCAAGCCAAGTGTATTTCTGCCTTTACATTTGAAGTGACTTCAAGGAAGATTTTTTTTAAATAGTAAATTTTAGAAATAACCTCACAAGCTGAAAATTATTATTCGTACTACCTTGGGTAGTATGGGAAGGAAATGGCAAAAGTATAAGGTCTGTCTGAATGTTTGGGAGTGAGAGCAATGAGTCTAATTAGCCACTGAGAAAGCATTTTCAAACCTATGTATGATTTGTAGGAGATGTAGAATAGTGTAAAGGATATTGAACAAGGAGCCAAGAGATTTTAGGTTTGGTCCTCAGTCTTTCAGTAGTTAGTGATATGACCTTGAACAAATGATTTTGTTTCTCTGGGTCTTAGTTCTCATCTGTAAAAATAAGGGGGTTAGTCAGATCCCCCAAAGGTGCTACCTGCTCCAACATTATATGAGATATTCTAACATCCATGGTTCATTCCATGCTAAACTCATTGTCTCTGGTAACAGGCCTTTGAGCCCCTGGAATTCAATCCATAAAATAATAATATCAGTGAAACTTCAACTTCATCTTGATCAGCATTTATTAAGTGTCATTTACTGTACAAGGCTAAGCAAATAGGGGTACAAAATAAATAGCTTTAACCTTCAAGTTCATTCTGATTTCATGTGAGTCACATGCTTATAAACAATTTCCTCCATACATTCAACTAATTCGAGATCCATCTGGGGTAACCAGCTCTTCTTTTAAAAATGCAGCTATCTCTCCTGAGAGTTAAATTTATCCTAGTTCACACTTGAATGTGATGTTCAACCCAGCCAGTACCAAGCTGATGACAGTACCCTGGGAATAGAAATTTTGATTGGAACTAGGAGGCAGGCAAGATATTTGGAGGGACCCAGGAGCATTACAAAGATTTTGGACAACCAGGGGTTAGCCTGGCAGGACTGGATCATAAGTGATAAGAGAGAAGAGACTGAAGGAGAGAGAGAAAAGACTCAGAGAAGGAAGTGTGGGGGGGTACCATCAACAAACATTGCCTTACCTACTCTGCCATATGCCTAGATCTGTTTCTTGCTCATTGCCAGTGTCTAGGTTAACACACTGGGATTAGTTTGGAAAGCTTCAGCTCTCAGGTTCTCCCAGGTAAGCTCAGTCTTCACTGGTCCCAACCCAGCTCTCCAGTCTAATTTATTTACTCTGTCCAGTGCCTATCCTTCTCCTTAGGAGGAAAAGAAAAAAATACAAAAGGATTGACAGGTGATTATTTGACTGTTTTTCCCCACCATTCTTACCCTACCTGTTCCACTATAACTGGTAGAGTATTGAAAGGTTTTCATGAGAACCTATTAAACTCCTCCTTAGGTAGTGTTTCAAATTCACTCTGTTAACAAACAGGAGGCCTGTTGATTCCCTATGGTCCTCCTGGTCTCCTGCTTATTCTCTCTAAGTTCTTGTAACTGAACTGTTCAATCTAGCATTATTATAGTTTATCAGAATGCCCATTGGAACACAGATATTGATGAATGAGTCTTTTCCAGCTCTAAGTCTAAAGCATATACATGGTGTAAAAGCTGATAGATTAGTTGTGGATCAGGGCATATTAAATAGAAAAGGGTGATGAACCCAGGGGTGCTTTTGAAACTTCCATCTGCCATACAATGGATCTCATTAATTTACTTTAATCATTGGACATGAGTGAAATCCCATTTCAGCAAGAGGGGAGTGTAATGAAAATCTCCACATGACACAGAAATTTCCAAGTTCCAGCTGATAGTCCATGTGTTTTACGTAATACTCTCAACACAATTAAATTCTAGTAAAACCCAAGTTTCAGAGGTCTTAAAAAGAGTTATAACAAGAGTCAAGTCAATTTAACAAGAATGTATTAAATGCCTCCTTTCAGTCAGTCTATAAACATTGGTTAAGTGCCTACTGTGTGCCAGGCTCCTTTTATTAATTGCTCCTTTGTGTAAACCCTTAGGGAGACACAAAGGCTGAACAGCAACAACAGAAAAAAGGTGCCTATCCTCCAGGAGTTTATATTCTACTAGATTTGATTTGTGGTGTTTTTGCATTGATGTGTTTCTAAAGATCTTCTGTCCTATCTTTGCTATTTTATGGAGATGTGTAGCAAGTTCTAGTGAGCAGATCCAATTAACAGGCATTAATTCCTGTACCTTGATAAGTGGTCAAATAGGTTTGAAGTGAGGAATTACATAAATTGACGTAAACATTTATTAGGCATATACTATGTCACATGCACTGTGTTAAGTGCTTGGAGATACAAAGAAAGGCAAATCACAGTCCCTGCTGTCCTCAAAGAGCTCAGCATCTCACAGGAAAAACAATGTTCAAATGACTAGATACAAATGAACTGTATACAGGATAAATCAGAAATGATCAACACAAGAAAAATACTAGATTTAAGAGGGCTTAGGAGATACTTCTTGTAGAAGGTGAGATGGTTGCCAAAGAAGACCATGCCATCAGAGAAATGATGACATGACTTGCGCTTGACTTTGTTTTGATGAGGGAGGGCTGTGGAGGTCATCATCCTCACTTCTCCTCCTGAGTCATCTGAATCCAGTGACCAGATATTCATCAGGATAACTGGAGATGACGCAGGATGAGGCAGTTGGGGTTAAGTGAGTTGCCCAAGGCCACACAGCTAGTGAGTGTCAAGTGTCTGAGGTGAGATTTGAACTGAGGTCCTCCTGACTCCTGCACTGGTGCTCTATCCACTGCACCACCTAATTGTCCCCAAGGTGAGATTGTAGGTGGGACTTGAAGGAGGCCAGGGAAATACAAAGGTAGAGATGAGGAGCAAGAGCATTCCAGGAATAGGGAAGTGCCAGAGGAAATAGTCGGGAGGTGGAGCGTCTTGTTGAAGTAACACTGGCTACATTCATAAGTGTTTAATTGGAACTTTGCTTAACTATGATAGTAGCCATAAATAGCAACTTTTCAAATGATTAATCTTAGTCAAGAATATTTGTCTAGAATTTATCATGTTTCAGAACATTGTGCTCAACGCTGGATATACAAGGAACGGCAAAAACATGATTTTTGTCTTCACAGAGCTCACATTCAAATGGAGGAAAAAACAAATTAATTTTTACATATTACATACAGATTATATATCATGTTATACATGTGTTATACATTAGATATATATTGTGTATGTTATATAAAACATGTATATTATACATTATGTATATAATATTATATATGTATGTGTGTGTATATATATATATATATATTCAATGAAAGGTAATCTCAGGAAAAGCAGACACAATGGAGGCAGTGAAATACTAGTAAAAGCCTTTTGCAAGAAGTAGAATGTGAACTGTCTTAACAGAAGGCCAGGGAAATGAGAACATTGCCAGAGGGATTAAGGGGACTAGCAGGGTCAGCCATTTTAAAAGGTGTGGATTCTGGAGATGGTGTTGTATACATATATCAGCAAATAAGCCAGCGAACTTGAATTATTGGAAAGGAAGAGTCCAGGTTGTGAACGGCCTCTCAATCACAGTTCACCAGAGTGGCCTATATAGTATCTTGCAGGATCTTAGTCTTGATGGAGTGTCCCACATAATTCTTTATTCCAAAGGCATTGACATTTCTTGTTGTTGACCTTTCATTCTATCTATAATGATATTTTTCTTAATCATTAATAAGCTAGCTTCACAGACTTCCCTTCCCACCCCTTCTTAGCAAAATCTTAAGAGGTTTCTAGAAGAGAAGACTTCTGTGATGACCTGATCCCACATGACTGCATCAGTGACATAAATTAGATTGTAGGGACGGCTCATAGGAAACAAAATCTTGGTTATACAAGAACCTCTAAGGTATTCTTTTGCTCCTATTAGCTATTGGGATCTTGCATGCAGATTATACACTCAGTATTATTTCTTTTCTTAAGCAGTTTTTAGCTCTTCTAAACCTAGGACTACGCAGAGTTTCTGAATATACTAGGCAGTGACCAAAGACAGTGTGGACATAGAGGTTTTTGTGCGTCTCTAGGCCTGTTTCCTCCACTGTTAAAGGCCTTGATGACCTCTAATGCCCCTTCTAGATCTATACCCATGGTCCTTACTTGAGATCCCTAAATCAAAGAATGTGTTAGCACAGCTCTTTCCACCCTTGTTCTACCTCCCCAGATAGATGACATAATTTTTAATTATAAAACTTTGTTTTTTCAATCAATGAAAATTCATTTTCTCTCTCACCCCCCCACCTGTCTCCAGTAGAATTGTTTTGAAATGGTTCTACTTTGAATTTCAGTGAAAATATAAAGGAGGGTTGTCAGAAGATTCCAGAAGCAGGCAGATAGATAAAGAGTGACCTGAAGCTGAGGGAGGAACACTCACAAAGAACAAAGCAACTGGAGAAAAGCCTTGATTTTTTACCTTCCTGGAAAGTCAGTGGACCTCCATATTCCCTGTGTGACCTTGGGTCACCTTCCCTTTCAGAATCTTAGTTTTCTCATTTATTAAAAACAGTTATATCTCATCCTATTCTAAATCCTGTGAACTTGATACCTTTTCATGGAGATAATTTTGAAAATCAAGAATAAAATGTTTTTCTCCTGTCTTTCCAGCTATTTTATATTTCATCAGTCACCTAGTATTTTTTAAGCACCAACTTCATACCAGGTACCTATGCTCTGTACTAGAGATAGAAGTACAAAGGATGAAACACCCTGCTCACAATTATCTTACGTTCCTTCAGAGGGAGATAAGTACATCTAAAAATATATGCAGCACATACATAAAGGTAATAATATACCTACAAAATAATTAAATACAAAGTATTTTGGGAAAGAAGAGGTCAGGAAAAGCTTCATGCAGAAGATGGTTCTTGGACTACATCTTAATGGAAAAGATCTGAGGTAATGGCAAGGAGGGTATGCATTCCAGGTATTGGATGGAGGGGGGCCAGTGCAAAGCCCCAGATACAGGAAGTGGATGGTCATGAGTGAGATAGAGAAAGCCAGTTTGGCTATATTAAAAGGAAAGGTAATATCCAGTAAAGCTGGAAAGTTAGGTCTGGGCCAGATTAGGTAAGAGTTTTTACAATTTAACTTGACTCAAAAAATAGGATTGAATTGTATCATACTACTGGGTATATGCTGACAGATTAACATTCGCAGGCTATAATCCTTGCTTGGAAAATGAACACTGATGTAAAAGTGATATGGCTTTATGAGGACAGAGAGGGCACAGCAGCTCTGAATATATGGAATAGTTTTGACCTGAGTGTTTATAATGTAGTTGTTGTCCCAAGGGTTATATTCTTCTGGCTCACCGTAGCAGGTGGTACCAAGCAGATACCATTTGTGTTCCTCTGTTGCCACTGCTGAGCAGCTGTCAATCATCTTCTGCTTTAAAATGTCTAACATTCCTTCCTCCCAAGAAGAGCAGAGTAGGGAGTGCATGAGTGCATGGCTGCAGAGAAACACATGGGGTATTTTTTTTTAGAGGTGGAAGTGTTTCTCAAAAGCTGTAGATCTACATTTCCAGCTGTCTTCTGGGGCATTTCCAAATGAATGTCCTGCTGGCACATCAAACTCCAAATGTCCAAAGTGTCGGTCATGATATCTCTCTCCCCCTACCCTACCCTAGTCAGTTTTTGTGGCTTCCACCTAATTCCATTCAGCAATTAGTTGCTGAGCTGTATTTTTTTTTCCTCCTTCCATGCTATCCCAGCCTGTCATGTGTCTCTTCCCTTCTCTCTGTTCCCACTGTGTGAATCACAGAATTTGAAAGTTGGACTGGACCTCAGGGATCATTCTAGGCCATTCTAGGCCAACCCATGTATGAAAGGAATCTTTATTATAACATTGAGCCCCACAAGTACTTGGTCATTTTGCCTCTGTTTAAACACCTCCAGGAAAAGGAAGCTTACCACCTCTCAAGACAGCTTGTTCCACCTTTGGAATGCTCTTTTCTCAGGAAGTTTTTTATTGACATCAAGTCTAAATTGACTTTTTGAGTAACTTTCCCCCTGATTCTTCCCTTCAGGACCAAAAAGTACAATTCTCTCTTCCGTGGAACAGCCATTCAGATCCATGAAGGTAGCTCTCATGTCCCCTCTGGATCTTCTCTTTCCTCAAGTCCCTTCACTATTCCTTTTACTTTCTCCTACACTCTCCTGCTGAATCGTGACTCTCTCAAACTATAGTACCCAATATTGAACACAGTACTCCAGATAATGTCTCTTGAGGGTAGACTAACAGGGGATTATCACTTCCCTGTTCCTGAAAGACATGATGCTTTTAACAGAACTCAGGTGATGTTAGTACTTTTTTTTTGGTAGGGGGAGGTTTCTACTTCCTATTGCTGACTCATATCAGGCTGTGTAGTCTACTGAAAGTATGCTCCCATCCTTCTCAGAATAACTCAACTACTCATGCCTCCCCTTCATTTTTTTTTGTACTCGAGTGAAAGATTTTACATTTATCCCCACTGAATTTCATGTGGAATAAATACTATCATCCTACTCCTGACTGTTATTTCCTCCAGCCCCAATTTATTGTAACATGCTCCTAATGGGTCTCCATGGCTCTAATTTTACCTCCTCCTCCCTCCCCCCATCACAAGTACCCTCTTTAAGTTTATCCTGTAGGCGAAACCCAAAATATAATGTGTAAGCATAATAAACAAAATAAAATGTCTTCTAAAGTATTAAATTTATATCATTTTTTGCTATTTAATAATCTAGCAAAGGGTCATGATTATGTAGAATTTCAGATGTAATACTTTTCATAAAATGTTACAATTAGAAAGCACTATCTCTTTTGAGCCTTATAACAACCTGTTGATGACAATTATGATGACATTTGAGCTAATACAAGAATTTTCCATTTTACATATAAGCTAGATTGTAAGAAGAAATGATTCTGTCAAGGTTGCACAGTAAGTACTGGGCTGGGGCCTGGATTTAGAAGATCTGGAGTAAAGTCTCATACTCTCTCTACTGTGGACAATCCTTGACCACATGAAGTTTGCCCCTAACCAATGATTTTATAATAATGTCATCAATGTCATTTTAACCAAACTCCATCATAAAGCTGATTACTTTAGGATCCTAGCTCTGGAGCTGGAAATGATGCGTAAGGTCATTGAGTCTAAGAGCCCCAATCCCATTATAGGTTTACGTCTCTGTAAAGACCAAATTTATGTTTTTATAGCCTGACTGTGAGTTGCCAAGGAATGCGCTTGAGTTTACATAGATGCAGAACAAGCTACCTCCTCTTTCTCCCTCCTCAGACGACCCCCCTCCCAGTATATTTCATTTATGTTCTAGTTCTGTTTTGCTGATATTGCTTGGGGTGTTAATCAGAATGGAACTGTATGGGTTAGGGATCTAGTGAGTAATACAAGTTGAAGACAAAATCTAAGCTTCAGACTAGAGAGCAAGCTCAGGTTTCATAGGTACGCATGGCGGGAGGCATGCCTTTACTGGTTCTTTTTTCAATGTCCATTTCAGAAAATGTTTTTACAAGTGCTACAATGAACTGCATTTTCCATCAGCTAGTTAGTTGTATTGGTTCAGCATAATTCATTCTTTAAGGTAGAAGGTAAGGAGAATACAAATAAGTCAGTTCAAGACTTTTAGCAGAAATGTAAGATAAGATCTAAGAGAGACCACACAGGAATTTATTTGCTTCAGGGTATTCTAATTGTTTGCTAGTGAACAAATTATACTTTATTTAGTTTTATCCAACTTCTCATACCCGCCATTACCTGTAAGCATATACCTTACCAATGCCAAAACAAAGGAAATTTTAACTTTGCAAAAACAAACTGGATTTAGGGACTGGCTAGCAAGTTAAGTGATTCACATAGGTGTAACGTTTGACATACCTTTAAAATAAAAAGACAATTTGGCTCCTGCTTGACCTCCTAACAGTGTTGATTTGATTTCAGTGAAGTGTAAAGCCTTTTATTAGCAGCCAGACCTAACTGTAGCGGGAACTTGATAGCAGTTTGAAAAGTTGTTTAATTTCACCAAAACGGTGATGTCTTTTGGGTGAATTGGTGGGTCCAGCTGGTAATCCTATTTCTTTTCCTTTGGGGCCTTGGAATATGACCTGTCACCTTGCCTTGACTTGGGGACACATCACAATTATTACAGAATTTTAGTATGTGTTGTCTTCTATCATCTGTTTTTGTCTCCCTAATTACTTTGAAGACTTTCTGAAGGCAGGGATAATTAGATTGGCATCATCTACAGTGTCAAAGTGCTAATTACACCGTAAGCATTTCATAAGTACTTACTCGTTGATTTGACATGTTGTTCAATGGGTTAGTATATTATGTAGTAGAAAGAGCTCAAAATTTGGAGTTGAAAGGCCTACATTTACCAGCTCTATCATTGTCATCATCATTATGCATGTCAAGTATATCATTTTGAGCATTGGTTTCCTCACTTTAATATCAGGGTTGGACTTATAAAAGCTTTCTCTTCTTCTTATTTTATGAATACTGCCAAATTGTTGGCAGATCTCTTCCTTAGTATTGGGGATTTGGATCATGGTAATTCTGGGATTATTAATGCTCTGTATCTACTGTAGAACCCCTGAGGTCCACAGACCTTCTTGGGGTGTTATTTCTATTATCCCTGCCATTTTTTTAAACAACTAAAGCAGGGAATGGGAGAAGGCTTGGTTAAACTGAAGAACTTGACTGTATTATCCGGAGGAAGCTGTAACAAATTTTGCTTGAAATAATCCATCCCTTTAGGAGAAGAGGCCATCTACAGTTGATTTGGCTCAAAATTAAACCTGAAAGTTCCCAAGTTGCCTTTTGGAGTATGGCCAGAGGGGTCTTGAATGCTAGAAATTATATAGAAGCTGGCAGTGGGTAAACTGTAGGCTGGCAGTAATTATTAATGTTTGTGCCAGGCTAAAAGGAGTGGCAAATTACCCTATGTGCTTGCCTGTACCTTTGTTCAAGACCTCTTGGCCATGGTAAAAACAAATAGCCTCACATAAACTAGAATCCTATGTCCTCTCTCTGATTTAGGAATATATGTGTATTATTAAAACAAACCATATTTTAAAATGAATTTGGAATTTGTGCCAATATTTTTGCATGATTTTTCACATGTTGAGACCACCAGTAAATGTTTATATACCCTTTTTAGAAGTTCACTGTAATTTGCTGTGATGATTAATTTTTCAGGACATTGAGACTTTTTATATAGTGCTTTTCTTGTTGTGATAGAACTACTTGAATTGTAACCATTGTAGGAGCTGGGGTGTTTCTTGCTGTCCCACACCTCTTTTTTATGCATTGGGTTTAAGGAAGCATAGGACTATAATTTCATGACAATTTGGAACAAGAATAACAGTTTCTTCCCAAAGTAGCAAGAGCATTAAAGCCAATATAAATTTGTAGTTGGAGAGCCCAGAGTTTTCATTTTTTTCTTCTTAAAAAAAAGTATGTTTTTTTAAAGACTATTTTCATCCTCCTCCCAACAAAGCCAATCCTTGAAAAATTGTCTCAAAATTTTATTTATCTTTTAAGGGACTAAGAATTGAAAATATCTTACAGGTCATCCATAGTAATTTAAACTTCTTTAAATATAGGCTGTCAAGAGACTCCAGTGAAGATTTTGTCTGCTGTACTCTGTAACACCAATCAAAGACTTCCTTCTCAACTTTCCAGTGTTACCTGTGTATTTATTACTTATTAACTGAGCCAGTCCTCCCTCCTTCTTTACCTCTTTCCTCTTCCCCTCCCAAGTTCCTTTTGACTTGGGGAGATTTTAATCTGAACTCTACAGAGATCCCCAGCCCAGCGGTAGACTGAAAGATTGCAGCGACCTGCATTCCTTTTGGCATTGGTGGGGTTTTCTCAGTTGAATTTTTGCTTTAATTGGCTACCATTTTCTACATCTGCCATCAAAAACCCTTCAAATATATTCCAGAATCCTGTTCTACCTCATTTTGTTGTTCTGTATTTTCCTTCTATTGCCTGTGCTTCCAGTGGTCAGACCCCCATGCCCTCTGTGAGTTTGCTCTTCATTTTCTCTCCTTTCATTCCTCCCTCCTTTCCTTCTTCCTTCACTTCCTCCCACCTTCCCCCTTCTATATCTGACATTGTGCTAGGCATATAGTAGGCACTCAAGAAATATTGATTGATTAATTAGCAGAAGAACTGTATAGATGCAGGAATATTCTGGTTTCCACTTAAAAGGTGGTTGAGTTTCTTGGATTTATGAATGGAGCTTTCAATTGTAGTTCAAAAATGTGCATCCTGTTTTTAATTGCGTTACTTATCTATACTGTATCTAGTCCCACTTCCATTTTCACATCTTGAAAATAAGAATAATACCTACTTTTTGATAGAATGTAGGTTCCTTGGAGACCAGACTTGTTTTCATTTTTGTTTTGAAATGTCTAGCAGCAGTGCACACCAATAAATACTTAAATGAATTCCTACCTATGGCTCTTCTTAGAGCATGCTAAACCATTTTTAATATTTTGACTAAGAAATTCTTAAAGGTGCTATACTTTGGGTAGTCTTTTTTTCCTATTTTTTTGTTTTTTCACTGTCATCATGTCCATAGGAAAAAAAATTATAGGATAGAAAATTTGATGTGGTTCTCAAGCCCCATTTTAACCATCAGTTAAATTTTTTATCTCAAATGGAGCTTGTAGTAAATCACAAGATATAGTAATTTAAGATTTCATTTCCTTTTATTGTTCTCATCTGTTTTCTTGGGCAAATTCAGCTAAATAGCTAATAGATAGCTAAAAAGTTTTAAAAAATTTTTTAAAGGAGATTAATGCAAAACTTAGGACTTGGATTGCCTTCAAATGAAAATTTGTTATACTTAGAATATATAGGGATGAGGACTAGATTTGTGATTTTCTTTTTGTATAGGGAACTCCCCTCCAGATAAAGATTACTACTGCCTTCTCTCCAACTAATGATTCTCAAGAATTACCTAGAACACTGAGCTCTGAGTTTCCCAGGATCTCATAAAAAAAAAGTTGGTGAAGGATTTGAATCCAGATCTTCCTGGATTTGCGGCTGACTATCCACAACACCAAATGATTGCAATAATTGTAACTTAGATTTATTGAGGACCTGACAGTATGCAGAGTGCCATAGTTGATTTCATTTTATTTTCATTTAACTCTGTCAAATAGTGTAAAGTATTATCTCTACTTTTCAAGTGAGGAGAGTGAGGCTCAGTGTTGACTTACCCCAGGTCACCAGCTAGTCAGTAGCATGGCCAGGACTTGAGTCCAGATCCTTCTGCTCCCTGTCCAGCATTCTTTCCCCTACTCTGCACTGATATTAATGATGACTGAATCCAGCGCAGGAGGAAACTTGTGTGCTCTGAGCTGCCTGGGAGAACAATCCTGGTATTGAGATGCTTCTGGCTCAACATCCTACCATCATTCTGCCAATGTTTATTTTTTCAGGCTCATGGGCCCAGAAAAACTATGTTACCGAATTGACACTGGCCATGAAAGCTTCTGAGAAGCGATCTCTGTTTCACTTCACTTATCTTTTATTCGTTTTATTGGAAGTGTTTATCATGAGACAAGGTGAAATTCAAGACAGCATTGATCTGATTGCTTCTACTGTGTGCACTGTGGTCTTGGGCTTTTCTCTGGATTGACTGTATCAAGTTCTTCTACTGTTGTGAATGAAAATAATCAGTTGGTGAAAGCACAGAATTAGAAACCTCTTGGTCTATTTATTTCTGTGTCTCAAGAATTCTGATTTAAAGCGGACTTTAATTCAACTAATGTGAACAGTAAGCTTGTCCAGGAGTCTTTAAGTAAATCGATCAGTGCTTTTTGCTCCTTGTCTGTGAGAAAAACTATTTAAGGAAAAGGTCAAAGATTCATTTATGGTGCTAGATTCCAGTTATATTACATTTAATATAAGAAAGTGGGGGCTACATCTTTACTACTCTCAATATATTGTCACACACACACTATAGCCAACATACTCTTCCGTGAATCATTATTACTGTTATCTAAATATTTCTGAAATATTGAACGTTTTCCTTGTAATGGAATGTGACTTGCAGCATCTATGGCGTAAGATAAACTTGACCACCCTGAAGATTCTTCTGGGTTCATTAAACCTAGACAGGAGTAGTTTGGACAGTTTAACAGCTGTCCTTGAGCTCTTCTTCATGGAGAAGATTTCATCTCTTAAGTTACACAGAAAGACTCCTGTTTTAAATTGCTTTTGCAAGTAACATTTCTTCTGTTCTTTTAAGCTTCTCAGAACTGAGGAGGCCTAGAAGTAAATTAATCCAAAACCAAAAAGAGAAGAAATCCATCCCATGCTCCACTAGAAGCTATCACTCAGGCATTCTCTTTTTACTTAAAATGTTTATATTGCAAAGCAGATATTTTTTGTTCTTTGTGGAGTTTTACCAACATCTTAACAGATGTGATATATGTGCATGTGTTTTGCAAAGGTAAATCCTTGTAGAATGAAATTTGGGATTCTTCAGAAAATTCATGTTTCTAAAACATACGTCTATGTATGTATGTATACAAATATATTCATATCTGTAGAGACTTATTTGCATATGGGAAAATCCATAATTTCATGAACTAAGTGGTTTAAGTTTTAGTGAATAATCTACATTATCTAGATAGATTGAATAAAGATGTGGTACAGTGCCCACATCAAATGGCCTAGGAACCTCTCAAAGAGAGACTGCATAGATATCTTGTGTGAGCAGATTGCCTTTTTATCATAATGAGAGTTTGCTGCATCCAGATGTGTAGTATATATGACCTTTTGGACAACTATTAGGTAAGTCCTCTCACGGCTTACTAGCTATGTGACCCCGGACAAGACACTTAACCTCTGTTTACCTCGGTTTCCTCAACTGTAAAATGGGAATGATAATAGAATCTACCTACTAGATTTGTTGTGAGGAACAAATGAGATGTTAATTTCAAAGAACTTAGCACACACAGTCTGACACATAAGAACTGTATAAATGTTATTCTTATTCTTATTATTACTTGAGAGATAGCCCATACTGGCCTTTTCACTTGGGCTGCAGATCCTCTTTCTCTTACATATTATTTTTTTATTTTATAAAACTGATATTACTTATTTTGACGAAACTAACAGATGTCATATACTGAAACAACTCCTCTGCCCCTGTCCAGTGTGTTACCACAAAATAGCTACAAGAATCTATTAAATATGTATAGCAGTGTCCTAGATGCTAGGAATATAAAGTAAAGGAAAACTGAAGACAGGTCCCATTCTCAGTGAGCTTATATTCTGCTGCTGGGATATAACACATACACTGATAAGAATGTACACAGTAATTTGAGGAGGCAGGAAAGCACTAATCTTAAGGGGTTTGGGAAAGAATTTTTTTTAAGACATGGTACATGAGCTAAGGCTTGAAGGGAGTAAGGATTCTAAGAATCAGAGGTGAGAAGGGATAAAATGTAATCTCCTTGGGCACAAAGTACTGTTTCTTTTTCTGTTCTTTTATTCTTGTATATGTTCTTTTATTCATGTATATGACACATGGTGGGTATTAATTTGAAGTATGCAAAGGCATGAAGACTGGAGATAGAGTGCCAAGTTCAGGAACATTAAGCCAGCCCAGTTTGACTCATGCAGAGGAAATATATGCAATAAGCTTGGAAGGGTAGACTGGAGCTACATTATACTGCCAGGATAACTAGTTATCCCAGAGGCAACAGCAGGTCCCTGAAGGTCTTTGAGCATTGTAAAACTTGTACTTTAGGAAGAGTATTTTGGCAGGCATGAAGGAAGATAGATTGACAAGGGAAGGGACTAAAAGTCCGATGAGGAGGTGTTTGCAGTAGTGCAGGAGTGAAGTGAGTGATGAGGGTTTGAACTGGAGTAGTAACTGTGTGAGTGGATAGAACGAAAGAGATGGAGGGGAGGACAAAATTTGGCAATTGACTAGATATGATAAATGAGAGAGAAAGTCATGAATGACTTAGATTGTAAATGAAGAAATTAAAAAGCACTGATTAAGCATTTAATATGTGCAAAGTGTAAGGGAGAAAAATAGAAAACTATAATAGATCCTGTGCTCAAGGAGCTCACAGGTCTTTAAGTTTTCTTCATTAATTTCTTTTGATTAAGCTTTTGTTTGCTCTTCCTTGCCCTCTCACTCCTCCTCCATTGAAAAGAAAATCAGGACTCCTGTAACAAATATACATACTCAAGTAGAACAAATTCCCACAGTGGATATATGCAAAAATGCCTGTTCCATTGTGCATATTTAGTCCATCACCTCCATATGAGGTGTTGAGTTGCATGCTTCCTCATCCATCCTTAGGAGTCATGCTTGGTCAGGACGTTGATCAGCTTCAGTTTATAGTCTTGCAGACTTGTTCATGTATTAAGTGTTGTTGTTATAGTATAAACTGTTCTTCTGGTTCTCACTTGGATTTGTATCAGTTCATAGAAGACTTCTCAGGTTTCCTCCTTCTTTGATCTCCTGAGGGTACACGCCTAGTAGTTTTATCATTGAGTCAAAGAATATACTCATTTTAGTAACTTTGATCACAGTTCCAAATTTTTTCCAGAATGACTAGTCCAATCTATGCATTAATATGCCTCTTTTCCTGAAGCCTCATCAACACTTACTTTCCTTATTTGTCCACTTTGCCAGTCTTATGGGTATAGAGTAGAAAATCAGTGTTGCTATACTTAGCAATTCCCTACTTTTTTTTTTAGCTGTTCCTAGCATTTTTCACATGGTTGTTGGTAAGTTTGAATTTCTTCCCTTGAGAACTGCCTCTGTGTCCTGTGACTATTTATGAATTGGAGTATGGCATTTAGTCTTACGAGTATGAATCAGTTCCTTAGATATTTTGGATATGAGACCTGTTTAAGAGGAAACTTGATAATGCAGAGATAGAGCATTGGACCCAGAGTCAGGAAGACCTGAGTTCAAATCCAGCCTTAGACACTTACTAGCTTGCCCCAGACAAGTCACACCACCTTTCTGTACCTCAGTTTTCTTAATTGTAAAATAATAATAATACCAACAACCAGATGTTTGTAATTTGCAACCCTTAGAACAATATATAAAAACTTCAGTTGTCATTATCATCAGAGAAACTTGCTTCCAAGATTTTTCCCTGTTTTCCCTTCTAATTTTAACTACATTGGTTTTCTTCATGCAAAAACTTTAAAATTTTATATAATCAAAATTGCCTATTTTTCCTGTAATTTTCTCTGTATCTTGTGTGGTCATGAACTGTTTCCCTGTTCATAGATTTGAAAGCAAATTTCTACCAAACTTCTTTATTATTTTTTATGCTATCAGCTTTTATGTATAAATGGCAAATCCATTTAGAGTTTTTCTTGGCAAATGGTATGCAGTGCTAGTCTAAATGTCTTTTCTGCCAGACTAATTTCCAATTTTCCAATCAGTTTTTGTCAAATGTTAACTCCTTCCCCCAGTATTTGGGCTCCTTTTGTTTATCCGACTATAAAGTACTATGCTGTTTCCTTCTGTATGTGCTGTACCTAATCTATTCCCATGATTGACTTCTCTCTTAGCTAGTATAGAAGCATTTTGTCCATTATTGCATTGTAGTACAGTTTGAGATTTGATAGTTAGGTCTCTTTTACATTTTTTGTTTGTTTTTTTCCTTGAAATTCTTAACTTCTTGTTCTCTAGATGAATTTTATTATTCTTTCTTGATCTATAAAGTAATCCTTTGGTAGTTTGATGCATATGGCACTGAAATAAATTAATTTAGACAGGATTGTAATTTTTATTAAATTGGCTCTGACTATGAGTATTGGTATTTCTTCAGTTATTTGGATCTATGTAGATTTATGCAAAGATTGTTTTTTAGTTGTATCTATATGATCCCTGTGCATATCTTGATATGTAGACTTCCAAGTATTTTATGAGTATCATAGCTATTTTAAATGGAATTACTCTTACCATCAGGAATTTATTAGTAATATACAGACATATTGGTCATTTATGTGACTACATTTTATGTCTTGCAACTTGAAATAAAGTTATTTCTGTTAGCTTTCAGTCGACACTCTAGGGTTATCTAAGTGTGTGTGTGTGTGTGTGTGTGTGTGTGTGTGTGTGTGTGTGTGTGTGTGTTTTACCAGCAAGGAGTGATGTTTTTCTTCTTTCTTTATACTAATTCTCACCACTTCTGTTTCTTGTCTTATTATTATAGCTAACATTTCTAGCACCATTTCAAATAGTGATAGTAATAGTGGATATCACTGCTTTACCCCTGTTCTTATGGGAAAAGCCTCTAGTTCATCCTTATTGGTTCTTGGTTTTAGAGGAATAACAATTAGCATGCTAAGGAAAGGTTCGTTTATTCCTGTGTTTTCTAGTTTGCTTTTTTTTTTTTTAGTAGAAGTGGGTGGTATGTATTCTCAAAAGGTTTTCCCCCCTATATCTATTAATATAATCATTATTTTTGTTATCATTAACAACATGTCCAGTTTTGTTGATAGTTTTCCTAAAATTGAACCAATGATAGATTTTTGGTATAAATCTAGCCTTGGTCATAGTGTATAATCTCTTAAATTATGTTGTTACATACCTTCTTAGTAATATTTTCGTTTAGTTAGTGAGAATTGTATCTCTCTGAAGGGAATATATTAAGGTCCTCCACTATTAAGAGTTTCACTGTTTTTCCCTTTAACTTATTTATCTTTTCTTTTAAATATTTAGATGCTAAGCCATTTGTCAGTTGTTAGTTGTTTATTAAGTACCTACTATGTTTTAGTCACTTTACTAAGCTCTGGGTATAGAGAGAACAGTACAAGACAGCTTCTACTCTCAGGGAATTTATGGTCTAATAAGGGAAACAGCTTGTAAACAACGGTGTACAAACAAAATGTGTGTGTTAAAGAATCTCAAAGTTAATTTGCAAAATCAGGAAGGAAGGGGCAGGGTCTATTAATACCATATCATAAACTATTCTACAAAAAAACACTCATTAAAATGATTTGGTACTGGCTAAAAAATAGAGAAGTTAATCTGGGGAACTGATCTTTTGAAAATAGGCCAACAATTTGGCAAAAATTAGGTTTAAACTAATCTACATCTTGTTCAAATGGATATATGACTTAGATAATAAAATCATATCATAAACAAATGAAAGAAATAAGGAAGAAATTTCCTGTCAAATAGATGCATAGGAGAAGAGAGTTCATGACTAAATAAGTGATGGAGAGGATTCTACAAGATAAAACAGGCAGTTTGAATAAATAAAAATGTCTTTTCTCAAACAACTCTAATGTAGTTAAAATTGAAAAAGAAACAGGTAAATAGGGGAACAATCTTTGAAGCAAGTTCCTCTCACCAAATTTATAAGATTGAGTCATTTCCCAATAAATAAATGACCATGCCATCATTACTATGTGGAAAAAAAATGCTCCAAACCACAAATAGTTAGGGAGATGCAAAGTAAAGCAACTTTGAGATTCCACCTTAACACCTGTCAGTCTGGCAAAGATGACAAAAAGAAAAAAAAACTGTTAGAGAGGTTCTGGGAAAATAGATATGACCCTGTTTGTTGAGCTTAAATTGGTCTCCAGCCATTCTGGAAAGCATTTTGGAAGGATCCCCAAAGAGTTCCTAAACTGTACATACCTTTTGACTCAACTTCATCACTACTAAGCCCATGCTCCAATGAAATCAAAAAGAGAGGAAGAGGACTTATACACACACACACACACACACACACACACACACACACACTCAGACTTCCTATTGGGAATGAGTAAACAAATCATAGTACATAGCTGTGATAAAATATTATTGTGTCATAAGAAATGATGAAATGGACAATTTTAGAGGAAACTTTGGGAAAGCCTCTGAAATGATGCAGAGTGAAGTGAGCAGAACAATTTATGCAATGGCATCTGCAATATGAAGAAAAACAATTTTGAAAAACTTTACATTCTAATTTCAGTGATAAACCTGAATTCAGAATACTGAAGATGATACATACTATATAGCTCCTGCCAGAAAAAATTATAAACTTAAATTGTAGAGAAAGGTACACATTTTCAGGCAAGGTTAAGGAATTTGTTTTGCTAGACTGTATTTTATTTTTCATTCTCTTTTTGGGAGGGATTATGGATTTTCTTTTTTGAATATATAATTTATTTTTCAGTTTTCAACATTCACTTCCATAAGAATTTGAAGAAGAAATTTTCTTCCCATCTCTGTCCACCCTCCACCCCAGGACAGCATGCACCCCATCCACCCCTTTCTCCAGTCTGTCCTCCCTTATATTACCTCTCCTTCTTCCATCTCCTTCCCCCCTATTTTCCTGTAGGGCAAAATAGATTTATATACCCCATTGCCTGTATATCTTATTTTCCAGTTGTATGCTAAAACAATTTTTAACATTTATTATTAAAGCTTTGAGTTCCATATTCTCCCTTTTCCTCCCTCCCCACCCACCCTCGTAGAGAAAGCAAGCAATTCAATATAAGTCATACATGTGTAGCCATGCAAAACACTTCCATAATAGTTATGTTGCAAAGGACTAACCATATTTCCCTCTGTCCTATCCTGCCCTCCATTTATTCCATTCTCTCCCTTGACCTGGCCTCCCACAATAATGTTTGCTTCTGATTATCCCTTTCCCCAATTTGCTGCCCTTTCTGTTATCTTCTCCTATCCCTTCCCCCTTCACTTCCTGCAGGGTAAAATAGATTTCCATATCCAGTTGAGTGTGTGTTATTCCCTCTGTAAGCCATATTCCATGAGAGTAAGTCTCACTTATTTGCTTTCATCTCCCCCCTCTTCCCCTCCATTGTAAAAGCTCTTTCTTGCCTCTTTTATGTGAGATGATTTACTACATTCTACCTCTCCCTTTCTCTTACTCCTGGTACATTTCACTCAATAGTAAATTTTATTTTATAGGTATTCTCCCTTCATATTTAGCTCATCCAGCACCCTCTGGGTGTTTATATTTATATACATTATTTATTTATATATATATATGCACAAATGCCCATGTAAACATACAAACCTACATATGCAATATACCCAACCTACTTATATGTGTATATGCACATATATGTGTATGTGTATATATGTGTATACACACACACACACACACACACACGTATATATATATATATATATATATATATATATATATATATATATATATATATATATATACACATATTCCCTCTAACTACCCTAATACTGAAAAAGGTCTCATGAGTTGCAAATAATATCTTTCCGTGTAGGAATATAAACAGTTCAACTTTAATGAGTTCCTTAAGGCTTCTTTTTCCTGTTTACCTTTTCATGTTTCTCTTTATCCCTTGTTATTTGAGAGTCAAATTTTCTATTCATTTCTGGTGTTTTCTACAAGAATGCTTGGAAATCCTCTATTTCATTGAAATTCCATTTTTGCCCTGAAGTATTATACTCAGTTTTGCTGGGTAAATGATTCTTCATTTTAATCTTATCTCCTTTGATCTCTGGAATATCATATTCCAAGCCCTATGATCCCTTAGTGTAGAAGATGCTAAATCCTGTGTTATCTTGATTGTATTTCCACAATACTTGAATTGTTTCATTCTGTCTGCTTGTAATATTTTCTCCTTGATTTGGGAACTCTGGAATTTTGCTGCAATATTCCTAGGAGTTTTCTTTTTGGTGTCTCTTTCAGGAGGTGATTGATGAATTCTTGCCATTTCTATTTTACTCTCTGGTAATATTAGGGCAGTTTTCTTTGATACTTTCTTGGAAGATGATGTCTAGGCTCTTTTTTTGATCATGGTTTTGAGGTAGACCAGTAAGTTTTAAAGTATCTCTTCTAGATCTGTTTTCCAGGTCATTTGTTTTTCCAATGAAATATTTCACATTGTCTTTTCTTTTTTATTCTTTTGGTTTTGTTTTATAATTTCTTAGTTTCTCATTAAGTCATTAGCTTCCATCTGCTCCATTCTAATTTTTAAAGAACTATTTTCTTTAGTGAGCTTTTGAACCTCATTTTCCATTTGGCGAATTCTGCTTTTTAAAGTTCTTTTTCTCATTAGCTTTTTGGACCTCTTTTGCCATTTGGGTTAGTCTATTTTGAAAGGTATTATTTTCTTCAGCATTTTTTTGGGTCTCCTTTAGCAAGTTGTTGACTCGTTTTTCATGATTTTCTTGCATTGCTCTCATTTCTCTTCCCAATTTTTCTTCCACCTCTCCTACTTGATTTTCAAACTCCTTTTTGAACTCTCCAATGTCCTGAGCCCATTGTGTATGTTTTTTGGAGGCTTTTGATGCAGAAGCCTTTACCTTACTGTCTTCCTCTGTTATTATGCTTTGCTCTTCCTTATCCAAAAGGATGGGAGAAAATACCTTTTCACAAAGAAAGTAACCTTCTGTAGTCTTATTTCTCCCCCACCCCTTTGGGCATTTTCCCAACCAGATATTTGATTTTTGAGTCCTTTGTCAAGTGGAGGATATATTACCCTAGAATTCAGAAGTTTTGTGCACTATTCTCTGAGATATATCTAGGGACATGTAAGTTCTCAGTTTCTCCAAGGTGGCACTATCAAGGGAAAGGAGTTTACTCCTCTCCTGTCCTGCACTCTGGTCTGTGAATAACCAAAAGTACTCTTTTCTGCACTGAAACTGAGCAGGATTACCTCTCCAGAGTAACCACCAGCTCTGCCATGCCAGCACTCTTCTTCATCCCAGGACCACCTTTCAGGACTGAGAACCAGATCAGCCACATGGTTCGCCCAGGGTCTATTGGCTAAGGGCTCCAAAAGTGTAAACTGCTGCAGCAGTGGCTGCCACAGCCCTGGGGCCAGACCTGGCTCCCCTCTCACCCAGGTGGAAGAGCTTTCTTACTGACCTTTGAAGCTGTCTTTGGCATTTGTGGTTTGAGAAATCTGGGAGCCACAGCAGCTACCCATGATTCCGTGTCCTGGAGCCTGCTCCAGTCCTATTGGTGAAGTGTAACCCAGGCTGGGCTATGCTCTGCTCAGTTCTGAGCCTGGGATAATAAACCTCTCCTGTCAGCCTTCCAGGCTCTCTTAGGCTGGAAATCTGTTTCACTCTGTCATTTTGTGGCTTCTGCTGCTCTTTAGTTTGTTGAGAGTCATTTTTTACAGATATTTTATGGGCTATGGGGGGAGAGCTAGAAGAAGTCTGACCCCCTACTCTACCATCTTGGCTCTACCCCCTTTTTTATTAACTTTTTAAACTTTCCTCATCTTGTGGTGAGGGGGAAATGAGAGGTACAGGTAAATGCTCATGTAAACATAAAAATTTGTAAAGATAATAGCAGCTAGCAATAAAGATTTGTTTAATTTCTTTGGAAGAGTAATGAGGGTAAATTTTTACAGAAAGTTTAACTTTCAAGTAGACTGGATCTAGAGGTTTAAATATTCTTTCATAGACCTAAGTTACACATGCATATAGGTATATGTGCATATACACATATGTATATATATGTATATATACACATACTGTGTGTGTGTGTGTGTGTGTGAGTGAGTGTACCTTTGTTTACTTTTTAAGAGACAAAAGAATTGGTTGAAAGAGCTAGGGGCATATACCCTAGAGAAGAGGAAACTTAGAGGGACTATGGAATAGCTGTCTTCAAGTATTTTAGGGTCCATCATGTGGAAAAGAAATTGTCCCCATCGAATAGAGCTGGTAGTAATGGGAAGAAATTATAGGGAAACAGATTTTGACTCAATTTGAGGAAAGTAATTATAGTTATCTGAGAAAGAAAGAAATTCCAGAGACACTAAGGTCCACATTACTAGGGATCTTCTACCAGAGATAGAGTGACCACTTGTAAGTCATGTTACATATTTCAAGCATGGATTGTACTACATGATCGGAGATTCAGTGATCATCTGGAAAAACATTTGTTACAGTGAAAGGAAGTAATAAAAGTTATAATTTTGTGCTTTTGACTTTTGTAGGCTCAGGTTTTTTTCTTGAAATTATTGTAGCTATATCTGTTATGTAGCTTAATTCTTCAAAGAAATTATATTTTATTAAATATTTCACTAATAAAAATATGTTTATCTCCTTGTGTATACCCATGAAATGAAAATCTGGGTTTTTAAAACAAGTAAATTAGGGAGTGATGAATTGTTTCACGAAAGTATTCACCTTAGTATTCTTTTACATGGCAGCTTCCCCTTGGAAAATATAAACTAGTTATAAGCCAATTTTTACAAAATACAATCCAGCTGTTCACTAGTATTGCAAAAAGCAAGGTACATATTTATGGTTAATCACAACCAGGAAGAAAAATATGTGCCTGTGTAAATATAAGTTACAGGAATCCAATGATGGGAGGGCCATCTGGTTAAGAAATACATTTCCTGTGAGGACCTAGGTTGGACCAGATAGCAGGAATCTAAGACTCTGAATTCCCTTAGATCATTGTACTGACAGCAAAGAGATAACATATTAAGGAAATGAGATGGGAGGTAGGACATTCAATAAGAGAAGAGTAAATGAAGTCATACAGGGTAATGAGCAAGAGAGGAGGAATCAACAAGAACTTGAATTCATATGCCAACCACAATCAGAATTGAAAATTAACTCAGGGGTTCTTAACCTAGGGGTCTATGCATAAATTTCAAGGAGGAGCCTATGAACTTATGTTTTTTAAATATAGTGACAAATGTTTTAATTGATTTCTTTATCCTCCGTATTTTATTTATGCACTTAAAACATTTATACTTGAGCCAGAATATCATTGTTAAATGGTAGATTTGTGCTACTAGACTGCCCAGTGGATCCAAGACAGAAAAAAGGATTGGTCTTTGAACTGAATTGACAGCAAAGCTGGCTGTTTGCAGGCAGGAACCTTAAAATTTTAAAGAATTATATAATACATAGAATTTTATTGAATATTTTATCAGAGAAATGGACCTTAGAGATCCAACACCCTCATTTCATAGTCAAAGAAATTTAGAAGTAGGGAAGAGAAGTTTCTTGCTAAAGTCACCCAGATAGCAGTAGCAGAATTATCCAGTCCCCCTGACTCTGAATTGAAGGCTTTTTCTAATTCTACATGACTGCTAAGGTTCCTTCCAGCTCTGAAACACTATAGTTCTACGATGTCTCAAGAACATAGTAGGTTACTAGTTTCTGCTAGATGATTCCATAAATGGGTACCTCCTACAAAAATAATGCCATATATTTGTGTATAGCCATTTAACATCCCCAGTAGGCATATGGGACAGGTGGTTTTAACCCTACTTTACAAAGCAAACTGGCCCCTAGATATTCAGTGATTTGCCTAACATTATATAGCAAATTAGTGACAAGAATCAAGATCTTTCTGTTTTTTTGTTTTAGCATCCTGACTGAGCAACGGACTGATCTTAAGAAACAATAAATAGTATAGGGATACCTTCTGTATACATCTTCCCTTTTAATAAAAATCCGTTTAACATATCAGTTACCTTTCCTTCTGGACACGTCTTCCATCCATTAACATTGCATTCCTACAGCACTACTTTATTTATTCTTTTCAGTAGTAGAAATATCAAATGTTATTTTTGGGTAAGGGCATGGGAAATTCTAAATGCATCCCCTTCTAATAAGCCTCAAAGTCTGTTGTTGAGAATGAAAAATGATTCAGTAAGATGAGAGGTTCCAGTTTTACAGTGGTAGCTGAGTCTAAAATTAAAGTCTACAGAGGGAGAGAGTCTTCATTGACTTTTTGCATTTAATTAAATATGCAGAGTCTTTGCAGCACATGCAGTATATTCAATGTCTGTCTGTCTGTCCCTCTCCCTCTCCCTCCCTCCCTCTTTCTCTCTCTTTCTCTCTCTCACACTCACACACACACACACACACACACACACACACACACACTGACTAGAACTACCCTTTATAGAATCCTAATTAGCTTAATAGTGCCATTTAAAACTGAGCCACATCCACTCTTAAGTTGACCATATTTGGCACCTAGTTGCTGACCTTGTATTTCTTTTTCAGGGTTTTAGTTTAGAGTTACAAACTTCATTGATTTGAGTAACTGTTCAGGGATCAAATTTGCTACCTTAATATAATCCCACATTCTAATCCCAACTGGAAACAAACATCAAGCCTAGATAGTCCCTGTAGTCTGGAAATGGTGTTTCATGTATGTTTCCTGTTATGAAAAGTAAATTTGTTTTCATAAAAACACATAAAGAATATGACCTAAAGGCCTCTGAAAAGTCTGAGAATACAAACTTATAAATGTTATTTTTCCACTTATTGTCGATAGGAAACTTGTCAAAAATTGCATAACACATTTAAAACACATCTGGTGCCAAATTAGAGAAAGCTAATTGTTTGCCAAATTACCAAATGAAGATGACCATGCTAGCTTTAAAGTGCATATTAGGAATAAATACTCATATAGAGTTTCCCTTTCCATTTGTATTAAAAGACTAAGGGTCACAGGAAGATGTGAAAGAGAAGGCAGAAACAAAATACACAATAACCTCTTTTAATCAGACTAGGATTTTAATGGTTGAAATCCAGTACTAATTCAAACTTAGATCAGTTTACTCATTGAAGTACCAAAAAGACCTCAGTATAGTGTTGACCAGGACAGTAGACTCTTGATGACATTAATGTGAAGTGTTAGTATATAAAGATAAGATGAACAGTGATATTGCATTTTATGAAGGGTTGTACTGAAATTTCAGAACTTTTTGATGGAAGAATTTAGATTTAGTTCTTACCTCTCCTATACCTTTCCTATTTTAGGCAACAAGAGAAGCCCTCTCTCAGCACTGTGTCTGCCTTGGAAATTCTCTGGGCAAAGAAAATGACATTGCCTTGATCATTGATGGACACACACTGAAGTATGCCCTCTCATTCGAAGTCAGACAGATCTTTCTGGATTTGGCCCTTTCATGTAAAGCAGTCATCTGTTGCAGGTAGGAGGATGTTCAGTATTCACCCACTTTGTGTTGATGCTGTATCAGAGAGACTTTTTTCATGTAAATGCAAAATGATCCCATACTATCTGCAAGGTCCAAATAAATCTTTTTAGTTGTTAAGTTAAACATTTTCAGGAGCCAGTGTATCGTTGTTAAATCATAGATGTGTAGCTACTAGCATGATGAAGGATCTAAATTAAACTCCTCCATAGAGTATGACATTATAGCTCTAATCATGTGCTGACAGTGCAGAACAAAACAGAGGAGAGTCTGATTGCCGTTAGGATGGGAGCTTTCCATGTATTCTGTCTGTTATAGCCCCTCTTATTCTGAACGTCTGGGCAAGAGCCCAGCTTCCACAAGGGTGGTGTTGGTTTATTTATGTGTCTCTTGTCATGGGTCCTCTTCTCTCCCAAGCTCTGTGGCTGAGTATTCCTTTCAGACAACAAGGAGCTTTGGTCTGGGTTTTATTACGTGTATTTTTCTGTTGGAATCTAATCAGTAGAGGTATGGATAGTCTGCATATTTCTTCATGTTAATCTTTCAGGGTTCATAAAGGTGGGTGGCATCACATTCTGTTGATAACTGGATGTTATGATGAGAAGAAAGCAAAGCTGTTTGCAAAGAAGGGAAAATTAGATGGGAGGAAATGAATTCTTAATAAACCAGCAAAGAGGACTCCATCAGCAATAAAATGAATGAATGAATAAATATAAATAAATAAGGTGAAAAAGGTTTGCCTCTCAAAATGAGGACCCAAGTGCACCAGTCCTCAAACCGTCCTGACAGTGGAGATTCATGAAAATATTATGACCATATTCGAAACTCATCTGGTGATTACTCTAAAAATGTACACAGTTATCTTGTCTCATTGGACCTCAAGCTCTGTGTCAACCCTGGGCTGGACAAATGTGGCACTTACTCGATGTCACCACTGTCCAGTGGCCCTGTGTTGCTTGTAGCTACTAATCTTATTCATGCCTATGTCAGACCATTGCATGACCCTTAGCTATCCACTTCTTCTACCAGAATTCTGGATCATTCACATGCTCCTAAAACCCCTTAAAGACACCTGGTTGTCAGGGAAGTGTCTTCAGAATACCCAGTAAGCTCCAACCTTGCTTTTAAAAAATACAAAAGAAGAGGAAAAGGCAATTCAGCAAAACTAACTAGTACATCAGTCATGTCTACTGTGCAGAATATGTATTATTTATCTCTATATCCCTTCTCTGCAAAACACTGAGGGATATGTATTTTTAGCTCTTTTTTGAGACCAACTACGGTCATTATAATCATGACATTTAATTTCAACTTTTTCATTTCTGTCGATGTTACTGATATTTGTATTGTTTTCTTCTGCTTATACTATGTTGCATCAGTTGATACGTCTTCCCCTGCTTTTCTGCAGGCTTAAGTTGTTATTAATTCTTTGTTTGTAGTGCAGCAATGATCTGTTATATTCAGAACACACTGTTTAGCTGTTTCACATTCAATGGCTCATCAGCTGTTTCCCATTACTTGCTATCACAAAAAGTTTTGCCACGAATGAATATATTGCTCTATGTGGGACCTTTCTATCTTTAACTTCCTTAATCAATTTGCCTAACCTTTGGGGGCCCTTCCAACTTTAACCATTCCTGTCTGTCATTTTTTGTCACTATTTGCTGATAGTGAGGTAAATTCTTAGACCTGTATTGATTGGCATTTTTCTCAGCGATTGTTAGTAGTATGCACTTTTTTCTCTTGAGAACTAATTGTTAATATTCTTTGAGGATTTAAACATTGGGAAATGACCCCTGTGCTACATTGGTAAAAGCATTGACTTTGAAGTTGGAAGACTCCAAGGTTGGAATCCTACCTGTGATATTTACTGACTTTGCAAGAAGGGGTCAGGGGCTTAACCTTTCTGAGTTTGTTTCAGCATTTATAAAGTGGGAGTAATGGTAATAATAATACCTATATTATTTACCTCACAAGAGTGTTGTAAAGAAAGCACTTTGTAAGCTTTAAAAAGCTATTTAAATGGGATTAGTTGCATCACTATTATCATTATTGCTTTCAGTTAATTGTCCTGGCACCACTTCGTCTCATTTCCAGGCTATCGTTCCTCCTGTCTCCCAAATAGTCCTTCTAATGCACGGTTTATCACACCATTGTTCTGCTCAGAAATCTTTAGTAGGGCTCCCCTGCCTACTTAGTAAAATCCACATTTTTATGCTGGCATTCAAGACTCTGACAATTTGGCTCCTGCCTGACTTTCATACAAATTTCTTTCATGTGTTACTAGAATCTTAGATATACTTTTAGGTTTTCCTGCACTCTCTAATCTGTGCTTTTTTACATAGTTTTCTGTGTCTGAAAGGAGGCACCTTTACCTATTTACATATCATCCTTTAAGGCCCATTTCAGGTTCCACATATTCCATGGAGTACATCTGTTGACGATCTATCTCCTTTCAACTAGTAATTACCCCTCCCCCTTAAATCTCTCACTCTACTCCAATGATCCCTGTTCACTTATTTATAGTCATTCATATTCCTTGCCTTATCATCAGTGGAAAGACACATGGTCAGGATGAGCAAGCTACAACAAATAATCCAGAGAAACTGAAGAACAGGGATAAAGCACATCATTAAGGAATGGTGTGACAGAAAGAAAAGATAGACTGAGCACAGAGTAAGAGGTTCCAGTAGTATCCTTGCAATGTTCGGAGATAGTGAAGAAGGCCTTGACCATGCTTGGCGGAACCCCTATGGGGAGCTTTTGGGGAAGGGCCTGAACAGAATCTGCTTAAGAAGTACCAGCATGGATGAGTTGATGAAAAATTCTAGAATGTAAGCTACCTGTGAGGAGGTATTGTTTCATTTATTGTATGTGTATCCCAAGCACCAGCATAGTGCCTAGCACCTCACAGACATTTAATAAGTACTTGTGGACTGATTAGTTGAGAGGGAATTCAAGAATACATACACACACACACACCAATATATATCTATATTAAAAATATAATACATATTATATAGTCTATATATAAAGATATAACACATACATATAATAAACACAATACATATAATATTGGAATTTGTACTATATAATACTTAAATTACAAATATTACAAAAATTGCATAATATTTAATACACACATAATTTCCATGTTGATACATTCATATATATATACACACATGTACACACACATACAATGGTGAAAATGACATAGCATCTACCTTCAAGCAGCTTAAAACCTAGTGGTGAGTTTTTTTTGTGTGCATAGGTATATATGCACACACATGCATATATGCACACACACATAACATCCATACCATATGTATATATGTAAACATTTGTATATTTATACATATATTCATATATACATATGTGTATATATTCACAACCACATACATATGTGTGTATATATATATCTATATGTATATACATGTACAATCTCATCCTAAACCTGCTAAATTTTAAACCACTAGAAAGTAGGAGCTATGAAATTTTTTATCTTTCTATTACTAGTGCTTCATATAATATCTCCTGTTTCATAGTGACCCTGACTACAGGTTTGACTAATTTTTTTAAGACAGATGAGCAAGATGATGTGCTTGAGAAAGATAATATAACATAGACAGGAATAATATATTGGCAGTCATTCTTAGGACATATTGGACTGATAGTAATCTAGTTTTTCAGTTTATCTTGAATGAATGGATTTTTCCGGTTGTATTTTGATCGCCTTTTTTTTTTTTTTTTTAAATTGTGAGTTGACTTTCTTTTACTTCCTTGTTTTGGATGCAGATGAAATTGTTTGTACTGAGCTCTTTATAAGACTCAGCCTTGTCCTATTGGTGGACAATAGTAAGGGATTAAGTGATAGAAACCAAGAGGTAGACTATTTGATTTTCAGATGAAGACATGGTTCAAGACTTTGCTCTGTTACTAGCTGTGTGATCTTGGGTGATTCACTTAACTTTTCTAGGACTCACTTTCCTCATCTGTAAAATTAGGAGATCAGATTAAAGCATCATTTCCTAAATTATTTTCCACAGAATTCTAGTGTTCTATGATGTGAATATAATTTTATGGTAATATCTTTTCCCTCTAAAGTATTATAAATAAAATGACAGTTATAAATACGGACTTAGAGACAGCTTGGAACAAAATAGAGAGCTGCCTTAGGCTCTGAAGGACCTAGGTTCAAATTCCCTCTGATATACTAGTTGTATGACTTCAGATCTCATAAGCATCTAAAAATAATAATAGCTAGCATTTATATAGCGCTTTAAGTGTCACAGAATATTTGACAGATATCTCCTTTTGTCCTCCCATCAACTCTGGAAGGTAGTTGCTATTACTGTCCTCATATTACAGATGAAGAAACTGAGATAGAGGTTAAATGACTTACTCAGAGTCTTGCAGTTTGTAATACCTACCCCAGGTCTTCCTAAATGTAGTCCATATTCTGTCTGTTAAATCACCTAGCTGCCTCATGTTTGACTTGTCACTTAACTTTATGGTACTCTCAGGCAATTCTGTGCCCTCTATACAAATAAAATCACAGAGCTTATATAGGTATCAATAGAAACAGAGCACAAGACTTTGTCCTGATTGCCAGGAGGGCCTCTGTGTGATAGTGTTGGTGTTGGAATTGAGGTGGCAAGTAGGGTGAGAAGAACACAACGAGGAGCCACTTCTGAACGCTTGGGCTTTGAAGAGCAGCAGGGAGTGGTGGTTGGCAGGGAGCTGGTGAGCAGGGAAGAAGCCTGGATCATCATGCTCTCTTGACCTTTCAGAACCACCATTGCTACTCTCAAAGTTCCCAGGCTCATTTTGTGAGTGGGGAAACAATTCCTGGGTCAGTTCCAGGATCTGCTTTCCTGGACTAGCCTTTCATTCCTAGCCCCACACCAGTGTCCTAAATGAATGGAGACCTCACCAGTGACTGAGGGAAGGGGGTTCACCTCATACACTATCATAGACCAATTGACAGGGGATCATCCTGCAAAAGGAACAAAAAAGGCTGGCAGGGATGCTTCATAGCTCAACACGGACTAGGTTGTAAAGACTGCTGACTCAAGTCAGTTTGTTTTAATGGTCCCTGCCTCCTCCAACTTGAAATATGGTCACTTGGTCAAATCCATAAGGTTCTGTTAGAAGTGGTTCTGATCCCAAGACCCTGTTATTTAAGGTTCAATGTTGGGACAAAATGAGGCATTCACAAGATACTGAAAAGTTAACAGAAGGAAATTTACTTTGTTTGCAAATTAAAAAAAGTAAAACTACAAGCGTACAGTGACAGTTGGCCCTGCTCAACTCTGCAGTACAACTCTAACAATAATAACAATAAACATTTGCATAGCAATAAGTTCCAAGCACTGTGTTGAGCACTTTACAATTATTCACAGCAATTATTACATCCACCTGGGAGGTAGATGATATTATAATCTCTATTTTAAAGATGAAGAATTTGAGGCAAATAGAAATTAAGTGACTTAGCCAAAGTCACACAGCTGGTAAGTATCTGAGAATAAATTGGAACGTAGGTCTTCCTGACCCCAGACCCAATGCTTTGTCCACTGTACCTCTTAAAGAACTGCTTAACAGGAAATGTATCTTGTCACTGAAGTAAGGTATGGCAGCCCTGTGGGCTTCGGAGGAACCCAGACTCCATATAGTTGGTACATTTTATGCCCTGATGTGACCAAGAAGCTGCTAAGGGAGGCAGGAGTCAATCAAGTCCTGGAGACAGCTTATATTATCATTTAGGGAAAATTAATCCTTGTTGCAAGGAAATGGAAAACCTTTGTCCTATTAACACCTCTACCACACAGTATGATAACTTGGCCCAGTATAACCTGTTTCTCTAAATCCAGAAGGACTCTTCTCATTTGCCCCAAACTCTAGACCAGACTTGATAGATTCCATCTGTATAATTCCAGCCCTTTGTTCAGTGGCAAGATAGCTACCTTTAAGTACTTAAAATTAGTGATATGGAAGAGGGATTCAGATTGTTTTGTTTGGTGCACCAGGGCTGAGACTGGAGCAATGGTGAAAGTGGCCTGGAGGGGAATTTAGATTTGATCCCTGAAAAAAACTTCCTAACAATTAGATCTGTTTAAAAGTGAAATGTGCTAACTGGGGAGGTAGTGGACTCCCCTGCCTGGAGGTGTTCAAACAAAAGCCACATTAACCACTTGTCAGGTATCTTGTAGGTTCAGGTAAGTCCAGTTCATGGGATGAACTGAAGGGCTAAGGAGATGCTTTGCCACTCTGAAACGTGGTTATTTTGTTTCTAAATGATTTCTATGGTCTTGTCCCAGGCAGGCATTCTGATTCTCTGTTTAAGGAAGAGACCTTAGCTCTGTTTGATTTGAGTGAACACTAAGAATGGGAGAGATAGAAGTGTGGAAGGAGTTTGGGGGAGGACTTCTCCCTTACAACCTTTTCTTTGTGTTTATGTTGTAAAGTAGCTGAGTAAGCATATGTCTGATTGTGTGGCTGGCTCATTGATTTTGAGCTAAATAAATATGACACTACAAACTGTTGGTGCTTTTCCCTGAGGCCAGAAGGAATCGGAAGTGAGCCAGTTCCTTTCCAGATGCCCCCTCATGGTCGGGTAACCAACTCTTTTAATTATTGGCATAGAAGGGGAGGCAAGGAGTAAAGGAACAAGGAACAATGTACATGGAAAAGTACTGAAAATTGTAAAGCCAACCCCCCCAAAAAAGTGATGTAACTTCATAGGTTTACAAAGGGAAATAAAAATAAGTAGGTTTGAGTCTCAGGAGAGAGTGAGGAATGCCTTTAAGGCTTTACAAGAACAGTCCCTTTTCTTGCCAGATGCATGATACTGAAGAAAGAAAAACATTTTTAAAAAATTCCTTCCTACTCTCGACTGTTTTAACAGTATTTTGTATGTCACATAAGACTGTACACTCTAAAACTCCACAGGAAGGAGCTCAAGCCCTAATTTGGCACAACTAGAGGAAATTGCAAATTAAATATGTTGCAGTCTTCAAACAAACATTAATTGAGGAGGGGAATCTGATTCTTTGGGTTGTTTTTTTGTTCTGTTTTCTTTCATTTCTTTAGATATGATGGTGCATCACTTTATTCTCCAGAAAGGTCTTTTTTTAAAGGTATTGTTAGAGTCCTAGAACTCTACATGAGTACAGGATGTACCTTTTAAGAAGATATGTTTACTACTCAGCCACAGTTTTAAAAATACTTAAATTCTGTTTATTTCCTTGGCCACAGAAACTGTAGGCAAAAATGGATTCACAGCAGGGCTCTTTCAAAAGGCAGTTGTAATACATTGTACCCATTTCTGAAACAAGAGAAGGAGCTGGTTCCTTCTGGGGGAAAATTAAAAATAACAAAACAACAACAACAACAAAAAATCTTGGTAGTCCTATAAAAGTATAACGGATTGTTTCTGATAGATTTAGTTCAAAGTCTGGTTAATTTTATGTAAAAGTTAGATTTAACAGCTCTGAACTAGGGACTGCATGGTATAATGAAAAGGGACCTGAATTTGGCCTTTGAAGGCCACCTCTGAAACTAGCTGTCACTTATTCTTTCTGAACCCTCCTCATGTCTACCTCTTGGTTTCCGTTCCTTTCTTCAGTCTTGGTTAAAATTCCATTTTCTGGGGGTGGAGCCAAGATGGCGGAATAGGACAGACCTGTAAAAGCTTTCCTCCCACAACCCATAAAACACTTGTAAAAATGACTCTAAACAAATTCTAGAGCAGCAGAAGCCACAAAACAACAGAGTGAAAGAGATTTCTAGTCCAACACAGCCTGGAAGGTTGACGGGAAAGGTCTATTGCACAAGACTCGGAGCGGAGTACAGCCCACAGAGCCCAGCTCAGCCGTGGCTGCACATGGGAGCAAGCCTCGGGGGGTGGACTCCCCTGCAGCAGCTACAGTTCCCAGATTCCTCAACCAACAAATGCCAGAGACAGCTTCAAAGGTCAGTGAGAAAGCTCTTTAACCTGTATGAGAAGGAAACACAGTCTAGCTCTGGTTCCAGGTAGTGGCAGTGTTCATTTTTTTAGCCCTTGGCCTAAAGCCCCTGGGGGAATTGAGCCACTGATTTGGGTTTTGGCCCTCAGTGAAGGTCCTGGGGTGAGGAAAGCACTTGCTGGTGTAGTAGAGCTGGTGGAGCCCTTGGAGAGGGAATCCTACTCATAGATCCTGGGCAGAAGAGTGCTTATGGTTGCTCCCAGACCAAAGCACAGGCCAGGAGAGGAAAGGAATAAACTCCTCTCCCTTGATTGTGCCACCTTGGAGGAAATGAGAACTTAGAGGTCCCTAGAGTATATCCTCCTCTTGAAAAAGGACTCAAAAGTCAAGTAACTGGCTGGGAAAATGGCCAGAAAAGGAGAAAAAAATAAAACTGTACTTGCTTGGTGAACAAGTATTTTCTTCCATCCTTTCCGATGAGGAAGAACAATGCATACCAGCAGAGAAAGACATAAAAGTCAAGGCTTCTGCATCCAAAACCTGTGAAATAAATATGCAATGGTCTCAAGCCATGGAAGAGCTCAGAAAGGATTTTGAAAATCAAGTAAGAAAGGTTGAGGAAAAATTGGGAAGAGAAATGAGAGTGATGCAAGAAAATCTTGAAAAACGAGTCAACAGCTTGCTAAAGGAGACTGAAAAAATGCTGAAGAAAATAACACCTTGAAAAATAGGCTAACTCATTTGGGAGAAGAGATCCAAAAAACCAATGAGGAGAGGAATGCTTTAAAAAGCCAAATTAGCCAAATGGAAAAGGAGGTTCAAAAGCTCACTGAAGAAAATAATTCCTTAAAAAATTAGAATGGAGCAGATGGAAGTTAATGACTTTATGAGAAACCAAGATATTACAAAACAAAACCAAAAGAATGAAAAAATGGAAGGCAATGTGAAATTTTCATTTGAAAAACAACTGATCTGGAAAATAGATCCAGGAGAGACAATTTTAGAATTATGGGACTACCTGAAAGCCATGATCAAAAAAAGAGCCTAGACATCATGTTTCATGAAATTATCAAGGAAAGTTGCCCTGATAATTCTGGAACCAGAGGGTAAAATAAATATTAATAGAATCGAACAATCACCTCCTGAATAGGATCTGAAAAGAACAACTCCTAGGAATATTGTAGCCAAATTCCAGGGTTCCCAACTCAAGGAGAAAATATTGCAAGCAGCTAGAAAGAAACAATTCAAGTATTATGGAAATCCAATCAGGATAACTCAAGATCTAGCAGCTTCTACATTAAGGGATTGAAGGGCTTGGAATATGATATTCCAGAAGTCAAAGGAACTGAGATTAAAAAGTAAGAATCACCTACCCAGCCAAACTGAGTATAATATTTCAGGGGAAAAAATGGTCATTCAATGAAACAGAGGACTTTCAAGCATTCTCTTGATGAAAAGACTAGAGCCGAATAGAAAATTTGACTTTCAAACACAAAAATCAACAGAAGCATGAAAAGGTAAACAGGAAACAGAAATCATGAGGGACTCAGTAAAGTGGAACTGTTTACATTCCTACATGGAAAGATAATATTTGTAATTCTTGAAACTTTTCTCAGCGTTTGGATAGTTGGAGGGATTATAATACATATACATAGACTGAGGACACAGGGTGAGTTGAATAGGAAGGGATGATATAAAAAAAAAAAAGTTCAGGGGTGAGAGGGGAATATATTGGGAGGAGAAACGGTTACATGGAATGGGGCACATTATCTCTCGTGAAAGAGGCAAGAAGAAGCTTTTTCAATGGCGAGGAAAAGTGGGGAGGTGAGAGGGAAAAAGTGAAGCTTACTCTCAATCACATTTGGCTTAAAGAGGAAATAACATTGCACACTCAATTTGGTATAACAATTTAACTTACACTACAGGAAAGTAGGGGAGAAAGGGATAAGTGGGGTATGGGGAGGATGATAGAAGGGAGGGCTGATGGGAGGAGGAAGTAATTAGAAGTAAACACTTTAGGGGAGGGACAAGGTCAAAAGAAAGAATAGATTAATTGGGGGAGCAGGATAGGATGGAGGGAAATACAGTCTTTCAAAACATGACTATTATGAAAGTCTTTTGCAAAACTACACATATATAGCCTATATTGAATTGCTTGTCTTCTCAGTGGGGATGGGTGGGGAGAGAGGAAGGGAGACAAGTTGCAACTCAAAGTTTTAGGAATGACTGTTGAGAATTGTTTTTGCATACAACTGGGAAATAAGAAATACAGGTAATGGGTAAATATATCTTGCCTTAAAAGAAAAGAGAGGAAAATGGGGATAAGGGAAGGGAGGGGTATAATAGAAGGTAGGGCAGATTGGGGGAAGGGGTAATCAGGATGCACAGTGTTTTGGGGTGGGGAGGGGACTACTTATACCAATACAGAGTAATTGAGTCTTGAAGTTGATAGAGATTTGTGGCCATTTTGACAATGTATTTAATTCCTCTTTACAAAATCCTAGACAAGTAGTCATCCATCTCCTGCTTAAAACCTTAAGATAAAGAGGAATCCACTACTTCTGGATGTAGCTCATTTCATTTTTGGATTGATAGAATTTTTAGGAAATTTTTCCTTTAAGTAAACCTAAATTTGACTGTGCCACTTGCAACCATTGTTTCTGTTTAGCACCATGAGGCATATCTGCATCATCTAAAACCTGTATTTGATAGTCACTCTTTAAATACCTGAAGATTACTGTCTTATCTTCCATTCCCATCAAGTTTTCTTTTCTTTAGCCTAACGGTCCTATTTCGTTCATCTTTTTTTTCCTAGTAGTTATCACCATTTTGCATGATTAGTATGTAATTAGGTTACAAACTACTTGAAATGTTGGTCGTAAAATAGGAATGTCTCACATTGGCAAACCCAGTGTACAAAAATACAAATTTACAAAAATTATAAATCATATGATCATTGATTTTGAATCAGAAGAAACTTTAGAGGTTATCTACTGCAATCCCCACACCTTAGAAATGAGAAACCTGAGGCTTACAGGGAGAAAGTGATTTGTTCAAGGTATAAGCACTGACATTAAAGCCTTGGTCTTTGGAATCCACATGTACCACTCTTCCGCTGCAAAAGTCAGGGCATTCTTAATAAAGAATCCTTCAGTTTATAAAAAAATTTGCTCTGGTATGCCTTTAAACAGCAGTCTCCCCTAGTACTTATAAAATAATTTAACTTACATGCATTTTTTAAAAAAGAACATCTCGTACTTAAATACAGATACCAAAAATGCAAGTTAGAATTTATAATTCATAGGAATAGTGTGAAATTAGCTATAAAAATCAGTTCTGGTCAATATTACTGTGATGTGAAATTGGGGAAAAATTAATGAGAATTCGGTAGAGAATCTGAAAAATTGATACTTCAACTGTCAATACTTAAATTTGAACTTCCAACACTTTTCCTTTTCTTTTTCTGAGATTTTTTTGTTAGGAAAAAATAGGCCATTTCTTATAGGCAGATGCCTATATTTTAAAAAAAAATCAAACAGTGATATTTGTATGAGCATAGCTCATTGTTTATAGTAGTTGCTTAATAAATATTTATCAAATTTGAATTGTTGAGAGTAGTCAGATTATAAATGAATGGCAGTGCTAAATGAGTTTAAGATAAAACAAATTTTGCAAACCTAATAACATTTGGATAACCTGAATGAACATTGCAGTAAAATTCTCCTTTTGATTGTATTCATTTCGGGGACCAGAAGGGAGAAGTTGTAAATAGATGGAAAGCATAAAATAAAACGGAAGTAATAAACTAAGCAGATTATTTTTAGTTGTTAATATTCACAGTGTTGATAATATATAAAATAAACTAATAGATATTTTGGACTTAAGGTTTCCTGCAATTATTTAAGTCATCTCCTAAGGGCAGAATATTCTAGCTCCCTTCTCTGTATTAGCTTCCTCATCAGCTCCAGAGACCACATAAGAGTTATTGAGCATTTACTAAAGGACTGCATATCAAGATTCCTATCCGTGAAATTGGTGGGCATTTCTAAACAAAGCACCTAGCCCTCTGTCCTCCAGCAGTTGAGTCTCTACCTGTAGGATGGTCTAAATTAAATGTATATGTCATGCACACACGTTGCACAAAACATAGTCTACAAGGTGAAAACATTATGTTAGCAGCATCATATGTTTTTTGTTTTTCTGAAAATACTTATCCATGTGAATAGGAGTTTCCATGTATTGTAGTTGCTAATAGTGTAATGGGTAGAGCACTGGGCCTAGAGTCGGAGGACCTAAGTTCAAACACAGCCTCAGATAATTACTTGCTCTGTGGCCCTGGGCAAGTCATTTAATGCTGTTATTGTCAAAAGTTCCTCCTTTATAAAATGAGCTGGAGAAGGAAGTGGCAAACTACTTCAGCATCTGCCAAAAACACTCCAAATGGGGTCACATAGAGTCAGATACAACTGAAAAACAGCTAAACAAGTTGCTACAGCATTAAAAAAAAATAAAACCTTTAATCCATAAAAAAGAAATGTGTTAATAATTTAAGCTGCTCACAGCTTTTCTTTTTGCTCACAAACTTTTGAACCAATGTGAAAGCACATTTGAAGAAATGTTGCTACTTACTTTAGTGTTATCTGTGCTGGAGGTATTCTAAAGTTTGATAGGAGGAGGCAACACATTAAAGGAAGATTAGGGGCAGGGGGAAGGCAACCAGGAAGCAGCAGAACTGGCAGGGAAGTGAGCAGCATGACTGTGGCTTAGGATGAGGTATCAAGAAATTAATGCCCATCTATTTAGAAAGAATTGCCCTACTCTTTATTTTTAAAAATATTATGTAAAAGGTCAAGGTCATTCCTTAAGAAATTTCCTTTACTGGGGAAAGGACCTATCTGCACAAAAATATTTATGGCAGCTCTTTTTGTGATGGCAAAGGATTGGAAATTGAAGGGATTCCCCTCAATTGTGGAATGGCTGAACAAGATATTATATATGAATGTAATGGAATACTATTGTACTATAAGACATGAGGAGCAGGCAGAGTTTTAAAAAACCTGGAAAGAGGGGAGGAGCCAACATGGCGGAGTAGAAAGACACACATACGCTAGCTCCGAAACCATAGCTTATAAAATATCTGTAAAGAAGAACTCCTAACAAATTCTGGAGCGGTGGAAGCTGCACAACAACGGAGTGGAGGAGAATTCTGTTCCAGAGAGGCCTGAAAAACCGACACCAAAGGTCCGCTGTGCACCGGACCCGGAGCAGAGCCCAGCCCTGCATTGGCCACATGGCACCAAGAGGAGCAGATCCGAGCAGGCTTCAGGGACAGAATCTCCAGTGGCCAGACAGTTCCCTCCACCCACAGGCACACAGGTCAAAGAGAGACTGTTTGGTGGGCCGAGAGAGGATCAGGGTGTCTCCATAACTCGGACCCCCTCGGGAGGCAGCAGCAGACAGGGTCTCCCAAAGCAGACAGGAGATCCAGTCCATTGTTGAAGGTCTCCATGTAAACCCCCTGAGGGAACTGAGCCCTGTGAGGCGGCCCTACCCCCACCTGACCACCAGAACTTAATCTCTCACTGAATAGCAGCTCTGCCTGCTGCTGAAAGCCCTGAGGCAGGGGAGCAGCATTTGAATCTCAGACCCCAAGCTCTAGCTGGGCAGATCTGGAGGTGAGGTGGGTGTGGAAAGGAATCTCAGAAGTCAAGTAACTGGCTGGGAAAATGCCCAGAAAAGGGGAAAAAATAAGACCATAGAAGGTTACTTTCTTGGTGAACAGATGTTTCCTCCTTTCCTTTCTGATGAGGAAGAACAATACTTACCATCAGGGAAAGACATAAAAGTCAAGGCCTCTGCATCCCAGACATCCAAAATAAATATTCAATAGGCTCAGGCCATGGAAGAGCTCAAAAAGGATTTTGAAAATCAAGTTAGACAGGTGGAGGAAAAACTGGGAAGAGAAATGAGAGAGGTGCAAGAAAAGCATGAAAAACGGGTCAATACCTTGCTAAAGGAGACCCAAAAAAATGCTGAAGAAAATAACACCTTGAAAAATAGGCTAACTCAAGTGGCAAAAGAGGTTCAAAAAGCCAATGAGGAGAAGAATGCTTTCAAAAGCAGAATTGGTCAAATGGAAAAGGAGGTTCAAGAGCTCACTGAAGAAAATAGTTCTTTCAAAATTAGAATGGAACAGATGGAGTCTAATGACTTTCTGAGAAACCAAGAAATCACAAAACAAAACCAAAAGAATGAAAAAATGGAAGAGAATGCGAAATATCTCATTGGAAAAAACAACTGACCTGGAAAATAGATCCAGGAGAGACCATTTAAAAATTATGGGACTACCTGAAAGTCATGATCAAAAAAAGAGCCTAGACATCATCTTTCATGAAATTTTCAAGGAAAACTGCCCTGAGATTCTAGAACCAGAGGGCAAAATAAGTATTGAAGGAATCCATCGATCACTGCCTGAAAGAGATCCAAAAAGAGAAACTCCTAGGAACATTGTGGCCAAATTTCAGAATTCTCAGGTCAAGGAGAAAATATTGCAAGCAGCTAGAAAGAAACAATTCCAGTATTGGGGAAATACAATCAGGATAACACAAGATCTAGCAGCTTCTACATTAAGGGATCAAAGGGTGTGGAATAGGATATTCCAGAAGTCAAAGGAACTAGGACTCAAACCAAGAATCACCTACCCAGCAAAACTGAGTATACTTCAGGGGAAAAAATGGTCCTTCAATGAAATAGAGGACTTTCAAGCATTCTTGATGAAAAGACCAGAGCTGAAAACAAAATTTGATTTTCAAACACAAGAATGAAGAGAAGCATGAAAAAGTAAACAGCAAAGAGAAGTCATGAGGGACTTATCAAAGTTGAACTGTTTACATTCTTACGTGGAAAGACAATATTTGTAACTCTTGGAACTTTTCAGTATCTGGGTTGTTGGTGGGATTACACACACACACACGTGCACGCACACACTGAGACAGCACAGATTGAATTGAATAGAATGGGATCATATCTTTAAAAAAATGAAGTTAAGCGGTGAGAGAGAAATGTTTGGGAGGAGAGGGAGAAATGGAATAGGGCAAATTATCTCTCATAGAAGAGGCAGGCAGGAAACTCTTTAATGGAGGGAAAAAGAGGGGAGCTGAGAAAAAAACATGAATTTTACTCTCATCACATTCAACTAAAAGAAGGAACAAAATGCACACTCATTTTGGTATGAAAACCTATCTTACAATATAGGAAAGTGGGGGAGAAGGGGATAAGCAGGGTGGGGAGAATGATGGAAGGGAGGGCAATGGGAGGAGGGAGCAATTTGAAATTAACACTCTTGGGGAGGGAAATGATCAAATGAAAGAATCGAAGTAATGGGGGGCAGGATAGGATGGAGGGAAATATAGTCAGTCTTACACAACATGACTATTATGGAAGTCATTTGCAAAACCACACAGAAATGGCCTACATTGAATTGCCTGCCTTCCCAAGGGAATGGGTGGGGAGGGAGGAATGGGGAGAAGTTGGAACTCAAAGTTTTAGGAACAGCCATTGAGTATTGTTCTTGCTACTAGGAAATAAGAAATCCAGGTAATGGGGAATAGAAAGTCATCTGGCCCTACAGGACAAAAGAGAAGATGGGGACAAGAGAAGGGAGGGATGATAGAAGAGAGGGCAGATTGGTGATAGGGGCAATTAGAATGCTCAGTGTATTAGGGTGGGGGGAGGGGACAAATGGGGAGAAAATTTGGAACCCAAAATTTTGTGAAAATGAATGTAAAAAGCTAAATAAATAAATTTATTAATAAAAAAACCGGGAAAGACTTATATGAATTGATGCAAAGTAAATTGAACAGAACCAGGAGATTTTTGCACACAGTAACAGTAATACTGTATGATGATCAACTGTGAATCATTTACGTGTTTGTTCTCACCAGTACAGTGATCCAAGACCATTCTGACAAACTTATGATGAAAAATGCTGTCTGCCTCCAGAGAAAAAACTGATCGATTCTGAATGCATTTTGAAGCTTACTATTTTTCACTTTTTGTATTTTTGTGTTTTTTCCTTTGCATCTGTGTCTTTCTTCACAGCATGATTAATATGGCAATAGGTTTTGCAGGATTGAACATGTATAACCTGTATCAAATTACTACCCTCTCAGGAAAGGGGCAAGAGAGGGAGAGAAGAAATTTGGAAATAAAAAAAATTTTTAAGGTATTTTAAAAATTTGCCTTTACTTGTAACTGTGGGAAGAATAAAATATAATAATAAAAAAAGAAATCCCCTTTAGGATATGCGTTTTGGTAATTGGTGCACTTTTTATTATGGATGACATGTTTATCATTGAAAAGCTTGGTAGTTCTCAAACCTCAAGTTCTCTTTTCTTGTCTTTCCTGTCATGGTACTGTTTTCTTTTCTTTTTTACTGTGTCCTATTTTTGTGGGCTTCTTCCATGTTTTTCCCCTCAGCCAGCTTCTGAACCATTTGGGGAATGGAAGGTGTTAGACTCAGGAATAGTTGCTGGGAGGAGCAGGCAGGAGGTCAGAGTTGGGGGTAGGGAGAAAGTTCTTCTCCTTAGTGCAAAAATGATTTCTTATTTGCTAAGTTTAATTAGTGAATACTTCAGCCTCAAATTCAATATACAGATTATTAGGTTGAGAACAGAAGTGTTAGCATGAATAAAACCTATTAATTTGCTGAGAGTACACATATTTTTTTCTTGAATAATGTAAAAGATGTAGGATTTCAGGATAGGTATTCCTTCTCCAATGCATCCTGCAAGAGTCTTCACTGTTTTCCTATGTATCTCCCGTTGACTATCTGTCCAGCATGTTTGTAGCCTTTGTCGTGTTCTTTCATTTTCCAGGAGGAATCTGTGTACCGCTTGGCTTTTTCATCTGTTGTCTGTCATTCTTCCTACATGGCTGTCTGATCTCTTTTTTCAGTCATGTAAACATGAATGTTTGTTATACTTGCTGCTTTGACTAGGCCTTATTGTTATTTTTTGGCTTAAGAAGTAAGTCCTGTATTTTAAAGGATATTTGTCATTCAGCGAATGTTTAATAGAATTCCTCATTTACTGGTATAGAGTAGAAGGCGCAGAGGACGTAGGTAAAACAATCACAAGCATGTTCAGTAAACAGTTCTTTACTTTCGCCATTCTAACTTGTGAGGTTATAAGTATGAACCTTCTCCATACTCTGGATTTTTTCATGACAGAAGCCCTCCCTTTTTATGAAAGTGTATACTTATTTTGGAGTTATGGGCATGATTTTGGTCTGTGCTTTTGAAAAATAACTGTATTATTGATAAAACATACGATAACCTTTAAAGAATGATCACTTTTTCACAACACATCACAACAGAACAAGTAACACACAGTTACTTGAAATTGTGTGGCCCCACCACAAGTTCAAAGCAAATAAAGGTTATATTCTCTCAGAGGTGATGTTAACGGGGCCCAAGAGATTGGCCTCAGCAATCATGATTTATGGTTTTTGGTGTCCTTGGGATTGGAGGTGGATGGGGAAGGAGAGCACTATGCTAGACATTTCAACTTGATGTACCAATTAAGAGTTTGAAAAGTCCTCATTTATTTCCTAGGATGTGTTTAGATTTCTGCCTTTCAGGGTAGATCCAAAGATAAATACTTATAAACACACTCAGATACCTCAAAAACAAGCAGAACTGTGAAGGAGATATGGGCAGCACAGAATTTTTAGGAAAGGAATCCAAAGAATTCACAACCTCTTTGGCAATTAAAGAAGTACAAATTAAACAGCTTTAAAATACCATTACAAACTAATTAGCCATGTTAAAATCTTTGAAAATGAGGCTAAAAAAACTGTTTTGCTTAGTAATTATACGTTACTGCTGATACTGTGAGTTGGTCTTTTTGCAGCACAATCTAACATAACAAGAGTTATAAGAGCATTCATATACTTTGACCCAGTAATTTTTCTTTGGGGAATATACCTCAAGGCAATAACCCCCCAAAAGTAATTTATTGAAAAATCACCATACTACTTTATTAGCATGCAATCAGAAATCATAAAAAGCTTATTTTAAAAATAACTGCCTGTGCTCTACAAAGATCTCTTTTTGCAACAACCGTTTTCTTGTTGTCATTCAGTTGTGCCTGACTCTTTGTGACTCTATGAAGCTTTGTATGTCAGGTCCTTAAATCCTCCATTATCTCTCAAAGTCTGTCCAAATTCATGTTTGTGGTTTCCATTACCATCTCATCCTCTTCCATCCCCTTCTCCTTTTGCCTTAAGTCATTACCAACCTCAGGATCTTTTCCATTGAGCCTAATCTTCTTATTATAGCTAAAATATTTAGGCTTCAGCTTCAGTATTAACCCTCCAGTGAATAGCATGCATGCATTTAAGTACTGACCAATTTGATCTCCTTGCTGTGCAAGGTACTCTCAAACATCTTCTCTAGAACCACAAATCAAAAGCATCAATTCTGTGACACTCAGTTTTCCTTATAGTCCAACTCTCACAGATTTATATTGCTACTGGGAAAAACCAGAGCTAACATTATTATAGTGCTTACACTGTGCCAGGCACAAGCACTTTAGAGTTTTTATCTGTCTTCATCCTCACAGGAGCCCTGGCAGGTAGGTGCTATTATCCTCATTTTTCAGTTGAGGAAACTGAGACAAACATTGGTTAAGTGACTTGACCAAGATCACATAGCTAACAAGAGTCTGAGGTTGGATTTGAAATCCGGTCTTTCCGAGTATTCGCTTATGGTTTATAAATTTTATTGGTAATTTAGAAGAAGCAACTTTTTGTTTTATTTATCATTCCTCTGAAGGTTTTTCCAGTTAATCTGTTTCCCCTCTAATTTTTAATATCTTTTGTACTTATTTAAGTTTTATTTATGTGTTGACTTTCTGGGTTTTTTAATACATATTCATTTCTTTACTCATTTGTTTTCATTTTCTTAAAGTCTCTCTGTAAGGATATTATTTTCCCCCTGAAGACTGCCTTATCTGCATCCCAGAATTTTGATATGTTGCATAACCATTATAATTTTCTTTTACATAGTTATTGTTTCTATGAGTTGTTCTCTGACTCATTCATCATTTAGAATTTTGTTGTCTCCATTTGTTGTCTTTTGTTTGTGGTACCTGAACCAATTATTTGTGTGTGTGTGTGTGTATTGTGATCTGTAAAGGATTATTAAAAACTTCTACCTTTTTACATTTGTTTGCAGTATTTCCATCTTAGTGTGTAGTCAGTTTTTGTCAAAGTTCTATTCACTGTTGAGAAATAGTTATATTCTTTTGCTTTCCCATTTAAAAGATGACATAAGTCTAAACTCTAATTTCTCTAGGAATATGTTCAGTTCTATATTTTTCCTTTTGTTTATATTTCTATTAGACTTCCAAAACTGAGGGCTAGGACTATTGAAGTGTTTCATAACTGTTGTGTTACTGTCTGTCTTCTTGTAGCTCAGGTAACATTTCCTTTATGAATTTGGATGCTAAGGTTTTTGAAGCATATAAGTTTATTACTGATATTAGTTTGTTATCTATAATTCCTTTCAGCATAATATAATTTCCCTGTTAGTCTCTTTATTTTTAAAATGTTTCTTTTGCTTTGTCAGACAGCATGATTTCAACTCCTGCTTTTTTGGATTCAGCTGATGCATAATGATTTATTTTTCAATACCCTCAGTTTTCTTTTATGTATGTGTTTGTTTTTTAAATGCATTTCTTGTAAGGAATAGAATGCAGGGTTTTGTTTTCTTATCCAATCTGTCACTCTTTTTCATTTTATTGGGTTGTTTAATCCATTATATTTAAAGTTATGAGATTTAGGGTTATAATTTCCTCCACTTGTCTCTCAAGTTACGATTTTTTTTTCCCCCTTTCTAGCATAAACACAGTGCTATGTTTAGTTCATTACTTTACTTTAATCTTTATTTTGAATTTGCCTCGTTCCCACTGGTTTTTTTCACTTCTCATTCACTCCTCTCATTTGTTACCTGTTTCCCTTTGTGGTTTTGCATATTCATCTCTCTTTTATCTGGTTATAAAATTCTTTCTCCCTTTCCCCCTCTCTCGGTTACACAAGTAGATTGTTTCTCTCTTCTCTCCTTCAACTCCTTTGCTCTTTAAAATATATTATTCTATTCCTTCCTAAATTATTCAAATGTTTTTTCTTTTGTTGAAGGTCTTTCTTCTGATGGCTTACTGAACTTGTCTCTGAATTGAATTGCTAAATTTAGCTACTGTGTGTCTTGAAGTTTGCAGACTTGGTTTATTTGGTTTTTCTGGACACAATCTGAATTCTTTCAATTAGAATTTCATTTGCCATGTTCAGAAGTTCTGGGTGGTTGTCTTCTGTTATTTCCTCCATTATGGTTTAAGGTTTTTGTTTTGATGTGTTCTGTGAAACATGTGATCCTTAGAGTGTCCATGCATTCTTGATCAGTGGGGTTTTGCTTTTATAGTAAGCATATTTTCTTGTAATGTTGCTGTTTATTTCTTTTTCTAGATTGCCATTTGCTTCTCTGTGTTTGCATTCCCTAGCGATAATTCTTTTTGTTTTCTTCATGAGGATCACCATTGCAGATTCCTGTTTTTTTCTTTTTTGCCCCTTATTTTTTCTGTATGGGCCATATATTCTGCTTTCGTAATTCTCATTTCTCTTTTGAGAAATGTGAACTCAGGAACTGTGTTGTGGTTCCATATTCTTCCTAAATTCTACAAGGTTCTCTGTCTCATCATATTGTATCATTTTCCTTTGCTTCACAGTATATTTTCAAAGATGGCTGATCTCATTTACTGCATCTGGAAGCCATATTTCCTTTTTTTTTTTTTTACTGTTTTTTTCCCCATTTATTTATATTCAAAGTCTTTAAATGTTTTTTCTTCCTAAAATCTTTGGTAATTTCAGCCTCCCCCTCTTATTTTCCCTGTCATTCACTTCCTGACTTCTCCCCTTTGATTGTGGTTTCTTTAGGGGCTGAATCTCAGAGTATTTCAGCCTTCTCTCACACCTGGCTTTTATGGTTCCACAGCCTAGATCTCTGCCTCAGTTGAATTTTAGGTAGTCAAAACTGACCCCAGCTGGATACTGTGCTCTTTCCCTCAGGCTTAGTGGAATGCTGCATAGCTCCCCTCATGAGTAGTGTCCTATTCTAGTGACTTGTCCCACTCTGTGTGTCTCTTAGTTCTTTGGCCTCTTACCGGCAGTGCAGTGCTTTTCAGTGATAGTGCTATGGGGTTGTGACTCCCAGCAGGTTTTTGTTCCTGAAGGGCTGCTATGCTGGTGACTGTCACAGACCAAAAAAATTTCTGCAGCCCAGAGCTGCAGTTTCTATGGCACTGGAAAGACAGGTGTGAGGTGGGATATGGAGTTGGATTTTGTTGCCAACTGTGACCCATGTGTTAGGTCCTTGAGTCTGCTAATGTAGCATCATTGTCAGTAATATGGTAGGTGGGGAAAGGTTACTGAGTGAGCTCAAGGTCAGTGAGCATCAGTTCATGGATTGTTTTTTTTTTTTTTTAACTTTTTCAATTCTGGGTACCTAGACCATGGAGACAACTATAGTTGCTTTATCTTTGTTACTTAATTTCCATTTTGAAAAAGTACTGTGCATTTTACTATATTATATTGCATCCCAAATGTCTGACAATATGGGAATAGCATGGCAAAATGTGCTTTATTAGAATAATACAGCTTTAGGACCACAAGGGACCTTAGAGATTATCTAATCCACCCCTCCTCCACTTATTTTCCAGATGAGGCATTAGGGACTGTGAGAGATGAAGGGACCTAGCCAAGGTCATATAATTCATAAGAGGCAAAACCATAACCACACATTGTATTTGTATTAAAAATTTTAAATATATGAGCTACATTGTTATAAGAAAATTTGCATATGAAGTAAGATTTTCTTAAAAGAACATTAACATTTATGCACTAATTCTCATGATATAGAAATGTATTGGAGGTTCTTTTCCTCTAAAACATTGTTCAAGTTACTAATAAAATACAGATTTAAAAAGAAGAGAGTCTGTTCTTTAAGTATAGAAACTTAAAACACTTGAATTAGCAGAGTTGGTCAAAGTGTGGAACATTGATCATGAGCCTATCTTACAAATGTGGGTCAGTTAGTTTGGCTTTGTTAACTAGGCACTGACTATTATATTCCTATCCCCAGATATAACAGACCAGGAAAGAGAATGTTACAAACTCATAATTGCTAACAGTGAAGTGATTCAACAGCATGTCTTGTTGGAGTCATTGGAATGGTGACTACAATATTAGCAACTTACAAAGGCTATGACTTGGAATAAGGGGATATTTCAGAGGTCTCTGAAGTGGGCAGTACTGCCCCCTGAGGGGTGCTGGTACAATCCAGAGTGGTGGCACTAACCTCAGGTACAACTGGGGGGTATTGAATAAAAATAAGTGTGGGGGTGGAAGCATAAGAAAAAAGGGAAGAAAATTTTGAAAAATCATTTGTACATGTTTCATTTGTTGTGAAACAGTTAAAGTTGTAGTGATTACATTATTTTCCAAATAGATACATAAAACAGAAGTTGTAACTCATCAGTCAAATCTGCTGATAGGTCTTAACAAGTAAGCGTTGGCAGGTGAACGTGTCACACATTATTGGGAAGTGCAGCGTGCGTCGGCAGGAATATGTGCATGTAATGACTTGTTTACAATATGATACTGTACAGTCACATGATGCAGTATTGCTTCATCAAAAGTTCAATGCAAAAAACCCCACAAATTTACAATATATTATTAAATTTAAGATGTATCATTTAAAAAAATTATTTTTGAGATGACACATTTCCCCCGAAAAAAAGTCAAAGGGTTAAGATTCCCAGGGGGTGCTGAATAATTTTTTTTTTTTAAAAAGGAGTGCCAAATAAGTTTGAGAACCTCTGGGATAACATCAATTACCATTGTAGCTGTCTGAGTCTTCCACCCATTTTAAAAATTGTTTTGGTGATTGACATATATCCAGTGTGTTAGAATGTCTATTTCCCTTCATAAGGGGCTCTACTTCCCTCCTTGAAGTCTCTCTCCACTCTGGTCCATCCTGCTGCCAAAGGGACTTTTCTTAGGCATAATTCTGCCCATGACACTTCCCTACTCAGTAAACTCTAGTGGCTGCCCATTGCTTCTGGGATTAAATCCAAACTCTTTTGTTTAGTTTTTAAAGCAATTTACAGCCTAGCCCCAATTTGTCTTTCCAGCCACATGGTACCTTACTCAAACTCCTGCACTTTACAATCCATCCAAATTGACCTTTTCTTTGTTCCTCACATGAAACACTGTATCATTTCTTATCTTCCTGTCTTTGTACTTGCCATCCCTCATTCCTTGAATGCCCTTCCTCCTGACCTCCTCCCCTAAGATCATTCTGTTGCCTTAAGACCATTTAAGACATGAAGCCTTTCTTGATTTCTTTCCTCCCTCCCAAACTGCCTCCAGTATAACTTTGGTGTATATTTGTATTTGTTTATCATATGCTTACTATTATCTCTTCCATTAGACTGTAATACCTTTGCGAGTTAGAATTGTTTCATTCATTGTGCTTCTCTATCCAAGCACCTAGCAGTTCCTAGAATTTAATAAGTTCTTTATAAATACTTGTCAATTGATTAAAAAGGGAAAAAATGTATCTGAAATACACACACACACACACACAACTTCACCTCTTTAGCCATATATGTCTCTCTTATATTTGAGGGGCTTTGTTAGTCCTAGAAGAGTTAGAGTTAGTACCCTCTGTGGGTTATATCTTTCAACATGAGCTATACTTGCTACTCAGTATGTTAAAACTTAATTGAAACATATTAATTAGAACTGTACTACAAATTACATTTTGGTTGGCCTCTATATTGATAAAGATCCAATATGTCTGTCTACTTGACATAAATGGGATCATTCTTTAAATTTTCTTTCAAAATGATGAATACTTAATGTTAGATTTGTTGAGTTCTTACTGATTCTCCTACCGTGGCATTTTGTTCCAGGATTACAGTATCAGGTTGTCTGGTTATTAAAACTTATCCTTGAACTATTGGTGTTGTGGCTTAGCATGCACTTGAGGATATGCCAGTCATATTGCTTGAATGCTGTTAATATAGAATTATTTCTTTTCCTTTGGCTTCCAGTAGGAATATTATTTCTTGGTTAATTTTGTTTGAGCGCAGCCAGTTTATGGTTGTTATTCATTGTCAACTTGTTAAAGATATAGTAGATGTCTGATTGGGTGCAGCAAGGATTTGAAGGATTTATGATCAGAGAACATTTGCAAAGACTTCTGAATTTTCACTAAAATTTACTTTTACAATTTCTTTCTATAGTTTTTTCCCCAGTTAATAGTATTTTATTTTTTCCAATTAAATGCAAAGATAGTTTTCACCATTCACTTTTATAAGATTTTGGTTTCCAAATTTTTTTCCCTCCCACCACCCAAGACAGCAAGCAATCTAATATAGGGTTATACATGTACAAATATATGAAATATATATATATATATTTGTATATATATATAATATGTATATATTTCCACATTAATCATGTTGTGAAAGAAGAGTCAGAAGAAAAGGGAAAAACCACAGTAAGAGTACATTTCTATAGTGGACCAATAAATTGATGTGGATTTTATTTTCCTTGATCTAAAAAAGAAAAGACCCACCAGGTATTGGGCCCATTTTTAGGACCTGATTAGAGATCCCTTTTAGATGGAAGTTTGGATTATTGAATCAAAAAGTTAAGGTGAGAAATTAAACAAGAGGGGTGCTTTGCTCCATTGCTTCTCTCCCAGGGTCAGCTCGGTGGTGCATTGGGCTTGGAATCAGGAAGACTCATCTCCATGAGTTCAAATCTAGCATCAGATACTCACTAACTGTGTGACCCTGGGCAAGCCACTTAACCTGGTTAGCCTCAGTTTCCTCATCTGTAAAATGAACTGAAGAAGGAAATGACAAACCACTCTAGTAGCTTTGCCAAGAAAACCCCTCAAAAGAGGTCAGACAACTGAAACTACACAACTCTCTCTCACAGGGCTCCTTTTGCTCCAATGCCATATCCCATTTACTTCTTCCCCAAATTGGGGTAGGGCAGTGGTCAAAAACTATGGTTCCATGGGGGATACAGCCTAAGTTCTCTTGTGTCCAGAGCTGTCCTTTCTTTGAGGATGTCCAATGTGGGGCTTGAGCCATAAAAACCTGAGTCAAATCCAGCCTCATTAACTGTGTGACTTTCGGTAAGTCACTTAGGTCCCCTGTGTGCCTCAGTTTCCTAAAATGTAAAATGGGGATAGGACTACTATCTGCCATTTAGAATTTATGTGAGGACCAAATCAGAAAATTTTGCAATGTCCAGCTCGTTGTAAGTGCTTAATAAATTCTTGTTGCCTTCCCTCCATCTCCTACTTCAACCCCTTCCACTTTTAGATAGGTTTAATTCTTAGGAAAATTTCCTTACCCTTAGCCTAAAATATCATCTTTGTAACTGTCACCTGCTGTTTTTTGTTCTTCCCGATGGCACTAAGCAGAACAATTCTAATTAATCTTCCACATAGCAGCCATTCCAACTCTTAAACACACAGGTACTATGTGACACCTCTCCTTTTTAAGCTAAACACTTGCAGTTCTTTTTGATCCTCATGGCATGAAATTGAAGCCCTTTATCATCCTTGTTGCTTGTATCTGGATGCCCTCTAGCTTCTCAATACTTTAACACCATCATTTCTCTTGACACCCTCAAGTTGACCAATACCCTTTTTAAAATGTCTAAGGTCAGAATGAAACTCAGTGAACTCCAAATCAGTGCTAAGGACTTGATCACCTCTCTGATGCACAAGTCTTCAGCAGCCATCGTGCCTTTCCTTGATGCAGCCTAAGATCTTTGTTATTTTGCAGCATAAAGTATTGACTCCTTAAGCATCCCAGTTTTTTTCCCAGATAAACTGTTGGGTAGCTACAGCTTACAAAATGACTCAGACAATTATTTACCTACTGTTTTTGAGCTATTTTGTAAAGTGCTGGGGATAGACACGTCAAACTTGAAGTCTGTCATTAAATTTCATTGTATTATGAAACAAAAATTTCATCCTATGGCTCAGTATTATAGCTTGTTAAGATATTTTTGAATCTACTCTCTCTTCCAATATGTTAGGAATCCATCATTTGCAAATTTTCTAAGGATGAGATCTCTGCCTTTTCTTTAATCAAAGGCATTGATTAAAATGTTAAGCAACACAAAGCAAGCACAGATCCTTTAGTCATTGTTCTGGAGACCTTCCAAGAGGTCAACAAGCCAGTAGTGACTATTCTGTGGGTCTGGCTATTCAGCCAGTTCTCTGAATCCAACTAATTATACTGTCCCGTAATCTGCCTCTTCTATCTTTTCCAAAAGAACCACATGCTTTACTCCGATGCTTTACTAAAACTTCTATCTCCATAGATAGACAAATAAATAAAGCATTTATTGTTTACAATGCACCAGGCAATGTGGTGAAAGTACTGGAGATACAAATACAAGCAAACATGACAGCCCTTACCTTTATGGAGCTACAGACTGATATAAGAAAACAACACAACGGGATGTGCTTGATTTCTATTGCAATGCCTGGCATATAGTAGGCATTTAAAAATTTTGTTTGTGTTGAATTTTACCAGTGAGCTATTTCTTCAACAATCTCCTGCTCTATCAGTTTGGTCCAGCATGGCCTTTGTTTGAGCCATGGGTCACCCTGTTTCATCCAGGTTGCAAATGTAGTGGCTATTTATGGTCAAAGTCTCGCATCTCGTAAGCCTAGAAGGTTTATCCCTCCTTAAGAAACCTGGTAGCTCCTTGCTTCTGGGGGTTCATCATATTGATGCTGGACTTAGTGTGGATACCCCATTGGCTTATCCCATTGCAACTCAGAATTTCTGAGCTTAAGAGATCTGCTAGCTGACTTCCTGGGGAGCAGGGATTACAGGATACACCACTATGGCTGACATCCCATGACCTATTCTTGATGAAGAGATGCTGACTCTTTTTTTAATCACTATTTAGTTTTCTGTAGATTCTCTAAATATCCCTTTGATTATAGTATGGTCTAGAATTCTACCCCCAAATATGCACTGGGGGAGGCATGGCTAGAATCCAAAGTCAAACTCTCACTGGTCTGTAGTTTCTGTATTCTATTCACTTTCTTCTTTTCAAATGTAGACATTTCGGTTCTCTAATCCTGTTTTATTTCTAATGGCTTCTATAATCTTTCAGAGATCTCTGATAGTGACTCAGTAATCATATTGTCCAGTTCCTTCAGTACCTGCCTATGAAGTGGCTTGTATTCATGAAGGATAGCTCAATACTTTCTTGTTATCCTCTTATTTATCTCGACTGTCATCTCCTTATTAGCCATTTTTGTTCTGCCATTTCTAGTACAAAGGCAGTGTGCCTGGCAGAGAAAATAAAAGCAGAGTCAGAAATAAATAATTCTATCTTCTTTTCCCAAGAAATAGTCTTAGCTATTTTAAGGTTAATAGAGTAGACAGGTTGTCTTTTTGAGAAAAAAAAAAAGAAAAGAAAACCAGTAATAAAACTTGTATATGAAAAGGCAGATTTTAAAAAGTACTTATTTCATTGTTCCTATATAGGGTCATAGATTAAGAATTGAAAGGAATATTAGACATAATAAATTTCAACCTTTCATTTTACTGATGATAAACATAAGGCCCAGAGAAGTTGTATATGTTAAATATATTTATATCATTCATCTATTATATGTTTTATATTTTAACTCAGAGAGGTTATTATAGCAAGTAATAGAGTAGAGATTTGAACCCAAGGCCCCTGTCTCCACAGTCAGTACTTCATTAATGCTCTGTCCTGTAGCATTTTAAAAGAATTCACCACAGGGTTTCTTAAAGTTAGAAGCTCCCACAGGGCATTGGAAATAAAAATTGGTTTGCAAAATTCTGTTTTCATACCTCTCACAGAACACTTTTATTAGTGAGAGCTATCTCTCCCATAAATAGATGTCTGATTTATAGGTAAAACTGGAGCTATGTCATTCTTGTCCTCAAAGTCCTGATAACATCATTAAAATCCTGACAACTGCTTTTATGTAATAGTAATCTTAAACTACCCTGTCTTGTCATTTTATTGCAGGGGTTATTTTCACCTTAGTACTTCTATTCATGATTTCTTATTCACAACAACCGCATGAAGCCTTAATTTTCCTTAAGCAGCGACATGATTACTGTGTTAACAGAGGCTATATAATATCAAACCCATTTGCCTGTACTTATTTTTAATAGATGAAAATCTATTCAAAATGTTAGAGCTATGAGTTTTCAGATTCTTCTATGCCTCTACTTCTTTTACTGATTATTCAAGGCAACATGACACTTTGACAAGTCACTGCTTGTACAACGGATGGAAGGGTGATCAGCAGCAGAACGTGGGCCAGAATCCTGGAGAAGAACTCTTAATTGGCAATGTCTTTCCCACCAGTACAACAATAAAAAAATAAAACATGAAAAGTATGGCACACAAAACATACACATCTGGAGTATGTCCTGAATATTTATACATTTAAGTCTTGCATTGTTGATGGTGTTCACACTTGACAAAGTAGATTTCTTTTTCTTCCTGTGGGGTAATTCAGAGTGTATTTTATCAAAAGAAGAAAATGTCATGTTAACTTTCCTTAAAAAAAGCCTACTTCTACTAAGAAAATTTCAACACATTTTAAATTGAAAATATGTCAAGCCGTTCCTATATTGATTGGTCCCAAAGAAAATTTATACGTATGCCACTTGTCTGTATATGGAGCTGACATTTTCCATCATCTATCACCTCCTGAATTATCAATGCTTACTCCCCGTTTTCTGACTTTGACAACTCATGACAGCCAGTACTCCTCTCATGGCTTTGAAACCAGAAGGGAAGCACCATTCTATAAGCATGGGATTTCTCACTTCATAAATGGGGAGTGTTGGAATTTCAGTTAGGCTTAGCACAACCACACTCACCCACACATATATAATTATCATGACTGTCTTGGCCCTCTGTCTTCCAGTGTAGTAACTGAGGGAGGAAAATGAAAGACAAGGGCATTCTAGCATTTCATTTGTCACAGTTCAGGGTTTTTCTTTTCTTTTTGGAATTCTCTTTAGTACTTTTCAGGGCCAGGTAAACTTGTAAACTTAAGATAGGGCAAGTTGACAGAGTAAGTCCAAATGGACTAAGTTTTGGAGCACTCTGTGTTTTGTTTGAATTTTATGATTGGTAATTTTAAAGCTTTATTACCCTTGTCATTGCAAAGGTTGCTTAGGTCAGCAGAATGAGGGCTTCTGCTGAATGAGCTGGCTTCTGTTCCTTCTTGTTAATCAGTTTTCTGAGCTGTGGCAGGGTTCCTTAACCTCTCTGTCTCCAATGATTTAGTTCATTCTGGTAATAGCTGAGGCTTTTAAAAAGAGCGGGGACTGGAAAGTAGGGATGGTGGCAGGTAGCAAATATCATAAATCTCTGTTGCTCAAGTCAACTGAGGAATGGAAAGCAAGGACTTACTCTTTTATTAAATGACATATCAAAGGTGTTTTTTCACTCTTTAGACAAATTAATTACTCAGAGACCAAAGTAAATATCCTGGTTTAAAGATAATCTTGTTATACACGCATGGTTTTCAAGGTTAAAAAAAATTTCCCATAATTTTGTACATTTCCTAAAATTTGTTTTAGTGTTAAATGTTTGAAAATATCAAAATAATACAATTTGAGGTGCTTGTTATGTCTGTATTATATACAGTACTTATAGATGATGTGGTCTAACTATATAGTTAGGCAATGTGTTTTTTGTTTTTTTAATTCAGTCATTCCTGAGTCATATCAGATATGAAAGATGAATGTATAGTATTCCCTCATGGGAATATGCATACCATAAGAGAATAAGACTTTTAAAAAATTCTGATAAAGAGAGTTATCTTGTTCATGAAACATGTGATGTCTACGTTATAGGAGAAAAACATATTAATGTGAAAGGAAAACCTGTTTATGAAGATAGGAAAAGATATCAAGGTGGCTGGAAAAAAAGCAAAAATGTAGAATGATGTTAATTAAGACACTGAGGTTAGGTGATTAAATTTGCGTCTTAAAGTAAGGGCAGTTGCCTACTAAATTGGGTAATTATCCGAGGGAGTCTATGAACAATTAAGCTAGTAGACCTGTCTGAAGTTTTCATGTAACTGCAAAATGAAAAAAAAAAAAAGTAGTTGGTTATCAGTAGTTTTGTGGTCTTGCTTTTTAAAGGTTTTCTAGGATTCTTATAGACACACTCTTCAGTGATAGCAAAGTAGAAAGAGCTCTTACTGATCTAGAAGTAAGGAGGCCTACGTTCTCATCTCAGTTCTGCTACAAATTACCCCAGTGGCTTTTGTTAAGTCACTTTAGTTCTCTAAGATGTATTATTTGCCTCACCTTTAAGATTGCATTGCAATCTTACAAGTTACCTTGTAGACTGAAAATTCTGGGAAATGCTTGAATTTCTACTTAATAATAGTAAACATTTAAGAGCTTTTACTGTGCTTAAGGATCAGATGAACTTAGTTGCCATAATGAAAAAGAAAAGGGGATTAGGGAAGTCATTTAAAACAATCTTTCTAAAAAAAACCCTTTGTGTTGAGCTGTTTTATTTCATATAGAATATGATTTGTGAACATATGCATGTAGCCTATATTTTTGCCAGATTTAGCAAAATGTTATTTATAGTTGTAGATTTAAGATTAGACATGACCTCAGATGTCATCTAGTCCAAGCATCTCATTTTACACATAGAAAATAGAGCTCAAAGAGGAGAATGATGGCAGAACTGGCAGAACTGGGATTCATACCCAGATTTTTAAACTCCAAAAAACTGATGCTTTTTCTGTGGTACCATGGAACCTCTCAGTGCAGTGCCTCATTCTGTTAGTTTTCAAAAGAACAAAAACCAGGATTCTTTTTTCCCATTCCTGACTTTCTCTGGACTTCAAAACAATGCCCCCTCTATTGCTTTCTTATCCTGGAACTTCCCTCATCACCTTGGGCCTTCTCACCCTGGAATAACCTGCCACCTCCTGTAACCCTCTTATCTTTGTATATATACAGATAGCTCTTTGCAAAACCTACCCTCTTCTCTGAGCTCCTCCTGGAGCTTTCATTTCATGGAAGACACCAGGCCTGCCTGCCTTCATTCTCCTTCTGGTCTTACTTCCAGACTTTCTATGAAATTCACAGTCGTGTCCCCTTATCTGGATACCTTCATTTCTCCCCACTCCCCTTTCATCTCCCTTTTAATGAATTGTCTTTCCCCATTAGAATGTAAGCTCCTTGTGGTCGTGAACTATCTGTATTTTTGCTCATATTTGTATCCCCAGAATTTAGCACAGGGCTTGGCACATAATAAATGCTTGATTCTTTCCTTCCTTCTTCAAGCCTTGAATTTCTTAAAAAACAATTTAAAAAAACAATTATTATATTTAATTCACAACAGAAAATCCTGTTTGCATTGTATTATAATCTAGCTAGATTCACCTATTCTGATGTAAGCTCATCCCATTATGTTTGTATAGTTATGCTGTTATTGAAGGTACTGTCGTGTTACTATGTTTATTTTAGAATAGGACCTGAAGTTGACTGGAAGAAAAAAAAACCCAGTTGGTTCCTTCCCATTATTGGTATCTTCCCAACTCTGACCATTGCCTTCCACCTCTTTGTGAAGCAAATGGAACAAAAAAAGGAAAGGTGGAATATATTTATACACTGCCCCAATAACTAACTCTTATATGAGAGAATGAGAATTAAGTCACTGATAATTTGGCCTCTGTATTTCTAGCTTTGCCTCCAGCTAGATATGTGATCTTGGGCAAGTGATTTAACAAACTCTTTCGCCATCTATTTGCTCACTTTAACAGTGAGGAGGGGGAAGTGGATGAAATTGAAGTCCCTCTTTGTCCATGAAATTTTATGACATTATCATGACTCTAAGTTTAAGCTATCATTTAATGGTATTTTATATTTTAAGAATAATTTTTTATGCTGTCAGTAGCCTTTAAATGGGTTAATTCAAACCCAAAGTTTAAGTTAAATTGGATATATTTAACTTATTTTTAGGGTATCAAGGTCTGGAAAGGTAAACTAATTTTCAAAAAGTCCACATTATAATGTAATCCATATTGTAATGACTTGTCAAACTCAAGTAGAAACATATTCTTGCCAGTACAAATTGACTTGGATAAGCCACAAATTAACATTATCCTTTTCAAAATTTTATTTCTTTCATTTTTCAATTAAATTTATTTATATAACTTTTAACATTCATTTTCACAAAATTTTGGGTTCCAAATTTTCTCCCCATTTGTCCCCTCCCCCCACCCCAATACACTGAGCATTCTAATTGCCCCTATCACCGATCTGCCCTCTCTTCTATCATCCCTCCCTTCCATTGTTCCCGTCTTCTCTTTTGTCCTGTAGGGCAAGATAACTTTCTATACCCCATGTCCTGTATTTCTTATTTCCTAGTAGCAAGAACAGTACTCGACAGTTATTCCTAAAACTTTGAGTTCCAACTTCTCTTCATCCCTCCCTCCCCATGCATTCCCTTTGGGAAGCAAGCAATTCAATATAGGCCATATCTGTGTAGTTTTGCAAATGACTTCCATAGTAGTCGTGTTGTCTAAGACTAACTATATTTCCCTCCATCCTATCCTGTCCCCCATTGCTTCTATTCTCTCTTTTGATCCTGTCCCTCCACAAGAGTGTTGACTTCAAATTGCTCCCTCCTCCCATTGCCCTCCCTTCCATCATCCCCCCACCCTCCTTATCCCCTTCTCCCCCACTTTCCTATATTGTAAGATAGGTTTTCATACCAAAATGAATGTGCATTTTGTTCCTTCCTTTAGTTGAATGTGGTGAGAGTAAACTTCATGTTTTTCTCTTACCTCCCCTCTTTTTCCCTCCACTAAAAAGTCTTTTGCTTGCCTGTTTTATGAGAGATAATTTGCCCCATTCCATTTCTCCCTTTCTCCTCCCAATATATTTCTCTCTCACCACTTAATTTCATTTTTTTAAAGTTATGATCCCATCCTATTCAATTCACTCTGTGCTCTGTGTGTGTGTGTGTGTGTATGTGTGTATGTGTGTGTGTAATCCCACCAACTACCCAGATACTTAAAAGTTTCAAGAGTTACAAATACTGTCTTTCCATGTAGGAATGTAAACAGTTCAACTTTAGTAAGTCCCTTACGATTTCTCTTTGCTGTTTACCTTCTCATGCTTCTCTTCATTCTTGTGTTTGAAAGTCAGATTTTCTTTTCAGCTCTGATCTTTTCATCAAGAATACTTGAAAGTCCTCTGTTTCATTGAAAGACTATTTTTTCCCCTGAAGTACTATACTTAGTTTTGCTGGGTAGGTGATTCTTGGTTTTAATCCTAGTTTCTTTGACTTCTGGAATATCCTATTCCACTCCCTTCAGTCACTTAATGTAGAAGCTGCTAGGTCTTGTGTTATCCTGATTGTATTTCCCCAATACTTGAATTGTTTCTTTCTAGCTGCTTGCAATATTTTCTCCTTGACCAGGGAATTCTGAAATTTGGCCACAGTGTTCCTAGGACTTTCTCTTTTTGGATCTCTTTCAGGAGGTATTGGTGGATTCCTTGAATACTTATTTTGCCCTCTGGTTCTAGAATATATAGGGCGGTTTTCCTTGAAAATTTCATGAAAGATGATGTCTAGGCTCTTTTTTTGATCATGGCTTTCAGGTAGTCCCATGATTTTTAAATTGTCTCTCCGGGATCTATTTTCCAAGTCAGTTGTTTTTCCAATGAGACATTTCACATTATGTTCCATTTTTCCATTCTTTTGGTTTTGTTTTGTGATTTCTTGGTTTCTCAGAAAGTCATTAGCCTCCATCTGTTCCATTCTAATTTTGAAAGAACTGTTTTCTTCAGTGAGCTTTTGCACCTCCTTTTCCATTTGGCTAATTCTGCTTTTGAAAGCATTCTTCTCCTCATTGGCTTTTTCAACCTCTTTTGTCAATTGAGTGAGCCTATTTTTCAAGGTGTTATTTTCTTCAGCATTTTTCGGGGTCTCCTTTAGCAAGGTTTTGACCTGGTTTTCATGCTTTTCTTGCATCTCTCTCATTTCTCTTCCCAGTTTTTCCTCCACCTGTCTAACTTGATTTTCAAAATCCTTTTTGAGCTCTTCCATGGCCTGAGCCCATTGAATATTTATTTTGGCTGTTTGGGATACAGAAGCCTTGACTTCTATGTCTTTCCCTGATGGTAAGCATTGTTCTTCCTCATCCAAAAGGATGGGAGGAGATATCTATTCACCAAGAAAGTAAACTTCTGTGGTCTAATTTTTTTTCCCCCTTCTCTGGGCATTTTCCCAGCCAGTTACTTGACTTCTGAGTTTCCTCTCCACACCCACCTCACCTCCAGTTCTGCCCTGCCAGTGCTTGGTGTCTGAGATTCAAATGCTACTTCCCAGCCTCATGGCTTTTGGCAGCGGGGGGAGGAGTGTTGCGGCCAATCAGTGTGATATTAAGTTCAGGTGCTCAGGTGGGGACAGGGCCACCACATGTGGCTTAGTTCCCTCAGGGCGTTTACATGGATACCTTCAAAAATGGATCTGAGTTCCTGTCTGCTTTGGGAGCCCCTGTCTGCTGCTGCCTCTGCTACTGCCTCCTAGGGGGCCTGAGTTATGGGGACAGCCCGCTCCCCTCTTGGCAAGCAGAAAAGACCCTCTCACTGACCTTTGGCGCCTGTGGGTGGAGGGACCTGCATGGCTGCTGGAGATTCTGCCCCTCAAGCCTGCTCAGATCTGCCCTTCTTGGTGCTGTGACCAAGGCGGGGCTGGGCTCTGCTCCGCGTCTGGTGCGCAACGGACCTTTGGTGTCAGTTTTTCAGGTCTCTCTGGAACAGAAATTTCCTTCACTCCATTGTTCTGTGGCTTCTGCTGCTCCAGAATTTGTTGGGAGTTCTTCTTTACAGGTATTTTATGGGCTGTGGGTTAGGAGCTAGCATATGTGTATCTTTCTACTCCGCCATCTTGGCTCCTCCCCTATTATCCTTCTTGTATTGTGTTTTGAGGAGTTTTGCAGAAGTGGGTTTGACACTTTGTAATGTAACTTTGTTTGCCATTAGGAATCTTCTACTCAAGATACCCAAGGATAATTCAGTACCCCTGTGTAGACCTGGGTAAAATTAAGTTAGATAATTTGATTGTGACATTTTGAAGTCTTCAATGCAATGTATTATATAAAAGTGAAGTATTATTACCAAGCATTTATGGAACCAGCAGCACAGTCAGAATTACCAAACCTATTACCAAATCCTTGTTTATAGTATTCCCATGAGGTAAGTCAGGATCTACAGCTCTTTTCCTGCTCTTAATGCCCTTTTTCCATGATCAGCAAGAATACAGGAAGGAGAAACAGAACTTATTCATACATATTTGATTTAGTGCCAGAATAATGCAGTGCTTTATTCAGTTTTCACTTTCTCAGGTCATTCTCCCTGTCATCATTCCATAGTTTAAAGATGGTAGATACAGTTAAGGTTATTGCTTTAGGACTAGCACCTCTGGTGCGAGGGCTTTCAGGACCCTGTTCAGAACTGCTTATCCAGTGGTGTCCAGCCGGTGTCCCAGCTCTCATTTATGGTTCCAAGAAGGTGTGGCATGTGCAGTGGTCACACCCCAGTAAAACCATCCCAGCAGAGAGGTTGAGGGTAACCAGTAGGCCACAAATCCTCTGTTTTATTTTATGCATTTTAAAGCATTATTCTGAAAATAAAATTATTCTGTAGCTTTCAGTAGACTGCCAGAGGTATCCATGACACACACACACACAAATGTTAGGACTCTCTGGATTAAACAATCTGAAAGATTCCTTCTTGCAATAGAATTATATGATCCTGTGAACTATCAAGTAACATCATAAGTGGAAAAATTAGATGCTGTAAGGACACAGATTAAAGGAGTAGTTTGAGTAGCATAAGTTGACCATGCAAGGCTATACTGTAGGAGATGAGCTTTCATAGGAGTCTTGAAAGCAATAATGCATATAGCTTAGCAGTACAGAGGGGTAGGGCTTCCCCTATAGAACAAATAATAGATTGAATTTCATCAGGCCAACATTTTAAATAGAGATAAAGTATATGCAGTTGAAGACTCCTAGGAGACTGAAGGTGGCACTTACCTCCACTGAAGATGATGATGAAAGCCATGGCCCTTCTGTGGAGTGCAATATAGTGTTGTATTGTCTGTATTAGGACATAATTTAAAAGGAAAGCAGTCAACCCATCATTCCCTATGTTGTCTTTTTCTTAAAACTCAATTTTTTAATGAAAAAAGTACTGTGTCAGCTTCTTCTACTTGAATGTGATAGTTATATTCACTGTGGTTAGTTATTTTTATGCAGCTGTTAACTTCAGATATGTTAGAATGAATTGAATAGCTCATTAGAAGTGGATTTTCCGCTCAGCTGTCTCTTACTTACAAAAGGAATAAGGATACTTTTCACTTCCAGAGTATTAGGACACCTTCCAGAGGCCAATGAGTGCAAACAGTTGTCAAGAAATGTTGCACTTCTCTCTAGGGAAGGAGGCTTATGTAGACCAGCCTGGAAAATAAGACTTTTCACAGACTGGGAAGATAGAGTGAAATTATTTGTAAGAGTTGTCTTCTCTGGACCCTCTGTGGGGTGTGTGTGTGTGGTATTTTATGGTAGGCCACACTTTCATCATCTTTCTGTTAAGCAGGAGCTGCCCCTTCTGCTTATTAGCTTAGCTGGCCCTATCTATCCTCATCCTTAAATTTAAAATAATACCACTTTTAGGACTTAGAGTGTAGTTGTTATGCTCAAATGAGATAACGTTCATAGAGCTCCTCACATATTTTAAAATTTTATTTGGGTATCCCAAAAATCTTAGTGTAGTTTTAAGCTTTAATAACTCAAAATTGAACCAGGACTCATTGAGATATCCTGCATAAATGCCCATCATTATTACTATTAGGAAAAAATTTACAAAATATGGTATATTTGATTATCAATCCAGCGTGCCCTTACCAGTTTTTATCATCAAAACATTTCATTTAGTAGGTACAGAGATACATTCTTAACATCTCAAGAATTACACTATGAACACTTCAGTCATGATCCTCAGCAGGGGACACGTGAGCTCTTGTTAGAGAAACTACAGAGATAAACATTCAAGTGCTAACAGAAAGAATGGAGGGCAGCTACTTAGACTTAGGCTGGCCTTGGGCTTCTTTGGAGACTTGATTAAGCGCTCTATTCTAGGGCTTCTGGCTATAAAAGGAGGCTGAGCTTGCCATTGCAGCACTAAGAATAATATGCTTAGCTAGAGACCTGCTGGAAAGCAGACTAATCGTGTAAATTTGTTCTAAGTCCAAATCCCTTTATGTACATACGTAGAATGTTGTGAGCATTTTTACCCTAATGCTTAGAAAATCAATGAATATTTCTATATCAAGAAAAAGTCTTCCTCCAATTCCTATCTGAAGCAACAGAGTGAGCCAGGATGATGTGAATTTGTCATGCAGAACTGGGAAAATGTCTTAAAGTTTGAAATAGAAGAGGCTGCTTCAAAATAAAACCCAAAACAAAAACAAACATCAAAGTTGATCTGTGAATTAACAAACGAGGTGAAGAACTCCAGGAAAGACAAGTTAACGGGGAAAAATAAAAGAACCAGAAGCACAAGGCTTATGAATCAAGTTATCAAAATTAAATTTTGTTTTGTTTAATTCCCCTTATTAGTGTATGAGACATCATAACCTAATTGATATAGGCTTCCTTGAAGCCAGGAAGATAATAATATATAGTATAATATATAATATAGCACAAGACTTACAAAGCACTTTATAACTATTCCTTAATTTGGTCCTCACAGCAATGCTGGAAAGTAAGTGCCATTACTATCCCTATTTTAAAGTATAGGAAACTGAAAAAGACAGTGGTTAAATAACTTGCCTAGGGTTACACAACTGGAAAGTATGAGAGGTTGGAATTGAATTCATGTCTTTCTGACTCTGAATCTAGCATACTTCCCAGTAAACCATCTGGCACTAGAGGCTTTGTGACCTTCATCTCAGTGCTTGAGGCAACTCTCTAAAATTATAAAGAGGATGCTAAACTACATTGGTAGAAGGAGTTTCTCACCCCAGATAGCCATATCTCAACAAAATTGCAGGTTTGATTCATATTTTTATCAATATGTAATACAGTGGCCTAGATGTAGGGTTTGCCTCTTAGTTTTAGTAGAATTTTTATTTAACTTCATTTAAATTAAGTGTAACTTAAAGCCTTGTGACATAATCTTGCATAAAAATTAGTCTGTCATAGAGGTAAAATTTATAAGTGCTATTCTCAGTGTTAAGGATAAACACACAAGAAAGCAAGCGAGTCTTTGCCCTCTGAGCTCACATTCTAATGGGAGAGGGCAACACAAAAAGAGGAGCTGAGGACAGTTTGGGAGTGAAGTTACATGGCGAGCTGGCCCCTGGCAAGTTGAACAAAAAGCTGAACTATCAGAGCTAAGGAGCCTAGAGACAGAATCCAGGTTACTAATGGTGGAAAGGCAATAGAAGTGATAATCTGAATAGAGGAAACATGGTGGAGTGGGATAAAATGGTATTTGTATACAATCCACCTTACAATATGTTAAATGGAATTCCTGGTAAGCAAAAATATTCACAATGACGACAATCTCCATTCCTAATATTTTCTTCCCTATACATATATTTAGAATCCTAGATTTAAATCTAGAAGGGACATGGGACATCATCTAGCTTAATTGCTTCAATGTACAAATGAGGGATCTGAGGCCCAGAAAGCTTAAATAAAGTGCGCAGGTTTATCCAGGCAGTACGTGGCAAAGTCAGAATTTGAACTCAAATCCTTTGACTTGAAGTGTCTTTCCTTTGTGCTTTGCTATGATCATATGAATTATATTGTGTGACTTAGAAACCTGGTGTTCATACCAGAGAAGCATCATGATATAGAAAGGAGAACACTAGACTTGGAGTCATGAGACCAATATTTGAATCACACCTGAGATCTCACACTAATTCTGTGATCATGGGTTTCCTTTTTTAGAGCTTTAGTTTCCTCAGTGACAAAAGGGGGAACTACCTACCTCACGAGGTTATTTAGAAATGTGCTTTCCAAGTTTAGGCCACTCTGAATGGCAAGGTTATCTTTTTGACACAGGCAAGAGGTAGGGAACCTGTGGCCTTGAGGCCACATTGACCCTCTAGGTCCTCAACATGCAGTTGTTTGACAGTCCAAGTTTCACAGAACAAATCATTTTATTAAAGGGTTCTTCACCCCTGATACAGACTGTCAGGTCCTTTCTCCCATTATCAAGTTCTTTTTGTTTTGCAATTTCAGTTTTGAGGAAGGGCCCAGACCAGCCATCATGAGCAGAAAGAAAGGGATATCTGTGAGAGATGCTATATAGATTTGGCATTCATTAAAAAATATATTTTTTTTAATTTTTAACATTTTTTTTATTTAACTTTTTACATTCATTTTCACAAAATTTTGGGTTCCAAATTTTTCCCCCTTTTATCCCCTCCCCCCACCCCAATACCCCAAGCAATCTAATTTTCCCTATCTCCAATCTGCCCTCTCTTCTGTCATCCCTCCCTTCTCTTGTCTCCATCTTCTCTTTTCTCCTGTAGGGCCAGATGACTTTCTATTCCTCATTAACTGTATGTCTTCTTTCCTAGTAGCAACAGCAATACTAGACAGTTGTTCCTAAAACTTAGAGTTCCAAATTCTCCTCATCCCTCCCTCCCCACCCATTCCCTTTGGGAAGGCAGGCAATTCAATATAGGCCATATCTGTGTAATTTTGTAAATGACTTCCCTGATAGTCGTGTTGTGTAAGACTAACTGAATTACCCTCCATCATTTTCTGCCCCTCATTGTTTCTCTTCTGTCTTTTGATCCTGTCCCTCCCCAAGTGTTGACTTCAAATTGCTCCCTCCTCCCTTTGCCCTCCCTTCCATCATCCCCCCCCCTTGCTTATCTCCTTCTCCCGCACTTTCCTATACTGTAAGATAGGTTTTCATACCAAAATGAGTGTGCATTTTATTCCTTCCTTTAATCAAATGTGATGAGGGTAAACTTCTTGTTTTTTTTTTTTTTGTTTTTTTTTTCTCAGCTTTCCTCTGTATCCCTCCACTAAAAAGTCTCCTACTTGCCTCTTAAATGACATATAATTACCCCATTCCATTTCACCCTCTTTCCTCCCACTACATTTCTCTCTCACCATTTACCTTAATTTCTTTTAAGCTATGGTCCCATCCTATTCAGTTCTCTCTGTGTTCTCTTTCTCTGTGTGTGTGTGTGCATGTGTGTATGTGTATGTACGTGCATGCGTGTACATGTGTGTGTGTGTGGTCCCACCAACTACCCAGATACTGAAAAGTTTTAAGAGTTACAAATATTGTCTTTCCATGTAGAAATGTAAACAGTTCACTTCTAGTAAGTCCCTTAAGACTTCTCTTTGCTGTTTACTTTTTCATGCTTCTTCTCATTCTTGTGTTTGGAAGTCAAATTTTCTTTTCAGCTCTAGTCTTTTCATCAAGAATGCTTGAAAGTCCTCTATTTCATTGAAAGACCATATTTTCCCCTGAAGTATTATACTCAGTTTAGCTGGGTAGGTGATTCTTGGTTTGAGTCCTAGTTCCTTTGACTTCTGGAATATCCTATTTCACGCCCTTCGATCTCTTAGTGTAGAAAATGCTAGATCTTGAGTTATCCTGATTGTATTTCCACAGTACTGAAATTGTTTCTTTCTAGCTGCTTGCAAGATTTTCTCCTTGAGCTAGGAGTTCTGGAATTTGGCCACAATGTTCCTAGGAGTTTCCCTTTTTGGATCTCTTTCAGGTGGTGATTGATGGATTCTTTCAATACTTATTTTGCCCTCTGGTTGTAGAATGTCAGGGCAGTTTTCCTTGATAATTTTATGGAAGATGATGTCTAGGCTCTTTTTTTGATCGTGACTTTCAGGTAGTCCCATAATTTTTAAATTGTCTCTCCTGGATCTATTTTCCAGGTCAGTTGTTTTTCCCATGAGATATTTCACATTCTCTTCCATTTTTTCATTCTTTTGGTTTTGTTTGGTGATTTCTTGGTTTCTCGTAAAGTCATTAGACTCCATCTGTTCCATTCTAATTTTGAGAGAACTATTAAATTCAGTGAGCTTTTGAACCTCTTTTTCCATTTGGCTCATTCTGCTTTTGAAAGCATTTTTCTCCTCATTGGCTTTTTGAATCTCTTTTACCAATTGAGTGAGCCTAGTCTTCAAGGTGTTATTTTCTTCAGCATTTTTTTGGGTCTCCTTAACCAAGGTATTGACCCGTTTTTCATACTTTTCTTGCATCTCTGACATTTCTCTTCCCAGCTTTTCCTCCACCTGTCTAATTTGCTTTTCAAAATCCTTTTTGAGCTCTTCCAAGGCCTGAGCCCATCTGACATCCCCCTGGGGTGTCTGGGGTACTGAGGCCCCACCCTCCACATCTTTCCCCGATGGCGAGAATACGTCCTCGTCATCAGATCCGAGTGTTGGGATCATTTGCATTTGTTGGAAAAAACTCTCTATAGTCTTATTTTTCTTCCCTTTTCTAGGCATTTTCCCAGCCAGTTACTTGACTTTGGAGATTCCTGTCCACCCCCGCCCAGATCCGCCCAGCTAGTGCTTGGGGTCTGAGGTTCAAATGGGCTTTCCACAGCAAGGTTTAGTTCTGGTGCTGGGGTTGGGGTGGTGCCACCTCCCAGGCTCAGCTCTCTCAGGGGCTTTATGCAGAGGCCTTCAGCAGCGGAGCAGGGTGGGGCAGGGCCGTCTCCCAGGCTCAGCTCCCTCAGGTTGTTTATGCAGAGACCTTCCTTAATGAGGATCCTGTCTGCTGCTGGGGGAGTCCGGGCAGCCGCTGCTGCCTCCTCTGCCACCCACGCCTCTGCCTCCGCCGCTTCCTGCCCTGCGTGCTGCTTCCTCCCGAGGGGGCCTGAGTCACGGAGACACTCCACTCCCCCCCTCCAGCCAGCCGTCTCTCTCACTGACCTGTAGCTTCTGTGGGCGGAGGGACTTTCCCGGCTGCTGGAGCTTCCGTCCCTGAAGCCTGCTCGGGTCAGCTTCTCTGGGGCCACGGCGCTGGGGGTGGGGTCTGCTTTCCGGGGCGCGATGGACCCTGGGGACGGGTCTCCAGGGCTGTCTGGCACGGAAATCTCTTCCACTCTGGTTCTGCACACCTTTCAGTGATCCAGAATTTATGCGGATCTCTTTTTACATTAATTCTGTGGGCTGTGGGTTGGAGCTTGTAAATGTGTGTCCTTCTACTCTGCCATCTTGGCTCTGCCCCCCCATTAAAAAACATTTACTGAGCCTCTGCTAACTGGGCATTGTGTTCGGTGTTCTAGGGTAAAAATATTTCAAGCCATAGTTACTCCCTTATGCAGCTTACTACACTCAATCAGAGAACGTTGACAGGTATACATGTAATGATATTGGGAGATAGTCCAGGAGCATACATAATGGTACAAATTCATATTAATTTAGATGGGGGAAACATAGAAAAACAAATCTCTCTTGCTCTCTCTTACCCCTACATAGTTATCTTCTCCTGTTCTCCCACAGCTTTCTTGCTTCAAGCTGTAGTAATTTGTTTTCTTCATCAGATTCTTTATTCCTTTAGAAAACTACTTATAGTCAGAGTTCATACCCAGTTTGTACTTAGCCTAAACTGAAGCTTACCATTCACATATGAATGTAGTGTTGGGTATAGATTATTATCTCTGAGATTCTCTAAATTCTTTTTCCTTATTTCCTTTTTGCTTATTCAAATCCTACCTGTCTTCTGAGTATTATGGTAAGGCCTACCTCTTAAATGAAACATTTCCTGACTATTCTGATTGTTTTTCCCTAGAAAAAGTTATTTTGTATCACAAAATTTAGCTTGCTTCATTGCTTTAAAGAGTTAGGATTTTACTGGCTTGAAGGCCACTTTCATTAAAAAGCAGAATAAATCAAATGGAAAAATTCCAGACCTTCCAGGTCAAGGAGAAAATATTGCAAGCAATCAAAAAAATCCCCATTTCAGATATTCTAGAACTGTAGTTAAGATCACACAAGATTGAACAGCTTCCATGTTAAAGGGGTAGAGAGCTTAGAATACAATATTCCAGAATACAAAGGAGCTAGGATTACAACCAACATTAACCTAACAAGCAAAATGAGTATAATCCTTCAGGGGGGAAAATGGACATTTAATGAAATAGAAGAGTTTCAAGAATTCCTGATGACAAGACCAGGGCTGAATAAAAAAAAAAACCCTGACATTCAAACAAAAGACTCAAAAGAAGCATGAGACTCAATAAAATTAAACTGTTTACATTCCTATATGATGGTAGCCAAAGAACACATGCTTAATGGAAGTGAGACTTCCAAGGGGTTCAAAGGAAATTTGAATATTGAAAAAATGTTTTCTGGTAGAGGGATCATGAATAGATGGTCACCTAAGCTGACTTTTTTAAGAAGAGAAGGATTTCAACAGGTTGAGATGAAGGAGTGCATCCCCAGCCTATGGGATAGCCTGATCAAATGTGCAGAGGTAGGAGATCACAAAAAAGTAATTTAGCTGGAAAAGAAGAGCCATGCAATTTTTTTTTCATTTTAGTATGGCATTTAAGAGGTTCCTAGGCACAGTGGAAAGAGAGTTGACCTTGAAGTTAAGGAACTCAGATCATCTGTGTTACCATTACCTTCTCTGTGTTCCCATACAACTAAGACTATACATTGTAGATATGTTGCTATTCTGCCTCTGTGAAAGGATTTTCCACAATAGAGCTTACCTTCATGGATGACATCATAGGTCTGGGGGTAGGGGGAGAATTCCATAAAGATTTTGGGCTTTTGTACTTTAGAGAATTAAAAATGTCTCAGAAGGATGTTGAATAATGACTTAGAGACACCATAAATAGCAGCTCATAGGTTGTGGGCCTCAGTTTCTTTATCTGTCAAATGAGAGGGTCTGATGACCTTTACCTGGTCTTCTAGCTATAATATGCATATCTTGATATGTAATATGTTTTTGAGCCTCTGTTTTTTTGCTGGTGTCGGAATAAAAGGTTTAAGGTAATTTGATTAGATCCCTCCTTAGAGAGTCTGCATCTGTACCTTCTTCCTCCCTTGTGTCCCCTCCACCCATCTCTCTTTAGGAGGAGGTGAGCTTGACTTCAGTTTGTAGGTAACAGATTTATATTAACAGATGTTTCTGTCCTGTTTCCACCCTTTACTTCCCTGATTTCTGTATCAGTGAGTCAGTTTTATATGCTGAGTGAGGAAATTTAAAATGAAAACTATACTTTTCCAACTCATCTTAGCCATATAGCACATGTGCAGCTTTGCAATCACCTACTGTGTGACAGGTCCCTAATGCATTCAGCTTGAATTTAAGAGCTAAGGTTAAACCTTCTGTCTTTGGCATTTTAATTTCCTTCCCATTGCCCTGGTATTTTTTTTTTATGGTCACATTGAAAATCAAGATTAAAAAGGAAAAAGAAACAAAGTGTAATTGACCTAGTAGTTGATAGACCAGATGGCAACAGGTTCCTCAGGTTTGCTGCATAAGTATATTCTTAAATTGTGTCACAAACCTCAAAGCTTTTTTCCTTTGATAACAGGGTACGGTACTGCTGAGGACCCTGTTACCATACAGCTTGGCACTTTGCTGTATCAAGGTCTGCTTGTTTTGGATGACTTAAATCCATTCATATTTATTCAGAGACCATCTGGTATGGTGGGAAGACCAGTGGACTTACACACAGAAAACTGGTTCCAGAATCTGTTTTGTTTCCACATCGCAAAAATGAGGATAATACTTTCATTCCCAGTTCACAGTGGGGTATTGAGGAAAGTGCTTTAGTGCAAAAGTGCTAGAGACATGAGCAGTTGGCATCTTAGCCGTCATTAAAAGTGATCTTTATATCACCAAATTCTATAAAAATGTATATCAGAATTGCTTAAAAATATTTAAAACCCAGCAGTTTTTTCTGTCACAAAGGTGAATATTTCTTTAACATAAAGTAAAAGCTAAATGGTATGTTTAGATGTTTAAGAAGTATTTTGGAATCCATGATCTAGATCTGGAGGAGAGCTTAGAGGTCATCTGGTTCAACGCCCTCATTTTATATGTGAGGAAACAGAAGGATTTAGTGGATTTTCAAATCTTTTAAATTAACAATCTGTTTTCTCCTTTCTGGTCACCTGCTGCAGAAAACAAAAACAAACCCTTGAAATATGCACAGTTAAGCAAATTCCCATATTAATCATGTCTAAAAATTTGCTTCATTACATAGTTAATCACTTTTGTCTTTCGGGAAGTAGGAAGCATTCTTTATCATCAGCCCTCTGGAATTATGGGAGATCATTACATTGATCAGAGTTTTTAATTTTTTCAAAGTTCCTTTTTAAAATGTTAAAATATAAATTATTCTCCTGGTTCTGCTCACTTCACTGCATTAATTTATGCAAGTCGTCTGGGTTTCTCCAAAACTGTCCATTTTATCATTCCTTACGGCACAATAGTGTTCCATTCCATTTATGTACTATTATTTTTTCAGCCATTTCCCCAGTTGAGGGGTACCTCTTTGAGGGTTCTTTGCCATCACTAACTACTATAAACATTTTTGTACATGACTCTATCTCCTCTTTCTTTGATTTCAGTATCAGCCTAGTAATAGTATCCTTGGATCAGAAGATATGTATGCACAGTATAGCAATGTTTAGGGCACTGTTCCAAACTGCTTTCCAGAATGGCCCACCCTATTCATATGTCCATCAGCCTTGCATCAGTGTGTCTGATTTCCTGCAACCCCTCCAACATTTGACATTTGCCTTTTTGGTCAGCTTTGCCAGCCAATCTGATGTGTTTGAGGTAAAACCTTGGAATGTTTTTTGTTGTTGCTTTTTTTTTAATGTTCTTCTTGATAGCTTGAATTTTCTTCCTTTAAGAACAACCTCTTCAAATCCTTTAACCATTAATCAATCAATTTGAGGAATGGATTTTCCTGCTTAAGTGACTTGTTCAAAGTCACCCAACTACTAGTATTCACCAGCACCCAGAATTTGAACTTGGGTCTTGACACCCCAAGTTGAGCACACTTTTCCCTGTGTCATGCATATATTGCTACTTTAAATAGCCCAGTGTGTAAAAATGTGAAGAAAATAGCACAATTTTGGTGGTACAGTTCCAAAATCTATCTCTTTTTCAGAATCATCTTCTCAAATCCCTTCTTCCTTGGCTTCATATTGTTGGACTATCTGACCATCCGTTCACCTATCTGACTCTGATTTAGAGCTGAAAGAGTATTAGAGACCATCTAGGTCAAACTCCTAATTTTGCAGATGGAGAAACTCAACGTCAGATAAGTCAAGCTAGTGGCACAAGCGGTATTCAGACCCATGCCCTAAAACTTCCAAGTCCAAGGATCTCCCTGCTACGTTCCACTGACTCAGTCCTTACTCTTTGCTTTCTATGCCATTCTTCTTTCTGCTTCTCACCTACTCCCAGGTGGAGTTCTTCTCCAACTCCAAACTCCCTCCTGAATTATATGCTGACACTATCAGTATATTTTGTCAGCATCTGAAATGCCGTGTGTTTAATCATTATTTTTTCACTTGAGCCTCTCCTGCACCCCTGTGATCAGTAGAGCGGTGATTTCTTCTTCTCTAATCAACAGGTCAGTCAATCAATCAACATTTTATAGGTACCTGCTACATCCCAGGCACTTTGCTAAGTGTTCAGGGTACAAAAAGGCAAAACGTAGTCCTTACTCTCAAGAAGCTTGTTGTAGTTGTTGTGTTGTGTTCATCCTTCATTGCTGAATAAGACCGTGACATCAGAGAAGTGATGACATGACTTGCACTTGACTTTGTTTTGAGTGAGGGCTGTGCAAGGTCCCCCAGCCTCTCTTTCTTCTCCTGAACCATCTGGGTCCAGTGACCAGATATTCATCAGGAGGCCTGGAGATGGACCAGGATGCATTGGGAGACTTTGGCCTTTTTAGGCAGCTCTTTCAGGTAGGAGGAAAATAGATCTATAATGAAAGTAGACTTCCTAGTACTTCTGATGAAAACGCCAAAGCTGAAGGGGAACTTTGAAAAACAAATATAATAGTACAGCAAAGCCTGGAAAGGTAAATTTATTAAAACAGTTGGAAAATGTGTGATGATGTAGTGCTAACATTCTTATTAGGAAAAAAAAAATTTTTAGATCCTTAATGTCTTCAAAAATGAGCACTAAAGGAGTTAAGAAAAACAGAGGTCCTGAAGGGTAAATTGGTTCTTTTTGGAGGGTTCTGAAAAATAGAAGCGTGAGTAAAAGTAGAAATAGAAATACTAGTAGTATAGAAAGGAGGAAAAAGGGAATGGAACCTGCTATTTCTCATGAATGGAGTGCTTGAGAACAAGAACAAATATGGAGGAAGAGGTGAAAGAGAGAAACACACATACATATATGTTTTGGGTAGAAATATATCACATTCAACAAGGAAGTAGACAAGAATGGTGGGGGAGGGGGATAGGGAGGGGAGAAGAGGATGGTGTTAAGGAGTGTAATACTCAGTGATAGCATTGTTGTTTTTTGGTTGTTTGAAGCAACTTACAAATCTAATGGGATGAGACAACTGAGGTCCTGAGAAAAGTTTAAACTAGTTATCAGAATAATTATAAGCTCAAACTTCGGACAAATCACTTAATCTCTCACTGCCTTTCATCTGTAAAAATGAGAATGGACTTGATGTCATGATCCTAGAAACAGAAGGACTAAATTTGTCACTAGAAATGCATCAAGTACAATATTGTCCATATGTCATATCTGTCTGAGCTGTGGTTTGTATTGTTAGGGTTCAAATGGAAAATGGACTATTGCAAACATGCTACGCTTTTGTAAACTCTACAATTTTGGAATAACGAAGGTAGCCTCTAAAAACTCAGAGTTATTATGGAGCATCTTGATATAAAAATAGAGCTTTTCCTTGGTTCTCTATGTTTGCCATTTTCTGTGCTGCTTCCTTTAAAAAAACAATAGACTGCCTTCTCTGTGGGCCTTTCAGCCCCTTCTCTATAGTCTTAGTTGCTGGTTTTACTTACAAGGTTGTCAGATCGATCTCAGTTATTTTGTTGTCAATCTGCTATGTCTAGGGAACATTGATTTTTTTTCTCCTCCATTGTGTGTTGTAAAAATCAATATTTTACTAGCCAGTATAGAACTAAAGAATCAGCAGCAATCCATGGAAGGCCAGCCAGTTTGACCAGCATGCAGGCTCAGCCTTCAGAGATTAAATCTGGAAAACAGTAAAATGGAAATAATTTTTTAGCCCAAGAGTAACAATGAAATATTAAAACTCTAGTAAATTATTTTAAATTTATTTGCTTAAAATAGTTAGAAGCAAAATCCTGCTTACGTAAGACAACATGTAGTGTTTTATGTAGTGATGAATGAAATTAATAAATCTTTCTTCTATTCTAATTGACTCTTGGCACCAGTTAGACATAGAAATGAGTTTGTGTAAAAAGGAGTGGGGAAAATGGGCTTCCGTTCAATAAACTTGTCCAGGGATTAAAAAAAAAAATTCTTTTCCTGTACATTTTGGTGTCGATTTTTTTAAAAAAGGCATTTTCTGACCTGTTTAGCCTCTTTGAATTAGACCTTGGATTAGGATCACATATGTGCCTCTGAGTTGCTTTTCTCTTGAGTTTTCTTAGTCAAGTATTTGGATCGAGCTTCATTTGTTCAGCCTTTTATTAAGTGCTTACTCTGTTCAAAGCGCTGTGCTAGCTGCTGGGAGATATATATAAATCCTAACATGTGAATTCATTAGTTAAAATATAGATTTTGTTGTTCCGTGTGGAGTTGTATACTTCTAAGTGTTCTCCCCTTTCCATCCTATTCATGCAAGCGTATAAAGCATTGGCTTTGGATTGTGCCTTTTCTTAGTACTCTGTCATTTGTTTAATATGAGATTGAGAGGTGAAAGAGACCTTATAACTTGTTTAATTCAACCCCATCATGTTATAAATGAGGTCCAAAGATATTAAGTGATTTGTTCTAAGACTCACTTAAAGCCATAGAAAGGGAATTTAAACTAGTCTTTTTATTCCACTTATTCTCTAATTATTTCACCTGTATCAGTTTTGACTTTTATAAATCAGGGGACATATTCTTTAATTGATAAGTTTCATAACTTAGTCACTTCTTGAGATAAAAGGGTATATAGCATACTATAAGGCATATAGTAGGTTCTCAATAAAAGATAGACTGGAAAAATGTAGGTTGAAAAGAACCGTTCATGCTTTCAAAACTCACGAGCTTGCAAAATGTAAAATTAATTGTGCCTACCACAGCCTCTTCTTTTTCTTTCTTTGCACTCTTCCCTCCTGTACCAGGAAACTAAACACAGGTTAACTTCTAGACTTGATACTAGTTTCTGGGACCTTAGGATAGAAATCAAATAGTCAAGATAATTCAATGAACATAGTTCATGCAAAGCATCTACTTTAGTAGATAATATATCTTTCATCGTTTGGTTTTCTTCTTGTCTTCTATGGACATATGTCCAGGATTCATACTATATTTCTACATACTTTGAGTCTCTTAAAATGCTGAAATCTTATGGCCCTTACTCCCATCTTTGTGGGAAGGTGAATATCATGAGACATGTTGTCTGTAATATCAGTTGAAAGGAACTTCAACAATTTAGAAGACCTCAGAGACTGGAGTAAGAGTTGGAAGTGGTGATATAGCCATCAATGTCTTTGAGAACTGGTCAGTTTACTGTAGTCATTGCTTAACAACTGTAAGATCTGACAGATTTGGTCATGTTGCTTGGCATGACTAACAAGGGCAGAATAACTGAGCATCTAAAACCTGTGCGTCTAGGAAACCACAAAAATGCTTTCTTCCTAAAAAAACACCATGAAGAGGCATTATACACTAGTATAAGCGTTCTTACCTGGGATCTATGGACTTGTTTCTTTTTATTACTAATTTCAATATAAATTAGTTTTCTTTGCAGTCCTCTGTAATCCTTTTATGCATATTTCTGATAAGGAGTACATAGACTTCACAGAACTGCCAAAGAGGTCTATGAATTTAAAAGAAGGTTTAGAATCCCTGGTCTAATAGAAAGAGCATTCGGATTTGAGGTCACAAAACTTGGATTCAAGTGATCAGCTCTGCTAATTATTGCCAATCTAATCTTGGGTGATTTGTTTGAGCTTTAGCTTTCCTAAAATGAGGGGATTGGACTAGATAGTCAGGAAGATGATTTTCTGTTCCAAATTCTATGAACTCATGATCCAAGATTCCTACCTGGCTGGGTTATTATGGTGTTCTAAATTAGACATTCTACTTTTCCAAACTTCACACTTTTTCTGGCTTATTAGCTCTGACTCTGTCTCAATTAACTTGTCTATGAATTTCAGCCCTAAATATGCTCTCTTACCTAAGTCAGCTTTTGATTCCTGACTTTGGTCCTGAGGTTTCTTCTCCATTGCTGCCTGTAGGATGGCCATCATAGGTTTCTCTTCCTGGTGTTCAGCTCTAGTCCTGAGGGGAGAGTGAATCTTGTAAGGAAATGACTGCTTGATATGAGAAACAAGCAAGAGAATACCAGGTGTGACTCCACGGTAATGAGACTGATTTCCATAAGCCAAATGGGGAGTCAGTATCATTGCTCTGTATTCATACCATATATATATATATATATATATATACACACACACCTGAAGACAGGCCAACAAATAAATGAGAGCCACGTATGAAGAAATAAAGTACACCTGCACTCAGCACATTTACAAAAAATTCTTGAGAAGTTGCATGTGAACCTGTTTTTCCTGATCTAATTTTTGTAAACTTCCTCATTTCTTAAAGTGCCTCAGGGTTTTTGGATATTTAAAGGAATCGTGGTGAATCCTAACTTATTTGTGTAAATCACAAATAGGAGTTTCCTTAAAGCAATACACACCATAATTAGAAAAGAATGGCATGGGTGGTCCCCTCTGCAGACAGTTGAGCCATAGGTTTGGTATGTATGCTCACACATATGAGTACCCTTTGAGGGCAAGGAAGGAGAGATAGGAATTGAGTTAGAAAGTTTTATCATGAGACAACAAGCTTTTAAAAGATGCAAAAACTCTTTCTTGAACTTTCTTTGCTTTACTTTGAAATAGTTTATATTTTTCCTAAATCATGGGCAAGAATGAGCATCTACTATACAGTGAATCGAGGAACTAGCTGTGCATCATGGTTTGGGATTATGTGTGTGCAGCCAGGATGCTCTTTTCATTGCCATAATAGTCTGCCTTTACCCTGCTTGGAGTTTTTAAATGTCTTAGCATATTAGACTACTACAGCAGAAATGTTGGGGAAATTTGCTAATGTCCCTACAGTGTTTTGTGAAGAATTAGCAAGTATCTTAGACATTCTTGTGAAGTGTGTTGTCGTGAAGCCTCACCTGGCTTTGTTATTGTTAATTTTTCTATTGTTGTTAGAACTGAAGAAAACAAGATTTGTTTTGTGTAATGCCTATAGTGTTAGACAAATCCTAGCAACCCTGCTCCGAAAATGAACCAGCCTGTTCTCGCTAGCCACAAGCAATCATATTCTAAATTAATTGGAAGTGTTCACTGCTTAAGTAAGCCATCATCTGGAATAGGCTTCCCAAAGGGGAAATTTTTCAGGTTAACACAGGGGACCCGTAATAAGTAAAAAGTATTAAGTCTCCTCAAGCAACAAAAACATGTGGGATATTTTTCTGTATAATATTTCACATTAAATGTAATTGTAGATCAACTTTTATAAAGAAAACATTTATCCAAGCTAGATAGATTCAGATCCTTTCATTTCCTCAAGTATGACAAAAACAGTGAAAATATGCTCTTACTTAATTTCCTACCAAGCTGCCTCAGTTATGGGTAAAACATTAAGTCTGGCAGGGTCCCTATATTGAAAACTGCCCACGGAAAGAAAATTTAAAGTGTATTATCTAAATCTGGAGTTCTTAACCTTTTTTTGTGTCATGTACTCCTTTGGCAATCTGAAACCTATATTCCCATTCACAGACTATTTTAAATGCATAAAATAAAATAGGATTACAAAGAAAACCAATGATATTGAAATACAATTATCAGAATATTTTTAAAAGTTTATAGATTCACATTTAAGAATCCTTGCTGCAGAGTATAGATAATCTATCAAAGAATTATATACCATCTCAAATTTAGACTTCTACGTACCATATCTCTAATATTTGGAATATCAAATATGTTTGAGAGAGATTAGATTTGACAAGAGTACCAAGATGGGAAAAATATTAGAACTTGGCATTTTAAACCTACTATTTATCTGTACATACCCCTGCATCTTCAGTGTATATATTTGGCAGTTTCTTGAATTTAGAGAAAACCTAGAAAATTTGAACCATGTTACCAAAAAAAAAAAAACCCTCATGAAGGAATTTGTTTTTTAATTTTTTTCTGCACTAGTACCTTGTAATGATGGTACCATGATTTTTTTTAGGATATAAAATTAGTGAATTAGAGAATTTGCGCTGGGAAGGGTCTTAAAGATAATGTAGTCCACACCCTTCATGTTACAGAAACAGTCATAGAAAAGTTAACTGACTTGCCTAAACTAGAACCCAGGTGATCTCACTCTTACCAATGTTTTGCTGCCACACCACCATGGATATTTGAAAAATAATTAAAAGTCTTCTTTAGGATAATTCCATTGTTCATTAAACTCTTAGGGACTAGTCAGTTCCCTCTTAGTGCACCTGTACTCAAAAGATCTGGGGTTCTTTTCAAAGAAGAGAGAGGTAGGTGCCCTGAAAAGGAAGCAAACAATGTGTAACTAAGGGTAGCGAGGTGGTGCAGCGCTTCCTGGGAACCTGGAGCAGGATGCTGATCTATCTTTTCCAGGAATTGAGGTGGCAGTAGAGATGATAGTGATTTAACTTGCCTGATACATCCCTCTCTTCCCTCAGGCTGTTTGGTTCTTCAGATAGATTAGCTTCCCTGCCACACTGGTGACATTAGGTTGGTAAGTGATGTTGGTTGTGAAAGTGATGGTGGATAACTTTTCCACAGTTTGCTCCCCTGAATAATGACTAGTAATAATGGCTAAAATGAGAGGTGGGAGGGAGAGCAATGCAGTTCTCTAGATTCTTGTCCTTAGTCGCTCCTAGATAGCAGTTGGAATAAGTGAGGAAACCGAGGTCTGGAAAAGGGCTATAGAGAAGTAGAAAAAATACAAAAGAACAGTTTTTTTGGTAATAGGTCCTGTGATTAAAAGATAAAGTAAATGAGTTAATTTTGTGTGTTAGGTTCAGGGAATTGATAATATCAGTTAGCAACCCATTTATATAAATGGTTATCATATATTTATTTATTATATTTATTCATTTATATAGATGGTTATTATTACCAAGAATTCCATTATCTTTTAGTCGCTCAAGTTTACAACTTCCAGTTTGCCTTTAACTTGTCCATTCCATTTCTCATGTCAGCTACTTGTACTCTAAGGTGATGATATGGATCTTCATATTCAAAGATTATCCAGCAAAAATTAGATGAAGATAAGGGTAGAATGTTTGGTGATTCCCCACTTAGGTATACTGAGGCAATGATTTGTCTAGTAGATGGTTGCATAGAAAGTTCCACTGATTTCCTAGGATATATATCCAAGCAACAATAGAGAGAATTTGTCAAACCAGGTAACTACTACTAACTCCTGGCTACACAAGCAATGTGTCATGGTAGGTTCGATTCTGCATTTGGAATGAGAAAAAGTTGAATTCAAATCCAAATTAAGTACTTAATGTGTGCCAGACACTGTGCCTTTTACAAATATTATCTCATTTGATCCTCACAGTAACCCTGGAAGGTAGGTATTCTTATTATCCCCATTTTACAGTTGAGCCTGAGACAGACAAAAGTTAAGTAATTTGACCCAGTATCACATAGTTTTTAACTGTCTAAAACTGAATTTGAATTCAGGTCTTCCTGATTCCAGGACCAGGGCTTTATTTATTGTGCCACCAAGCTGCCTAAAGGAAATAATAATAGTACCTATCTCATAGGGTTGTTGTGAAGACCAAGTTAGATAGTGTTTGTAAATCTCTTTACAAACTTTAAAATACTATATAAATGAATTTTATATAATAATAGTGATTCACATGTACACAAATGATAACATGATTATGATTGCTATTGGCAGTGTTAGAATGATAGTGAAGAGTGTAAATGGTAAATACAGGATTGAAGTAGGTCAAGTTTATCAATTTTCACAAAAAGAGAAAATAATAGAACCTACAAATTACAGACCACTGAGCTTAACTGTAATTCCTAGCCACATTCTAAAACATATTATTGAAAGGTTGCTGAAGGGACATTAGAAAAAAGAGGTGATCAGAAAGAAGGAGTATGATGTCAAGAATAGGTTATGTGACATACAGGCAATGGGGTGTAGAAATCTATCTTGCCCTACAAGAAAATAGAAGGGATAGGGATGAGAGAAGGGAGGGGTGTGATAGAAGGGAGGACAGATTAGGGGAAAGGGTAATTGGAATGCATGATCTCTTGGGATGAGAGAGGGGAGAGATGGGGAGGAAATTTGGAACTCAAAAGCTTATGGAAGCAAATGTTGAAAACTAAAAATTAATTAATCAATTTTTTAAAAAGAATGGGTTATACAGACTAACTTTATATCTATCCATTTTTGATAGGCTTTCTAGTAGGCTGCTACAGAGGCAGTTATGGAGCCTCTGGTACATATGGCTGAATGACTTTGAGCAACTCAACTTCTCGTTCCACTAGGCAGCTCTTCACAAGTTGCAGAAAAGGTACCAACCTTTTTGCTCACCAGGAAGTTCCTTATATCAATGAAATCCCAGGTTCTGTCCTTATCCCTACTAGAGTGTTAGACCAGAGGAATGCTATAGATGCATTGGACCTAGATTTTAGCAAATGACTTGACAAGTTTTTCATACTGTCCTTAAAAAAAAAAGGAGATATAGGGTCTAATTCTCATTCAGTTTTCTCCAGAAATCTGTTATACCTAATTTATCTAAAATTCTGTCTCCCTAACTTCATTCTTATTTATTTTATGATTCAGTTTATCTAGCTCTGAGAGGGGAAAGGTGTCCCCTACTATTATAATTTTACTATTGCTTTTGGCACTTCATTTAACTTCCTTTAAGAATTTGAATGTTATGCTTTTAGTGCATATATTCTTAGTACTGCTATTATTTCATTGTCTATGGTACTTTTTAGTAAAATGTAGTTTCCTGCTTAACAGTTTTAAATAGGTCTATTTTTGCTTTTTCTTTGTCTGAGATCATGATTGCTACCCCTACCTTTTTTACTTCAGCTGAAGCGTAGAAGACTCTTATTCAGCCTCTCATTTTAACTCTTTGTGTCTTTCTCTTTCTCAGCTGTGTTTCCTGTAACCAACATATTGTTGGATTCTTGTTTCTAATTGATTCTGCTGTCCACTTCCATTTTGTGAGTGAATTTAATCCATTCATATTCACAGTTGTGATTACTATGTATTTCCCTCCATCTTATTTTTTATTTATCCTTCTCTTTCCCTCTCTTTTTACCCCATGCCCGTCAAAAGTCTTTTTTGCTTCTGACTACTGCCTGCCTAAATCAGCCTTCCTTTTTGTGACCTCATTTCTCTAATCTCCTTCCCTACCTACTTCCCTGTTAGATAAGATAGCTATCTATACCCAGTGTATTCTTCCTTTTTTAAACTACTTCAGATGAGAATGAGCTTCAAGAATTGCCTCCCTCCTTCCATCGTCCCCTCCACTGTAATAACTCTTCCTTGAGCACCCCTTTTATGAGAGATAATTTCCCCCATTCTTTCTCTCCCTTCTTTCATCTCCCAAGGCATTCCTCTTTCTTACTCCTTTATTGTTTTTTGAGATCATCCTAACATAATCAACTCACTTCCATGCCTTCCATGCAGAGTCTTTCTAACTGCCCTAATAATAATATTAATATTTTTAGGAATTAATGTGTCATCTTGCCACATAGGAATGTAAACAGTTTAACCTTGAGTCCCTTATGATTTCTCTTTAATATTTACATTTCTATGCTTCTTCTGAGTTTTGTATTCAAAAGTCAGAGGTTTTGTTCAGCTCTGGTCTTTTCCCCAGGAATTCTTGAAGGTCCTTTAATTCAATAAATATCCATTTTTTCTCTGAAGGATCATACTCAGTTTTTTGAGTAGGTTATTCTTGGTTGTAATCCTAGCACCTTTGCCTTCCAGAATATCATATTCCAAGCCCTCTGCTTCTTTAATATGGTAGTTGCTAAATCTTGTGTGATATTGACTGTGACTCTGTTGAATCTGAATGTGTGGTGTTTTTTTTTTTTTTTCTGGCTATTTTAAGTATTTTCTGTTTGACCTGGGAGCTCTGGAATTGGTCTATAATATTCCAGGGAGTTTTCATTTGGAGAATTCTTTCAGAAGATGATCAATTTATTATTTCCATTTCTATTTTACCCTCTAGTTCTAGGATGTCAGGGCAGTTTTCCTTTATAATTTCCCTAATCATGGTCTTCATATATTTCAATAATTCTTAAATTATCTCTCCTCAGTCTGTTTTTCAGGTCACTTGTTGTTCTGATGAAGTATTTCAAATTTTCTTCTATTCTTTGATTCTTTTGACTTTTTTGTTTTGTTTCTTAATGTCTTATGGAGTAATTAACTATCACTTGCCCAGTTTTAATTTTAAGGAATTATTTTCTTCAGTGAGCTTTTGTACCACTTTTTCCCATTTGTCCAATAGTTTTTCTTTTCATAAATGAAATTTTTTATCTCTTTTACCATTTGACCAGTTCTGTTTTTTAAAATGTTAAATTTTCTTCTGTGATTTTTCTTTTGGACCTCTTTTATCAAGGTGTTAATTATCTTTTCATAATGTTCTTGCATAGCTCTCATTTTTCTCAATTTTTCCTCTTCCATTTTGTTTGTTTTTTAAAATCATTTTTAGCTCTTCCCATAATTGTTGTTGAACTTGTGTCCAGTTCACAATTTTTTCTTTGAGATTTTGCTTCTGTTTTGACGTTTTGTCGTTTTCTTCTGAATTTGTGTCTTGCACAAATTTACCCTCCCACCTTAGTAGCTTTTTATGGTCAAGTTCTTTTTTTATTGTTTTTCCAGCCTATTTGACAGTTTATGACAGTTAATATGTTTACAAAGTGAAAAGGTAGTTGCTGTGACCAAAGTCCATCTGTCCATCCTTCCTGATTCTCAGTCCCAATTATCTTGGGGGAATCCACAGTTAAAAAGGAATAATCAAAGGAGTCCTATTAGTCCTTTTAGCAAGGGAAGGGCTTACCCTTCAGACCATCTAATCTCATCAAGTTTATTTACAGAGAATAATCAAATTGATCAGGATTCCCCAATCGCTTTCCTTAGATAGAGATGAATTGTGATATACAGGGTGGCTTGATACAACAGAAAAAATGATAGATTCTGAGTCAGAAGGCTTATCTCTGAATCCCAGATATGCTACCTCCTGTTTATATACCTTGGGCAAATTACTACCACTTCCACTGCTTCTTCATCTCTAAAATGAAGTGGGTAGACTATATGATCTAAAGTCCCTTCCAGATAAAAACCTAGGATTCTATGAGTAGAGAGACCTAGATTTTAGCCCTAGCGCTGCCACTTACTTACTATTGATATTTCCTTACGTTAGTCACTGGAACTCCCTGTTTGTGAAGATGAAAAAGTGATCATGGTGTTAGACTATATAATCTGTAATGACTCTTCTGGCTCTCAAATGATAGAATTCTAAAAAGTCCTGTAAAAGTATAAATTTGAGTGAAGTTTATGTCAGCAGAAATCAAACATAGTATTCTTATATTTTTTTAAAAAGGCTGTGTTCCATAATCAGGCTTATATAAGAATCATCTAAAAACTAATTTTTCCAACATTCCTGTGGAATTACAGCTTATTTTAGAAGTGCACTGTACCGAAAGAAAAACGAAAACCTAAATGTGAATATCTTTACCAATGAACAGATTTTTTTAATGTATTCAGCATGACTTTGGGTTATGTTTACCCAATGTTGATTAAGTGATAATAGAGCAGACACAGTGTTTTATGAAGTAATAATTCAGGTCCCATGTGGATAAAAAAAATGATGACAAAGTGTAAGTAGTTTATCCCAGTAAAGGAACTAGGTTATTGCTGAGAAAATCCATCACCCCCATCCTCTTGCTGTTATTATTCAGCAGGTGTGAATAAAAGCAGGAAAGCAGAAACATTTGGAAGTTATTGGAAAATTTATTGAAAATTTAGTAAGAAACCTTCCCCTGTGCCCTTCCTCCATATGTCCATAATGGTTGGCTAAAGTTTTTCTTAGGTCTCAGTGGTGCTGTTTCTAAACAAGTAACAAAATTGGACGTAGTCTTTGAAAAAAATAATGCACATGTTAAACAGCAGTAAAGTAATTTTATTTTTTGTTGAAATTTAGGAGATGATAAAATGTGAGCTGTCATGTGAACCTTGAATAGCTAATCAGGAAATAATCAGACTGGCAGCAGGGATTTTGATTAACAGAGACATTAGCTCATGTTATGATTAAAAGGACTGGCAGTGGAGTAGAATACTTTACCAAAGGATGTGAGTCTTTGCATGTAGGTAGTTGTTTTAATGAAACAAAATGTTAAAAAGAAGTCCAGGTGTTTATTTTTATGAAGGAAGTTGTAAGAAGTTTGTACCATTTTTGAGATCCAGTGTTATTTCTCATCTTTGATTCAAAATGATAAGTTTGGCAAGTACTAATTGCAGTTAATTGACCTGTTACTTGTAGAGGGGTACATAGAAATAATATAACATAAGAAATGTAAGGGATATAAATGGAATAAAAAAAGAATTTTTAGAATTCTTCTCTTTTACCTTTTTTATTGACTCAGAACTATGTTTAAAATCATCTGGTCCTGATGACATGCTGACCTGCTGGAAAGACCTCTAGAAAAGAGGATTGTATAGCTTCTTTCAGTAGTTCTTCCTTGTGTTTAACAATCTTTCCTACCTGAAACTCTTTTGTTTTACCTTACTTTTTTCTTGGCTACAATTTAAACCTATTTTCCCTTTGTTCTTTGTGTAGTGGAGCTGTCACGATTCTGTTAGACTTCTAAACATTTAAAAGCTATGAAATCTTGCTTAAGCTTCTCTAGAGTGGTACTGGTTCATTTAATGTTTTCTCAAAGGCCTTACCTTTCAACCTTTTAATTACCTTATTTCAATCTGAGCACCCTTTACATTTTCTGTGTGCTTTTTTAATTGCATAGTATAGGTGATAGAACAATTCTCCAAAAGTGAGTCAGTCAGGGTTGGTCTCTGTAAAAGGAAAATTAGTTCACAGAGTCCTGTACTTGGACTCCGTCAGTTCCGATTCTGCCTCAGACAATATGTAACACTTAGCAAACCGCTTAATCCTAAACTCAACCGAATTTCAGAAATGAAAGAGACTTAAATAAATGACTATTTAATCCAACTCATGCAAAACAAACAAACAAAAAGCCTTCTGCAAGATAGGTGGTCATCTAACCTTGGCTTGAAAAACTCGTCAGAGGAACCTTTCTATTACTTCCCTTCATCTCATTTCTCTTTTTGTAATCTCTAATTGTGAAGCGGCATTTCCTGTCATCATGCCTAAATGTATCTCATCAAAACTACCACCCAATACTCTTGTGCCTGCCCCATAGGGACAGACAGAATCTAATCCATTTTCCACACAAAGAGCCTTGTGAGTATTTGAAGACAGATATCATTCTGTCCCAAATCTTCTGTTTTCCAGGCTAGATATTCCCAGTTCCTTCAACTCATCTTCACATGGCATGTGCCTGAGGGTCTTTGCCATTCTGACTACCTTCCTTTTGATGTTCAGTTTAGCGATGCCCATCCTCAACTTGGTGCCCAGAATATGTGGGCCAGGGATGTACAAAGGGATTTGATGAACATCACTGTAATATCATGCTGGCTTTTGGGAGTTGGGAGATATAGACAGCTTAACATTTTGGCTTCATATGGATGGGCATTCTACCCACTTCTCAAGGTTTTTTGTTTTGTTTTGGTTTTGCATAATAGTCCTGGCCATCAAGATGATGACCACATTTATCTCTCTCCCATCTAATTGGCATTATTACTTAATAATTTCAGTTTTTATAAAAGCAATCTGGTATAATGGAAAGGACCTACAGTTGGAATCAAAAGGCCTAGGTTTGAGCCCTGACTGATGTTTGCCAACTGTTTGTGATTCTAAACAATCATTTTACATCTCTGAGTCTTGATATCTTCATCTATAAAGTAGAGGGGGTTGGATCAAACAATCTGAAGTCCCTTTCAGTGCTCACAGTCTGAATCTATGAAAAGATGCTCTAGGACTTTGCCCCATAGGGTTCTATTGTAATCCTCTGTTTTGGCTGTGAATTCTAATGCCAGCCCCAGCCAGCAGCCAGCAAGAAAGTTTGACAGGGCAATTTATTTTAGGGAATCGGAATTTGGAATAGAACGTGAAAGAGAAAAAATTGGAGGGTCTCCTAAAAATAGCTAGTTTTTACTGGTTTGCTTCTGCTAACAGATTCTCATTTTACATTTCCAGAACTATAGGCAAAGGGACTTTGAAGCAAAGTCACATGCCTTTTGGAGCCTTGCCAACCATTATTCCAAACCAACAACTTTCTGGATTTGATACAAAGTTGGTTTTTTTTTTCTTTTCAATTCTGGCTCCTTCTGAGGAGACAGCAAGGTAAACCTCTATCTGTTAACATTGTTTTCAGCATTTTAGTCAGTTTTGTATTATCTCTGAAACATTTTTATAAATGAAAACAAAGTTTCTAAGATCTTAACAGTTAAATATTTACCATCTAAATCATGTGTGAGCTTTTAATTAAGAAATATCTGCTAAAATGAAAGAAGATAGCTTACAGATAATTGACAAGTAGAGACATAAATTGACTCCCTAATCTGTCCTTTCTGACACCAGAGCTGAAGAACATAGAATCATAAAATCTTAGAATTGAAAGAGATTTTAGAGTCGTGGTCCAACCCTTCACAAAAATATTCTACATGACCAAGGTGTTTATCTTCCCTCCTTGAACATCTCCAGTAGCGGGAAACTCACTAACTCATGAAACACCCCATCCAGTTTTTTTTTTAACACTTGTAATTGTTCAGAAATTCTCCTAGATCAACTACCCTGTCACTTAAAACTGTTGTCCTCATTCTTTCCCCGGAACTACAGATAATGAGGATATTACCTCTTCTTCCAATACATGAAAACAATAATCACCCTGCTAAATTTTCTGTTTGCTAGATGAAACATCCCCATTTCCTTCAGCCATTCGTGAAAGGATGTGGTTTCTAGTCTCCTTGCCTCAATGTACTCCTTTGGACACATGCCATTTTGTCAGAGTCCCTCTTAAAATGTGGCATCCAGAACTAAATAGAATACCTCACGTGTGGTCTGACCACAGAGTTCTGTGGGACTATCGCATCCCTTGTTCTGGATGCTATACTTAGAATCTTAGAATCAAGATCATCTAGTCCAACCCTCTCATTTTACTTCTGTTAATGCAGCCCAAGGTTGCATCAGCTTTCTTGGCAAACATATCACATTGATTCATACTGAGCTTTATGAATACTAAAACCACAAGCCTTTCTCACTTGAACAGCTGCTAAGCCGGATCTCCTTTGTACTCATGCAATAGATTGAAAAAGAAACTGAAATGCAAGACATTACTTTTTATCCCTATTAAATTTGATCTTTAAGTTGGCCCTTTAGCCCAGCCATCTGATATCACTGACACCAAATTTTGCCACCACAAATATAAACTGTGCCAGCTACATCGCAGCCAGCAATTTGATAATTATATTCATTCATCTAATAACTGTTTAATAAGCAACTCCTGAATACTTGATCCCATGCTAATTGCTGAAAATAAAAAGGTAAAAAAGGAAACAACTCTTGTTATTAATTATTCCTCTTAGTTTTTTTGGTTGATTTTTAGGATTCTCTGGGTGTACCATCATATCATCACTTCTTCAATTTCTATAGGTAGCATTTTTAGTACAATATCGAATAATAGTGGTGCTAATGGGAATCCTTTAAAAAAAATTTGACAATAGTTGTTAACTTCATAGTTCCATAATAAATTCTTGTCTTGGATAAGAGAAATACAGATACTAATTAGCTGAGAGATAATAAGTGAATGATAAATGACAGTATAATAAACAACTTGTAACTGGGTGCCTTGGGGTTATGATGTGTCTAGATATATTCAACAACTTAATATTATAAGCTGGAAGGGGAAATTAGCAGCATTTAATGGAATTTGTAGATGATCCTAAATCAAAAAATGCTTCAAGAAATGTGGAAAGACAGAAATTCTATAAATAGAGGTAACAAGATTAAAAATCTGGACATGAAATAATAAAATAACAAAATGTAATGTACACCTGAGACAAAATAATACAAAATACAGATCTGAGTGGGAGAAAGCTGGCAAGTCAAAATGCCAACACAGACCCTTTTTAGGAAGTAGAAATCCTGCTTTGCAGTAGGATTGCAAATGGACTTTTTATAGATGAGTAAGAGACATCTACAGAGATGATTCTATGCTTAAATGAGTAGATTCTAGTCTTCTTTGCAGTGGCGTACTCCAGGCATATTGGTTAGTATATAGTTCCCCATCTCAATGGGAAAGAACTATAGATATTAAAAAACCAAAGTAATAATATTTATGATAATAGCATTTAAGTAACATTTGTGATGAAATATTAGAAAAATGAGGCTCATCACAGAAACTCAGATTTGGAAGGGAATTTAGGAGTCATTTAGTCAGACCTATACCTGAACAGGAATTCCTTCTATATAATCCTATAAAATGTTCATGTAGCCTATATGCAGCCTATAGCTAGGGGGTCCTCCATAATTAATAAGAAACAGTGAGACAATTTTAATTATAACCAAAGAAAAGCCACTGTGCTGCCCTTCTACAATTTCTATCTATTTTATACCACTCCCCTTCATGAATTCTAATATCTGAGACAAATGGAATTATTAAGCTTCACTAGTGTTATCCTCTATCCTGTCTTTGTTTATTTGCACAGGATGCCCCTCATGCCCAGAATACACTCTATTTTGATCTCCTAAAATCTTTCACATCACCTCTTCCCTGAAGTCATCACTTATCTTCCCAGGTGAAAGTCATCAACCCAAACCCTCACACAGTTGTTCCCCAGCCTCTTTTGTGCCATGCTCCCCTGTTCCAGCCTACATCTTCAACCTGGTACTTCTACTCTGGGTCCCTGGACTTCTGATTGTGAGACTTGATCATTTCTAGCCCATCCCTGACTCTAGCATTTATACCATGCTTATAACCAGACTTCTGTGGCTCCCAGATCTTATTAGTTCAGGTCTTAATACCCTCATACTTTCTCAGGTTGTATAATTTCATATCCATACCCTTCCATAAGTTCCCAAAAGAGGATCTACTCAACACAATAGCTAGGTCCTTTCATATTCTGAGGATTATGCTTTAGTATTGTCATGAAGTAGCTAAATAGCACATTGGGATTGAGCACTGAATCTTGGATCAGAAAGACAGGAGTCCAAATATAGCCTCACACATTATTAGCTGTGTGATTCTTGGCAAGCCACCTAACATCTCTCTGCCTCAGTTCCTTCATCTGCAAAACGGGAAAAATAATGAAACCTACCTCCCAGGGTCATTGTGAGGATAAAACAAGATGATATCTTTAACGTCCTTTGCAAATATTAAAGTACTGTATAAATGCTTGTTGCTATGATGATGATGTCATTTGACTGCTTTTTTATGATCATACATGTCTTTGGTGATGTATTCTGTGTAACTTCTTGCATGCAGTGATTTATAATATGTTAATGGCTCTTTACCCCACTATTTTCCTTTTAGTAACCTACAACTTTAATTCTTCCCAATTCATGGTCTTTTATAATTTGTGGACATATAGCTACAGAAGAATAATGGGGATCAAAAACAAAAAAAAGGGCTTTGTTAGCAGGAAGGAGCTTGGGATCAGTTAGACCCTGGGGGAGTGCAGTCGCAGCTATTCCAGTGTAGTGTCCAAAGACACTAGCGTCCAGAGAGTTTAAGCAAAGTGTGCAGGGTCACACAACTTTTTGAGTGATAGAGTGAGGTCTTTTGACCCACTCTTGATACTTAGTTGAGTGCTCTATTTGTTACACATACTTATAAAGCTGATATAATGGAGAGTAGTTATTTTCATTACCAAAGCATGTGATATAGGCATCTTTTAAAGAGTGAATTCCCCTGCTGCCCGTAAAATTCAATTTGTTTTATAAAAATTCATGCAGAAACACATTAATTGTACGAAGTGAGATATGCTCATACCTTTTAATTCTTGAGTGTGGGGCAATAGTAGTTGAAAACGTTATAAAATTTATGGCAGCACTTTAATTTACAATCAGTGCTTGATGTATATATTAAGTGTGTGGACGAGAAGGTATTAGTGACCTATTCCTTATGGGCTATGATAGATGCTTTTTGTTATACTTTGTTTCTTTAAATCGGTATACATGTCAGCTGTGTGTTTGTGTCACTTTTATCCTTCCTAGTTCTTTCTACTGACTAATGTGTTTGTCCCTTTCTCCTCTTCTGTAATTATGTTAGTCGTCCCCTCACATGGGGCTTGTGGGATTCTTGTTATTCTTTGTCCTCTTTTTCATTTGAGACTGCCTTTCCATATATGCCCAGCTTCTCCCTTTTCTCACATTTGGAAGGTGATGCTTCTGTCTGGCCTCATAGAAACAATGAATCCTGGAATATAGCTAGAACAATAGCAGACATTTAGTCCACCTCCTACCTGAAGCATGAAATCTTTGTACAGTATTGCCCAGAGTTCTTCTTCTAGTTATGAGAGCACTCCTTCCTTGGGACTTCCCCAAATACTTAATTTCACTAGTTCTCTTTTCACACTTGTCTATACAGTTCTCTTTTTCTTATCTCTAAATGTTAGTTCAATGCAGCAAATGTTTTAAGTAGCAGTTCTTTTGTGCCAAATATTAGTAATATAAAAGGTGAAAACTTTTTTGTTCCTATCCTCAAGAATCTTATTGTGCATTAGGGAAAATGAGTTACTTACACAGATAAACAATAATAGATGTTAAAATATGATTAAGTGAATTGGAAAAGTGAAAAATGCAGCATTAGAATTTAAAAGAATGATTATTTCTAGCTCAAGGAATCAGGGTAAAAATATCATGGTGGCAATAAACCCTCAGCTAGGCCTTTAAGGATGAGAAGTATTTCAATAAATGGAGAGGTGGAGAAAGTACAGCCCAGGAATTGAGAAATTCCTTTGCTTTCAAATTGTTTTGAAAACACAGGAAGTAAAAAAGGGCAGGAAATGATTGGAGAATAGCTGGTATTTCCCTTAGAATAGAGCATAAAATGCATGAAGGAGAAGAGTATGAAATAAAATTCGAGCCAGTGTGGTACAGTGGAAAGGGCATGAAATTTTGAGTCACATGGTATTGGGTGTTTGAACTTGAGTTCATTTCCAAGCTCTGTCACTTCCAGCGTCTATAACCTTGGGGAAATCACTTCACCAACCTGAGACTCAGTTTCCTCATTGGTAAAAGGAGAATTTGATTCAATGACTTCCAAAGCCCTTGCTAGCTGTAAATCTGTAAGTCTATGAACTTAAGCACAGATCTGAGCAGTGTGTATATTGTGGGTAGCCAACAGGGAATCTCCATAAGTTTTTAGAGTGATTGGAAGGCTATTTATTCTCTGTAGAGGAACATCATGCCCTAGAACCAGGAAAACCTCATTTTATATACTGCCTCTGACACAGCTCAATGAGTGTGACCACTGGCTTGGGTTCCTAACCATCTGATGGCCCCTAACCATCTGGTGGCACAGGCAACTAACTCTCAGATGTTACAAGTTATTGTAGATGAGTTGCTGATTTGAATCAGTGCAGTTTCCATACCAAGAAGTATACAAAGTATTGAAATCATCAGGAAAAAAAATAAAAGCTCTTGACAATGAACTATTCAAGAGTCAGATGGCTTGCCTCTGAAATGTTGGAGGTTCTGTTCAGAGAGTATTTCTGCTCAGTTGTGCTTTGGACTAAAACCCCCAAAGTCCCTTCCAACTCTTAGATTCACTCTTTCTGTAAAATGGGGGAAGAGGTAACATCAATGGAGCAAAGTCATAGAGAAGACAGGAGGGATGACGTGAAAAGTTTATGGCTTAGCTTTGGCCAGCAGGAAGGCCACTTTATCCCCTGAAAGCAGGTGGACGATAAGAGGTTGGAAGATGAGGTAAGAAATCAGAGGACATGAGAAAGCTCACAATTGTTTTTTTTTTGCTTTACTATAGTGCTATCAGTAAAGTAGCACATCAGCCAAAGTGCTGGGGGATAAATGGAACCATTACTGTTGGAAGATGGAGAATGGAGATGGTTTAGAATAGTCTCTGTGGAGAAGGTAATAGGAGAGAGGCAGCATGGAGCAGATGGTAGCATGCTCTATCTACTTGAAATCAGGAGGATCTGGGTTCAAATCACATCCATTTACTAGCCAGATGACCCTGGGCAAGTCATTTAGCTCCTCAGTGCTTCAGTTTCTTCACTTGTAAAATGGCCTATAAGGTCCCTTCTGACTGTTATTTGCTAGCGTCAATAAGAGATAAATGATTGACCATGCAGCAGTGAAGGCCCAGGGTCTCAAGTTTTCTCCTTGTCCCTCTGGTCCTGGTCTGTGCTCTTTGCTCCACATGAAGAAAAGTATGGACCTATGTACATGGGCAAAATATATTTTGCCCATTTAACAATGACAACATGTTCATTTTGAGGAATAGAATTCATCAAAAATGAATTCGGATGGTTTGAGTTTTATGTATATGTATATACATATGTATAGGTGTATTGCATATGCAATATACATACATGTATACATACATATTCTTTGCCTGCCCATAGCACCTTTTCTGTGGCAATCAAAGGTGAGAGAAGGAATAGGAAGGAAGTTAAAGTATAATCTAGGATAGTTTGAGATTGTTAAGGAGCAAAACAAAACATTTAGAACCCTCCCTGTCCTCTACAAAGAGGTAGAAGGCTAGTAAACCTTGTGATATTTTACTCTTTGCTCCACCTACAACTTTAGCACTGACCTTATGTTATTATGCTGTCTTATTCACTTGGTTTTCCTCTAGCCTGGCATAAAAAAATATTATTTAACACTCCTGTCTAAGGAAAGGAGCTAGATCCTAAATGTGAAGTGCCTAAATTGGAAGCCTTATGTTGATTAGATACCATTGCTGTGAGGAGATCCTCTGTCTGTTGCATCCTCTCTCTGGTGCATTGAAGCTATAGTTTATGACTTTAATTAAGACAGCATCATAATGACATGAGATATCACATTAGAAGGCTGGGTCTAACAAATTTTTAAATTCATTTTATATGAAAGTAGAAACGGGTCTAGCAGAAAACATCTGTTTTACTTTTGTCCAGAGGTGTTAATTAGAAGAACTTTCAGATTTATGTTAGACTTAGAGGTGAAAAAATAATGAATCACCATAGTGCATTATCAGGGAACGAGTGAAAACAATTTTGTAACAAAAAAATTCCTCTTTTACATTCACTGTTTCTCTCTTCTGCCCCTTCTGGCATAAATCACCTTCTTTACTTTGTCTCTCCTCTCTTCTCTTCTCCTCAGGAAGGTTCAACATATGTGTTGCAGAGGGTAGTCATAGAAAATGACTTGTGCAAAACAAAAAGACATCATTAAAGTTTATTTCAATGGGAAAAATGAATTGCAGTTTATTTTTATCCATTAAAGAATCATATGATTTACACATCGAAGGGATCTTAAGGTCATCTAGTCTAATCCTTTCATTTCATAGGTGAAGAATGAGATCCAGAGAGCTTATTCAGGGTCACATGGGTAGGACGAGGATTCAAATCCAGGTTCTCCAGTTCTAAATATTGCTCTCTCTCCACATGTTCATTCTGCTTTACAGCAATTCATTTAATGGTTTTCTGTGGCATGATGAAGCTGTTAGTTGTTAGCAAGAATTGAGATATAAAATTGAAAGAAAGGTTTAATTGTTTACTCTAGGAATCACATCATTATAGCACTGGAAGGGATCTTGGAGAGCTTCTGGTTTTATCCAACGTTTTATAAGATGAAAAAACTAAGACCTCCAAGAGGCCATGTGATTGTCCCATGGCCATACAACTAGCTAGTTAGCAACAAGACTAGGAGCATGACTCAGGTCACCGTACTCTTCAGTCTTTCTTTCCATTACATCCTCTGTCTCTCATACGGGAGTCTTTTGTGAAGTTCATATAACCAATACATATAAAAGCCATTTAAAAAGAAGTATTTTAACTAGGTTTAATGTGGTTTATCTAAAATTATCTTCATTACTTACAACAGAAATTATAGGGGAAAGGGAGCTAGTAAGCTTAACATTATGGTTTTAATGTTAAGTAGATAAAAATTAGAGTATTTCATGTTTATCACTTTACCTAGACTACTGCAATAGCCTTCTAGTTAGCCACCCATTCTTTAGCTTCTGCATAACCTTACTTAGCCATGGTATAGCTACCATACTAATTTGTCCATAAGCCTACTTTCATCATATGACTTTTGTCTGTTCTAAAACCTTTAATACCTAAGACCTATAAACACCCACTCCCAATTACATATAAGATAAAGTCCTAACTTAGAACTTCAGTTCAACAGCCATTTACTAAACACCTACTGTATGTAAGAGGCATTGTGGTGCAGTGGATAAAAAGCTGGCTTTGGAGTCAGGAAGACCCAAATTTAGGCAAGATACTTTCTCTCTTGGTGCCTTAGGCCTCCCTCTAAAACTGTACATTGCTAAGCAAGTATTTATGTCAAGTCACGTTAGCCAGAGTTTACACATCAGGCTCTGCGCTGTGCCAAAAAAAGGGCAAAAGATAGCCCTTCCTCTCAAAGAGCATCCACCTTAATGGGGGAAACAACATGGAAATTGCTGTTTACCCCAAAAAAGAAGTAACAAGATAAATTGGAGATAATCCTCTGAGAGAAGGCATTAGCATTAAGTAAGTAGCTAATCTATGTTATGAGACTTTTCTCATTCTTAGTTCTTTATACCAACAAAATCCTACGTCTAGTACAAAAAAACAAACAAACATGCACATGATAAGTAGGCTTGGGGCTTGGAAGGTATAATGACAAAACCCAATCACCTCTGTCTTCTCCAAGGAACATATATAGTCTGTTGGGAGATAAAAGCATATGTGGCTAAGTAAATGCAAAGTCATTTCAGGAGTGAGAAGGCACTCACAACTTAGGAAGAGTTGTTGGACTTTTTAATTTGGACATAGCACGTGAACTGAATTCTAGAGATAGTTAGAAACTCTTAAGAGATGTGTGGAGGAAGCTTGTCCAAAAGCTTGAATACGGGAGATGAAATGTCCAGTTTGGGGAATTGCTAGTAGGCAGATTTGGCTGGAACTTGGAAAGCATGGGGACCAGATTGCATAAGATTTTAAATGCAACATCTGTATTTTACCCTAGAGTCATAGTTAATCACATTAAAGTTACTTTATAATATGTCCCCAACCTAGATTTCTGGATTTCTCTCTACTACTTTCTGTATTAAATTGCCACAGCAGCCAAATTGGTCTACTTCCCGTTTCCTAACAATGGATTGTATTTTCCCACTTTTGTGCCTCTGTTTTCATCATTCTCCCCACTACCAGTAATCTCTTTAGACATATTCATCTTTTCTTATTTTGCTCATCCTTCAACATCTTGCTATAACCTTAACATCTGTTGACTGTTTTAAGTTGATGCTTTATATGGCTTATCTGTGATTTTTTTTGATTGTCGTCTCTCTCATTAGACTGTGAGCTCCTTGATAATAGGGATTGTCTTTTGCCTTTTTTTGTATCTCCAGCACTTACCATGGTACTTGGCACATAGTAGATGCTTAATAAATGTTCCTTGACTGACTAATCTGTGTCACATTGCCTTCTCTCACTGTCTCACCCTGAAGTGTTTTCTTCCTCCTTTAGCTGCCTGTTAAAATTATTGTCTGTAGAAATTATTTGTTAATCTCCAGCTGATATAAAGAAGTAAATAACTTTTTCTGTGTAGGTCTTATCTCTAAATTAGTTTGTTAGCTGTTGAAAGGAAGGACAGTGCAGCGCATTGTCTGCATCTCCTCAAGTTCTTTATACTGTACATGTAGTAAACATAGGAGCCCAGTAAATGTTGTTTTCTTAAGACTCTTAGTATTATGAATATGAAATTCAGAGTTTCTTTTTAAATCATACAGCCTAGGAATTAAAGATTTGTGTAATGTGTAAGTAAGGAGATGCTCGGAAGGAAAAATTTTTCTATAACCATTTAAATACTGGTTTGTCAACCAGTCAATAAATCAATAAGCATTTATTAAGTGCTTACTGTGTGCCAGGTACTGTACTGAGCACTGGGGGTACAAAGGAAAGCAAAAACATAGTCCCTGCCATCAAAAAGCTTAGATTCTAACGAAAGTGATCTGCTGCTGATGATGTATGTGCAGGGTACGTACAGAGGAATGGAAGGCGATCTTAGAGGGAAGACAGGAATTTTAGGGGATAGGGAAAAGATTGTGAAAGACGTCTTGCAGAAGATAGGATTTGAGCTGATTCCTGAAGACTTCTTTGGTGATATTACATACCTTACCAAGAGAAGGCTACTCTCAGCTCCAACCTTGCGGCTATGAGAAGAGTTGATTAATTAGGTTCCCTCTAAACTAAAGTTTATCATTCACCCTTCTCATTAACAGGGGTTTTTTGTAAAATGTTTGGCATATGTTTGGCTAAGCAGGCTTATGGAGAAAAATGTTGGATAAATGTAAAGCAGTAAGTGGAGCCTTTGAGAAAGATTTGCACAGTGATTTGCTAGGAAGGTTATAACATGTTGATCAATTTCAACCATGTCACCTTTTGCTGAATCTTTTTTAACCGTTGCCACAAAATTCATTTGTTATGAAAACCTATATTGATGAATGAACCGAAGAGCCCTGTGAAGGACTATGCTATTGGTTAACTGTTGCTTTATTCATTGTTTGGCTGATCCAGAGCATGGTATTTCAAGTTTCAAGAAAAATACTTGAGTATTCTGTGGGATATGAATTAATCCTGTCTGGAGACTGTGCCTATTACTTAAGGCACATCAACTATAAGCTGTTGTCTCTTACCATACTATAAAAGATTAAAGCCATTTATTATCTTCTGTTTTGGATCTGTTTTAGTAATCTTTGGAAAATGTCTGCCTTCACCATATGTTTCAGTCTTTTGGAAAGGAAGACACTGAAATCCACTTAACCAATCTTATTTTTCTTAACTGCTACCTGTTTTCTTTTATTTCCTTAGTTTATAGGTTCTTTTAAATTTATAGGGCTGCACTCCCCCCACATGTGTGTGTACATATATATGTACTTGTAGTTTAAAATTTAGTATTGGTGAAACTACCATTAATGTTTTGTAATTCACTTTCTTCTCTTAGGTCATCTCTGTCCTGTGCATGCTTAGTTTCATCTTGAGTAGAAACCAGTGTTGTGGCATTTGCTGGATAAATCATTGTTCCAGGGAATCATGTTTAGCAGGATATATTGAATCTAATCCTGCTATCTAAACATACGTATTTGGTGGCCAAAGTTTCTCTCAGGAAATGGAAAACCATAGATATCTTTCAAAAGACTTTTAAAATTCACTAATTCACAGTTTAAGTCAATCCCAAAAGGAATGGTAAAGGGGATACCTTGTTTTAAAGATATTCAATTTCATATTTTGGAAAACTGATAATATTTTTTGGACCATCTTAGAAATCAAGAAACTGTATGGCTCAATGGGCTAAGAAATAAATGAGAAACAAGATTGTCAACTCTGATTCCTTTTCTGCCACCAATTCCTTATGTGACCTTGTCAAATCTCAGTGCACTACTTTTGACTTGGTAGGAATTGGAAATAGTAACATAACTCACAGAATAGTAACAACACAATAGGAAGATCATAGAAAAGGTATTACTCTAATTTTTCAGAATGCATCTTACATGCTGAGAGAAATATTAGAAATTTCTAGTCCTGGCTAGTAATTCTCTTTTTTTGTACAAGAATTTAGAAAATTTAGAATGATGTGAGGGATGAGCTCACTAAATATATACCCTTCATCTTTAGATTTCATTATACCACTTTAGAAGAAACTGTATAGAAGTTAAAAGATATGCATCTTTATAACATTGGTTGAGAACTATAGAAGACTCTTCAATTGAACTACTGCAAAGTATCTTGGGAATACATACCCCACAAGACCTTGAATTTTGGAGTGTTTTGTGGGAAGGCAACAGTTTACCTTCCCAGGATTGGTTCCTTTATTATGAAAGTTATTTTGCATTGCATAATTATCAACCAAATGATGGTAGGGGAAAGGGATATGTTTGGTACCAAGATAAAGTACACGTAGAATTTAAAATTTGCACCTAATCCACAGAGCATTAAGAGCAGATGGAGTATCCAGTTTGTCATAGTATAGCACAGTTCACTGGGTCATTTCACAAGAGCCCTGAAAGCACTAAAGCCAACTCCATCTTCACCTTCATTTCATGGAAAAGTTGACATCAGCACTGTAAATACTGTGATGCTACAATTAAGCAGGGAAATTTGATATACATTCTAGTCTTTTGCCTCTATGATTTTTATTGGTGTTGTTATTTTTTGGTTGTCCAAAGCTCATCCTGTATACTTTTTGTTCATATTTTTCTCATAAATTCTCCATAGAAAATCTACTCAACATACCAGAAACCTTCCTCTTGTTCCTTTGGTGTCTTTTTAATATTCTAGTACCATTCTGACTCTCCATCTACTGTCTCTCATATTTATCTTGCCTTCTAACCATACACGTCCTTGACAATGCCTTTCACTCCACTTCATGAAATGAAGCCATTGCTTGTAACACAATACAGCATATCATTGTGCGACCTAAATCTTTTCATTGCTCTTTGGAATATTTAAAAATTTAATTGTTGTGAATCATAATGTTGCATGAAATTTTATTTGTCCATCATCACTGTTAAAATATTAATTCCATTGGGTAGTTTGAAAATCTTTAAAAGCCCTTTGAGTCTTCTCAAATGTGATCCAGCCTGATCTGACCCCAGTATAATTGTCTATATATAGTACCTGTAATAAATAGATATGGTATTAAACTCATCCAATGGACTGGAAATCCAGCTGACTCTTAGTCTGGGATATATAATTTTCATCCACTTTTCTTTTCTCACATAGATGATTGGTGTTGTTTATTGTTCTCATTGATTTCACTGTGCTGTACTCTGTATACTATGTGTACTGTAGCATGCATATTCATGTAATAACTGCAAATTAAAGTATTTGGAAATACCATTAATAAAGAAGTATTATTTTGTTTGGATCTTACATAGGTTATCTTCTATGACACTGGTGAACACTTTAGGTGAATTTCTGATACCTCTTTTGATGGTCATTATTTCTGAGTATACCATTGAAGTTATCTCAACAGTCACATCTGTCCTAACTATCTGTGACTTGAAATTTTCATGGGAGTTTCCTAGTCTAAGGAGAGCCTTTAATCCTGTCTTGGTGCTGCTGATTCAGCCTTTTCCTTCTTAGGGGGTAGAAGGGGTAGAAAGTCAGGAAGACGTGAGTTAAAATATGGCCCCAGAAGCTTATTAGCTGTGTGACCTTAGGCAAGGCACTTGACTTCTTTGCCTCTGTTTCTTCTACTGCAAAGTAGGGATAATAATAGCACCTACCTTGCAGGGTAGTTGTGAGGATCAAATGAGATAACATTTGTAACAGGGCCTAGTATATTTAGTATATTGTAGATGTTATATGAATCCTTATTCCTTCCTTTCCTCCCCTTCAAAACAATAAATATAGTGAAATCTTAAATTTTAATTTTGATCAACTGTACAGACGTTTTCTAATCTAGAGTATTATCTGTGAAAGCCTTTGAATACCTTTGTCATTTCATTGAGAATATTCTCTATGCATTCATAATTTAAGTGTGAAATAGGTGGAGCAAAGCGTATCATTCTCACAGAAATAACATGATACCTAATGAATTAAGTGAATATTATATAGGAAAAATGATGATATATTCATTTGTAGATTTTTCCTTTTGCCACTGACTATAGAAGCTTGACTATACTGAATGTTGTTTTTCTAATTCAGTTGAAAAATCTATGCTGTAATACATTATTACTTGGTCAGAATTTTTCAGTCATACAGAAATGAAATAAGACCTGACCCCTGTGGCATTGACTGGATACTAAGCAGGAAGTTGACTGCATCTTAATGTGTTTGCTGTCTAGGTCATTCTCACTGAACCCTGACGCCATGGGAGATTTGGGGAAGATTTCTCATTCTTTTGCAGTGAACCTGTGTGAAAATGCTGTTGAATGCTTAAGGAAGCTCCACTGCACACACTAGAAAATCCAGGCACCTGTAATTTACATCGATGGGCTTTTGTTGTTGTTGGAATTGGCCTTTCCAGTGAGCTGACAAAGAAACACATATGACTGATCAAAACTTTACTGTTAATAAGGGATACAGCTTTTTTCAAGAATCTTGAGACCCTCTACCACCACCCCCCATAAGTTAGTGTTTAACTAAAAGGATGACGTGTAGGCATTTTGTTGATTGTTTAAATTAGAAAATGAGAATAGTGAATTCATTTTATTAGGCAATTGAAATAGCTTTGCATTTAAAATTAAACCAAGAAAGTGACTAAAATTTCTTTACCCTTGCCCCCAAAACTCCACTGCTAGAAATATATCCCAAAGGAGATAAAAGACAAAAAGATCACAAATACACCAAAATATGTTAGTAACCCTTACTATACTAGCTGAGAACTTAGAAGCAAAGTAGCCATCTTTCAAATAGGGAATGGTTAAACAAAGTGTAGTATGCCCATGTAAAGGACTATCACTGTTCCATATGAAATTATTAATATGAAGTATTCAGAGAAACATTGGAAACATGAACTGATTCAGAGTAAAGTATGCAAAGCCAGGAAAACAGTATGCAAAATGACTATAACAATGTGAATAGAAAGAATAAAAACAACATGAAAATGTACTGTAACTAATGACCAAAGTTGGTTTGGAGAAAGAGATGAGAATATACACTTTCTTACTTCCTTTGTGGTAGTGATGTGCATGTAGAGCATTGGTTGATGTATCAGTAAAGTGGAAGTATGGGAAGAACCAGCAAATTAAAGGAAAGAGCTTTTAGGATGGAAGGTATTTTCAGTTGAGGAATACAGAGGTGGAGTGACGAGGGGGTTTCTTTTTGGCATTGTAGAGAAAGTCTGCAGCCTGCAGGAGGATGAAGGTGGGCAGAGCATTAAAACATATGGAATTCAACAGTCATGGAGGAATTGACATTTGAGGGTATTCAATGAAGATTTAATCAAGGATCATTAAAATGGTGAAATAAGCTTGCTCTGCAAAGAAATTTTCAGGGGAATCTCTTTTGGAAAAATATAGCACAGTGGTGGTATGTGAATAATCACCTCATTATTGGTTTTATAATTTCTGGTTCAGGTATGTTAGATTGTGTGCAAGTAGATTGGTGTGGTTTCCTCCCTTTCCCTGATTTCAACCCTCTGGTAGTAATATCCATATCACTACACTAGTATCTTTCTAGTGCCAAGTATTCTAATGCCATATATTAGAATATATAGAAACCTCAAATATTTGTTTTTCTTGGTAGACAAATAGAATGGTGCTTGTTAACTATCATTAGGCTCATGGTCCTAGTATTACTAAGTTTTTTTTTTCTGATTTGTTTTATTCCCTAAGTGGGTAACTTCTTTTTGGTTATTGTTATGGTTGACCAAGTAGGCTTCTATTAGCCTTTTTCCTTAAAAGAAACTTAATAAATTCCATATGGCAACAATCACTCCTGCTTTTTTCAGGCTCATGGGATACGCATTTCTTCCATTTTTAGGTTCTAGTTCATATTTAAAATGTTTTTGTATTTTCTAACTCTGATGTTGAGGAGTCTGGGTGGGGAACACAAAATAACTTCTCAAAAATCTGAAAAAGAAACTAATCTATAGCTAAGTAGCAAATTTAAAGACCACATTTTTTCTCTAGATAATTTCTTAACACCTGGATGAGCATTGGCAAAACAAATCCTATCAAAGTCATACCTTGTAGAAGTAGTTTTCAATTATATAAACTTAGCAAGGGAATGAGAAGGAAATTTTATGTAAAACAAGTTAGGAAGAGGAGCAAAAAGGAAATTGTAAATAATTATATTGCATTTATATTGTAAAATTTGAAGCAGCAGCTCAAAATAATAAAGTTGTAGTTTGAATAAAGTTCATTTTGTATCTACTTCCCAAACCTCAACAAATCTGTCCCTCATGGACACAAGAGACAGCAGAGCCAATTGGTACTCTCCCATTGTGAAAAGCAGGTGACAGAGATATGGTGAAATGCCTGGCAACCTCACTAATTGCTCTACATCTACCAAAGTCTGAGAGGCAGAGTAATATGTTGGGAAAAGTTCTGGACTTGGAGTCAGGGTTTGAATCTTGCCTTTAATACTCTCTAGTTATATCATTGTGGGCAAATTGTATCACTAAATGTCTGAGAGCCTCAGTTTCCTCATCTCAAAAATGGAGATAGTGTAATATTTGAGGTATTTAGGTCATAAGCTATATATCTGAGAGATACATAAAGTGCTTTACAAAACTGGTAATTGTTATATTAATAGTAGCTCTTCTTGTTCTTATTCTCCATCTGATTCCTGATAGAAGGCTCTATTTCTGATCTTCTTTTTCATTCAAAATGTATTTCTGACTGCTAACTTATCTTCAGTTAAGCCCAAGCCTTCTCACCCTGGGCTTAACATATTCTCTGACATGTCCCAAGATCCAGTGCTAAGGTTAACCATTAACAAGGTACCCTGCACTTCTCTATTGTTTCATATTCGTTTTTGGAGAATGTTTTCATCTGACTTTGTTCTACTTGAATATTTTTTAGAAAATTCACATGTTTGGTCTGGTTTCAAAGTGATATGTTAGTTAAAACTAATGACAATGGCAGTTTGATTGCATTCACAAATATGGGGTGTCCCAAAAGTATTTGTGAAGTTTTTGTGATACCCTGTATGTGTAATAGGAGTTCAAGGTTCAGCAAATTGTTATAGCTAATGTTGGTTTGAAATTCATAATCTGTTCAAGTCCCTAATTTTAAAGTAAGCATTGTTCTCCTTGGAGAGAACTTTATATAAATCTGCTTGTTTCAGCTTTCTGTATTAAGGTCAACCTACTGAAAAGTATTGAAAGCTGTTGAAAGACTAAATGACTTAAGCAAAGAAGATACAGCCATGAAGTGGATGTGGGAAGGAAATCTTTGTAGTGGTGGGAAAAAGCATTTCCCAGTATTAGGTGGAAAAAGCATTTTCACTGAGTGTATTTCTTCTCCTTAATGGTAGAGATCTTTCACCAAACTATTCTTTGCCATGAGACCATCCACCATATGCTGTTAAGGTGCCCAGAGGTCTGTCAACTTCACCACTTGTTTTTACTCAATTGTTAGAAAGTCTCTCTGTTATGAAAATTGTAGCATTTTATTCTGACTATAGAAGGAAATGTAAAACATTGTGGAAAGGGGGTGGGGGACAAGGCAGGGAGAGGGGGTGTTACTTTTAAGCATTAATCAGGGCGAGTTATTTTGTTGCTCTTTCATTCAACCTCATCCAGCTTTCATCTTAATGGTAGGAGACTGAAGCAATACACTGGTTATTTGTTTAATACAGTGTTTGGTTTTGATCTTTTCCCCCCCTGCATTTTCAAAATTGTTGAATCAATCAAAAGGAGTTATTGCTCTGCTGGGCATTAGCATAGGTTTAGATGTTTCTGCTTCAGGGTCTGCTCACTAACCAAAATGCTTTTAAGTCTAAAATGGAGAGTAAACAGTATTATTGCTGCTACTTTGAGGTGGGTAGTTCCTTATGACCCATATACATTGGGAAATGAGCATGTTTGTGTTAGCAATTATTCTGGTTTAGTTTACATAACTTGAGAAATCTTTTTTCTCACCTAAATCCCAACCCTTTCATTTTAATCTACTCTGTCAAATAATTTTAAATTCTTGAATTTTAGAACTTTAATAACTTTTTTAGGATAAGTGAAGGTTAAAATGCAAAAATGAAGTTGATACCAATGTAGAATTCTTATTTATATAACTTTAAGAATGAAACATTCTTATGATTGGAGGTAATGGTTAGAAAAGACAGTTTAAATTGTTTGAAGTATAAATTGAAGCATACGGATTTCTTCTATCAAACCAGCAAAAGTGGCAGAAGTGTAAAGAATATAACAAAATATTAAATGTAGAAGGGACCTTAGAAATCATCTGGTTCAATTCCCTCACTTAATGGATGAAGAACTTGAAGTTTATGAGAGTGAAATAACCTATTTGGTAAGTGCCAGAGCCAGATCTTCTAAATCCAAGTTCAGGCCTTCTCTCTGTGTGTGCACATGCATATGAGCATTCATGTATTAAAATTTTTAAATAGTGCAAATGTTCTATTCCTTTAGATGCTCTGCAAAATCTTGTGAAAATAATTTTAAATATCAGATTATTGTGGACTATCAAAAATTATAGTTAAAATTGTTTGTATGTACAACTGGGGAAAAATAAAATACTAAAAAAGTTCTATTAATATATTTGCTAAAAATTCCACTAAAAATGATCACCTCAGCTCTTAGCTTATGTTTTGCTAATATACTTTCAATATAAAAATAACATGTTTCAAACAAGGCAATTTTGCACATAATAGTATTTAGAATTTTGTATACAATAGAGTTATTAAAAACATACCACTTAGTACTTACTACATGTCATAATAATCATAAGTATGACTGAATCTGCAGAAATCTACTCAGTAGCTCACTTCATCATAAACAAGTGAGGAGAGGGCATTGTCAGGTTAAGACTGGCAATTAATCTTTCACTCAACATTCATTCTTTTCAGTACCCCTTGTAGTATGTACTAGACTCTGTGCTGGGCCTCTAGGATACAAACAGAAATGAAATTTTTCCTGCTCTAAAGGAGCCAACATTCTCTCAGAAAGATGACATGTACATATGTGTTTGTGTGTTGAAAATAGGTGAGCTGAATTGAGTACAATATCAGCTAAGGCCTAAAGTCAGGAAGATTCATATTTCTGAGTTCAAATCCTGTATCAGACACTTACTAGCTATGTGACCCTGGGCAAATCACTTAACCCTGTTTGCTTTGGTTCCTCATCTGTAAAATGAGCTAGAGAAGGAAATGGTAAACCACTCCAATATCTCTGCCAAGATATTCCCAAATGGGATCATGAAAAGTCAGACACAACTGAAAAATGACTCAACAATAAATATTGAGACTGTTACTCCATTTGGAGTTTTCTTGGCAAAGATTCTAGAGTGATTTGCCATTTCCTTCTCCAACATGTGATATGTACAAAAAAAATTAGGATAAACTTAGAAGGATCAACCCTAGAACTTGGAGAAACTTTGAAGGAGTCGAAGCTTGTGTGTGATGTAGGTATGGGGAGAGAACTTGTACAAATTGCACAGGTAGGAGATGGAGCACTTTGTGTGAGGAATAGCAAGAAGGCCATGCCTGGACCATCACATACATGAAGGGGAGGTGTGTGTCATAAGGCTGGAAAGTAGGCTGGAGATAGCTTATGAAGGACTTTGAATTGCAGATATGAGTTTGTGTTTGAACCTAGGGATGCTGAAAACTTCCTAATAAGTAAAGCTGTCCAAAAGATGTAATGGGATGCCATGAAAGATGTTTTTTCCCCCCGGAATTGGAGGTCTCCAAGCAGAGGCCAGAAGGCTGCCTGGCAGGTATATGATAGTAGGAATACCTTTGGTTCTGTATTGGACTGGATGATCTCTGAAATCACTTCATTCTTTCATACTTTTGATACAGACCCAGTGGAGTTTATTGAATGGGAAGTAATGTGCTCACCAAAGAGTTTGCCACAATTATGGATGGTGACAGCGTAGAATCTAAATAGAAGTATTCCCTGTAGATAGTAAGGTCCTCTAAATGTTGCTGTTTGCTGATGATGCTGTCCTGATTGCGTGAAGCAGCTGAATATTGCAGGTGTTCTTAAACTCTGTATGGAAGGCAACACACACTTATTGCTGTTGTTCATTTCAGTCATTTCTGACTCTTTGTGATCCCATTTGGGGTTTTCTTGACAAACCACTTACTGGAGCGGTTTGACATTTCATTTTTCAGATGAGGAAACTGAGGCAAAAAGGATCAAGGGACTTGCCCAGGGTCGCACAGCTTGTAAGGGTCTAAGGCCAGATTTGAACCCAGGGAGATGAATCTTTGAGTCTTTCTGACCCCAGGTCCACCCACCTAGTTGCCCTTTGCATTTATTAAGTACCTACTTTGTGCCAGGCACTGTATTGTATGCTTTGCAAATATCTCATTTGATTGTTACAACAATCCTGGGAAGTAAGTGCTCTGATTATCCCTATTTTACAGTAAAAGGCATGCACAGGTTAAGTGACTTGTCCAAAGTCACAAAGCTAAAAAATATGTAAGGTCACATTTGAACTCAGGTCCTTCTAATTCTAGGACTACTCTATTCACTCTATTCTCTATAAGAAGAGAGAGAGACTTAACCATAAACACGGGAAATAAACCAAAGGGTTGAAGAATTTGTAATGTCCGGAATATTAATATGTATTTATAGACAACCTGATATTACACATTCACAATGAACTGGGCCTACCATGAATATAGAATATTTTTTCTCAAACTTTTTAGTCTCAGAATACTTTTTATATTCTTAAAAATTATTGACTTCCCCCTTTATACTCTTCAAAACTATTGATGATCCTGAAGAGTTTTTGTTAATATGGGCTATATATCTATCAATACTCACCATGTTAGAATTTAAAACTGATCATTTAAAATATTTATTAATTCATTAAAAATAATAGCTATTATTTATATTGTCTTTTAGGTTTGCAGATTATCTCATTTTATCCTCCCAACAATAGGAGCTTGTATTATAATCATTTTACAGATGAGGAAAATAAGACAAGCAAAGGTTAAGTGGCTTGCTCAGGGTCACACAGCTAGCAGTTGTCTGAGACTGGTTATAAACTCAAAGTCTTCTTGATTCCAGGTCTAGCACACTATCCACTGGATCACCATAACTGCCTCTATAATGATAATGAACCTATTGCAAGTTAACATATTTTATGAAATATATAAATGCATAAATTTTATTATATATATATTTCCAAAACAAAGCATTTAGTTAGAAGAGTGGCATCATTCTACATATTTCTGCAAGTATTTTTAATGTCTGGCTTCACTGAAGACAATTGGCATCTTATCTGTTCTTCTATATTTAATACATTGTGATAAGATTTTTTGATTGAAGTATAAGAACTCACGTAACTATGTAGCTGGAAAAGAGATGAACATTTTAACAGGTAAATTTCTTAGTATTAGTATGAAAATAGTTTTCACTTTACTGACCACCTGAAAACATATCAGGACCCCAGGAATCCACACTTTGAATATCACTGAGTTAGAGAAAGAATGTGAATGGTATTGCATTTGGGAGATGACACATGCCTTTAATGACTCCAGACTTTTCCCTGAAACTAAGACCTAGTTTTATATAATCTACACACTTTCAGCTCAACTATATATCTGTGAATCCTCCAGTATCACATTCTCTAAAGAATCAATTGTCAGTGTCCCAGAACAAAAGAGAGAAATGCATAGTGGGTATAAATTGACTGTAGCTTTTAATAAGTAAAGAATAATACACAAAGGGCATAAAAAATGTTATCAAAGAGCTGTGACCAAAGAGGAGAGGAGCTCATCATGTGGTCAGAGTAAGAGATCGCAGTTGGTCATCCCCTATGCTGCATTGTTAAGAAACCTTGGGGAAAACCTGCAGCATGATGGGTAAATGCTTCGTCAAGGATTTATGGGAGGACCGGAATAAGAACTACACAGAACACAAAATCATGAATGGTTCATGATATGTGCTGTTGAAGGGGAAGTGTCCACATTGATGAGGTCACATATGATCATTGAATCAGATCCAGAGCTGGACAGGACAACTGAGGCCGTCTTGTCCACATCTTTAAGTTTGCAGATAAGGAAACTGAAGTCCAACGAAGTGCAATGTCTTGCCTAACATCACAGAGGCAGGAACTGAAACCTGTGTTCTCCAGCTTTCCGTTATCCTATATATTTGTTGAAGTTGAGCTAATAGAAGTACACTAATTTTCAGTTTCATCATTACAGAGCCAATTGTTGACACTCCTTTTAGGTTACATTGCATTATAAATCTGAAGAAGCATTTCTTTTGTAGTACAGTACCTGTGTTACCACCAGGTTTATTGCCTGAGTTTTAATAAACTGACAAATTTTGACAGAGAAAAAGAAATTTTTAAAGAGCCTTCCTTAGAGGTGACAGTCAGATTTTATACAATCTGGTATATATCTGGCTCTTTTAGTTAATAAATTGATGAAATTTTCCATTTATATTCCATTCTCTTTTTTAAATCCTTTCTCTTCACCTATATTATTGTAATTGTGATTTCCCATAGTTTTTTTTAAAACAAATTCCATAATTTCATTCCAAATCCCATAATTTAACACCAGATCCAGGTTCATCATTATTCAAAATGCACCATATTCTCCATTTTGTATATTATCTTCCTATGAAGACTTGAATTCCCTCAGTACCATTGAAGTTAATATCACCTAGGAAACAGGAAAACAGTCTGATTTATATAGACTTACAATAATTTTTGATAACTTTCCCAAAGGAAGTTGCATTTTAAACAGAAAATACAGATATGTTCCTTTATAGGTAATTATTTTTTTAAAGAATCTATGAATTGGCCCATGTTTTTGTCCCTTGCCTGTAATTGACTTCTTTCTTGAAATTGATGTTGTTAATTGTAAATAATAACAAAAGAAGAAAGTTCTGTGGCACCAATCACATGTGACAAAAGTCATATAGGATTTACCTGTAAAGCAACTAGATCAATTAATAGCATTGTTATATACATGTCCATGTTCACTTTATAATAATAAATGAGGCTAACAATGTAATAAAACTTATTACTACTTAGTCTTCTGTTTCTGGTTAGCACTTTGTCTACTTAAAACAGTGCTAAGTTTATCACAGTGGATTATTTTTTTATTGACATTCTTTTGGTGTTTTTCTTCAAAATAATTCATAGTGAAATCAATGGTAGCAAATATTAAGCACTTAACTGTATGCTAAATTGTTTATACCCCTGGAGTTTACAGTCTAGTCAGGGAAATAAAATCAGTAGGAATTAAAATAGGACACTGTAGGATAAGTGACAAATAAAAGTTAAAAGTAAGTATACATATAGCCCATTATGCTATGAGCCTTGAAAATGAGAACTTGAAAAAAATTGGGGGGGGCACATGTCTTTGTATCCCAAGTGCTTAGCACAGTGCCTGTTTCACAGTAAACATTTAATAGGTGCCTTTTGATTTCTTTTGTCTGTATGATTTCAATGATAGACTAGTGCTTAGGGGAGGTTTACTGAGAAGGTGTTATACTTGGGTTGAGCTTTGAAGGATGAGTATTCTGGTAAGGGAAGATATTCCAGATAATCTTTTCTTTCATGGAATTTATCAAATCTTATTTGTTTTTGTATTATAATCCCTTTGCCCCCTCAACAGTGTCCTGAACCTAATAAGTGTTTAATAGATGTTGTGCACATGCTCTTTGACACTTTAACAAAGCTTCAGAGGTGGAAAACCTGTGAGGTGTTCAGGGGACGATAAATGAGTTAAATGGTCCAGGATAGTGCTTCTTGAAGAGAAGTATAATGGGGAAGGGGACAGAAACTGAAAAGATAGATTAGAGCCAGATCATGAAGGGTCTGCAATGTCAGATTTAGAAGTTTGTACTTTATCCTTTAAGGAACCAGGAGCTGTTGGAGTTTTCTCCGCAGTAACAGGACTGGAGTGGTGGTCCAAACAAATAAATCCAAAGCAAATAAATAATTAAAATAGCTTGTCAGATGAATTAGAGGGAAGGATGCATTTGATTGAAAGTTGAAGTTGGAATTTCACTTAGGTTAATTTACAAGTTTAAGCTAGATAGTAAACATCTGAATAGTAGAGGGGAGGGAATGGGAATGATGGTAACTAAAAGGGAAAAGGATAAATTGAAAAGATTTTGAAAGAGAATGAATAAGACTTGACAAACAGATATGGAATAAGGAAATAGTCAAATACATGTCTAAGGTTACAAGCATAGGTGACTAAGGGAATGATGGAGCCATTAATGGAAGGTGAGAAACTGATGTGAATAGAGGGAGTGCTGAGTTTTGTTTTACACTTAGGTCATCTAGAATTGTGGTATACCTTCACAAAGCTTTTGTTGATGCTTTCCCCACCCCATTCTCCAGGTGAAATTAATGTTTTTTCCCCCCTCATATTTCTATAGCAGTTCTTTGGATTCTTCATCTGTAGTTATCATAATTATGTGTGCACCCATGCTTCCTCCCATTAGATTGGAAACCCCTTGAGACCAGGGCAGAACCTTAACTGCCCCTGTAAACATTCAGCTTGTAGATGAGGAGATTACAGAGGATAGGACAGTCCATTTGAGGACTGGCACTGTGGTTTAAAGGATAGTCCCACAGCAGATACAGTTCACTCTGATGTAAAGCCACTAGAGAGGTTGACAGACAAGAAAAGGAAAAAGGTTTATTCTAATATTGATGCCCTGAGATAAAGTTTTTGTCCCATATTTGTTGCATTACTAGATCATGATCTGTACAGTATATATATATTTTTTTAATTCTCAGAGCCTCAGATATAATAAATATATTTAAATGTTACTGAATTCTATTTCACTGAATTTGAAAGAATTGAATGGAAATAGGGATGATGGCCAAACTTTCAGCTATACAAATATCTCAAATACAGCGTAGATCCTATTTAACTGGTGGTACAACTACTCCTTTTCCCATGTTTCTGATGCATCCTTCTGTGTCTAAGGGAGAACCCATTGACCTCAAATCAGGTCTCCAAAGTGAATATGTAGTTCCCAAACCTCATCTAACAACCCAGATTAGTTATTTTATCTCAAATCTCAAATTAATTCAAAAATATTTTTTGGTATATCTCCTGGGAGCATGAGAACACTTTAGTCTAACATCTCTGTTCATTTTACTGCCTTTATTCTATTCAATCTGAATATAGCATTGAGATGAAAGTAATCAACCTGCATTATTCAGTTATTGTTGGCATACCTAATTAAACATGCTTAAAGGACATTTATTAGGGTACTACTCAACTGAGCTTTGCTGTTTTGTAATAGCACATCAAAAGTTTAGAGATATGTACAGAAACTTTTTAAGTTTCTTTATGCCATTCATTTATATTGGTTGGTTTAGGGCATTTCAGTTTAGAAAACTTGGGTTTTCTTTCATTTTCAGTCCCTTAGCACTAATGGTCTTAACTTCCTCATTTAAAAAAACTGTCAGACACTGAAAGCTTGAGCAGTCATGTTTTAAATCGGGCTAATACTAGATCTTTAAAATGGGTAAGGAAAATGGACAAGAAATACTTTTTTCTTTGTAACAAGCTGGTTCTGTCTACCACTTTTCTGTTGCCCAAGAGTTCACCTTTGAAGGTAACAACTCAATAGAAATGGACTCATTACCATGCTGGCTTCCCAAACTTTTCAAAGGCATTTTTTCTCTAGGAAACAGAATCCTTCAGGCAGTATCCTTATGCCTGCCTACTGGGGAGGGAGAATGTTAGCTTTAAAAAAAAATTATGAATTTTTTTAAAAAGCCTATATATAAGCTGAGTTTTTACTGATAGGGTTTAATTGGGCTGCAGCTAGTTTCTTGGAAACCAGCCAAGACACATTTTTTTCTTAATGCTGAAACGTATTTTCTTTTATGACAGTGGAAATTAATGTTTCCAATTTAAGAAGGACACAGTTTGGGGGTTTGTAGATCAAATAAAACTCCAAACAAATACTACATCTCTTGAAAATTGTCAAATGTCAAAAATTGGCAAGATGATTTGACTTTTCTAATTATCCAAACCAAATTTGGATATCCAAACAAAGCCAGAGATTTTTAAAATTAATTTCCCCCACCCCCATAATATTTAATTTGAATTGTGTAGTTGAAGTGGATTTCAGCTTTAATTCTATTTTAACAGAGCAACAGGCAGCCAGCCCATTCACTACTTCAGGCAACAAATTTCCTAGTTTTTTGGTACTTAGGGTGTTTGATTAGTTTAAAATGATCTTTCTCATCTTAAAGTGAATAGTTCTGTTTATCATTTTGTCTTGTCTAGTACCATTTTCCATTGGCAGTCCCTTACTGGAATCTGTTTTGAATTAATAGAGGCTTTTACCATTGTCAAAGAAACTTCCATTGTTTTTACCTAGGTAGGATTTTTTTTTTTCTTTTTTGGTAGGAGAATTAAGCAAGTGTAGGAAAACCATTTCCAGCCCAGATATGAAAGAGAATGCCGTCTATTTAAAGTTAGGGTATGTGTGTAGAGGAGCTAATTCTTGTCAGCAAGTGATTCATCTGTTTGTAATTTGTTTTCAAGCACAGCTTACAGAGCTTTCTTTAGGATTGAGGGTGGCATAGATTGTGCAGTACATTCATTATACAGTTTTAATTATTCAGTAGAAACTGTGATGATGGTATATAGACAGACTCCAGGGGGAGGGCATTTATCATAGTTGTTCCATTTTAGTCTCCAGCTTTATCCAAGGGAAGAGCTACTCTAAATTAATGAGAATGCAGACTAAAGCCCAAAGACTCCCTTGCTAAATTTTATGTATTCTTCAGGATAGTATTGGGATAATAGACTATTCATGTATATATACATAGACTTAGAGTCAATGCCTATCAGTTAAACTACTTGCTCTTTTTTTCTATATAAAACTTCTGAATCATATGTGCTTATGCTGATATGTAGTGTTGACTAAAGTCATGTTTGGGGGAGGTTTGGTTTTGTTTTTCTCAGAGAGGGGTTTTCATTTCTTGCTTTTAACCAAAAAGGACTGCAGAATTTTAAAATGGAAAAACTGCAGAGACCCTATCTCCCTCCTCTGGATTTTCATAGGACTTTGTACCTCTTTCTCATAGGCACTGAATTCATTCTGCTTTTATGTTTAATTGTTTCTACATGAGTCTGTATCTTCTTTATTTTATTTTTTAAAAAATAATAATAATTGCTAGCATTTGTATGATGTTTCAAAGTTTAGCAGGCACTTTTCATATGCTGTTGCATTTTATCTTCTCAGCAACCTTGTGAGGTGGGTGCCATTTTGCAGATGAAGAAACTGAGACTTAGGGGTGAAATAACTAGCCTGGAGTTAGACAACCAATCTGAGGCACAAGTTGAACCTGGGCCGGAACTCTTTTTACTGCCCCGCCTAGCTGCCTGATGTTTTCATTGTAATCTTGACAGACAGACACTTCCATATGCAAAGAGGGGGAAAAACTTATTTAAAACCCTGAGTTTCAAATCTGTAGGTTAGTTTTTAAGTGAATGTTAAATTTGACATAATAGTACCCACACTGCTTTGCTTGTGTCTCTTGTGAAGAACTCCTTTCTTTTCTATGTATTTTTTTAATGTTTCACTGATATTCTTTATTTCTTGACTTTTTTTTTAATTGTATTCTCTGCCACCACTTTCCTCATCCAACAAAAAAGTTCCTAACTCTTATAACAAATATCTATTTACTCAAATCATCAAATGTATATGTTGGTCGTGTCTGAAAATGTGTCTTATTTCTGCACCTCTATTTGATTGTTTCTCTGTCAGAAAATGGGAAGCAGATTTCATCATCAGTCTTGGAGTCATGATTAGACATTGCATTGAGAAAAGTTCTTAAGTCTCAAAGTCATTTTCTTTTCTATTTTTGTAGTCATGGTACAGAGTACTCTCCTGGATCTGTTTATTTCACTCTTTATAGATTAATGTGAGTCTTAGAAGTTTTCTTTCTGTCCATCCATCCCTTCCATCACTTCTCATGGTTCAGTAATACGCTCTGACAACCATATGCCATAATTTGTTCTTCCATTCCCCTGCTGGTGAACACTGACTTTGTTTCTAGTCCTTTGTTACTACGAAAAGTGCTGCTCTGAATATATGTGTAAATACTGTACTTTCCTTCTTTCTTTGATATTTTTGGAGCAGATACCTACTAGTAGTATGTACCATTGAATGACTTTTTCAGCATATACAGATTGGTTTCCAGACTAGTTAGGCAAATTCAGAATTCAGCCATAAGTACTTTGGTGTACTTAATACATATCAACAATTGTCTTTTTTTAAAATTTCTTTGCCTGTCTGATATGCATATATCCTTTATATTGTTATTAGAAATAGGGACTGGACCACCTGTGATTTTGTTGAACTAGGGAACACTACATGAGGAACTCCCTCTTACCCTATAAATTATCATTCAACTTCATTGCAGGCTTATAGTCTTAGAAAATTGCCTAGGGCATTGAGAAGTTAAGTGACTTGATCAGAGTCTCTAGCTTTCCCTCCCATTACTGTAGTAGGAGTGGAGTTATTTTTGTTTGGGGTTTGATAGTCATTAATTTAAATAATGGTTCTTGTCCTTTGTCTTCGAAGAGGACCAAAATGACATCATCATTGTAAAGTGAAATTTCAGTGTATCTAACTGTGGCTGATCAGACCAGTACAAGCTCGGAATGCTCTACCTCAGGTTGGGCACAGATAGTCCGTCTGAATATTTGGGGTGGATATCCCAAATTTGTACATCCTTTTTTACTTTGTGCTGTCTCAATTCTGCTTTGCTCAAAGAGCACAGCACCTTTTCTTATGTGGGTATGCCATGCTGAGCGGTGCTGTGCCAGTGTCTCCCATGTTGCAGTCAAATCCAGAATTCTTGAGAGTGTCCTTGTAGCATTTCTTCTGGCCACCATGTGATCACCTACCCCAAGCAAGTTCTCCGTAAAATAGTCTTTTTGGCAAGTGTACATTTGGCATTTGGACAGCATGGCCAGCCCATCAGAGCCGTGCTCTCTGAAGCATAGTTTGAACACTTGGCAGTTCAGCCTGTGCAAGGACTTCAGTGTCTGGTACCTTATCACGCCAGATGATCCTCAGACTCTTCCTAAGACAGTTCAAATGGAACCAATCCAGTTTCCTGGCATGGCGCTGGTAGACTGTCCATGTTTCACAAGCCTATAACAATGAGGTCAGCACAATGACCTTCATTTTAAAATATACTTTTCAGAAATTCATATTAGACTTGATCTCTGCTAATTGCCATGTAATCATTCAATCAACAAGCAATTTAGTAGGTACCTGTTATGTGCCAGGTAATCCACCAGGTGTTGGGATACGCTGCAAATCGAACACTCCCTCCCTTTGCCTGCCCCTTTTCCTTCTTTCTTCAGAATTTGACTTTTCATCTTTGTAGTCTTTGTCCTTTTTAGTATAAATCTTGTTGAAGTGATCCAGGACAATTCCGAAGGACTCATAATGAAAAGTGCTGCGCACCTCCAGAGAGAGAATTGATGAACTCTAAGTGCTAATAGTTTTTTGCTTTATTTCTCTTGCAGCATGACTAATGTGGAAATGTTTCACATGATTTCATGTGTATAATTTGATACCATAGTGCTTACCCTCTCAATTGATGGGGAAGTGGCTAGAGGGAAGGAGAAAATTTGGAACTCAAAATTTTTTGAAAGTGTTAAAAAAATTTCTTAGCAATAAACATGCATTTTCCTAAAAATAAATGTAAGACTTATTTATGAAAAACACTAATAAAACAACTGCAGTGATCACTCATTTGCTGGAACAAAATATACTTTAGAATTCTTTTAAGGTTGCTCATTTGCATTTGACCAACTAGAGAACTGTGGCATAATAACTGTTGAACCCTGAACCCTAGAATTGTTAGGTGACAATCAGACAATTGTTCATTGCTTGATTATGGCTTAACCAACAAAGGAGACTTTACTTTCTATAAATAAGAACCAGATTTTTCACCAGGAGGACCTATTCATGAACCAGGAAGTGTTGGGGAAAAATAAGACCTTAGAACTGTGCATAAGAAGGACTCTAGCTGTCTTCATTTCACCTGTAACTGAGAGTTGGTTGGCAAAAGAGAGAGACCATATCTCTGCACTATCACTTGCTGCCTGGCATGTACAGAAGAATAATCTTAGGACTCAGCAAGAGAGCAGAATTGAAAAGTCACCTTCTCATCCTAAACTAAGGATCACTGGTCTTTCTTATTAAAAAAAAAAAAAGAAGTGTTACACTATCAGTGGAGAGTATTATTGTGGTCTGAAACTGGGATTGCTAGAAACTACATTGTCATCAGTAATCAAGCTCTGGGAAATGAAGGCACCAACAGTTCAGGATAGTTGCATTGGAGCAGTGCAGAAGAGCAGCCCATGAACTGAGATGCTGCTTCCTGTGGAGAGCACAGCTACAGGACAACCCAGCCTAGCAGTTTGGTGGATCGTCAGACAAAGAATACAGAACCTTTACTGAACTCTGTAGAGACAGTCCCCAAGAAAGAGAAAAGGACATCAAGGTCCACAGTTATAATGCTGTGTATTGTCCTAGCTATGTGTATTCCCTACATTTGTCTCACTACCATTAAACTTTAAATTTGTATCTACACAATGTGTACATCAGTGATAGAATGTACTCCAGATTTATGGATGGAATTTAAATAATTATCTTTCTTATTTTGTCTTATCAGTGTTAGGTCAAAAGTTGATTTAGATTTCTGGTTAAATGATGATCAAGATGAAGAAGTAGACGTTCTATGCAGTCCCCTGTTCCCTACAAGAGAAAAAAAGGAATTGTGTACATCAAGAGGTAGAGCAATTGCAGCTCAATCTATTCTCCAAGAAAGTAAGAAGTTCCAAATATAATAGCATTATAAATAGTAGAGAATGTGAATACTTAACATTCTTACTTAGCACTCCTCCCCCACCGGTCTCAACACTCTAATAGTGTTATAGTCTTATACAAGCAACAACAACAAAAAAAAAAAACCCAAAACAGAAAACATTGATCTTGAAAACCAAGTGAATTACAGGAGATTTGAGAATTCTAGGTTTCCCGGAAGAATATGACAAGTTGAAAAAGACCTGAATGCGATAATGCAGGAAAGTACAAGAAAATTGCCCAGAACTACTAAAAACAGAAAACTAAGCACCAATGGAAAGAATCAATGGATCACCTTCAGGAAAAGAAAAAAAAACTGTGCTTCAAATTTCAAGACTTTTATTTAACAGTTCCATTGACAAACAATAAATTCTGCAAATGGTCAGGAGAAAGTCTATGAAACATAAAAAATTCAAGGAATAATATTCTGCTCACCACAAAGAACAGAAAGGTTTGAAATAATATATTCTGAAAAAGAAACTCAAAGTCCTACCCCAAATGGTAAACTCTGCAAATTTGAGCCTAATTGTCATGGAAAAATGATGAGATGTTCAATGAAAGAGAGGTATCTGAAGCACTCTTGCAAAAAAAAAAAAAAAAAAAAATTAAGATGTGAGCATAGCTTTTGGTGTATAAATATAAAGAATACAAATAAAAGTACTAAGGAAGGAATAAACAATGAAATAAATTTTCATCCCTCAACACTATTAAAATTTAAATACCAAAGTAGAAAGAGAAAGGTATCAATAGGGCGCTTAAGGTGAGTTGGGTGGTTTAGTGGATAGAGCACTGGACCTGGAGTGAGAAAGACTGGCACATGGTGAGCACTTTAACAAATTCTTGTTCCTTTTCTCTTTTGACCAAATCACCTCCTTCTCTACCAACTCTCCTTGCCCTCAATATCATTCAGTAAATTCCAGTAACTAATAGGAACAGTGAATAGATCCCAGGACTTGAGTCAGGAAGACCTAAATTCAAAATTCAAATCCTGCCTCAGACCACTTCCTGTGTGGTGTGATCCTGGGCAAGTAACTTAAGGCTCTCAGCCTCAGTGTCCTCATCTGTAATATAAAGGATAGTGATAGCACCTACCTTGGAAAGTTATTGGGAGGATCCATTGAATTAATATATGGAAAACACTGGCAAACCTTACAGTGTTCTAAAGTGGTGGCTATAATTATTACCTCCAAGATCAAATACAAAAATGCTTCATCCCTTGGCCCCTTTTCTACATATCCAGTCTTCCTCTGCCTTACTCCCCTCCAGATACAGTACAGTATAGTTATACTGACTTTCTTGCTATTCCTTGAGCACAGCATTCAATCTCCAAACTCCAACCATGCCTGGTGGGAAGCCCCCATTTCTGCAGCCCTCTCCTCTTTCCACCTCCTTGTTTCCTTAAATCTCAACTGAAAGTCCTACTTCATACATCAAGCCTTTCTCAGTTTTCCTGAGACTATACCCAATTTATCCCGTATATATCTTGTTTGGACTAGTTGACAATTGTTCACCACTCCTTGAGATCAGATCTGGGTTTTTTTTTCCCTTTTGTTGTTTGTCTTTTTGCCTTCCTTTGTATCCTCAGTGCTTAGTGCTGCGCCTGGTACATAGTGAGGTGTTTAATAAATGCTAGTTTACTGACTCCTACCTAAGAAATCAGGACAATGGTGTCAAACTCAAATACAGATTGATTCTTATGAGATGCATATTGGCCTTTGGTGTTTGTTTTCAGTCATATCAGTCACATTTGTCCCTTCATGGGTAACATTTGGGGTTTTCTTGGCAAAGACACTGAAACGTTTTACCATTCCCTTCTCCAGCTTATTTTATAGATGAGGAAACTGTGGCAAACGGCTAAATGATTTACTCAGGGTCACACAGCTTGTAAGTTTTTGAGGTCAGATGGGAACTCAGATCTTCCTGACTTTAGGCCTAGTTCTATATCCACTGCTCCACCAAAGGTGCTGGCATATTGATTTAGAAAACGACAAATTATCATTATCTAAGGTATTTTGTTAAACTTACCAGTTATGTTTTAACCTGGTTCCAACAATGCACCACAACTGCGTTGCCCCATAGAATAAATAAAGAAAATAAAAGACAATAACCCACAAAATCAGTAGCATCCTATATAAAAACAAAATTCCAGAGGCAAAATAGGGAAAATGTCATTCAAAATAGCTGCAAAATATATAAAATAAGATACTGTAGGCAGTCTACCTGAGCACACTCAGTAATTCTACAGATTCAATTAAAAATGGTCCTTAAAATAATTAATATCTTAAATAGTTGGAGAAACATGCCATGCTTGTAGCTAGGGCATGCCAATATAATAAAAGTAACAATAGCATTAAAGTTAATTTATAGATTTAATATTATGCCAGTGAAACATATATTTAGAGTTTTGTTTATATTGGACCAGTCTTATTTTCTTGAGAGAAATCCAACTTGATAATACTATATTATCTTTTTTAACATGTTGTCATTTCTTTGCCAATATTGGCAAAAAATGTGTCAATATTTGTTAGGGATATTGGCCTTTATAGGTTTCTTTCTCTGTTTTATCTCTTTTCGGTCCCTATAAAGACCATATTTGTATCATAGATAAATTTTGGAATAGTTTCTACTTTTCTTATTTCAGTTTACATAATATTGGCATTTTCTATTACTTTTTGATAGAATTCACTTGTAAGTCCATCTAGTTCTTTTTTTTTTTCCCTTGAGGATTTCATTTTATGGCATGTCCAATCTTTTTCTGATACTGAATTATTTAAATTAATATGTCTTGTTCCTTTAATCGGGATGGTTTATATTTTTGTAAATATTCACCCATTTTATATATGCTGTCTCTTTTGTAAGCATGCAATTGGGCAAAATAATTTCTGATAACTTTATTTCATCTTCAGTTGCTATGAATTCTTTTTTCATTCGTGTTATAAACAAGAAGACTTTTCTATAGTTTTTAAAACCAGACTTGCTATTTATGTATTTAAACAGATTCCCTCCCCCACAAAAAAATCAAGATCTCAGTTATCAGTTCAGTGTGTTGTATTTGCTTTCATTTTTGTAATTCTTTTCTTTGATTTTCAGAATTAGTTACGATGTTTAGTTGAATTTTTATTTACTACTTTTCTAGGTTTTTTTTCTAGTTGTAAGACCTCTGTTCTCTTTATTTGTTTATAAATATGTTTAGAGAGATAAATCCCCCCTTTTAGCTGCATCCCAAAAGTTTTACTCTTTTATTTCTATTATTTTTCTGACTACCCCCCCTCCCCACACATAGTTTTCTTAGTATTAAATTATTCAGTCTCCAATTAAATTTAATCTTTTCTTCTGAGGTTCTTTATCATGTGTAAATTTTATTGCATTATGGTTTGTAAATCATACAGTGAGTATTTTTGCTTTTCTGAATTTTTGTGAAGTTTTTATACCCCACTATTTGGTATCTAACTCAGTACTTTTGTATTGTAACTTTTTTTTTTTTCTGTGAAGGTGATAAGCAGTTCTGAGAAAAGTGCAAACTTCAGTGTGGTCCCATATAGTGTTTGCCAGAGATATATCATATCTAACATTTTAAAAGTTTTGAAGTTTATTCATCTTTTTGTTAGATTTGTTTCAACAGAATATATTGCATTTTCCTATTATAGTTGTGTGTCTTACCCCTTCCCTCCCCACCTCCCTACAATTCAATTGCATTTTTTTTCTATTTGGATTCTATGCTGTTTGGTATAAATGTGTGTGTGTGTGTGTGTGTGTGTGTGTGTGTGTATGTGTGTATTAACTCGTTATCTCTGTCTCCTCATCTAAAGTCATGCTTTTTCTGAATTCAGCTGATTTGTAATAGATTTTACATCAGCCCCTTATTTTTAACTGTGAATATTTCAAGTGTATTTCTTATAAACAAAATATTTTTTGACATTGGCTTTTTAATCCATTCTGCTGTCCTCCATTTTATGGATGAATTCAACCCAGGCACTCTCACTGTTGTGATTTTTAATTGTATATTTACCTCTATTCGGTTCTCATACCTTCTCTCTTTGCTTCTTGCACTATTTGCAAAGAAAGAAAAACTGAAGGAAAAAGGGAGTTTTCTTAACAATATATATATATTGTTATATAGTTGAAGTGATCTGCTTCTCCATTGCTTTTCTTCATTTCTTCTTGGCTCTGCCTCTTATCACAGGTTTTTATTTTTTGGTTCTTTCCTTTTAATTCCCCTTTAAAGATCCACCCTCTGACAATATAATTTGTTTTCCTATGACTCCTCACTTATTCTGACCTCTCTGTCCCCTCCCTTCTCCCTATTAACAATAATGTATTTCTACATGAAACTCTGTGTGTGTGTGCGCGCACGCGTTCAACCATCTTTTTATTCACCTCAAATGAAAATGAGATTGTAGGCATGCCTGCTCCCTCCTTCACCTTCCTTGTGTGTATCATTTTACCTCCGGCACTCCTTTATGTAACATAAGAAGTTCTCTCTCCTTCATCTTCTTTTCCTCCTCCATATATTCCCTTTCCCCTCTCCTTTAAAGACCATCAAAATAAAAATACTCCTAAGCCCCCTCCACCTTTCTCCATGAGGGAGGACACTTTCTTCTGCCTCTATTAAAATGTGAACAATTCAATATAACCCCTGACAATTGGTCAAACTTATTTACCTTTCTTTGTTTCCCTTTACTTCTAAATTTTCATTTCAGAGTTTTTAGTCTGTTGGGGTCTTTTCTCGAGGACATATTACAGTTCTTTATTTCATTACAAATCCATTTACCCCACTAGGATTATACTCCCTTTTACTAGGAAGGATAATCTTGGTTCAGTGTCTTTTGAAATATCATATTACAAGTTTTTCTTCGTATAATTTTAGTAGTCAAGTCTTGTGTGATCCTGACTATGTCTGCTGAGTACTTAACCTTTTTTATTATGGTTACTTGTAGTATTTTTCTCTGACTTGGAACCTCTGGATCTTGACTATGATGTCCCTGAGAGTCAGGAGAACAGTAGATTCTTTTCTTATTTAACTTTGTCTTTTGGTTCTGATAGGTCTGGGGAGTTTTCATTCATATTTTCTTCAACTGTGCCATCTAGGTCTTGTTTTGTTGGGGGGGTTTTCCCCGATGATTTTCAGATTGGTTTCTCTTTGATTTATTTTCTAGTTTCCTTGCTTTGACAGGAGATACCTTTGATTTTCTTTTTTTTTTTCCTTCAGCCTTTTGGTTTTGTTTTTAGTATTTCTTGTTTGTCGTAGAATCACTGCTTTTTGTCCGGCCCACTTTAATTTTCAGGGAGTTCAGTTCTTGGGTAATATTTACCACTGTCCTAAGCTATGAGTTCTCCATGCTACATTTTCTTCCCCAGCTATTGTTCCCTTTAACATTATATTTTGTATCCCCTATTTCATTTATTTTATCTGCTTTTATAACTCTTGTCTAAAATATCCTTTTCCCCTGAGGTTCTACTTATACATGTAGAGTTACTCTCTTCTTTTGAGTTTTCCCCCATGAACTTCTCTCAGTCCATAATATTTCTTCATTTTCTTCTGTTTATTCCTATTTCTAGGTCAGTTTCTCTATTCCTTCTGTAGCCGTGAGTGGTGTGTGTTGATACTGTTTAGTCTTGAATGAAATGGCTAAGACTAGGTTTCATCTTCTGCAGGAACTGATGGTTTGGGTTCATCCTCCCAAGGACATAATTATGGTTTTGTCTCTTACTAGTTCGGACTCCTCCTTTCATGGCTCCAAACCCAGAGTTTTGTAATCTGGTGATAATCTTGGCAGGGCCTAATCAGATGTTGCTGATTATTCTGGCAAGCCTCCTGTAAAGACCTTAGAAGATGCTTTTACTCCACAGGTTTGCTACACTGGCCCTTTCTCCTGCTGTGGCTGGAGCATGGGCTGCACTGAGCAGAAGTCTGGCATTCTCTCCTGTGAGGGTTCTTTCTTCAGCTGCTGGTCTGGCTGTTTCCTGCTGTTGGACTGGCCTTCCTTTTGCACCTTGTCTCCTCTCTACTCTGCCTTACCTGTCATCAAAGCTTCTGTAGGATTCTGACTGTCTTTTTGTGAAGTCCTGGATTTATACCGGTTTCTCTTTGGGTTTCTTATTGTTACAACTTAAATGGCATGTTCCAGGAGGATGGTTTTTTTCTGGGTCCTAACATATCACTATTCTCCCCCATTTCCTCTCTGAGTAGTTGTAGCAAATGCCTTCCTTGAGAATCCTAAATTTGTCAGTATGGGTTCAGGTTAAGGGGAAACAAGCTCAGAGAGTTAGTAAGAGGACAGATAAAGGAGATGAGGGAATCTACACCTGTGTTAGTTGCACATACCTTGTATGTGAGGAGAGAGGAAAATAAAAAACAAAAACCTATGTAGTGTCTAATTAATGCATAAGAATCTATTATTATTCTTGTTACTTTGTTGGAAGTTATGGCATAGGCCATACTTTTTGCCAGTTTTTCATACACATTTTTGACCACAATTTATCCCTCAGATGAAATAATGGAGATAGACCCTGAGCCAAGGAAACTAGGTGTGAAGTATTTTGTCATGCTGGCAGCCCTTATGTGTGTTTCACTATGCCTCTGTCATATTTTGATTTGAACTGGAACCTGACAAAGGGTCAAGTTGATAGGCCATGGTACTTTGTATACAGTAGGGCTTAAGATGCAACCCCAGCCAGGTAGGGAATTCCTAATCCAACGACCTTTTGTTCATTTTGCTTCAGACACAGGTAACAGATGAAGCACAGTCCCAATTAAAACCATTTTACTAAATATCTTGGTGGTCATTTTCAGGGACACATGAACTTATATGGCCTGGTCTTTAGGTGATGTAAGATGGCTCTGAGATGTTAAAAATCTGACTTTTCTCGGTTTCTTTATTTTTATGCTATTTCTGTTCATTCACCTTCCTCACAGAAGAGGTCAGGCATGAAATGTTGAAATGCTAGCAAAACTTGTGATAGAACTGAGGAAGGGTATGTTCACTTCCAGAAAGGCAGACTCCTAGGAGTGCCTAGTGTACATTAATAAAGCATTTCAAGGAAGTAGAGTATGAAATGAATATGTTTTGTGTTAAAGACATTAAGGTATTTAAATGTGCTATTTTATTCCCTGTTGCAGCCTGGGAACAGAAGGATCTAATGTCTCTTATTTAAATCCCAGTCTTCCAAGTCTGTTCTCCCATTCTGCTTATTCCTAAGCCCACATAGAAACACACTGTAGCAAGTCAATTCCATTGAATAGAAAACAGTATATAATTCATGACAATGAATCTATTAAGTTTTTACGCAATGTGTGGTTCAACTTTTAAAACATTTTAGAGGAGATCTGATTTGCTAAGGTATTTTACTTTTGGAATGCAGGACTACTCGTTGAATACAGTCTTAACTGTTCTGCTCCCTAAAAAGAGTGACTATTTTATAATCTTCTACAAAATAACATCAATTTTATATCTCGCATCCTCTCCAAAAGAGAATATTGAATAAAACAATATTTTTGCAGCTAATCCTTGGTTGCAAAATCATTAACCTTCTGCTAACAAAGACCTCATTTTTAGAAAGCACCTCCAAAAGCATGGGCTGCTTTGGCTGTATGCATGACTATGTCCCTGTGTCACAGGACTATAGCTCTAATTAGAGATGGAAGGAACCTCAGAGACCATCTCACAACTCCTTCATGAAAGAGGTTTCTGCATTCATCTCAAAGAACCTTAGACTGTCCTCAAAGCCTATGATTTGCTTGTTAGTAGAAAGGAATTCTTAGGAGATAAGAATAAGTATTCAGTATTTCATGGTAGCCAAGGTCCAGTGGTATTTCACTCTTTTCTTTTTCTCCAAAATCAATTCTCAAAATGATCCCAGCTTTAAAAATTTCTGTAATATGGAAGAATTTCATAGCTTGGAAAATGGATTTCGATATTACCTGAAGATAACTTCAGATGAGTAGAATACCAGAGGTGAAATTATTCATGAATTTATGTATCACTATGCTTACTTATTTAAAAATATTCACTTATATATAAATATAGTCCATGCAAAGTGAAAGATAAACTGTGATTCTGATTAAAATAACTAACCAAAGTAGCCTAGTGGCACTCTTTTCCCTGGGGCTCACCATATTGGCACTAGACTTAGCATAGATACACAATCAGCTTCAGTCCTGTTGTAGTTCAGCTCCCCAACTCAAGGAATTCACCGGCCTCAGTTCACCAGTAGCAGGGATTATAGGAATACACCACCATTTCTAGCAAGGTCAAATGAGTTTAAAAAGTATTCTTCTGTCATGTAAATGTATAGAGTGATTATATGAGAAATAGCAGCAAAATGTTATTTTTCTTTGCTTTTCACTTTTGAGTACAGCATTTAATCTTTCATCCTGGAATATGGAAGACATAGACATTTGTGTATAGGAGAGTTGATTTGAGAACATGGAAATTTTTTATCTTCGCTCAGTTACAAGCTAGTCTCTTATCCTTTATTGAATGAACCTTAGTGTACTTCACTGCTTCAAGAATTCAACAATTTCACCAGTGGGGATGAAATATTGATTATCGGTCCCCTAAGTCCCATTGTTGCCCAAAACCCACCATTCTGAAGCTCTGTGTTCTTAATAATAGCTAACATTTATAGAGCACTTAATGTGTGCCAGGTGCTGTCCTAAATGCTTTACAGTTATGATCTCATTTGATCCTCACAACAACAATGCAGAGTAGGTGCTTTTATCACCACTTTACAGATGTAGAAACTGAGGCAAATAGAAGTAAAGTCCAATTCCCAGGGTCACACATCTGGCAGTTGTCTGAGGTCACATTTGAACTTCAGTCTTACTGACTTCAGACCCAGAGTTCTATTTGCTCTGCTACCTAGTTGCTCCTTTTCAAATCCTGGACCATTAGTCAAAGTCTTTACAGTTTTGTAGGACCTTTAAAAGCTTATACCATGATGATATAGCCTTTACAATCAGAGAAGTGTCACCTCCTTGTCTTTATGAGGTGGAGTAGGGCTTTAGAGCTATACTTACAGAAGGAAAATTAAACATTCATCTTAAAATTTTAATGAGTTATGTGTTCCAGTGTATTAATTTAATAGACATTCTTAAGTACCAAGTAGTTGCAGAGCTCTGTGCTGGGCAGGGGAGAGGGAAGTGTGGAGCAGGGATAAAGATTACAAAATCTTGTTCTGTGCCCTTTGGTTTATTGACCAGAAGAAGAAATGGTACCCATGTGCACATATACACACTCTGTGCCCTTTTGGTTTATTGACCAGAAGAAAAAATGGTACCCATGTGCACATATACATATATAATCAATTATAGAGTACCAAGTAGGAAAGTTGGATTTGTTCATGTCATGTCTTGCAAGATTTCATACTCATAAAAAGTAAAAGGTAATTCTGGGGGGATTTGTGACACATACATAATAATTAATTCAAAATAATACATAGTAATCACCTTTAAGAGTTGCAAAAAGAGGTGGAGCCAAGATGGCAGACTAGAAAGACATACTTAGGCAGAGTCCTCCCCACAGCCCATAAAATACCTGTAGAGAGGGACTCTCAACAAATTTTGGAGCAGCAGAAGTGGAGAATAAAAGAGAAACTCCTAGGAACATTGTGGCCAAATTCCAGAGTTCCCTGGTCAAGGAGAAAATATTGCAAGCAGCTAGAAAGAAACAATTCAAGTATTGTGGAAATACAAGCAGGATAACACAAGATCTAGCAGCTTCTACATTAAGGGATCGAAGGGCGTGGAATAGGATATTCCAGAAGTCAAAGGAACTAGGACTCAAACCAAGAATCACCTACCCAGCAAAACTGAGTATAATACTGAAGGGGAAAAAATGGTTTTTCAATGAAATATAGGACTTTCAAGCATTCTTGATGAAAAGACCAGAGCTGAAAAGAAAATTTGACTTTCAAACACAAGAACGAAGAGAAGCATGAAAAGGTAAACAGCAAAGAGAAATCGTAAGGGACATACTAAAGTTGAACTGTTTACATTCCTACATGGAAAGATAGTATTTGTAACTCTTGAAACTTTTTAGTATCTGGGTAGTTGGTGGGATTACACACACATACACACACACACACACACACACAGAGCACAGAGTGAATTGAATAGGATGGGATCATATCTTTAAAAAAATGAAATTAAGTAGTGAGAGAAAAATATATTGGGAGGAGAGAGGGAGAAATGGAATGGGGCAAATTATCTCTCATAGAAGAGGCAAGCAGGAGCCTTTTTAGTGGAGGGAAAAAGAGGAGAGCTGAGAGAAAAACATGAAGTTTATTGTCATCATATTGACTAAAGGAAGGAGTAAATTCACACTCATTTTGGTATGAAAATCTATCTTAGAATACAGGAAAGTAGGGGAGAAGGGGATGAGCAGGGTTTGAAGGATGATGGAAGGGAGGGCAGTGAGAGGAGGGAGCAATTTGAAGTCAACACTCTTGGGCAGGGACAGGATCCAAAAAGAGAACAGAAACAATGAGGGGCAGGATAGGATGGAGGGAAATATAGTCAGTCTTACACAACATGACTGTTATGGAAGTCATTTGCAAAACTACACAGATATGGCCCATATTGAATTGCTTGCTTCCCAAAGGGAATGCATGGGGAGGGAGGGATGAAGAAAAGTTAGAAGTCAAAGTTTTAGGAACAGCAGTCAAGTATTGTTCTTACTACTAGGAAATAAGAAATACAGGTAATGGGGTATAGAATGTTATCTGGCCCTACAGGACAAAAGAGAAGATGAGGACAAGGGAAGGGAGGGATGTTAGAAGAGAGGGTAGATTGGTGATAGGGGCAATTAGAATGCTCAGCATTTTGGGGTGGGGGAAAGGAAGAAATGGGGAGAAAATTTGGAACCCAAAATTTTGTGAAAATGAATGTAAAAAGTTAAATAAATTTTAAAAAAAGTGTTGCAAAAAGAATTCTGAAGAAGAGGGGGGAAATGGGAAAACTTCAGAGAGAAGGTAGCATTTGGTCCTATAACTAGAAGCAATGGATAGAAGTTTCAGAATTCTTGATTCAGTAAAAAGAAAATTTTCCTAATCTTTAAGACTACTTTAGAGTAGAAATGGGCTATTCAGAGAAATTATGAGTTTCAGGAAGGTTGTAGAAGGGATCCCTGCTTAGGTAGAAGTTGGACTAGGTGATCTCTGAGGTCCTTCAAACTCTAGTCCTGTGGTTCTGAAATTCTAAATTGTGATCTTCACTTGTTAGCCTGGTTGAACTTGTGATTCTGCTAAAGTTATGTCATGCACACATTTTAGCCCTATTTGTGACTTTTGTCTATTGAGTCTAAAATAGTATAATAGTTGACACTCAAATTAACACATTAGGTTCATATGCTATGCTTGGGATTTCACTGACATAGGGAGCTTCAGAGAGGAATAATTTCTAATAGTACAGGTGGTCACTTTTTCTGACTTTATAGTCTAAGAGAATTACCTGGAATGCAGGTGTCAGATTCTCCAGATGTAACCTACAGAGATGGAACCAGACTAAAATGTAATTTGGAAATGTTTAAAAAAATAAATTAAGAAATAAATAAAACATTGGAGAGCTTAAGTAACTTGCCCCACATGATAGCTAAAATGTGTCAGAAGTGGGACTAGTAACATGATGCCTTTGTAGTGAGAGGAGGAAGAGTAAGAGTACTTAGTAGTAGTAGCTGTAGTAGCAGCAGCAACAAAAGTCATAGTAGCAGTAGCTATCATTTATATAGTGCTTTAAGGTTGGCAAAGCACTTTCTGTGTGTGTGAGATCTCATCTGTGCTTCCATGGTAGAGATCAAACGCATGGAATGTATGAAAACTGTAATAACATTAATTAGTCCTTAAAAACATAAACATACGTATTTGACAGAAGCAATAGATTGGGGCTTCATTAGCTAATTAAAAAGTTTGACCACTCTAATCACTGAGATCACATAATGTCATCACCAGTCACATCAGGGTTGATATAGCCTGTCCATCCCATTCTTCATAAGTGAAACCAAACAGCTTCTCAGTCTGCTTTATACAAAGGTTTTCAAGAGTACATCTGGGCTTTGGAAGCTAATGTTAGCATTTAGAACACCAGGAAATATAATCAGCTTAAGTAGTAAACCTGACCCCACATATAATAATACCCACTATAAATGACTTAGATGAAGATGAGCATCACCGCAAGACAAACCATTTATTTATTGAGCAGCGTTTGTGCACAAGCTACCGTGTCAGGTAACTTGCGAGAACTTCCATTGACTTGTATTTTTGGAGATTCCGTGTGAGAGGGTGTAGAAAGGCCAAAGACTGCTTTTTAAGGTGCAGGTGCAATGTTATGTTCTGGCAAGCCTGGAACCAAAACCGATGATGCATTTCATTCTCTATCAGACAGATTTTATATGCCAGCAACAAAGAACTGAGTGGCCAGTAAATATTGTTTCCTAGTATTTCTTTTATTATGCATAGAAAACTGAGTCAAGAGGACCAGTTTGTTATTCAGGAAACTGGTACGCAGAATATGGCTCTGAGTTGTAAGTCAAACTGAAGGGTCAGAATAGAAGTGACTTCTAGCTACTTTTTATGAACGTGAAGCTTGGACCTGTCATAGATATTTGTATCTGGCTTTCATGCCATTTCATCCTTCATGCCTTTGATCTGTTCTTAGCATTAAAGAACACAGCAGATAATATCAGAAGTGAGCTCCCAAAATTTTTCATTTTTAAGAGAGTAATATATTTTGTTTTGGAAATAGAGTTAAGACAAAGAATGCATGGGGAGGGAGGTAAAGTTGAACTTTTTTCTTTTCTGTTTAGAGTTGCACTAAGAGCTGTAAGGAGCATTTTGCTCCTAAGGTAGGTTTTCTAGTTCATAGAATCACAGAACGTCAGAGACAGAAGTAATCTTAGAGACTATCAGTTTTAACCTTCTCATGTCATAGAGGAGGAAACCAGGGCCCAGAGAGGATAAGGAACTTTCTCAAGACAATTACTTAGTGACAAAGCAGAGCCTAGAATCTGTATCCCTTCACCACACTACTGTCAGTTCTATTTTATGGATAATCCACTATGTCCAAGGGAATCTTGGTATATTGCTTGGGTTAGGAAGAAAAGAAGACAAAAACAATACAACACAGTAATTGATGACCTTATAGAGTAATGTATACATATAACTTAATAATAATATAGCTAAATTTTATATAGCACTTGATATAAACCAACCACTGTGCTAAGTGATATAGAATTATTGTCTCATTTGATTTCACAACAACCTTGGAAGATAAGGACTATTATTACCATCATTTTACAGGTGAGAAAACTGAGGCAAACAGTGGCTAAATGGCTTACCTAGGGTAACACAGCTAGTAATGTCTGAGGCAGGATTTAAAGTCAGATCTTCCTGACTCCAGGTCCAGTGCTTTATCCATTGTGCCACTTAGCTGCCTAAAATAGCTTTGGGATTGGATAAATGTAGTAATAAATACAAGTATCAATTGGCAAATAGTAAATATGTAATAAGTGCTTTTCGACTGATTACTGGCTGATAATGAATAATTCTGAGCCTTGTCAGTACTCTGTTACTTTGTGGTCCTGGTTCAGTTGTTACTCATGGTCAGCATTTTAGATAGCATGGCATTTGGTGAGAAATGCCCGTTTTTCACATTTAAATAAGAGTACGATGTCTGGAATGTTTGATTGAGATTGATGTATTCTTCAAGTAGAGAGAGAACATAACAGTATAAATCTATAGGATGCAACTCATTTTCACAGTCCAACTGAAGGAAACAAGATTCATCCCCGGAGGTGTTTCCATGGTACTGTTCTTTTAAATGACAAGGCAGTAACTGAAATAAAAGCTTCAGGTGAAGGGCTGGCAACATTATGAATAGGCTGGTCCTCAGACACTAGATGCACAAAGTTCAGAAAAGCTCATCACCAGACTGTGGATTGATGAACAGCTACTCATTAAACAATAAGGAAAGAGAAAGACTGTGATCATTGTTGGTAGAAGGAGCACCTATATAGATGAATCATGGCTTAGGTGATTATATAGAGATATAAATATACATACTATCAAGTGGTTTTACTTTTTTCTGTAAATATGTCAATACATCAGGAATGTGTGATTTCATTGGCATGCATACTCCATCCATGAACACAGATTGCAGCCCTTTTATGTCTTGGTAGATGGTCTTCCAGAGTTGTTTTGACTGAAAAATCAATCTAATCAATTAGCATTTATTAAATACTTACTGAAAATTCTTCACCCCTTTGTCAATCATACGATTTCTTTCAGAACTTAGTAAGTCTGATTCTTAGGCAACAGACATAGAATCCATCACCAGTCCTTGTTTTGCCACTAGGTAGTTTTGTGATCTTAGCCAAGTTTCTTAGCCATTTCTGCCTAAGTCTCTTGGTTAAATGCCTGTTCTATGTTTTATGAAATCATAACTAAAATAACGATCCTAGTGAGAGCCAGTGTGATACCCTATGAAAAGAGCACTTGATTTGAAGTCAGAAAACCAGGATTCAGATCGTGATTATTTTCTCTGTGACGTTGATCTCTCTGAGGCTCAGTTTCATCATTTATAAAATGAAAGGGTTGATAGAATTACTTTTGAGATCTCTTTAAGCTCTAAATCTATGGTTCTATAATCCTATTGTCACTGACCATATTCTACTCCAAGTACTATCACTCATATTTTTTGCCTTATTTCTCATATATGCCCTTCCTTGTATTTGCATTCTTTACATGGGTAATTTCTCCTTTGCATGTAAAGTTTAATGCAATAGTTTTCAGTGCTTGTGGAGGTGAAAATTTATTACTTCAGTTTAGAGTCTAGTTGGCAACCAAGGCTTCTGATCAACCTAAACTTTTCCAGCATTTTTATCCTTTCATGCTCCACATGTGGCACTCAACCACTTTAACTCATAAGATGTCTTATGGTGTTAAAAATATATTGCTTCCTATGACTATACATATATTGTTATTGCTTCTAAATATGCTCCATATTGATCCTGAAGCCCAGTCATCTCTAAAGTCTTCTATTATGCAAGACCTCCCAATATTATACATTCCCTCAAATAATAAATGTTCATCTCAAGGATCAGCCCAATTTTCATGTTTATTCTCCTCATTGTACTATCTCCTGTACTATCCTACTGTCCCTCATTGTACGAGGAGTGCTCTAGACCCAACCCCCTAGCACTCATCTAGAGCTGCTGCTTATCTTTTCCACTTTTCTGAAAATCTGAAATTAATTTAGAACAAATTAAAACTAAGTTGCTGTTCTCTAGACCACAGAAATGCCTTAAGTATGTTTTTGTAAGTATGGCATAGTAGAAGTGATAGATTTTAGATTCATGATATAGCTTATATACTTGTTGATTTAAAATACAAATGGTTTTTACAAGTTTTATTGTTTTATATTTTATGTATATTTATATTATATGTAATATATATTTATATAATATGCATATTTTATAGTTTCTAAAAAGTTGAAAACCACTGTCCTTGCGAAAAAAAAATACATTTGATGTGGCAATGATAACTTTCAAGGGAAAGTTATTCAGTTGCTTGAAATTTATTTTTAAGTGAATAGAACAGCGCATTTTAAAATATCTTGTAGATGCCAGCAGTATTTTCTTTTGTAGTCCCTTCCTGTGTGGCCTGGGGCCACATATGAACTCAGGTCTTCCTGACTCCAGGCCCACTGTACCACCTAACTTCTTTGATGGGACAAATAGTACTTGAACTACTTAGCCATACACATAGTGAAAATAGAAGCATAGAAGCATGCCTTACTATGAGAATTTCTCATCAACAAGAGGTTGGTTGAATTTAATTGCTTTAAATACAGTGATTCAATTTATAAAAATAGGTATTACATATGCCTGTAGAAAAGTATCTGTAATATAGATGTACCTCCATGGTGAATTATTGTCATTTTTAAAAATAGTGAAAACTTTCTATGTCATTTCACAGGTCAGGAAAGAAGTTACAGGATATTCATTAAAGAAATACATATTTAAGTATTTTTCATTTTGTATCTTTATTCACTATCAACCAAAACATTTAATGAAAGGGCAAAAAATACCTAGTTTGTGTTCTCAAACTTACTATAATAAATTGAAAGCCAGTATCTAGTTATTGCCTGGTGGGAATATGTATTAAACATGCCATTTGAATACAGATCACAAGTTAAGATTAAAAAACAGAATTGGTAACCCGTCTTCTTTGATACTTAAGTATAGAGGGTTTGAAGAGCAACGACATCTATTCTGTTCTGTAGAAATTAGCTGTTTGAAGTCTGTTTTGAACCCCTAGAGTGTACTAGAATTATGTTGTTCCAGTGCATTACAGCTGAGAATATAATAAATCCTTGATGCGAATTTCATGCTTAAAAACACTGGGAATCATTTTTTATAGCCCAGTTAGATTCTTTCCCCTTTACTTTTGGCCTTTGAGAGCAGACATCTGTTGCCCCTTCCTATGGCTTGGGTCAGCAGATGGACCTTTCCACAGTCTCTCACTTCTCAGATAGATATAGTGAGAGAATCAAACGCTAGAAATTCGACAGTTTTCTTAATTTATTATTTTATCTTGGTGCCCAAGCCTGGAACAATCCTAATAGAACCCTCTCATCTGAGAATCTGAGCTTGCTTCTGTTGATAAGGATCTTTGATTTGCTTCATGTAACACTCAGTGGCAGAATACGGCCAGGGCTGCCTGGGCTTGGCTCTAGGTTCTTGGAGGTGGAAAGTTCTTTTGTCATTTTGCTGTAGATCCAAAGATTCCCATTTTGGTTTAGATTCCAGTGAGCCACCCCAGCCCAGCTAAATAGCTCCTCATGTTCTGGAAAACCCCCTACCCACTCCACTCTTTTATTACTCCATTATTCCCCTTCTTTCTTGCTGCCCCAAGAACTCACTTCTAACAAAAGTAGACCCTGAGGCCCCTTGAGTTTTTACATAGACTTCCTTCCTTATTAACCCCTAGGCATGGTCAGGTAGAAAGTGAAGCAGTTGTTTACTTCATTAAGTTCTAATTTGTTTAAAAGCAGTTTTCAAATCATTCTTCAATATTTATCAACTATTACTTATCAGAGGTAGTGATGAAGAGGTTGGAATGAATCAACATCTAAGTTCGCGTTCACTTCTAAAGTCCTAGGATTCCATGCTTTTAATATTGCTAGATGTTTGAAAAAGATCACATTTAATTTGCTGGGAGCCATGCTCTTGGGGGTGGAGAATGATACCTGATAATATTCATGGGAGGGTGTTGTGAACTTCTCTAAAAATTCATTAGAGATTTTTGTAAATATTAATTTTTTTTGCTTGTGTTTTGCCGGGTTTGGTGGAGGAATAGAGTCTGCCTAAATTTTTTTTAACAAGACTCCAACCTGTTTGTGAAACTAAGGCGATAAAATGCCAAGACTGTTTACTTGCCAGTGCTGCCAGGATACCCTCTGAGTAATTCAGAAAGGCCACCTACTTGAGCTTCCTTCTTTTAAAGAGTGATTCAGGTGTTTGATTTACCAGTTTCCACCCCCCTACCCCCTACATCTGAGTACAGACATATGCACAGTTGAAAACTGGTTGGAGCCAAGGATTCCAGTAACTTGACCAAAGTGTGGTGTCAGCTTCCTTGGTTATTTAGAAATGTTTTGTACTTCAGTAAACCAAGTAGAAAACTTGGATTTATGAAGGCTGTTATAATGTTTTCCCACCCATCCTTCAAGCTGCATTTCTGCAGGAGTAGATCTTGTGTTCCCTCATCTATCTCCTTAAATCTATCCTGGCTCCTTTAAAACCCAGTCTCCTTTTAAAAATAAGGTGAAGAGACTTCCCCCTTTTTCTTTCCCCTTTCCCTTTTCTCTGGGCCTCTCCCACTTCCCCTTGCTCTGCCAGCTCTGTCTTCCTTATGTAATGGGGAGCAGATTTCTACGTATACTTCTCTCCCTTGCATAAGGAATGTGTCCATGACCCACAACTTTTCAAAAGTTCTGTCAGTGCTGATCTTCTGATTGATAGGAAAGACGTTCCCCTAAGACCTTTGCAACTGGCTGTATTCTAACTACCTTCATAACCTAGGACTTCACCCAGGCACCTGGGAAGCATGATTACAAATCAGCCTGTGTTGACTCAGTCTGGTGTTGTGTGCTTCCTCTGTGAAGTTAGAGAACACTTGAAAGCCACAAGTTACCAGTGTTTTTTTAAAGCCTCTTTTGGCATAAGCACTACAGCTTAAGTATCGAATTAGGAAACTTTCCAATAACTGCCCTCTTCATGCAACTAAATGTAGATTACAGCTGTCTCTTTTGGAAAGATGCGTGCAGTAGTGTGCTGAGGGCTGACTGGAATTTTCTTTCTGTCCTCCTTTCCAGAGTATCTCCCTTGCAGAAGTCTGAAGTTGTTGACATGGTTAAAAAGCATGTGAAAGCCATCACCCTCGCCATCGGGGACGGTGCCAACGACGTGGGGATGATCCAGACTGCTCATGTTGGCGTAGGGATCAGTGGGAATGAGGGCATGCAGGCAACAAACTCCTCCGATTACGCCATTGCACAGGTCAGAAGCATAAAGAGCAGCTGCTGGGGCCTGCTGACAGAGATGTCAGCTGTGCAGACGCCATTGGTTGCATCCTGTAGAATTTCTACTGCCTCTTTTGAGGCTTGCCAGCTAAAAACAGTACCACCAGGGTATCTGGGTTTCTCTTTGGTTTTGATCTTAACATAGTTCGAAGCACCCTTTCCTACAGCTTAAGTTTCTCTTGGCCAGCTGTGGGTCTTGCCCACATTGTTCTGTCCTCTGGGAGAGGCGCCATTCATGACAGCTAAGTCTACAGCCCTGCTAATAATAATCCTTCTCCCACCCACGTTTGTAGTTTAGGTTAGCTAGTGTCTCTTGGTAAAGAGCTTTTGTGTCCACAATAGCTATATTCTCCCAGTTAACTGTGGTACTTATAGGTTTGTTTGTTCCATACCCCCAGGCTACCACCCCACTGGTGTAACTGTTTCTTCCCAGTCATTCAAGGGTAGTTTAATATGGTCATTTCATCGTTTTCAATACAAGTAACAAGGGCAACTTTTAGTTTAGCTGCTGTCTTCATGAGTTATATTCTGTGGGATCATCTATTTCATTTGCATTTTAATGACTCCATGCTCAGCAGCAACATTTATAAGCACACACACAAGCCGAGACGCTCCGTACTGAAAACATCCATCCTGTTTAATGTGGTCAGTATCAAGTTGGACCAGAAAGAAATGCTTTGATCTCTTACTTGATGATATCCAAGAGACAAAAAGAATCAGCCATTACTCCTAATAATTTAGACCATATTTTAAACCACTCATCCTCAGCAGGCATTTTATTAAGTACCTATTATGGGATAGGCACTGGAATATGAAGTTCCTTGCCTTCAAGGAACTTCTAGGGTGACAGAAAATATATTTATATATGGATCTTTCCATAACATTTCCCCAAAATACTTGGGGGAGAAAAGGCCCCAGCACCTGGGGGGAATCAGGAAACGTCTCAAGCAGAAGATTGCGCTAGAGATGAGTCCCAAAGAAATCTAGAGATTTTAAGAGGCAAAAGTATGTATGTACCCCAGTCATGGGGAGTACCCCAGCATCAAGGGACAAAGGTAGAAAGGATGGGGTCGTGCAGAAGGAGCATTAAGAAGGCCACGCTGGCCCCACCATGAAGTGAGTCATGATAAGTAAGATGGAAATGAAGTGGCAAAAGTAGGTTGGAGTTTCTATTTTATCCTAGACAATATAATATATTGCTATAAAGAAATATTTTTTTCTTCTACTGTTAGTTAATTAGACACTTAGGTGTCTTCACAGAGTTCCAGGCCTGGTGTCAGGAAGCCTTGAGTTCAAATCCAACCTCACTCACTTATTAACTGTGGACCCTGTTCAAATCACTTAACCTTTGTTTGTCTCAGTTTCCCCAACTGCAAAATAGAGATAATAATAGTACCTACTTCCCAGGGTTATTGTAAATATCTAGTAAGATAGTAATTGTAAAGAACTTAGTACAATGCCTAGAATATAATAAAACTCTATGTAAATGTTAGATAGCACCTTCTTTTAGTGATGGAAGTCTTTCAGAAGACATAACATTTTTATTCAACATCAATATATTCAGTAAAATCATTCCTCCCCCACCCCTTTTCATTCTTAAAGGGCATGCATGATGCAGTGAAAAGTCAGAAGCAGTCCTATAGCACCCCTGCTTTAGACATTCATCTACCCTGAGATTAAGTGATGTCTTTAGGTCTCACATAGTTTTGTGCTTCTTTAACTAAATGTAAAGAAATCCTTATGGTCTTGAGCAACATAGAAAAAGTCTTCTTCTTTAGTGAAGATCAAATCCTCAGGTCCCTCTCTGAACTAATACTCTGATTTTGCAGACTTGGAACTTGGGCCCAGAAGCATTAGGTGGTCTGCCTGAGGGCAGGGTATAGCAACCATCCTAGAGAACAACAGTTATGTACATGGACAGGGAGACAGCAATATTATATATACCCTATGACATACAAACTTCCCTAGGTTAACCAAAAAAACCCAAACTGTTTGGAAGTCTTGCTTTCCTAGAATATATCAGAGACTAAATGTGAAGGACTGTGGACTTATTCAGTATTTGAGTTATAGTACTGTAGGGCTGAAAGGGAACATCGTAAGATTTGTGGACATTCTGGGCAATTATCTATCCATTACTTAAGAATGTCTAGGAAAGTAGGTTCAGTAATCTTCTTTCAGAAAATGAAATACTAATGAAAAGAAGGACTGGACTTTTGAGCAGTTCTTGCTTCAAACTAAAATATTGAGTGCAGTAGAGGGGTGTTGTGAGCAGTGTTCTGCAACATTGCTTTTTGATTTTCTTGCTGTAGTTACAACCAACTGCTTCTAATTGAAAGGGCTTATGAAAAAGGTGAGGGGCCTCTCACGCAGACCCTCCCTGTTTCCATCTCATCCTAATGTTAGCACTAGCCTTATAAATAGGCATGTTCTTTCTGTCCTCAAAGTTCCAGGTTGCCTGATAGAGTAGAAAACGTCCTGAATTAGGAGGTATAGGATTGTATTTCAAGTTGCAGCTCTATTACTTGTATCTGTGACCTTGGCCAAGTCATCTAGTTTCTTTGGGCTTCAGTTCCTTCATTAGGACAATAAGGGTGTTGGAGTAGATGATCTCTAAGGTTCCTTTCATTTCTAACTTTTTGGTCCTATGAAATTCTACTGTCTTCTATTGGAGATTAATTCCTTTGATCCACTTTTAAAATATAAAAGATCCATGAGAAAGATAACACATTTAACTTTATTGTGAATATGAATTTAATGTGAATGAGTTTTTAACATCTTTCCTAAGAGCAACTGTTAAATAATGGGAATTTAAGAACTTACACTGTTTCAGTATAAGAAAGGAAGGGATGGAAAGACCTTGAAGACAGCCTTTGTCTATTTTACAATTTTGCCAAGTACTGACTTTGTCTTTATCTCCCAATATATCTATGTTGTTCCATAGGTAGATATACTAACTTTTCTAACCTCCCTTAATCCCTTAACTCTGACCACTGCTACCACCCCTGGAATGATAGCACCTCTATCCTTTGCAACCTCTCTTCCAGGGGCACACATCTTTGCTTGCTGTCTTTATTTCTAAATAAATGAGGGTAGTATTGTACCCCAGCCTATGCCTTCATGTTTTCCTCTAGAGACAGAGAGACATCCCTGCCTAGAGAGAGTCATCCCTTTTTTTATTCATGCAGAATGTTTCCATATTAGCCGTATTGCAAAAGAACAGACAAAATAAAACAGTAAAAATAGAAGATTTTTTTTCACAAAGTATGCTTAAAGTCTGCATTCAGAGTTCATCAGTTCTCTCCCTGGAGGTGGATAGCATTTTCCCGCATGGGTCCTTTAAAATTATCTTGGGTCATTGTCTTCATCAGAGTAGCTAAATCATTCACAGTTGATCATCAGTGTTGTTGTCACTATGTAAAATGTTCTCTTAGTTCTGATCACTTCCCTTCTCACGAATTCATATAAGTCTTCCCAGGCTTTTCTGAAAACATCCTGCTCATCATTTCTTGTAGTACAATAGTATTCCAAAGCATACACGACAACTTGTTCAGCTATTCCCCAGTTGATGGGCATTCCCTCAATTTCCAATTCTTTGCCACCACAAAAAGAGCTGCTATAAATATTTTTATACAGATAGGTCCTTTCACCTTTACTTTGATCTCTTTGACTATCTACTTTCTTAATGTTTTCAAAGCACTCAAGAAAAGTAGAATTTTGATTTAGGGTTTTTTCCTGAAGGTAAATCATGGCAAGGCTAAAAATTGTGACATTAGCGATGACTCAAGCAGATGTTCTCTGTGCTCATTGATGTTTAATGTCAGGGGTCTGGGTCAAATGCAGACTTCCTTTATATTTGTTTTACTTAGTTATTTTATGATTCCCTATTCTCCCCTGGAATCCTTAATGAGCCTTTATGGAGAGTTTCATTTTTCCATATGTGCCTACTCATGGCATTTCTGCACCAAGACTTTCTGTTTCAGAGTAAGATACTAAATTGATGTCCATTGTACTGATATTTGGCAATGAGAATATGATCATATGCTGGAAGTCCCTCTCCTTGCATGTTATCCTTGGGGAACACATCATAGACTACATACTTCCTCCTCTTACTTGTATTGTTTTGAGTCCAGAACTTCTTTACAGTTAAAAAAAAAAAAAGGCAATTACATTTTAGCAGTAAGCCCAAATTAATAATATCTGATGAATTTTTTAACATTCATAGATTGTCAAATATAGCCTGATTGCCACTTCTGAGTACACAATGGGGACTTGACTGTACTGAGCCCCTGTACTGCCTGCAGCAATTGGCTGGGACAGAGTCCTCTTGACCCTCAGCCCAGAAGTAGGGGGATTAAGGTTTGACTTCAAGGACTAAAAGGGGAATTGGAGTACCGTGTGTAAAGTATATTTAATATTCCAAAAGTGTGATAGGGAGAATGAGGGTAGTTAGCCTTAATGTATTCATGCTAGAACATTCTAAGAACCTAAGAATCTCAAAATGATATTTCTTTCCCACACTAGTACTCACCCTTAAGTTTTTTCCTATGCAATAGAAAGGAAGGGGGTAAGCCTGACAGTCAGGAATAGGTAATTTGTCCATGTGGGAGGAGTCAAGGTAGGAATGCCAAAAAAGGCCCCAGTGCCAAGGTGAAATTTTTATTCTTTTGTATTAAATAATACCCTTTCCCTATAGTCCTCTTTCAAAGCGCTAGAGCCCCTGATAAAGATAACTGAGTTGTCACTGTCGCCCTGTCACCTTATTGTAAATTAGTTAATCCCCATCACTTCCCTAATTGGCTAGATCTCTGGCTTCATGCTAAAGTGCAGAAAGGAGATATTGGGGATTATCATTTATTTATTTATTTTTAACTTATTCATTCGTTTATTTATTGACATTTGGCTTTCTTGAAGGTTTAGTCCTACGAGATGGAGGAATCTCTGTTTCTCTGGGTAGGAAAACGAAGGCAGAATTGTTTTCCTTTCTCCCTGGTTGAACAGAAAGTTAGTGGTTAAACTGGAACTTTCCATTCCCTCTAAAATGCTCTTCTTAAAGGCTGAGGACTTAATCCATCTTCCAGTGATGAAGGTTCCCAAGCACTGTAATTTTAACTATTTAAATGGTAGCCCAAGCATTCTGTAGCAGCTTTAAGGCAAAGATGTTAAATGCTTAAGTGCTCTAATAAAATGGAGATTAAATAAATTAACAGGGCAAATTATTGTCTCCTGGGTTGGACACTGCACCCTTTCCCCCATCCTGAACTGAAATGCAATTTGCTAATCTTCTAGGTTCAGGCCTAATATATGGACCTTTGAGCCTTCTGCACAAAAGTTTTCCTTGGACGTAGCAGTGAGAGGCCTGAGACCTTTCAGAATACCATTGAATGATTTACATTATGAAATGGTGAGCACTTAGCTTCTTGAATTGACTGTTACTTCTCTCCCTCAGTTTGCCTACTTGGAGAAGCTTCTATTGGTGCATGGAGCCTGGAGTTACAATCGAGTGACCAAATGCATCTTATATTGCTTCTACAAGAATGTGGTGCTGTATATTATTGAGGTAAGGTTGGAGACATGATCTTCTGTGAAGAGACGAGCCTTTGGCAGAGGGCTTAATAGCTGGAGAATGATTTAAACCACAGGGAAAGGGGGATATTTGTAGGTTTAAATTAATCTCAGTGAAATAACTTGTTGATATGAAAATATTTCTAGAAAAGATGTCATTCTGATATGTTGAAATAATGTGGGACATAAGTAACTTATTTTGGAGTCAGTGCCCCTGCGCCTAAATATGGATGCCTATGGGAATCAGCAATCTGTGCGTCGCTATCATTTTTGGAGAAGAAAAGCTTCTTACCCCAAACTGCCATTAGGGACCATTCTAAGCATTCAGCTAATGGATTGGAGCACAGACCTTTTTCCCTAGTGCCTGTGCTATCCTCTTCACTTCATCACCTGCGTAGAGAGAGGGAGGAAAAAAAAATAATTCATTCCAGACCAAAAGGCAGGGACATCTAGTTAATGTATCCATGCCTTCTAGCTCCCAAGGTGGCTGGAGCCATGTGAGCCCTGAGCAGTGAGTGAGGGGCAGAGGCTCACCCCTGTAGGTGGCGCCCCTCGTGGCCACAAATAAGCTTGTGTCAGTCCAGATCTTTGCTTCCATGCTGTCTTTGAATAAGGAGAGTCTGGTTTTCCATTTGTGTCACTGGACTTGCCATTTTTCTGTGCAGTCACTGTTTTGGATTATGTCCTGAGAATGTTTTGGGGGTAAACAAGTTTACTTAAATCTATCCAAATGAGCTCAAATTTTGTTGTCAAACTGATTCCAGGATGCTGATAGGGTGGTAAGCTCATCGAAGATCAAAGGCTGTGAAAGTACCAGGCCTGGGGTCCATTCATGGTCCATTCTGTGGCAAAGCCAGGCTTCCCCCTTAGCTACTAAATGTGATTGGAGGCAAACTCTGCCAATGCTGAAATCATTGACAGTTACTAATAACTCCCCGAAGCCAACCTATTTTGAAACTAAGCAAAGTGACAGTTCTTACAACCACACAAAGTCAAGTTGTATTTCTTGCTCCTGTGAAGGTCCCTCGTTTATAAGTACATATGCCATATGCATAGAAATGTAATTTTGTACCAGTAGTGATATATGCGTATCCTTGCCCTTGCTTTGTTTAGGAAAAGGGATGTCCCCATTTCTTACCCCTACTAAAGCTGAAGTAAATGGATCTTGAAAATATCTGTCATTGCTTTTGAGAAAACAGTGACAGAAATCAATCCAAGAGTTCTTTCTCCAGAGGAAAAAAAAAAGGAGGGAAACAAGCAGTTCATTTTTAGAGAAGTGGTAGCAATGGGAACAAAGCTGATTCTATTAGAGTTCTTAATAATAAAAATAATAGCCAATATTTATATAGCTCTTACTGTGTACCAGGCACTGTACTAAGCATTTTTATAATTATTATCTCATTTAATCTGCACAATAGCCCTGGGAGGTAGGTGCTATTATTTTCCCCATTTTATAGATGAGAAAACTGAGGTATATAGTGGTTAAGTGATTTGCCCAGCATCACTCAGCTATTAAGTACCTAAGGCCAGATTTTAACTCTGGTGTGTGTGATTCCAGGCTGGGCAGTCACCATTAATAATAAAGATTCAGATTTTCAGCATGCTTTAAGGTTCACAAGTCAGTCCTTTTTCAGTCGTGTCCAACTCTTTGTGACCCCATTTGGGGTTTTCTTGTCAAAGATAATGGAGTGGTTTGCCACGTCCTTCTCCAGCTCATTTTACAGATGAGGATACTGAGACAGACAAGGTTAAATGAATTTTCCAGGGTCACGTAGCTAGTATGTATTTGAGGTCTGATTTGAACTCAAGTCTTCCCAACTCCAGGCCCCAGCACTCTATCCACTGCACCATCTAGTTGCCCCAAGGTTCACAAAACACTCTATAAATGTAATTTAACTTGCTCTTCAAAACAGTTTATTTTACAAATGAAAAACGGAGGTGCGTAAAGGTTCATCATTTGCTCAGGTCTCATAGCTATTAAATGTGACCTGAGGTCACATTTGAACACAGGTCTCCCTGAATCCAAGTGTAGTGTTCTGTGAATTTAGATGACCATGTAGTAGAAGATTTGCTTATCTTTCTGGCAGCCAACTAATAGTCTTCTTAGCCTTAATAATTAGGGCATTTATTATTTTATGGCCCTGAATAGTTTTCCCTGAAAATTGTAGACACGGATAATAAACAAAACCTTTGCAAAAACAACTGTGCTGTATTATGTGATATGATCCAACTGTTTTCATTGTCTCCTGATAAGGTTGTATGAAGCCAAATATTAGATCATTGGTTGATGTTTCCCTTATCTTAACTGCAGTATTTCAGCTTGATAATTCTCTGGTAAGGTGAGTGCCAGGATATGGCAATTCTATCTAAATAGAAATTTATATGTAAATAGAATAGGATTTGTTATCGTTAAAGAATGTTACGTGTTACTTTAAAAATAAATGATTAAAGCCCTGGAAATTAAGTTGGTTGTACTTCTTTAAGAGAATTCCTTTTGTTTAAGGTCTTTTGCTTTCCTCTTTTATGCAAATATATGGTAAGTGCTCCATGGGAAAAATTGTAAATGAAGTTTGGGATGAGAGCTTTTAGTCAATGTATAAAAAGCCTCAAGTTTAAGATGAAAGATAAAAAGAAATATGTTATTGATTTGTCCATATTTCTCACATCCATTTTTACTTGAAATGATAAGTTTTTATAGGGACATGGATCAAAGGATCATAGAGTTAAAGCTGGTAGGAACCTTAGAGGTCATCTAATCTTGCTCTCACAGGTTTGATCTTTTTATTTCTTTCCTCCTATTTGTAGCCTCCTTTGAGCCCCTAGAAAATGTTTTCTTCTCTGCCTTTGCAGCTGTGATAGGAGTGACTGACTCCTCATATATCACTTAGGGTAGTACATAATTAGATTGAAATAATTTAAGAGACTCCCAGTGTCCACCCCCACACTTCATCCCAAATTTCATGTATATTTTAAGCTGTCATAGCTGTTGGTTTGGGGAAGTTCCTTATTTATCTGGTGTTTCCCATTATCAACCAATTACAGATAGTCTAGACTCCTTATCTAGACATTCCCCATTAAGCCTCCTACTCTCCATGGGTTCCTTCCTACTCATTTACACCTCCTATCTTACTCATGCTTTGTGGCTCTAATTGGGTGATGAAGATGAGACGGTAAGGGTTAAGAACCAAAGTCTGCTCTGACTTAAAATGTAAATGGAATTCGAGATTCCAAGAGTACCATAGAAGGACTTTCAGTTCAGAAATCTGTTGCCAAATAACATTTGCTTAAAACTTACTTTAAAAAACACTTTAAAGCAACACAAGAAATTAAGAAAAAAATTAATTAGATTTCACTATCACCTTGATATTTAGCTTCATATTGGTGTTTCCAAAAGATACTGCTTTGAAACCCAAAAAGAAAAATCTGTGACTAGCCATAGGTTGCTTGTTTTAAGATAAAATGTTTGCTTCCATAATGTTTTTAAATTTAATTTTTAATTCATATTACTTATTTTTACATCATTTATGTTTCCCAGAATACCTATACTCCTACTCCTTCCAAAGCAAACCCTTATAACAGAATTTTAAAAGATGGAAAAAATACTTTAGGAAAACTAATTTATATATTGAGAAAGTCTGTCGTATATAATGTTCCACATCTGTAGTTTTCTATCTCTGCAAAGAAGGGGGAAGGGAGTACCTTTCCATCTTTTTTCTTTGGCTCCAGGCATGATCATTATAACTTCTTAGCCTTAAGTTTAAATTATGTTTATATTATTGTAGTCGTATAATAATGTTTTCCTGTTTCTACTTATTTTATATTGTATCAATTCATAGGAGTCTTCTTATACTTCTCTACATTCATTTCTCGCCATATTTTATAGCACAGTAATATCCTATTAAATTCGCATATAACTTTTGTTTATTTATTTCCCAGTCAATTGAACAGGCATATGCTTCATTTCTAATTCTTTGCTACTACAGAAAGTGGTACTATAAACATTTTGGTGACTATGGGGCCTCTCTTTTAGTCATTTTATCTCCTGGGGTACATGTGCCTATCAGTAGAAACTCTGTGTCAGAGGGTATAAACATGTTAGTCACTTTCTTCATGTAACTGGAGTCACGTCGGCGGTCCAGTGGGTACGAGTGTTGACCTTGAGTCACAAACACCTCACACAGCCCCAGACGGTTATTATCTGTGTTATGCTGGACAAGTCATTTAACCTCTGTCTGCCTCAGTTTTCTTGACTGTAAAATGAAGATAATAATATTGCTTGCCCCCCAGGGTTATTGTGTTTATTTGTTTGTTACCTTAGAGATATTATAAGGATGAAATTATATAACTAAATACAATGCTTTTCAAATCTTAAAGTGGTATATAAAAACTATGATGATGATAATCATAATGGTGTAATTCTAAATTATCTTTCCAGAATGATTAACCCAGTTCGCAATTCCACCATCAATGAGTTAAGGTATCTGTCTTTTCCCAGCCCCTTCAATATAGACCATTCTCTTGTTAACTTTGCCAATTTACGACATGAAACATCAGAGTTGTTTCAATATTTACTTATTAGTGACTTGAGACATTATTTCATGTAGTGATTATTATTAATAATAAATAGCTCATTTTTATAAAGTAGTTTTAAGTTTATTCTTCACCCATGTCCCTTAACAGAGTGAATGGAACAGACTTCTATGGTGATATGCGCTTTGCCAGATGTGATATCATTTCTAAAACAAAAGTTTTTTCTTTCCTTATCCTCCAGGGAAGAAAACCCCTCACTGCTATTTAGTTATTAAACATAATTGAAGTAAGTAAATTGAACATAGCCTTTTTTACTTGCCTAAATCTCTATTTGTATGCTCATTATAGAGTTACTTTCCTGTAGATATAAAAAAAAGCTCCAAAAAATCTATTCTTTAAACAAATCTTCTAAAAGGAAACTTTAAAAAAATATTATGGAAAAGACCATGGCATTGCCACTAAAATAGGAGTTAATTGTTTAGAATGTCCTAACTAGTTTCTATGGCATAATTTATTCTATGATTTTTAAGCTTCATTAAGGATTAACTAGGCATTCGTGGTCTAGGCTGGGAATTGGACTACCATTAAAATAATGTTTCTATGAGAAAAATGCATTCTGAGTTACAAAATTAGAAGCAAAATTTTGGAATTTTTATAAATTGAGGATTTCCTATCATCCATGGGGTAGGTAGAGAGGGCCTAAACTCTGATGGTGGTGTTGGAGATGAAAAGGAAGTGATACAGCAACAACAAAAAGATCGAGTATTTGTTTCAAGTCAAGTATAAGATTAAAAAAAAAAAAGAAAATGAGCTATTCACCCAGTATATTCAGCATTTCCCTTTACTTTTAAACTACATACAAAGCAACATCAACAAAGATGAATTTACATTTTTCCAGAGCATCTGCAGCATACACATTGCTGTCACTCTCATTATTATGTCTGTGTAATATATATCAAATGATTTCCCTAGGCTTTGAGGCCTAACGGCCTGATTAAGCTGCATGATATCTCAAATGAATGTGCAGTCTCATTCATTTAGGAATTCTTACAGTGATACAGATTGTAACCCATCTGTGCCTTTCCATCCTGTTGACCTCTTATTCACATACACCTAAGAATTTACTGTTAAGTGGGCTACCTAACTTGCTGGAGGACTTCCTCATTCTTTCTTGACTTCTTGAGGTTATCAGTGAAAGCACTCTGGCTGTCTGTCTGCTTGACACCCTCCCTCATTCTTGTCCCACTTAATCAAACCTGTTTTCTCTTTCTGTCATACCATTCTTTGATGATACATTTCATTCTCATTTGGAGTTCTTTTGTTGTTATGTTACAGGTTATAGGTTGCATACCTATGGTATTACCCTCTGTGTAGTACCCACATCTTGACTTTCATAGGCAGTGATCCACATCTTGCTGATGAATAGCAACACCAGAAAACGTTTGTATCAAAAAAATCACTTTTGGGAGTAACTTGGTAGCACAGTGGATGTCCTTGGAGTCAGGAGGACCTGATTTCAAATCATGACTCAGAAACTTTCTAGCTGTGTGACCCTAGGCAAATCACTTAATCTTAATTTCCTCCAAAAATAAATACATCTGCCTATCTTTTGAGCAACTCTTATGATAGGACACTTAGAATCAGATGTGCTTTGCAGTTTCTTGAAAGCAATCCATCCTGTTTTCTTTCTTTTCAACTCTGTATCCAACTGAATGTCTATATGTATCTGTTCCAGATAGACATCCTATTGATCAGCTCTGTTAGGTATCCATTCAGATGCTTGCTGAAATATTGACAATAGACATTCTTCATCCATTCATTTGGTCTTTTCCTTTTAGATGGATAGACTAAACTGCTTTAAGTGATTATAGATCTCTCCCAAAAGGCTCTATGCCAATTGACACAGTGTCATTCCTAAACTGGAATATCTGACCATTCATAAGAAATCCCTTCTCAACCTAGACTCTCTTCTGGGTCATCAGAGGAGCACATACTTTTGGCATGTGTATATCTCCTTGTTTTACATATCACCTGATGCTTTTTTTTCTTCATAACCATAAAATAGCTACCTGGAACAAGGAAATATGTGGCACCATAATAGATCATTATTCTTTAGAGATATGTAGCCCCTTCAGTATAACTCAGCCCATTTTACTAATTGACTAAACTGACTAAGGTCTTTGGAGCCATGATGAACACCTAAAAGAGCCAAAGCTGAGAAGGAAGTATAGTTCTTTAGACCTAACAGACACATTATAGGATTCAGTCCAGTCTACTCTTGCTGCTAATTTGGACTTATAGAGAGCTATGCTATTTAATGCAATATTTGTCCTTGTAAGAGTTTTTGTTTTGTTTCTTTGCTTTTTGCTCTCAGCCTCATTAACTCAACCTTAACAAATTCGGACCCTGCATTTAGGAGCAGCTCACATATATTTATATTTTTTATATATATATAATGTGATATAACATATCACATTAGTCTGCACATATATTTAGAGATTCTGTGATATAACATTAACAAACATTTTTGTTGGTATTCCTGAAATCAACACGTGCCTACTTTATTAAGTGCGTACTATGTTCAAAGCATCATACCAAGCAACTAGGAACTCAAAGACAAAAATAAAACTATCCCTTCATTAAGGGACTTAATAGGTTTAAAAATGGGTTTAAATTTATCTTAGTTATTGACTCTCACATATTATTAGGCAATAACAGGTAGGGGAAATGAGAAAACATAACCAAAGTGCTCCACGTTAATGCCCTTTGAACCTAACCATTCTATGCTAACACTTTTATACACCTTTTGAACAGATCTTCCATTATATCCAAAAAATAAATTACTAATTAGCAACATTTTCTAAAGCTGTAGACCTTAGAAGGGAAAGGGACTGTAGAATTCTTTCCACTTCCCTCATTTTATAGATGGGGAAACCAAGACTCAGAAGCACAAGTAATTAGTCTAAAGGAAGTATGAGTACTTGATAGATCAGTAATTATTAGACCAGTAGTAGTTGGTATGGATATTTCTTCCATGGATACAGATCACAATCCCACTCTAACTTGACAGATATTTTTTTCTGAGTTTCTGAAATGAAAAAATTGATCACACTCTGAAGTCAACCTTATGATAAGCTTCCAAAACCTGGATAGGCAACCCATTACTGTGCCCATCACCAAATTCTTTTCAGCTTGGAATAAGGCCTGCCAGGGCTTATATACTTCATTGATGTGGTCCTCCAGAACCCAGTGTCACCTCCCATTTCCATTAAAGTATCAACTCTTTGGGGGCAGAGACTTTACTTAGGCCTTTTTGTGTATGTCCAGTGCTTAGGGCACCATGTTAAGCACTTCACAAATAACTTGTTGATTGATACCATAGTAGGATATTGAAGAATGACTTTAGTATGTGACTTATAAAAACACTTTGTATGCTGTTCTTGCAGTTTTGTAGAAGAGGAAGATAAAAGCATATGGAAATATTAGAAGGGCTTTTAGAGAAAAAAGGAGGATTATAACCTTTTCTACAGATTGAATTTAGATTCATTTCAACCAACATTTTAAAAGTATCCCCTATTGTGCCTGGCACTGTGCTGGAAAGGGGGATATGAAGGCAAAGCAAAATGATTCATTCCTTCATCAAGTTTATGTTCTGGAGTGGGGGGTGGAGTTTGAGGGGGAAGGGGACAGAGCAAAGAAGAGAAGTAAATACAAAGGAATTTGAGGAGTTGGAAGAAGACCAACTGCTAAGGAAATAAGGAAAGCCCTTATGTAGGAGATAGCATGTAAGTTAAGCCTTGAAGAGAATTGGGGATTACAAGGGGCAGTGGGCAAAAAGGGTAGAACATTCTTTGTATGAGGACACAGGAATAGCACAGAGGTACAGGAATGATAGAGAAAGTTATGTACATGGAAGAACAAGTTCAGTGGATCTCTGAATAGGGGAGAGTCTGATTTTAAATGGGTTTCAGGTACCAAACCAAAGACTGTATTTTACCCAGAGGCTAAAGGGAGCCTATAGATTCTGTAGAATCTCCCTGGGCGAAAGGAAGCTCCTTGAACAAGGGAAGACAGTGCTTTAGTAACATGGGTTGGGTGGCTGTGGAGAGAACAGATTGAAGAAAGATGAGAATGGAAGAAGGGAGATCACTACTATAGCCATTCAGTCAGTTAGGAAATGATGAGAATCTTAACTAGAGGGTGGCCTTAGAAGTAGAGAAAAGAGAACAAATTCCATAGTTGTCATGGAAATCAAGACTTGGTGGCTAGGTTGGTTGGACATGGCGGGTAAGGATGAAGGCTGAGTTTAACATCATTTCCCTTTCAGAAAACAAGAGTGCCAATTAAACAAATTGACAGTTGTATACCAGACTGTGAACCTGTTTACTCAAAGGTGACAGTGACAAATCACTGTTGGGATTTGACCTGTCCCTTAGTTCACTAAACTATCACCTGGAGACTAGTATGTGTATGCGTGGGCATAGTGCTTGCCTCTACACATGAGCATTAGGATACCCTCTGCTCTAAAAACCCACATTGATTGCTTAGCAAGCTTCAGTAAGCCTAGAAACATGCATTGTCTGGAATCTAATTCATGTTGATAAAAGTAGAAATTCATTTGTATGAAAAAATTTAGATTTTTAAAACCACGTGAAAATCAGGGGAAAACAAAGCCTTACTGTTACGTAGTTTTTAATGTGGAGAACCAACTAAGATTACTCATGGAAATCTGGACCAGCATAAGACAGCTAAAGAAAAGAAAGAAAGAAAAGAAAACCAAGAAAATATAACATTTCAAGAAGTGGATTGAATACTAGGCAATACTTGCCAAATTTTCATTTTCTGTATCTCTCTAAAAAGTATGATGGAGTATACTTTATTCGTATCTTCTCAGCTTAATCCAAAGAAGTCTCAAAGATGTCTGTACTCTTGGATTTTTCTGTTAGGGTTCTGATGGTTTTGTTCCCCTTGCATTTCAGTTCCTTGTTGTGTTAGAAAATAATTCTCAGGAAATGGCTTGTGGGCTTGCCCCTTCCACGATTTAATCCACGATTGACTTCTTGTTTGGGGAGTCTTCATTTAGTATGTTAATCCCCAGAGTTGCTAAGGAGTCAGTTACAGAGGTAAATCCAAACTAGTTTCTATTTCCCTAAAGTAATGCAGATTGCACAGTGAATTCTTTAAGATAGCCCCATCCTTCTTAAAGAATTGTGCCTTAAATCTTGCTGGAGACAGAATATGTAAGGAGAGTAGTCAGCATGGGTTCATCAAGATACCTTTTATTTCTCCTGAACTTAATGCTTAACATGAGTACAACAGAGGATGCAGTTTCACATCAGTACTAATAGGTATTCAAAAAAGCATATATTAAACTTCTGTCCTGGACCAAGCACTGTGCATTGTGGGGGGTGGGGGTTCAGGGTGGGAGGCACAGAAAGAGAAGGAAAAAAAATTTTCCTGCTCTCCAGAAACTTGTAGTCTAACAAGGGAGAAAAAATGCAAACTGCTATGTACAAATAAGATATATACAGTAATAAATTGGAGATAATCAGAAGCAGGAAGGTATTAGCATTATGGAGACTATGGGATGGTTTTAATCTGATGAGTTTTATAGGGATACTACAAAATATTATTTCACTGTTCATGAAAGTACTTTGTTTTTCATTTGAGTGACCAGGTTGGAAGGATTAGACTTGCTTAAGTTTGGGGGTATATCTGGGATATGAAATAGCTCATAGGGTAATTAAAGTAAGAAAAAGCCTTTGAGATTATTTTATCCAGTACACTCATTTTAGAGGTAAGAAAGCTAAGGTCTAGAAAAATCAAGTGACTGTAGTCAATATCACGTGTCTAACAGCCCATTCAAGACAAGAATTCAAGAAGATGCCAGGGTAGAAAGACACACATATGGAGGCTGCCCCCACACAGCCCATAAAACGCCTGTAGAGAGGGACTCTCAACAAATTTTGGAGCAGCAGAAGGTGAGAAGAACAGAGTGGAGGAGGTTTCCAATCCAGGGTGATCTGAAAGACCCACAGGAAACGTCAGTGGAGGTCGGAGCCCAGCCCAGCCTTGGCCATTCAAACAGCTCATGAACCACCCTCCAGAGCAGAATCTCCAGTCAGGGAATCCCCAATCCCAGCAGCTGAGGGTCTGCAGATCCCTCAACCCACAGGCACCAAAGGTCAGTGACGGGGTTTATTCAGCTGTCCAGGAAGGGAGAAGGGCCTTCACATCAGGCAGGCGGCAGAAGTTCTCAGGGCAACCCCTACAGCAGCCTGAGACCATAGCTGGATCGTAAAAACCCTGGGGGCACTGAAGAGCTGAGTCTTACCTCAGCCCTGTGTAGATGCCCTCAGGCAGCTGGTCTTTGTCTCTCACCAAATGGAGGCCCTGCCCCTGCAGTTTGACTAAATCCCTGCAAACCCCCCCCAATCCTCCCTGCCCCCTGCTATCTTGGCGGAACTGGAAGTCAGGTGCCTGTGGAGAAGAAACGCTGCTAAGGTTCCAGGCACAAAAGTCCTTTCCTGTGCCCAGACCAGTATACACTTGATTGTGCCACCTTAGAGGATCTGATATCTTACAGATCCCTAGAGTATACCCTACTCTTGACAAAGAACCCACAAGTCAGGTAACTGGTTGGGAAAATGCCCAAAAAAGGGGAAAAAAATAAGACTATAGAAGGTTACTTTCTTGGTGAGCAGATATCTCCTCCCATCCTTTTGGATGAGGAAGTACAATGCTTACCATCACAGAAAGACACAGAAGTCAAGGCTTCTGTATCCTAAACATTCAATGGGCTCAGCGCATGGAAGAGCTCAGAAAGGATTTTGAAAATCAAGTTAGAGAGGTGGAGGAAAAATGGGAAGAGAAATGAGAAATGCAAGAAAAGCATGAAAAGCGGGTCAACACCTTGCTAAAAGGGACCCCAAAAAATGCTGAAGAAAATAACACCTTGAAAAATAGGCTAACCCAATTGGCAAAAGAGGTTCAAAAAGCCAATGAGGAGAAGAATGCTTTGAAAAGCAGAATTAGCCAAATGGAAAAGGAGGTTCAAAAGCTCACTGAAAAAAATATTGCAAGCAGCTAGAAAGAAACAAGTCAAGTATTGTGGAAATCCAATCAGGATAACATAAGATCTAGCAGCTTCTACATTAAGGGATCAAAGGGCGTGGAATAGGATATTCCAGAAGTCAAAGGAACTAGAACTAAAACCAAGAATCACCTATCCAGTGAAACTGAGTATAATACTTCAGAGTAAAAAATGGTCTTTCAATGAAATAGAGAACTTTCAAGCATTCTTGATGAAAACACCATAGCTGAAAAGAAAATTTGACTTTCAAACACAAGAATCAAGAGAAATATGGAAAGGTAAACAGCAAAGAGAAATCATAAGGGACTTACTAAAGTTGAACTGTTTACATTCCTACATGGAAAGATAATATTTGTAACTCTTGAAACTTTTTTCAGTATCTGGGTAGTTGGTGGGATTGCACACACACACACATACACACACACACAGAGAGCACAGGGTGAATTGAATAGGATGGGATCATATCTTAAAAAAAATGAAATTAAGTGGTGAGAGAGAAATATATTGGGAGGAGAAAGGGAGAAATGGAATGGGGCAAATTATCTCTCATAAAACAGGCAAGCAAAAGACTTTTCAGTGGAGGGAAAAAGAGGGAAGGTGAGAGAAAAACATGAAACTTACTCTCATCACATTTGACTAAAGGAAGGAATAAAATGCACACTCATTTTGGTATGAAAACCTATCTTACAATACAGGAAAGTGGGGGAAAAGGGGATCAGCAGGGTGGGGGGGGGGATGATAGAAGGGACAGCAATGGGAGGAGGGAGCAATTGGAAGTCAACACTCTTAGGGAGGGACAGGATCAAAAGAGAGAATAGAAGCAATGGGGGGCAGGATAGGATGGAGGGAAATACAGTTAGTCTTACACAGCACGAGTATTATGGAAGTCATTTGCAGAACTACACAGATATGGCCTGTATTGAATTGCCTGCCTTCCCAAAGGGAATGGGTGGGGAGGGAGGGATGGGGAGAAGTTGGAACTCAACTGTTGAGCATTGTTCTTGCAACTAGGAAATAGAAATACAGAAAATGGGATATGGAAAGTTATCTGGCCCTACAGGAAAAAAGAGAAGATGGGGATAAAGGAAGGGAGGTATGTTAGAAGAGAGGGCAGATTGGTGATAGGGACAATTGGAATGCTCAGTGTTTTGGGGTGGAGGGAGGGGAGAAATGGGGAGAAAATTTGGAACCCAAAATTTTGTGGAAATGAATGTTGAAAACTTAAATAAAAAAATTAAATACAAAAAAAAAAAGACAAGAATTCGAGAATCTCAGGGTCCAAAGAGATTGCAGAGGTCATCAGGTCTAGCCCCATTGCCCTGACATCGTCTTATGTTTCATGCTAGTTCCAAGTGTACAATACACTCATTGACTTGAAGATTTTTAAGAGGGAAACAGTGATGGTGATTTTCTGTCCTTTTGATAATTCTCTGGATCATTTAGTAATGTCTTTAGTACTGAGTTTCTTCAAAAATATACAAAGAAATACATGGCTCTAGCCTTTTCATAATTCTTATCAATACATTTTTTGATATTGAAGAAAGAATATATTATGGTTCTCAAATAAACTCTGAGAAATCTCGATAGGACCTAGTATTATAGAAGTAGAATATTCTTGTTTTCATTTTACCAACAATTTCATTTTTGTGTATAATTCTTTATATGTGATTCCATGATTCATAATTACATGGCAGACTTAGCTAACTAGCAGAATCCCCTTTGAATACTAGTTTCCAAACATTATACTGTATTGTCTCTACTGTTTTTTAACCAAAAAAATTCATACCTTTTTTTCACAAAATAATCTATGCAAAAAATTACTCAAATAAAATTAAAGTTTTATTGTAACTTTATAACACGAAAAATATTAAACATACAGCAAAAACAAAGTAAAAATAATCACTTCATTGCATTTATTGTCATAAGATTGTAGGAATACAGACTTAGAGATAGACAAGCCTTTTGAAGTGTATCTCATTTAGTGGTTTCCAACATGAAACTTTGGGACTCTGGAATAATACCAAGGGAGTGTAAATATTGGAAGAGGAGCTTTATCCCATCTTCCCCATGTTAGCCAGTTGAAAAGTTAAATCTGTAACATGATCATAGCTGTCCTTATCCCCATCATTTCCCAATTCCATTCCCTCCTCCTGTGCAAGTCTTATAACCGAAAAGCTACCAGAACATCTGCAACAGCGACTGGACTAATTCCATTGGAATGTCCCCATCAGCCAGTACAGAACTCCCAGATCACTAGTAACTAGAGCAGGTGTCCCTCCATGGTGGATTCTGAGGCTGAGCCTCGCTCCCTCACCATCCTCCCCCATAACCAGTCAGTTGCCAGATTTAGCATATCTTGCCCCTTCTCTCTGCTCACACAGAAGCTACCCAAGTCCAGGTCCTCGACATCCCTTGTCTGGACTATTGAAATAACTCCTAATTGGTCTTTCTGCCTCAAGTCTCTCCTCAATCCAAGAACAGCTAGTGGTTTCTCTAATGTATAACTTGTTTTGTCCTACTCCATAAACTCCAGTAACTTTCTCTTAATCTCTAGGATAGAATAGTATTTCATCTTTTAAATCTTATCCTTTAAAAATTCTTATTTTATGTAAGTTTTATATGTATGTAATTATTATCATGTTGGCAAATGTATGTAGTTTATAAATAACAATACTTCTTCCATCACTCCCTAGTTGGAACAAATTCACTCTGTTAGTCTCGATTTTTGATGACTTTGACTTTAAATTTGTTATTATGAAAAAAGTAATTATGTTTATGTAACAGTTCTGTCTGCACACATGCGGTAATTTTGGCCTTAGTTTATACCTTTTCCATCTTGAGATAGTCTTGGATTTGGAGAATACTAGAAAACTCTGCCCTAGGGTGTGGAGCATGCCCCTGAACAAGAGTCCACAGTGACTGGTTTAGTGACTCTGGCCAACGGAAAATTTGGGTCTTTCTAAAGTGTTGCATAATAGTAGCAATTCTAAATTTAAAATGGATTTACTTTGTCATAAAGTGTATATTGGAAACCAGCAAAAAAGTAATTTGTGAGAACTGTTTAGGTTACAACCCTTATTTACTTATGGAAATCGTAAAGCAGGGAAAGTTTTGCTGGTCTTTACCTGAAAGCTGATGATTAGAGAATAATAAATTAATTCTTCTGTCAACTATATAAGATCAAAATTCCTTAATGTAACCTAAACCTCAGAATATGTTTTGGGTAGCTATAATGGTCCAGTTGCAATTCAAGAATTCTGAGAGTTGGAAAGAATCTCAGGGGCCATCATCCAATCTGTGGTCCTCCTCCATCCCACAGGCAACTTCGAGAGGAACCCATTCTGTTGTCCTCAGCTCTTTGTGGAATAATATTGATATTGTTCTTAAAGGACTAGACCAATTCAAACTAGACCAATTCAACAGACCAGTTGTTCACAATATTTTGGAGTATCTGCCAAAATGCCATAGGAACTATTGAACTCTCATTTATATCTGTGGCTTAGAAAAATACATAGTGGTGGAAAGCCACTCTGAGTTCAACCATGCATTTAAATGAATGTGTTTTGTGCACTGTAGTAGTAGCTATATACATTCGAAAACTCTAAAATATATTTGAAAGGAACATTATTTGATCTACAGAAATTTTTTTTGTCAATTTATGGGTTCACGTATGGACTTGTGGGCATCTTGGAATAGCTCTGCACCTACACAAAAGTTTGTGGCGCACAGGTTGGGGACCTTTACAGTAGGCATTTATTAATCACCTCCTCTGTGCAAGGAACATTGACAGGTGTTGAAAAGGAACCAGTCTCATTATCCCCACTACTTTGATTAGCCTACACTAACTTTCTCTACCATTTCACAAAAGGCTCCATAACCATTACTAGACTAGCTGCTATGGGATTCTCCTTGGAGTGAGCTCAATAACCTAGAATAAGTATTCCCTGAAACTCAGCTGCTTTGTCAAGTCTAGCAGTGCTGGAATCCATCATCTCTTTTAAAGTGAGAATTAGCAGAGAATAATTTTTTAAAGTATACCATATAACCAGTTTGACGGAAATGAATCTATTTTACATGTTAAAAATATAGAAGGGATATAAACACATTTTGAGGAGATACCATGTCAACATCTACTTTTGTAGATTCTGACAGGGCTAGACACATATGGTGAGCTCTCATTACGTACTTTTACGTTATTTGAAATGAACCTGCTTTTAAATAAAGGTAGTTTAGATTTAGTCATATTTTAAAATTAAATAAATGAGTAGAGGTTGAATACAAAGGTATAGATTTGGTAATATTTCATCAGAACAACCTTACGTTAATAACTGGTTTTTTTTTATCAGTGTACATTTTCAATCTGATAGAAAGTATTACTTCATCTCCAAAACTCTGAATATTCCAGTAAAAGTCACATTTCCCATTCTACATCCTCATTAGTAAGTTTTCACTGACTTTTTAGGGGCGGATGGTAAACCAGCAAAGTTGCCATTGATGTTGTTTGAGTGGTTTGACACCCATCCTTACAACAGAGGTTTTTTTTTCTGACGTACAATGAGGAGGTGATGTTTTCCCTACTTCAGTCTGAGAGATGTGCAACATAATTGAAGGTGGAGAGAACATATACAAGACTTTCAGTTCTGTCTCAAGTGACATTCTCACCAATAAGCAGAGGAAAACATGGTCTGGAGCCCCAAACACCTGCTGTGATGCTTTCTTCAGAGTTGTTATAAATAGTTGAATGTCAACTTGAGGCAACAAAACACTGTTGTGCAAGGGAAAAGACAAAGGTGTCAGTCACAACATGTTCATCAAGAATTCTAACAGGGGAGTCAGATAGATGCTTACTAAACTCACAGGGCCATCCACCCCACCTTGTCACCCTTTTGCCCTGCCCCTTCTCCTTCTCCTTCCCCTCTTTCTAGTTCAGGAACTGCAGTTGACAGTCATGTCAGTGTTCCTAGAAGAAGCATGTTAACTCTGCTGTGGCACCTGTCCCCATTCCTATAACTTGTCAGATCACAACACCATTCCCTTATATGTGTGATCTCCCCCATTAGAATATATATTGTCTGAGGGCAGGCTCTGGCTTCCTTTTCTAAGTCTATCCAGAGTGTTTATCACACAGTACTAACTGTTAATAAATGCTATTTTTCTTTCATTCAAGGGATAATTAGTTGATAGTGGCATTGTCAGTCAGTCAAACATTTAAGTGCCTATTTAAATTAATGCATTGTGCTAAATAAATGCTGGGTATACCAAATTGGAAAGGTGAAAAGCATTCTAATATGGGAGACAACATGCCAACAACTCCGTACTAACCAGACCTAAACAGGATAAATTGGAGATAATCAACAGAGGGAATGTGAATCAGTACTCTTGGAAACTTTTCTCATACCTCCAGGCATAAGCTTTGAAGGGGAGACAGAATGCTCCTTCCTCCACATTTCTACTTTTAGACTCTGATCCTTCCAGTATTACTTTCCCAATCTCTTTGAGGTTTACTTTTTCCAGGTTTATTACCTAACACAGGTCCTATTATCTACTGGCCCCTAGCTCATTCTCTCAAGGAGTTCAGTACCTGGCTCACAGTCTTCTGACTCCTGTCCTTATAGTAAGGGACTTCAATATGTACAAGTTGACATTCCCTCTGGTACCCTGACTATGCTCAGTCTGCTCATCTCCTGTGACCTGCCCCTTCGTAAATCTCAGCTACCTGTTGGGTCGCACAACTAACTACATGACTGTTAACCAAGGCTTAGCCTAACGGAATGTGGAAAAGCTCATTGAGTGGCTGGCTCTAGGGTTTTGAAATTTTTAGTTATCAAATTTCAGACTCTTGATTTAGGCAAAGTAGAGTTGCTCACTGCATTAGTGAAAGCAGAGCCATATCGATGAAATCTCAAATCTTTGAAGTACATATCTCATATTGTTCTAAGTACTAGTGATCCAAAGGTAATTATAAAACATACTGTGCTTCTTGATTAGGTATTTATAATCTAATGGGGGAAGCTAAGTGGTATAGTGGATAGAGTGCCTGGCTTAGAGTCAGAAAGACTTGAGTTCAAATTTGGTCTCAGATACTTATTACCTGTGTGACCTTGCACAAGTCACTTGACCTTGTATGCCTCAGTTTCCTTATCTGTAAAATGAGCTGGAGAAGGAAAAGGCAAACCACTTCATTATCTAAGAAAGCCCTAAAATGGGATCATGAAGAGTCAGACACCACTGAAATGACTAAACAAATCTAATGGGAACTGGGAGAGGTGGAGAAGAGAGTGGGCAGACATGTCTGACCATGTCACTCTTCTTCTCAAACTCCAGTAATTTCCCATCCTCTAGGGTATCCTTTTTAAGCTCCTATTTGGTGTATTTAAGCCTCTAGCAACCTAGCTGAGACCAGACTTGCCTCTCCAGCTTTCTTAGATGTTATTCTCATATCTGCAGGATCTTCTTTGCATTGTTCACACATGAATCTCAATCTCCTGTCTTTTTATCTATGCGCTGTTTGCCTTGAATGACTAGAATACATGCTCCCTCACTTCTTTTAGAATCCCATCTTTCCTTCAGAACTCAGCTAAAGCACCACCTTTGACATAAAGCTTTTCCTGACCTCTTTTTTATTGAATAATACTTCATTTTTTACCAATTAGATGTAAAAACAATTTCTAACATCCTTTTACCTGTTAGTTACAAAATCTCTCCTTCCTTCCTTTTCCTTCTCCTTCCCTGAGATGTTAAGCAATTCAACATAGGCTATGCATGTACAGTCATGCAAAACACTTACATATTATTTAAGCCCTTTAGCATATAATGCCCTCCCTCCCAAAATTACATTATTTAAATATCTATATATACATACACATATATATGTGTGTGTGAGTTGTCTCCCTGATAGGATACCAAGTGTAGGGCAGGGACTGTTGGCCTTTTTCTCTGTATCACTATTGTGGGGCCTGACACATAGTATACATTTAATAAATGCATATTGATTGATTATTTGATGTTTGTGAATAACTATGTTATGAGGGAGACTATAATTAGTGCACAGGGGAGGCTCCAGAAAAATTCTATAAAATATGTGAAAGAGGAAAGTCTCACTTTCCCCTACTGGGTGAGAAAAGGCTTTATCAAAGAGATGTGCCATGAATTCACATCCACTCTCCGACACTTTGGTAGTAGTGTGACTCTGAGTACATCACTTCAGTTTCTTCATCTGTAAAACAGGGATAATAATAGCATCTACCTTCCAGAGTTGTTGTGAAGATTAAGGGAGATAATATTTGTAAAGTACTATACAGATACTGGCTACCAGTAGGTATTATTCAAGATAAAGAGAACTTAGAGATGGTTGAGAGGAAGCTCCACTCTGCATGAAGCAGGTGGGATGCAGAATAGTTCGGTTTGGCAGGAAAGAGAGGCTTCAATGTGAGATAGGAATGGTATCCAGACAGTGAAGTCCTAGATGAGACAGAGAGTGGAGAACTGCTGACTTTCTCTGCGGAGAAGGGGTAGCATAATCATATTTGTGTGACAGATGGGTGGATTGAGACAGGATAAACTATAGGCAGAAAGATTACTTGGACAGCATTGTGTGAAAGATAGGTTGGGGAATGGATCAGAGGCAGGAGGACTGGATAGAAAACCATTAGATTAATCTAGGCAAAAAGTAATAAGAACCTGAACTAGAAAGATTGCGATGAGAGTAGAAAGGAAGGGATGATGTAGAGAGAGAGTTGACAGCAATTGTCAGCCAGTTTGATGGAGATGGAACAGTGGGCTATTGTGGGGAAGGACAGTCAAAGATGACTGAGTGATTGGAAAGTAGTCGTGCCAGAAACAATAAAGCTAGTTTTAGAATGAAAGCTGCACTCCAGTGGATGTCTTATCTTAGAGTTATCTGTCCTCCACTCCACCAGTGTTAGGCACACAGTAGACCCTCAATTTTTGATCTCATTGATCAGTTTAGAGTCTTTCAATAGATAAGGATTAATAGAAATTTCTTTAAATGTTAAGAAAAGATTCCTTCAATATGCAGTTATATTTCTAAAGTTTTCCTTGTCTAAGGGAAAGGTTCTTAATCTTTTTTCTGTCATTGTACTCCTTTGGCAGTCTGGTAAAGTCCGTTATCAACTCCTATGGATACCCCATAAATAAAATGGGATATTTGTAAGTGCTTAGCCTACTAATGTTTTTCCTTTCCCCAAACTCAGAGTAATGTTTTTCTTCAATAATTAAAGGAAATACTAAATTTCAGTTAAAAGCTAGTGAAGGTAGCTTTTAAGATGTAAGTTTTTTTCTCCATCCAAGTTCATAGTTCCTCTGAAGTACCTGTGGACTCTAGGTTAAGGTAGAGTGTGTAGAGGCTCGCCCTATTAGTACTCATTGGCACTCTCCTCTCATTTCCAGTCTCACAGGTATACCCATGGCTGTCTGTGTTTAAGGAATAGACTGTGCCAATTAACTTTTAAACTTGCCTTTCTTCATTTTTTGTTCACCAGTTAACCCCTGTGTTACCTCCAGTCATTTATAGTATTTCTTTTTCCTTCTGATATAACTTTTTTACCTTGTAACAGTTCCCTGGGTCTTTTGAAATCTGTATTTTCCCCTTCAAAATGGGCTTTCTACTGTTGTTCAACTCATTTTGTACCAAAACCCCTAGGACTTCTGTGCTCAAAAAACTTTGATGACTCCCCATTTTGTGTAGAATAAAATACAAAGTCATTAATTTAGCATTTAAGCCCATCACAATCTGACACCAGCCTGCCTCTCCCAGCATTGCACGGTGCTGTCCTTCACACACTCCACATTCCACCCAAATAGAACTACTAATTATTTTTCCAGTCAGTCCTGTTTCTTGGTTCCCTGCATGATCACAAGCTTTCTGTACTACTTGGAGTCCATTCGTACACTTTTCTGCCTCTCATGATCCTTGTTGTCCTTCATGAGGCCTTTCCCCAACAGCTACGGTGCTCTCTCTCCTCAGTATTCTTTGTACTAACCATATTAGCATGTATATTTCATCTTCCTCATTATGAGACCCATAGGTTTGGTTTTGTCTTTACATCTCATGCTCTTAGAACAATGCCTAAATGGTAGTTGTTTAATAAACGTTTGTTGAATTGACTTTATCACGTCTTTCCAGTCACTCGTTATTTCTACACATAAAACATGAACATTCTAACTGAATGAACAGGGACATTCTAGCCATTTTGATGGCTTTTAGAATGGAGAAAGTATGTTGAAAAAGCCCCAGGGAGACTGAAGAAATAAAAGGGCACTGTCTTTAGAGACAATATTGTATTAGGGATTTTTTTGTTTATTAAAAGAAAATGTTTCGGTTAATGATGAGATGATCAAATCTAGTCCCTTCATTCCACAGATGAGATCATTGCTCTTATAGTCTCTTTTTGAGAGATGCAAAAATAGAAGAATGATGCCCATCATGTCATAAAATAGTTTAGTTTGTCCAACATTTATGAAGTACCTGTTATTTTCAGTATATTGAGCCTGAGGTCAGGAATGCCTGAATTCAAATCCAGCCTCAGACATTTATTAGTGGTGTGACTTTGGGTCAAGTTACTTTAAACCTCTGTTTGCCTCAGTTTCTTCATCTGTAAATGATAATACTAATACCTACCTCCCGGAGTTGCTGTGAGGCTCAAATCAAATAATATTTGTAAAAGTGCTTAGCATAGTGCCTGACATATAGTAGACACTATATAAATATGTTATTATCATAATTATTATGGTTATTAATTTTGCTGGGCCCTAAGGCAGATATGGAAATATATAAGACAAGCTTTTGCCCTCAAAGAGCTTATTAATGTTCTTTCTTTAATAAACTTATGGGAATTAATTGATTACCAAACCAGAATCAAAAGATTGCAAGCAGAAAGGGATCTTCAAGGTAACCTAATCCCCACCCTCTCCAGAAACTGAAGCATACAGAGTTGAAGTGAACCATTTAGGGTCACATAAGTAGTACATAGCAGAGCTGCCATTTCAATCCTAGTCCTCTGACTCCAATTCCAGAATTCTTTACACCACATCACAAGGTAGACTACTATTTGAAAAACAGTTTTAGTATAATTTCCATTATTATACTTCTCTGTCACTAGTCCCAAACCATTCTACCCCTACACTGGCCATCCTTCTCTTCTCCCCTCAGAAACCTTAGAGCACCCTAGAGTCTGACTAATAGGTGAGCTCTTACCTTATCTTGCCTGCAACAAGGCTTCTACCTTACTTCCCAACTACTAGCTCCAAATCATGTCACCCCAGGTGGGTCCTGCCTCCACCTCCCCAGTATGTATTGTCTCATCCCAATAAAATTTAAGCTTCTGGAGGTCAGACATTCTCTTATATTTTTATCCTTGGTGCTTTCTCTCTTTCTCTTTTTTCTTCCTCTTTTCCTTTCCCTTTCTGTTGAAATCCTGATTTCAGTTTAAAGACATTTTCCCTCAAGGTCACTTAAAAATAAATAAATATACTTTACTTGATAAACATATGAAAGATACAAAACATTTCTCTTTAGTAGTATTTATGACCCATATAAAAACATATCTAAACTCACAAAAAAGTATAAAACTAATCAACATTACCATAGTAGGTATAGTATATAAAATTTTCCTTACTAGATTTTAATAACCATTAGACCATAGAAAAGAGGCTGTTGTTAGACTCTTTAAAAGTTATGTATAAAATACTTTTTGAGTGAGACATAACAGCTTATAGGACTGAACTTGGCAAAATATACATTTCAAACATTACTGAAGACTTAATTCAATGAACTCCTTTCTTTTTACGAGTATCAAAGCAAGAAGATCCTCTTTAGTCCATGCCTCTGCCTTTTTCAATTGTAAATTATTTGCAGTCCATTCTACAACATATTTGACTACATTTTCTTCTGACAGTGTCCAAGAGGGTTCCATCTATCAAATCTATATTTTATTCATTGGAAGAACTGGTAAACTGTTTTTAAAAGGCCCAAGAATATCGTTGATACAGAATATTTCCACATATGCCTATGTTTCCAAACAGGGAGAAATTAAATTTCTTCCCCTTAAGCACTTAAGTACCTATCCCAGTACATGCCGGAAGGGCAAACAATCCATGGAGTAATGATCAACATTTGGTTGTTGCCTTTTTAGGATCATACCTTGTTTTGCACCTGATTTCCTAAATATTTGTTTTAATCATTTATGCAAATCTTTTTCCTCTCATATCTAACTACAGCATAATATAGTATTATGTGTAGCAGATTTGTTAGGGGCAGTAGTAAATTGACAACATAGGAGAACATTCCATTCCCACAAAAGGTTCTCTAACAGACGTTTGTTAGAGGTGATGATGATGATGACTGAACTCATGGAATTTTAGATCTGGAAGGAACTATAGAGAACATCAATGCACAACTTCTTATTTGATGGTCAAGAAAATAATCTAGACCCATATTTTTATTGACCTGCCCAAGGTCATATAGCCAGTGAAGATCTAGGACTCTTACCCAGACCTTCTTATTCTAAGGCTAGTACTCATTGCCTTACAGGATCATAGATTTAGACTAGAAGGAATCTCAGAGGCCATTTAGTGTAATTCTCTCACTTTATAAATGAGAGAATCAGAGGCCCAGAAAGGTGAAATAACTTGCCCAACGTCACACAGGTAGTAAACATCAGAAGTGGGAATTTGAACTCAGATCCTGTAACTCCAAAGCCAGTGTTCTTTCCAGGTAACTTATAGAAGGTTTTTCCAGCTCCTCTAGTGAGCTGATGACTTAACCAAACAGTCCTTAGCACTTGCAGCTGTGACAACTTTTCCTGAATTACATCAATAACAGTGAAATTCAACATTAACCATTAAAGCTGAAGTACTGGCTCCTTAAATCCCCAGACTTTAAACCATCAGTGTGGGCTTTGAATGAAATAGACCTGGCAGGAATCCATGTAAAAGAGGCTGCCTTCTTGTGTCCCTGATACCTGAGAACTCTTGGTTTCTTTCCAAGCTAAACCATCTCACATTGATTGATACCAGTTCATCAGTATGTACCAGAGCAAGAAATCTGCATTCTCTAAGCCAAGTAGGACATTGCCTTAAGATATCTGCTAATTGACTGAAAACTCTACTTCATTATCTGCAATTTAAGCCACTGTCATGTAGATAATGAGGATGTCATGGCCTTCAGGTGAATAGAATCCTGTGATGATCACTGGCATTTCCCACCAGGCCTAACTGTAGACTTAAAGTATGTGTTCTCAGTCATCACTTCCCCTTAGGGTTCTAAGATCACACTTGTAGAATGGGTTCTGTAGAAGTACCAGGCAGCAATGGACTATACCCCAATGTGTGCTAATCTGAAAGTGGAAAATACACTGTAGTTGAATGGATGAACTTGTTACTGAAGAGAATTTAAATCAGTGCGCCCAAATGAGTGATTGTTGCATGTTCTACTCTCTCGTTTGTACGTGTGGGAGGACCCTGGTGAGAAGTTAACCCAGACATTACTTATTTGTTGAAAGAAATTGCCAGTCTGTGTTAGCTAGTGTACCAAACTGCTACAATCTGATAAATCTTTAAACAACTTCTAGAGTTCTAACCATCTGTGTTCATGACCAGCTGATAAGATCCATCATCAAGAACCATGAAAAGTAACAAAGCAGCTTTTATTTTCTAGTTCTAAAAGTTGCAAATCAAAAAACACACAAAACCATAACACTATAATTATGCTGTGGTTATGATCCAGGAACAGCTTTCATACCCTAAGGTCATTCTTAAGCTCAAATTATGAAATAACAGAATGATGTGGCTGCTTCACAGTAGTCTCTGCCAACCATCTGCACATGGCATTTCCAAAAAAACATAAATTTAGAGCTGGATATGGGATATTGGCAGTCATCTCAACTAATCCCCTCATATTACAGATGAGGAACCAGACAATTGAAATGAATTGCCCAAAGTCACATAGATGGGAAATGAAGATAATTCTGGGTCCAGGACTCTTTCCCTTGTACCACACTGCTCCTTTCTCCTTAAGGGAACAATTCTGGTGGTCTATCAACTAATTACCCTGCAGAAAGATAATTTTTTTTAGTCATTTCATTTTGGTATGGCCATATTTTCATACCAAGACCAAAGGTATTTTTCATTTGTGGAGGGTTTTTTTTGTATTTAAATTTATTTATTTAAGTTCTCAGCATTCATTTCCACAAAATTTTGGGTTCCAAATTTTCTCCCCATTTCTCCCCTTTCCCCACCCCAAAACGTCGAGCATTCTAATTACCCCTATCACCAGTCTGCCCTTCCTTCTAACATCCCTCCCTTCCCTTATCCGAATCTTCTCTATTTGTCCTGTAGGGCCAGATAACTTTCTATACCCCATTACCTGTATTTCTTATTTCCTAGTTGCAAGAACAATACTCAACAGTTGTTTCTAAAACTTTGAGTTGTGGAGTTTTGTTTTTTTTAACCAACTTAAAAGGTCTAGCAAGAAATCCATCTCTTCCATGAAAACTTCCTAACTTAATAACCTTCATTTGTTTCTGACTACATCATGTATTTATAGCCACTACCATGCATATTTATATGTTCTTATAATTTACAAAGATATTTTCTCTCACCTCCATCTCATTGGGGAAAAAAAATTCTTGTAACAAATATACATAGTCAGGCAAAACAAATTCCCTCTTTGGCTGTGATTAAAAAAAAGAAATGCATGTTTTATTCTGAAGCCTGAATCTTATCACCTCTCTGCCAGGAGATAGGACAGTATATTTTATCATTGACCCTCTGGAATCATAGATGGCCATTGATCATAGTTCTTAACAGCTTTCAAGTTGTCTTTTCAGGATTGTTATATAAATTATTCTTCTGGTTCTTTCATTCATGTTTATAAAGTTCAGTTTATAAAAATCTTCAAATTCATTCATTTTATAGTAGTGATATCATAGTATAAATTGTTTTTCTGATTCTGCTTATTTCATTCAACATCAGATCATATCAGATACATTACATGTGTCTTTGAAATCATCTTTTCCCTCATTTCTCACAACATAATGGTATCCCATCCCATGCATACATCGCAGTTCTTTCAGCCATTCCCCAACTGATGGGCCTCCCTCAATCCACTTTGTACCCATAAGATTGGCAAAAATGACCAAAAACAACAGGAAAATGACAAATATCAGAGAGTCTGTGGAAAATTGGGTACAAAATGCACTGTTGGGCCTGTGAATTTGCCTGACCAGTCTGGAAAGCAGTGCATGCCTTTTGGCCCATCCATATCACTGATAGGCTTATTTCTGAAAGAGATTCAAGAGTAAGAGGTCATACAGATACACAAAATATTTGTGGTGGCAAAAAAAATGGAAGTGTCTTAGCATTTCAGTGATCTCTAGTAATTCATGTGTGCTTGCTTACTATGACTCCTCAGACCTTTGCCTTGAGGGCAAAGATTGTGTCAGTTGTTTCCTCTGTATTGCCCACCTTGGCTGAGATTGAGCCTGCGGTGAATACCTGTTGGTTGATTGATTTAAATACTTAGCAAAACCGTTGAATGAGTTGCCTTCTGACCCTATATGTAATCTCTACTATCACCTTTATTCTTGTGTTGAGCAATTGCATCCACTGATTTTTTTAAAAAGGTTAGACTCTAAAATAATCTCATCTCAAAAAAGCTTCCTTTGCCAATGGGATGAAAATATCTATTGACCAGTTATTGAAATAAATATCTATTGACCAGGTCAGTCTCTTCTCTTTGAGAAACAGAGTAAGAATAGTATGGAGCACCAGCCCCTTTAAGAATAGTTTGCTCTGAGTTGTTAAAAATGTTTGAAAGTCAACTGGACTCCAGAAAAGAGATAAGGAAATGCATATCCTATGCCCATCGAGTGGGAAATGGATGAACAAATTGTGCTATGTGATTGTGATGGAATACTATTGTACTAAAAGAAATAATGAGCAGGATACTCTCAGAAAAACCTGAAAAGACTTACATGAGCTGATGCAAAGTGAAATGCACTGTGTACAAAGTAACAGCAATATTGATCAGCTGTGAATGACTTAGCTATTCTCAGCAATGCAATGATCCATGACAACTCTGAAGAACTTAATGAAAAGTGCTATCCATCCCCAGATAAAGAACTGATGGTCTGAATACAGATTGAAGCATACTTCTTTTACCTTTTTAATTTTTCTTCAGTTTTGAGGAGGAGTTATGTTTTCTTTCATGACATGACTTTTACAGAAATATGTTTTGTGTGACTACACAAGTATAACCTTTATCAAATTGCTCACTTCCTCAGCAAGGAGGGGGGAAGACAGAATTTGGAAATCAAACTTTTTTAAATGAAAGTTAAAAATTGTTTTGATATGTAATTGGGAAAATAAAATGCTAAATAATTTTTTAAAAAAGAAATGTATATCCTAGTGGGAGAGGGGAATGTGGAGGAAGAATTTTACATATACTGTCACTTGCATTTATTGTGTTGATTGGTTTTGTTTTATGCTATGTCTGTGCTGCAAAAGAGGGAAGGAGGAGAATTATACTACTTCACTGCCTAACTAGGACCCAAAAAATTATGCTATGTCTTTCTTTTCCTTGCTAGTCTAAAGGACTCTGTGACAGAATGTATATAAGATGCTTTGTAATTACCGTGTAAATGTTGGCTATTCATTTTTATCATCATCGTCATCGTGATAGGTATTCCCCAGAATAACTTCTGTGGGCAAGAGCTTGAGATCTCTTAGCTTTCGGCATGGTATAGCAGAAAGCGTACTCACTGGCTTTCAAGTCTGAGAGTCTGGGTTCAGGTCTCAGGTCTGCCCCTTACTGTCTGACCTTTGACAAGTTACTTTTTCTCTCTAGACTTCAGTTTCCTCATCTGTAAAGTGATGGGGTTGAAGAAGATGATCCCAAGAGTCCTTTCCAACTCTAAATCTGTGACACATGATCTCCTGCCCCCAACCCTGGACTCATTTTACTTACTGTTGGTGAAACATAACTTAGCATCTTAAATCACTGAATGATGGAATCTTGCAATTGAAAGGGACTGCCATATACATGAGTTTTCTCTTTAAGATGTGGAAGAAGTGATATTTTAACAAAACTTATTGTATTTATCAACTGAGTTGTAATACAATGAAATTAATCGTTTCTTGAGTTTAAACTACTGGGTTTTTTTTTTCTACTTGCTTTTAGCTCAGTAGAGACATTAATTTTTTTTAAGGTTTTTAATCCTCCAGCCTAGCTTTTCTCTGAATTTTTATATTCTAGTCGATCTGTGACTCTCTCCAGTAGTGGAGATCACCAGTCCATACAAACTCATACTTTCCTTCCGTAAGTGCTTGCTTTGGTCCACACAACGTACTAGTGGACTTACTGCCAACCCCTAGACATTTAGCAGATAAAAGAAAAGCATTTAGATTATCTACCGCAGCATAGCGCATAGGGCACAGAGCTTGGAGTCAGGGAGGCTTAGTAGCTGTGTGACTCTGGGTAAGTCACTCGGCTCTTCTGAGCCACAGCTTCATCATCTGTAAAGTTAAGGGGTTGCATTCTATGGCCACTAACTCTATGAACTTCCAGCTCTAAATCTTGCCTTCACAAAGCCCACCTTCTTTTTTAATCATACATCTTTTTGATGTGTTTCTTTATGCCCCTACTCTTCGGCTCTTCTCTTATGATTTTTAGTATAAACTTAAGAGACTTCAAACATAAATATTTAGTTTATTTTAGTTCAAAATAATATATTGTGAATAAATATTTTAGTTCATACATAAATATTTAGTATCCAAAACAGAAAGTTTCTGTAATTTTAACATACAAAATTGTAAGTTTCTGTTTCATATTTTAAGTGTATATTAAGTTTAACACAGTAATAACAAAATTATCCAATTTGTCTTTCTCTTTCTGAACTTCTTTCTTTTTTCTTCTATGCATTTTCCTGTTTCATTGACATTCTTTTCTTTATTCTTTTTTTGTATCACTATCACTCTTGACTGACTCTTCCACTCTCTGGTACCCCTCCCCTTCACAAAGAGAAAAACCTTTTCCCTTGTTACCAATAAGTATAGTAAGCAAAACATGTCAGCGCACTGACCACGTCTGTAAATGTTTAGGCTGTTGTTCATTGGTGATATGTTGGAGCTTAGTCACACCCATTCTACACTTCTCTGTTGTCCTTTGGATGACCTGAAGTTTCAATTATTCAGAGACTATGGTATTCCATGACTCACAGTCATACAATATCACTGGAAGAATATTTGTGATAAAAAGATGAGCCTTTGTTTCAGAGAGAAGCTTGGGGATTATTAAAGCATTGCACAATTTCCTCAAGGAAATCCACCCTATTTTTCCTCTCCTATTCAGTTCTAGACAGTTTCTTGTCCATACTCAGTGTCTGTCTAGGATATAATGCATTTATCCACAAATATCCTAATGGACCAGCTCCGGGGTTGTCCATTGACCTGCATATCATACACTGGTTAGTAGGTATTTGTTAACCATTAAGTTTTTTCTGTGTGGACAGTTTAACCAGATTTTTTTTATTATGGATCTCATTTAGAAGGCTTCACAATGTCAGCACAACACTATATACAAACAACATTTGGGAGGACCACACTTTCTTTAGGGAATCCCTTTTCCATTTGGATTCTGCACAACATATCTTCAATGACAGTAGCAAACAGCTTTAAACAAGTATGTATATGTATGTTTTAAGCCTCACTCAACATGAAAAGATAGACAGACCAGTAGATAGAGCATTTAGTAAGTGCTAACTGTCAGACAGACGCTACGGGAAGTGCTGGCAATGCAAAGGCAAACAAGCAGACAGTCACTACTTTCAAGTGGCTCACATTCTAAGAGAAAGATGACACAGGGTGAAGGAAGAAGGGGCTGATATTGCAGCATAATGTGGAGGTAGCCAGGAAGTTGGCAGGACAAAAATGAACCCTCACCTATCAGAGCCCAGAGTTCAAGGTTCTGATTGGAAGACAGATGAGAATGATGGCCTGAGCATAGGCAGAATGCTGTGAAGATGACCAGTAAGTGGTGGCGAGTCCTATTTCTGGGCAATATAAAGCAAAAGCTCACCTTACCCTCTAGTGCCAGGTGTTACAGAGATGGAGTCTGAAGTTTCTGAATGGGGGAGAATAATGATAATGGCCAGAGGGTAGGAAGGCTGGTGTGGTTGAGAGTAATCAGAATTCCTCATTGTTCCATCTTTCATAGAGCTTACATAATTTTGCTGTGTGCAGGGGAGATAAGCCATTAGAAAAGATTGTGCAAGCCAACACTTTGTCGTAGTCGATCAATTTTTTAAAGAGTCAGCAATCAACAAGCACAGTGGGATCTGGTATTCAGTGTGCCATTCGGTTTATTGTAGGACTTTGAAGACATGGTCTGATGCAGAGCGCATTCCTTCTCATGCCTTTGTTACAAATAACCCAGATCCATGTGTTGGCTATTCTCATTAAGATTTTGTAGCAGCGGGAGAGTAGGAATATTGCTTAGTAGATGTTTATGTTTTCTCGGTCACATAGCATCTGCCCTTCTCTTCAGATAATTTCAGTCAGTCTCTTGATAAATACTCTTAGTTTAAGGTTAATCCACGGCCTAGAGGAGTGAAACAGTGGCATGGGATAGAGGAAAGACTGCGCAATTTCAGGTCATGAGAGGGTTGGCCTCTTCCTGTCTCTGATTCAGGGCTCCTTCACCTAATGAACAAGGATAATGATACTTAAGGTAGACCCCCTCACAGAGTGGTTGTATAAAACTCAAAGGAACAGATAACCTATGGAAAGGGCTGTAGAAATGGCAGCTGCTGTCATTGTCAAATGCCTTGCCCAAGGTCAGGTAACTAGTGATTAGACTCTCCTGATTCCAGTGTAATTCATTGGCTCAATATGACAAGCCAAAATAACTCCCTCACATTCCTTTCTTTTAAGTTCTTTGATCATTTTACTTGCTTAGGTTTTTATGACCTGTCTGGGAGTTAAGGCAGGTGTTCTGATGTGGATGCTTGAATATTTGAAGTAGGAAAGGATGTCAAGGATATCTGCTGTTTAGCAGAACCTAAGAGCTGTGAAGAGCTCAGTTCTCTTCCTTTACCCACCTGTAGTACAAGGAACAAGGAACTTCAGTATTTTCAGTGTAGACAGTGCTGATTACATGGACAGAGATCAGAGAGGGTATTTGAATGGGGATATTAATAATATAATCATGTCAACAAAATACTAGTTCTACGAGCCCTCCAACGGAACATGGAAAGAACTTGTATATAAAGCCCTTCTTTGTCATGGGATTTGCTGTTAATAAGTTATTAATCCAAGCCTAAATTAGAAATACTTGTTTGAGTCTCCCTAAGGGCCAGGACAAAAGAGAGACTACTGAACCCTTTCTCAAGCAAGAGGACTGTGGAAGAGATTATGGATCTGTAATTTAACCAACAAGGGGAGGATTGTGAGGAAACTTACTTATATGGCATCCCCAGTTTTGAATTGTCACATAGAGACTTCCATTTTGTACTTCTCTTCTGGAAGTCCAGTGGACCTCCAAGGCAAACTAGGCAGAAATTTCTCTAAATATGACACAGACCTTTCAAAATTTCAAACATCTCCTTTATTGGCTTGAAATTGTGGAGGTGAGAATTGATTAGAAGGAAGAATAAAGTATTTATCTAGTTCTATGCCATTTTTCATTTTAGACTTTTGAGTAAAACTTTTTATGGTAAGAATTATAAGCCCTAATTAACTTAAATAGGAAAAGCCCTTTCTCAGAAAGTATTTAGCCAACTTTGCAACACCACTCTAAACTGACAGTTAATGGAATATCTTTAGGTTGACAGATTGTCAGCACACTGTCAGAGAATATACTGGATGTATATTTTTAGTTCAAATAAGTGCCTTTTGAGCTGAGAATTGTTAAGAAATGCAAAGGAAATGAAAAGAAGTTGTCATTGTGGCTTAAAAACTAGAAGAATGTTATATATTTTCCCAGTTTGGGTGGTGGTCAGCTTAGTTATTTTTCTAATTATTAAAACATGTATTACTTTTTGTAATCCAGAGAATATGGCTATGTTGACAGAAAATAGGTTTCTTAGGAACACCCTTATAAGTAGCAACCAACCCAGAATAATTAAAGATTTATGCTGGGAAAGGAGTAACACATGCAAATTTCATCATTTGTAATGCACCACATGTATAGTCTGTGGGAAGGGCAATAGTGGAAAGAGCCCCTGAACTATGCACTTGAGATAAAGGTTGACCGTTTCTCAAATATATAGTGCTAAACAACTCACAACCTCTTTGAGCATCAGTTTCCTCATTTGCAAAATAAGTGTAATGGTAATTGTGCTATTCAACTCACAGGGTTATTATGAGAACCAATGATGAAATATATCTAAATTGTGTTATAATTAAAATTGTTATGTAATTCTATAATTGGAATTGTTATACAAATGTTAGCCATTAATATTAGTTGTCAAATGCTTTACATTTATATACAAGACTAAATTATGTTCTGGAAAACTGTTCAAGCAAGAATAGTATTTTTCCTCTATAATTTTTACTCACCATGTAATAGAAGTTCTTAAACATGGTTTCCCAAAGTGGATACCTTTCAGGAGTCTGTAAACTTGAATGGAAAAAAAATTACATCTCTATTTTTCCTAATCTCTTAACTGAAATTTGGCACGTATTTCAATTATGAATGTAGGAAACAAACATCATACAGAAAAGAGGTCCATCGACTTCACCATATTGCCAGAGTGGTTAGAAGACACCCAGGATCCTCTCCTGAATGGACCTTCTTAGAGAGTGATTTATCAGGATTAGATGTGAATCTACAGGAGTAGAGTCAAAAGGTTAATAATCAAAATGTTCTTGACACCCTGGGGAGACAAGAAATCTCACCTGCAATGTTGGTTGTTCCGTTTTGCTTGTCCTTACCCTACCTTCTCACTGAGCACTATCTCAGCCTTTTAGAGGGTAAGATTAGGATGTAAGCCAGAAGTATCTCCCACATGTTCTCATCTTTTAAATCTCTCAGAGGTCAACAAAACTGCCCTCCTACAGGATAAAATTAGCAAAAGAACCGACTAGTTAAAATTCAGTTGACACTGGCAGTGTAAACTAGGTGTTCCTCAAAAGAATAAAAAGTCTTCTGACCCCTCAGCATCCTTGGAGGTATATTTTATATGACTGCTGTCTAATTATTACAGTGTCACCAATAGGTCCACATTGAGGTCTCACAGTCTATAGGAATGACTTTTGTGGAAGAGGAAGACAGTGGAGACTTTACCAACATCAACTCTGGTAGGAATGTCTAGCTGGATAGATACTGGGTAGGGAAAAAAGGGACAGGACAAAAAGTAACCCCCTAAGTTCAGTGGGGTTTGGTTTGGTGTTTGATACTGCACCTGAGCATGACTTGGAGGCAGTGAGTGTGCGTTAAGGAATCCTGAGTTACAAAATACTTTTGATCCTTTGCATATTTGTTTACATAGGACCATCTGAAGACCAGCAGATTTTTAGTGGGAGTTTTCAGCCATGTTTCTATGGAAACCTATAGTGCCATGCCCCATCTTCTGTAATTCTTCCAGTGAAAGAAAGTGTGACTCTAGTAGGCCTGTTATCTTCTTCCTTGTTCTCTTTACTTCCTGCCCCAGATATTCACAGAGGGAATTGAGGAGCATAAATAACAAGGATGAAAGAAGCCCATACCTCAAAACCTGAGAAACAAAGAATCATTCTTCTTTAACACGGTGTCTTACGTTCAGATATCTCATTTATTTTTTTCAGCTTCCTCCTCAAACTCATTGAAAACATTTTTTTAACCATAACTTGGCAACCCTAGGAGTTGGCTGCATTTTATGTTATTGAATTCTTATATAGCTACTTCCTGTTTGCCTTCATCATGTGGTTGTTTGGGTATATTAAAGGCTTATATAGCAAATCGTAATTGCGCACAGGGAGTGACATACACAGAAGTCAAATTTTAATCCAAATTAAGCTTTTCTGTAGCTAGTAACTTTATTTAAAGGAAGTTACTTCATTTGAATAAAATTAACATCTAACACATAAGCACATTTTCTAAGGATTTGATTTATAGGTTATCTCACTTAACAAAATCAGCAAACATATATTAAGTGGCAACTATGTGCAAGGCAAAGAATTAGTGTAGAGAAGACAATAGGGAGACAGCTTAAAGAGTATGGAAGACATAAGTTCAAATACTACCTCTGAGAGATACAGAATATCTGAATCTAGGCAAGTCATTTAACTTCTTAGCACTCCCAGGCAATTCTCTAAGAATATGCATTGTAGAACCATTGTTGTTCCATGTTGATAGAGGGAGTTTTTATTTTTAAGATTTAATGTTATTTAATTTTTGGAGTAGCAGATATCTTTATTAAATATGTCCCTTCTACTTACCACCTCCCATTAAGAAAAGCATAAGACATTGTATGAAGGCCCAAAGGCTACAGAGGTAGAAAACTAAACCATCCTTGACCTCAAGGAACTGATAAACTAATATGTGGAATATGGCATATATACAAATAAATATCCTACCAGATAGAATGTGATGATCAAGAGAGAAATTCAAAGTGGCTTGTAAGAAAATTTGAGGGGAGAAGCCAAGATGGCAGAGTAGAATGATACACATATGCTAGCTCCTAATCCATAGCCCATAAACTACCTGTAAAGAAGAACTCCCAACAAATTCTGGAGCAGCAGAAGCCACAGAACAATGGAGTGGAGGAGATTTCTGTTCCAGAGAGACCTGAAAAACTGACACCCAAGGTCCATTGCTCACCAGACCTGGAGCAGAGCCCAGCCCTGCCTTGGCCACAGCACCGAGAGGAGCAGATCCGAGGAGGCTCAGGCACAGAATCTCCAGTGGCCACGAAGGTCCCTCCACCCACAGGCACCAAAGGTCAATGAGATGGTCTTTTCTGCTTGCTGAGAGGGGAGCAGGGTGTCTCCATAACTCAGGCCCTCTTGGGAGGCAGCAGCAGAGGCAACAGCATGCAGGGGCTCTCAAATCAGACAGGAGCTCAGATCTATTGTTGAAGGTCTCCACATAAATCCCCTGAGGGGACTAAGCCCCATGTGGCAGCCCTGTCCCTACCTGAGCACCTGAATTTAATATCACACTGATTGGCAGCACCTCCCACGCACCCACCCACCCCCACTTCCCCAAAAGCCCTGAGGCTGGGAAGCAGGATTTGAATCTCAGCCCCCAACAACCAGCTGGGCAGAACTGGAGGTGAGGTGGATGTAGAGAGGAAACTCAGAAGTCAAATAACTGGCTGGGAAAAAACCCAGAAAAGGGAGGAAAAAATAAGACCATAGAAGGTTACTTTCTTGGTGAACAGATGTCTCCTCCCAACCTTTTGGATGAGGAAGAACAATGCTTACCATCAGGGAAAGACATAGAAGTCAAGGCTTCTGTATCCCAAACAGCCAAAATAAATATTCAATGGGCTCAGGCCATGGAAGAGCTCAAAAAGGATTTTGAAAATCAAGTTAGACAGGTGGAGGAAAAACTGGGAAGAGAAATGAGAGAGATGCAAGAAAAGCATGAAAACCAGGTCAAAACCTTGCTAAAGGAGACCCCAAAAAATGCTGAAGAAAATAACACCTTGAAAAATAGGCTCACTCAATTGACAAAGGAGGTTGAAAAAGCCAATGAGGAGAAGAATGCTTTCAAAAGCAGAATTAGCCAAATGGAAAAGGAGGTGCAAAAGCTCACTGAAGAAAATAGTTCTTTCAAAATTAGAATGGATCAGATGGGTGCTAATGCCTTTATGAGAAGCCAAGAAATCACAAAACAAAACCAAAAGAATGAAAAAATGGAAGAGAATGTGAAATATCTCATTGGAAAAACAACTGACTTGGAAAATAGATCCAGGAGAGACAGTTTAAAAATCATGGGACTACCTGAAAGCCATGATCAAAAAAAGAGCCTAGACGTCATCTTTCATGAAATTATCAAGGAAAACTGCCCTGATATTCTACAACCAGAGGGCAAAATAAGTATTGAAAGAATCCTTCGATCACTGCCTGAAAGAGATCCAAAAAGAGAAACTCCTAGGAACATTGTGGCCAAATTCCAGCATTCCCAGGTCAAGGAGAAAATATTGCAAGCAGCTAGAAAGAAACAATTTCAGTATTGTGGAAATACAATCAGGATAACTCAAGATCTAGCAGCTTCTACATTAAGGGATCGAAGGAAGTGGAATAGGATATTCCAGAAGTCAAAGGAACTAGGACTCAAACCAAGAATCACCTACCCAGCAAAACTGAGTATAATACTTCAGGGGAAAATATGGTCTTTCAATGAAACAGAGGACTTTCAAGCATTCTTGATGAAAAGACCAGAGCTGAAAAGAAAATTTGATTTTCAAACACAAGAATGAGAAGAAGCATGAAAAAGTAAATAGCAAAGAGATGTCATAAGGGACTTACCAAAGTTAAACTGTTTGCATTCCTACATGGAAAGACAATATTTGTAACTCTTAAAACTTTTCAGTATCTGGGTAGTTGGTAGGAGCACACACACACATGCACACACACATGTACACATGTGCACATGCACATATACACACATGCATGCACATACAGAGACAGAGAGCACAGAGTGAATTGAATAAGATGGGACCATATTTTAAAAGAAATTAAGGTAAACGATGAGAGAGAAATGTAGTGGGAGGAGGGGGTGAAATGGAATGGGGTAAATTATCTCTAATTCAAGAGGCAAGCAGGAGACTTTTTAGTGGAGGGAAAAAGAGGAGAGCTGAGAAAAAAAAACATGAATTTTACCCTCATCACATTCGAGTAAAGGAAGGAATAAAATGCACACTCATTTTGGTACAAAAACCTATCTTACAATACAGTAAAGTGGGGGAGAAGGAGATAAGTAGGGTGGGAGGGATGATGGTAGGGAGGGCAATGGGAGAAGGGAGCAATTTGAAGTCAACCCTCGGGGAGGGACAGGATCAAAAGACCCAATAGAAACAATGGGGAGCAGGATAGGATAGAAGGAAATACAGTTAGTCTTACACATCACAACTGTTATCGAAGTCATTTGCAAAACTACACAGATATGGCCTGTATTGAATTGCCTGCCTTCCCAAAGGGAATGGGTGGGGAGGGAGGCATGGGGAGAATTTGGAACTCAAAGTTTTAGGAACAACTGTTGAGTATTGTTCTTGCTACTAGGAAATAAGAAATACAGGTAATGGGGAATAGAAAGTTATCTTGCCCTACAGGACAAAAGAGAAGATGGGGTCAAGGGAAGGGAGAGATGATAGAAGAGGGGGCAGATAGGTGATAGGGGCGATTAGAATGCTCTGTGTTTTGGGGTTTGGGAGGGGAGAAATGGGGAGAAACTTTGGAATCCAAAATTTTGTGAAAATGAATGTTAAAAGTTAAATAAATAAATTTAATAAAATAAAAAGAAAGAAAATTTGAGGAGAGCATAATCTCTTTTATCTGGCAGGATCAGAGAATGCTTCACAGAAGAGGTAGTACCAAAGTCAGGCCTTTACTAGGCAAGGATGTGGAAAGAGTGTGTTTCAAGAATGGAGAATGGTCTGGGAGAACATAGAATGAGACCAGGGAATTGCTAGGAGTCCATTTTGTCTAGAAATAATAAGTCATATGAAATAAGAAAAAGTAAGTGGATCTACATTGGGGAGGGCTGCAAATGCCAGATTAAGGAGCTCACATTTTATCCAGGGTAACAGGGAACCTTTGAAGGGTTTTGACAAGGAAAAGAGTGTTGTCAAGCTTCCATATACTATCAGTTCAGTGAGTAGCTGAGTGACACATGGACTGGAAAGGGAGGACAGTTGAAACAGGGACACCAGATTAGGAGTCTTTGTTATAATAGTCCAGAGGAGAAATTAGTATGATATTAGGAGCCACTGTGGTGGCAACGTGAGGTAGGAAAGGATTCAAGAAAATGTGAAGGTAAATTTTATTTATTTATTTTTTTTAATTTTTTTTATTTTTAACAGTTTATAACAGATAAAGCAATTCAAACTTTTGGTCGGGTGATACATCTTTTTAAAGCGTTTACAATATGGACCACAAAAGAATTTTTTTTTTTAAACATAAGCCAACAGAGACACAGATAATATTTATTTGTGTTGCTAACTTCACAATCTCTTGATCTAATTGTCTCCTCAGTATTACTAAGAATAAAAAGACCCTAATTTAATGTTGTTGGCCTAAAGTCCTGTGCCTAATAGCTTAATTTTAGGCAGCCTTGGATGTTTCTCTACCCATAACCTATAATTGAATAGATCTGGTATTAAGCTTACAAACCTTTTGACTATAGGGAATTGCCACCAAGTGTAGGGACATTGCAGGGAAACATTATCTCCCCAACTTCATGTCTATTCCAGGCAGAAGTAGGTTGTCCACTGTATTCAGTCAGACTTAAAGTCTGCTAGGTGTCATTGGAGAAAATGAGTCTGGAGAATCCCACCTCAGCCCATGCTGAACAGCTGCTGTTCCACTCTTCCCTTGAGATCACCTATGCAGTTCATACCAGCATCTCATGAGCATACTGGCATCATGTAATGGAGGCTCGGATCACCTTTCTTGCTTCCCATACCTGGAGTTAGACTCAGAAGAACAGTCACTTAGTAGTCCCGCATCATCTAAAAATGGCAGGTTCCTAACATCTTTTAGGCAAGTCTTAAGTGGCTTACATGTCTTTCTATACATGTTCTGGTTCCTGATAAAATGGCAATCATAAAATCAAATTTACCATTAAAACCTTGACTTTTCCATCAATGCCAAATTTTATCAGAGGCTCCCTTCCTCTTGGAAAATTAGACAGAAATTCTTTTCTCCAGACTAAAGATGTCATTGATTTATTCTCACTAATTAATTCAGTCTGTTGTTTTAATACTAATTACTTTTACCTCACTTTGTAACATGACCAATTTTTCTCCCCACCCTGCTCCCCTCCCCACTTCCTAATACCTTGCATTCTGGTTGGTCCTTCCCTCAGTGTACCCTCCCCTCCATCACACTCCACCCCTGTCCTATCCCCATCTTCCTTCTTTCTTGTAGGGCAAGATAAATTTCCATACCCCTATCCCTGTAATTCTTATTTCTCGATTATATGCAGTAAAAATTCTCGGCATTCGTTTCTGCTACTTTGAATTCCAACTTCTCTCCCTCCCCAGCCCCACTAAGAAGGGAAGCAATTCAATACAGACTAAACATGTGTTGTTTTGCAAAAGACTTCCATAGTAATCATGTTGTGTAATACTAATCATATTGCCCTCTGACCTACCCTATCCCCCTTATTTTTCCCCCCTACAATTGACCTTGTCACTTCTCGAAAGTGTTTATTTCTAGTGACTCCCTTCTCCCATTTGCCCTCCCTTCTAACATTCCCTATGCTCCACTTGTTGCCTTCTCTGCTACTTTTCTGTGGTGTGTTATAAATTTTCATATCAAATTTAGTGAGCATGTTATTCCTTCCTTCAGCCACATGTGGGGAGAGTAGCTTTATTCCCCCCCTCCCCATCTGCCTTATCTCCTCTATTGAATAAGATATTTCTTATCTCTTTTATGAGTTATAGCCTGCCCTGTTTCCTTACTCCCTTTCTCACCCCTTAATTTTTATTTTATTTCATTTATTGTGTGTGTGTGTGTGTGTATGTGGATATCATCTCTTCTGATATAGCAAACCCTGTACTCTCTATGTGTATGTGTGTGAGTGTGTGTGTACAATCTCTCCAACTACTCAAATACTGAGAAAAGATTCAAGAGTTAAAAATATTTTCTTTCCATGTAGTAATGTAAACAGTTCAGCTTTAGAGAGTCTTTTATGATTTTTCTTTTTTTTCCCCGTTTACCTTTTTATGCTTCTCTTGATTCTTGTCTTGGAAAGTCAAAATTCTAAATACAGATCTGGTCTTTTCTTCAACATGAAATCTTCAAATTTGTCTATATGACTGAATGTCCATTTTTTCCCTTGAAATGTTATACTCAGATGTACTGGGTAGGTGATTCTTGGCTTTAATCCCAGTTCCTTTGACTTCTGAAATATCCTACTCCAAGCCCTTCGTTCATTTAATGTTGAAGCTGCCAGATCCTATGTTATCCTGATTGTATTTCCATAGTACTCAAATTGTTTCTTTCTAGCTGCTTGCAGTATTTTCTCCTTGATCTGGGAACTCTGAAATTTGGCCACAATATTCCTAGGAGTTTCTCTGTTCGCGTTTCTTTCAAGGGGTGACCAGTGAATTTTTTCAGTATCCATTTTGCCCTCTGATTCTATAACATCAGGGCAGTTTTCCTTGATAATTTCATGGAAGATAGTATCTAGCCTATTTTTTTGATCATGGCTTTCAGGTAGCCCAATAATTTTTAAATTATTTCTCCTAGATCTATTTTCCAGGTCAGCAGTTTTTCCAGTGAGTTCTTTCACATCATCTTATATTTTTTTAAATTTTTGGTTTTGTTTACTACTTGGTTTAACTCATAGTCATTCTTTTCCCTGGACTCAATTCTCTCTTTCAATAAATTATTTTGTTCAGTGAGCTTTTGAACCTTCTCCTCCACTTGGCTAATTCTGCTTTTTGGACCTCTTTTTCCAATTGAGTTAGTCTCTTTTTAAAGCTGCTATTTTCCTCAGCGTTTTTTTGGTTCTCCTTTAGTAAGCTGCTAACTTGATATTTAAGGTCTTCTATTGCCTGAGCCAGGTTTAAGTCCCCTTTGGAGGGAGGGCCCTTGACTTCCTCTGGCAGTATGCCTTGTTATTCTTCATCCAAAGGGATGGGGGGAGACCCCTGTTCCCAAGAAAGTAACCTTCTATGGTCTTATTTTTTTCCCCCCTTTTCTGGGCATTTTCCCAGCCAGTTACTTGACTTCTGAATCAAGTCAAGACTCCACACCCACCTTGCCTCCAGATCTGCCCAGATAGTTCTTGGGGCTGAGATTCAAATGCTGTTTCCCAGCCTCAGGGCATTCAGCGGGGGCAGGGCTGCTATTCAGTGTGAGAATAAGTTCTGGTGCTCAGGTGGGGGCAGGGCCACCACATGGGGCTTAGTTCCCTCAGGGGATTTACATGGAGACCTTCAACAATGGATCTGAGCTCCTGCCTGATTTGGGAGCTCCTGTCTGCTGCTACCTCAGCTGCTGCCTCCGATGCTGCCTCTCAAGAGGGCCTGAGTTATGGAGACAACCTGCTCCCCTCTTGGCAAACAGAAAAGACCCTCTCACTGACCTTTGGCACCTGTGGGTGGAGGGACCTGCGCTGCCGCTGGAGATTCTGTCCCTGAAGCCTGCTCGGATCTGCTTTTCTCAGTACTGTGGCCAAGGCAGGGCTGGGCTCCGCCAGTGCGGTACAGACCTTTGGTGTCAGTTTTTCAGGTCTCTCTGGAACAGAAATCTCCTCCACTCTATTGTTCTGTGGCTTCTACTGCTCCAGAATTTGTTGGGAGTTCTTCTTTACAGGTATTTTATGGGCTGTGGGTTAGAAGCTAGCATATGTGTGTCTTTCTACTCTGCCATCTTGGCTCCTCCCCCGTGAAGGTAAATTTGAAACAAGTTGGAAACTGTTATAGGAATGAGAAGCAAAGAAGAGTCCCAGGTATTAAGTCTGAATGGGGAAGATGGTGGATTCGCAACAGAAAGAGTGGAATTGTATGAAGGATCAGGTTGGGGAGTGGGGGGATAAAAACCTTAATCTGAATACATTGAATTTGTGGTACAGATATGATACCTATTTGGAAGCATCCATCTGGACAGCTGAAGATGCAATAGTGGAAGTCAGGGGCCAGGTTCTGATTGGGTATATAGGTTGAGAGTCATCAGAACAGAGGAGGTCATTGAATACATGGAAGTTAATGAGATCCCATGAGAAAGGGTGTAGGGAAAGAAGTCAAGAGGGCCAAGAACAGAGCCTTTGGGCAACATAGACTTAGGGTATGAGACAAAGGAGAGTAAGAAGTGGTCAGAAAAATAGGAGAATCACCAGAAAGCAGTGTCATGGAAGCTAAGGGAGAGGAGAGCATGCCAAGGAGTGGTAATCAACTGTATCTTTTATTTCAGAAAAGTTAAGAAGTTTGGTACCAAAAACGAGTTTGTCTGTTAAAGAGACAGTAGAGACAAGGACAGAAGTCAGATTGGAGAGGATTTAAGAGTGGTTGTAAGGAAGTGGAGTCATTGAGAGCAGATTACCCTTTTCAGAGGTTTAGAAGTAAAGAAGAAGGAAAGGAACTGAGGGAAAGAATGACATCAGTTCTTTGAGAGAGAGGCTAGATCAGGGGAAATAATTTCTAGCAAAAGGAATGACTGAACACATATAGCATTGAAGGAGTAGTGCGGGAGATTTTAGAGCTAAGGACTATGGCAATGATTTATGGACATAGCTGTTGTTGTTCAGTTGTTCCAGTCATGTCTGACTTGACCCCATTTGGGGTTTTCTTGACAGAGATACTAGAGTACTTTGCTTTTTCATTCTCCACATGGACATAATAAGTAATGGAATCAAGGATACAAGTGAAAGGTTCACCTTGGCAAGAATGGGACCACTTTATCTGTGAAGACCAGAGAAAGAAATCTTGTGAGAGAGAGTGTGTGTGTGTGTATGTGTGTGTGTGACCAGACATGTGATTTCTTTGAAATAGAACACTGTACCAGACCAGTTCAGATCTGCACTGCTCTGCAACTTATGGTCTTAAAGCACGGCCTAGAATACTGAGAAGTTCAGTAATGGCTAGTATGTGCTAGAGACAAAACTAAAATCTAGTTCTTCCTGAATCTAAGGCTGGTCATTGTTTTAAATTCTTTTTTCCCCAATTAACAGGCATTTATTTGCTCTCCCTCTCACTTCCTGCTCCTCTTTATTGTTCAGGGAAAGGAAAGAGGCAAGAGTAAGCAGACTTGTAGCACATATATATATAGTCAAGTAAAACAGTATTAGCCGTGTATCTCATTTTGTACATTTAACTCATCGCCTATCTTTTCTGGAGGTAGAGAGTGTGTTTTATTATCAGTCCTCTGAAATCATTGTGCTGATTAGAGTTCATGTTTAGTCATTCTGTCATTGAATATTTATTAATTGCCTCCTATGTGCCAAGCTCTGTGCTAAGTACTGGAGAAGCATATCGAGGCAAAAGACAAGTCTCTGCTCTCAAGGAGATAGTCTAATGAGGGAGATAGCATACAAATAACTGTACACATAGAAAAATTGGAAATAATTAAGAGAGGGAAGGCACTTGAATTAAGGGGGATTGAGAAAGGCCAACCCCATGATTTGAGGGCTTTACTTGAGGGCTTTACTTCAGTACCGAGCTCTCCTTATGTGACCCTGTACTTCGCCTTGATTTTGTCAACAGAATTTTGTACACTTGTGCCCAAGGGTCGTGTAATGACCTAATGTCTCTGGCAAACAATGGACATCTAATATAAGAATGATGGAGAAGTATTGAATGGTCATGACTTTCTTTTAAAAGTCCAATGTTACATTTCCTAAAGGCATTTTTCTACGTCTCATAGTTAGGTGTGAATATCTACATTGAAGAAGTTACAACTATGTTCCAAATTAGTAAAGGTATAGTTTTTCCTGGGCTATGAACTTTATCTATCATCAGTAATGGTGTCTATCAGTCAGTTAAGCCAAATATATTAGAGAAAATGTCTTTGGGGGAATCTTTGAAAAATTATTTGGAAGAAAAAGACAATAAGTTGTTCATTCATCTGCCTTATTTTTGCCCCTTGAGAATACCTTGGTCCTGTAATGTTTTCTGACTTTTGAGTCTAAGTTGGCATCCATAATCCTTCAGTAAATAGACATAAGTAGTCCTTAAAGGATCAGCACTTTGCATGGTGACAATTTGCCTTTATGGCTACATCTTGCAAAAAACAAGCTTTTTTTCATCATCCTTTTACTTTTCAGTTAAAGTATTAGCTATTTCTTAGACTTCAATTTTGAGACAGAGAAATATAGTGAATAGGAATCTTGTAAGGAAAACCAGGGTTCAAGTCCAATCTCTAGCACATCTTAGCTGTGTGAATCTGGGAAAATTACTTAACTTTTCAGAAGTGTAGGCAACTCTCTTAAAATTGTGAATTGCAAAACAGATGGTAATCTGAATGGGTAGAGGAAGTTTCCTTTCTCTGGAGTTCCCAATGCCAATGAAATTACAGTTCTGTAAACCTTGAGAATAACTTGAAAATTTTGTGTGTATTAAGCAGGTTACATGGTGGAAGGCCAAGGGGGATTCATAGTTGTGATTATTTTGATGATCAGGGTCAGGTTGTGTCTTGGTCCCATGATGGATGCCTTGCAGTACTTTCAGTATGGAGCCAACAAACAGTTACTGGGGAAGAGCTCCCGTTATAAGAAGAGATTGTGACCTCTCCATAACCCCTGCTTCTACCCAGACATACAATTAATGCTCGTGTTCAAGTAGTTGTGCACACTTATACATATTGCAGAAAATAATTTTAAAGTATGGAGGAGAAGGAAAGAAGGAGTAGAATAAATACTTAGTGCTGTGTCCAGCACATATTAGTCATTTAATAAATGCTTTGACTTGACTTCAGGCATTATTTTTGTGAAAAGCATGAATGATTGGCATCAAAATAGTGTGAACTAGAAATAACATTGATACTGGGTTAAATGTGACCTTTTCAAAGATGAATTGGTCTTAGTTTTCTAGGTATGTACCATGACTTGGATCTGTAAAAACTGATAAAATAATTCTCTTATTTTTTCTTTTATTAATTTGATTTCAGGATGGAAATTGCATTCTTTAACAAGCAGATAATTTTCCTGATTTTATTTTACCTAGTCGATGAGTCCTATAACATATGGGTGGTTTGCCCTTGAGAGTAATCACTGGCTGATTTAAGGGTTACTAATGGCCACCACGTGTCCCATAATGAGCTTCCTGACTGAAAACATGCTAGGTCTGTTTCATTTGCTCTGCAAGAAACAATAGTTTTTCTATTCTGAAGATACTTACTGTAGAATGAGCAGGCACCACATAACTCAAAAATCCCTCAGGGAAGCATCCATTATTTGTGAAAAATGTCACCCAGCACTCTTAGAAATCCCTCGGCTTTGTCTTGTGGAACTACATTTGGTGCAGACGACCTTCAGCATTAGCTGAGGAAATTATACACTTTGATTTAATTCTCTGTTTAGTCCACCTGGCCTATACAATATAAAAAGGTATATTTTTCTTAGGGTTACTTCCACTGCTGAGGTTGTGATCCTCCATGTAGAATGACAAATTCAAACAGTTATAATAATTTCAAAGAACTCTAGTTTCAAAATGACCATTATTCCATAGCTTTATGGTTTTTTTTCTTCTCTGCAGGCACCATTCCCTTTGCAGCTCCCAATCATTACCATAGAATTATAAATACTTCTTTTTGCCTCATCCCTGGCCTATGTGTTTCCCAGACCATGCTATCCTTTCCTTAGTTTAGGAAACAGGAGGCTAAAATACAAGATCCCATATGGAAATAACTGTTGGGATAATTTGTTTTCCTTAGGGCAGCTCAAGGAGCAGAGCCTGGTCTGTGTAGCAGTGTTATCTGGTCTGTTTCTAGAAGTCCCTGGGACATGAAAAATAATGAATGTAGACTAAGGGGAGGCTCTCACCCAGACAGAGTATGTTCAGTTTGGACCCCAGCCACATAGTTTATGAACTGCCTACCTTTTCTTGCAGCTTGACCCTCACAATGCTATCCTCACTAGATCTCCTAGGCTTTACTCTTGGCTCCTCAAGGATAGTAGGAAATATCATCTAGCATCATCTGCTTCGCTGATGTTCAGTTAGATCTACTTTTTCCTCTTGGAAACTTGCCTCTTTCAAGTGATAACAATAGACCAAAACAGGCATTATGGTGTACTGCAAAGAAGGAAGCAGGAGATCTGTATTTGAATCCTGGTTCTGACACAAATTACTGCTTAACTATTGCCAAATCAGTCAACCAGTTAATAAACATTTATTAAGAACCTACCATATATATGCCAAGCCCTATGCTGAGCTCTGGGAATACAAAAAAACGCAAAAACAGACAAAAGGGGGGAAAAAGACGGTCTGCTCCTGAACTCCACCAGGAATTTATAGTTTAAATGGGAGAAGCCAACACGAAAGAGAACCTAAAGAGGGAGTGGTACTAAGGGACAGAGCATACTGATGTTCAGAAAATATGATTGGCCTGGGTGCCCTCCTTAAACAGAAATCAGTAGCTCTTCAATATCCAGCCTCTCTAATCAGAGGGAATGGGGCCTGGGGACAAGGAGTACTGATTGCTTAAACTCTGAACCTTAGCTTTCTTATCTATAAAATGAGTATAATCCTTCTTACACTACCTAATTTACACAGTTATCTTGAAAAATATGCCTTGCAAACAAACACACACTGTAAATGTCAATTCAGTTCAGTTCAAGGAATTGTTATTAAGTGTCTGCTTTTTTAAAAATTCGAATTGATTTATCTATTTTTAGTTTTCAACATTCATTTCCACAAGATTTTGAGTTCTAAATTTTCTCCCCATCTCTCCCCTCCACCCACCCCAAGACAGCATGCATTCTAATTACTACTTTCCTCAACCTGCCCTCCCTTTTATTTCACCCCTCCCTTCTCTTATCCCCATCCCCTCTATTTTCTTGGAGGGTAAGATAGTTTTCTATACCCCATTGCCTGTATATCCTATTTGCCAGTTGCATGTAAAAGCAATTTTTAACATTCGTTTTTAAAGCTTTGAGTTCCCACTTCTCTCCCTTCTTCCCTCCTCACTGAAAAGGCAAGCAATTCCATATGTTATACATGTGGAGTTATATAAAAGACTTCCATAAAAGTCATGTTGTGAAAGACTAACTATATTTCCCTCCATCCTACCCTGTCCCTTATTTATTCTATTCTCTCTTTTGATCCTATCTCTCTACAAAAGTTATTTAAATCTAATTATTCCATATTCCCATTTGCCCTCTCTTCTGTCATTTTCCACCACACTTACCTCTTTTTCCCCTTCTTTCCTGTAGTGTAAGATAGATTTTCATACCAAATTGAGTATGTGTGTTATTCCCTCCTTAAGCCAAATGTGATGAGAGTAAGGTTCACTTTTTCCCTTTTACCTCCCCTCCCTTCCCTTCCATTGAAAAAGTTTTTTTTTGTCTCTTTTATGTAAGAGAAATAATTTGCCCCATTCAATTTTTTCGTTTCTCCACCAAATATATTCCTCTCTCACCCATTAATTTTATTTTTTTAGATATCATCCCTTCCTATTCAGCTCACCCTGTGCCCTCTGTCTACATGTATATAATCCCTCCAACTATCTGAGTACTGAGAAAAGTCTCAAGAGTTATAAATATTATCTTTCCGTGTAGGAATATAAACAGTTCAGCTTTACTAAGTCCCTTATGATTTCTCTTTCCAGTTTATCTTTTCATGCTTCTCTTGATTCTTGTGCTTGAAAATCAAATTTTCTATTCAACTCTCTAGTCTTTTCATCAAGAATATTTGAAAGTCCTCTATTTCATTGAATGACTATTTTTCCCCCTGAAGTATTTATTATACTCAGTTTTGCTAGATAGATGATTCTTGGTTTTAATCCTAGTTCCTTTGACTTCTGGAATATCATATTCCAAGCCCTTCGATCCCTTAGTGTAGAAGTTGCTAGATCTTGTGTTATCCTGATTGTATTTCCACAATACTCAAATTGTTTCTTTCTGACTGCTTACAATATTTTCTCCTTGACCTGGAATTTGGCTACAGTATTCCTAGGAGTTTCTCTTTTTGGATCTCTTTCAGGCAGTGATCAGTGGATTCTTTCAATATTTATTTTATCTTCTGGTTCTAGAATATTAGACAGTTTTCCTTGATAATTTCATGAAAGATGATGTCTAGGCTCTTTTTTTGATCATGACTTTCAGGTAGTCCCATAATTTTTAAATTGTCTCTCCTGGATCTATTTTCCAGGTCAGTTGTTTTTCCAATGAGATATTTCACATTATCTTCCATTTTTTCATTCTTTTGGTTTTGTGATTTCTTGGTTTCTCATAAAGTCATTAGCGTCCATCTGTTCCATTCTAATTTTGAAAGAACTATTTTCTTCAATGAGCTTTTCCACCTCCTTCCACCTCCTTTTCCATTTGGCTAGTTCTGCTTTTGAAAGGATTCTTCTCCTCATTGACTTTTTGAACCTCTTTTGTCAATTGAGTTAGCCTATTTTTCAAGGTGTTATTTTCTTCAGCATTTTTTGGGGTCTCCTTTAGCAAGGTTTTGACCTGGTTTTCATGCTTTTCTTGCATCTCTCTCATTTCTCTTCCCAGTTTTTCATCCACCTCTCTAACTTGATTTTCAAACTTCTTTTTGAGTTCTTCCATGGCCTGAGCCCATTGAATATTTATTTTGGCTGTTTGGGATACAGAAGCCTTGACTTCTATGTCTTTTCCTGTTGGTAAGCATTGTCCTTCCTCATCCAAAAGGATGGGAGGAGATATTTGTTCACCAAGAAAGTAATCTTCTATGGTCTTATTTTTTTCCCCTTTTTTGGGCATTTTCCCAACCAGTTACTTGACTTTTGGGTCCTTTGTCAAGAGTAGGGTATACTCTGGGAATCTGTGAGATCTCAGTTTCTCCAAGGTGGCACAATCAAGTGTGTACTGGTCTGGAAGCAGAGAGGGATTTTATGCCTAGAATTTTAGCAATTATCTCTCCACAGCCACCTGGCTTCCAGTTCCCAAGTCAGCACTGGGGGTGATTTTCAGATAAGCTGGATGGGCAGTGCCTCCATTCAGTTTGAGACAAAGACCAGTTCAGCCAGTACCTCCATCCAGGGCAGAGACTCAGCTCTTCAATGCCCCCAGGGGTTTTTAAGCTCCAACAATGGAGCTTCTGTACTGGCTGCTGTGCAGGTTCGGTGGCTGCTGCCTGCTTCAGGAGCTATGGGAAGGCCCTTCTCCCTTCCTGGCCAGGTGATAAAACCCTGTCACTAACCTTTGATGCCTGTAGGTTGAGGGATCTGAGGACTTACTACTGTGACTGGAGATTCCGCCCCCGAGGTGTCCTCCTTCAGAACCTTATCTCTCTGCACTGCTTGGCCAAGGCTGGGCTGGTCTCTGCTCTCATCTCCACATCTGGCACAACCCATGTTTCAGTGGGCCTTTCAGGTCACCGTGGGCTGGAAATCTCCTCCACTCTGTTGTTCTCCACTTCTGCTGCTCCAAAATTTGTTGAGAGTCCTTCTCTACAGGTATATTGTGGGCTGTGGGAAGGACCCTGCATAAGTGTGTCTTTCTAGTCCGCCATCTTGGCTCCATCCCCTAGTCTATTTTTTACAGTGTTATTTTCTTCAGCATTTTTGGGGGTCTTCTTTATTTTCTTGGAGGAGCTTTGACTTTGTTGGCTTCTATTTGCTTGTTTTGGTCTTCCTTGTTACCAAAGTAAGATTCTATAGTCTGATTCTTTTTTCAATTTTTGCTCATTTCCCCAGCCATTTACTTGACTTTTGAGCTCTTTGTCAAGAAAAATCTCTGCTTCTAGTGGGTGTGTGTGGGTGTATGGTCAGGTGCTTGATTCTCCCACAATCTGTGGGCTTAGAGCTCCAGAAACAGTTGCTGTCTTCCACCCCTGCTGCTGCTGTGGCTGCTGCGGGTTCCTCTGCCCCCTTCCCCCTCTGCCACCCTGGGGTTGGGGCTAGACCGCTCCACTCTCCTGCAATGGTCCCACAAGCTTTTCCCACTGACCTTCCAATTTGTCCTTGACATTTTGGGGTCCTGGAGTCCAGAAATCGCCACAGGTATGAAAGATTCAGTCTCCCCAAGACCTGCTCAGGTCTCCCCTGTGCACTTGCGACCCACACTGGACTGTGCTCTGTTCCCTATGTGGTGTGATAGATACTTTCCAGCGACCTTCCAGGCTGTCTTGGACTAGAGATTTGCTTCACTCCATCATTCCATGAGTTCTGCAGCTCCAGAATTTGTTTAAAACCATTTTTTACAGGTTTTTGACTAGGCTTGGGGACAGCACTCTAGAGAGTGTGTGCTGTTACTCTGCCATTTTGGCTCTGCCCCCAAGTGTCTGCTTTTCTTAAGGTAGAGTGGAGTGGGAAGGAAAGATAAGTGCTTGTAAAAATCACTTGTACAAAAACAACAAAAACAATTAAAGGAATCAGGAAAGACTTGTTCTGGGAACTGGCACAGGAGCTTGACCATAAAGAAAACCAGGAATTCTAAGAAGCAGAGGCAAAGAAATAAGTATATTCTCACATGGGAATTTCTAATGAATATTACCAAACTAACCCTTATGTGTCCATTGGCATTAAATATAAAGCAGTCATAATGCAATTTTAAAAGAATCAAGAATGACTGTCAAATCTTAGAGCTTCTTCTCAACAGGAGTCTGCCATGCTCCTTTTATAAGAGTCCTTCCTCCTTCAAGCAGAATCCCTATGGCTAGTGTGCCTAAGATACCTCTTAGTCCTCCTTGGCTTCTCATCTTCTTCTCCTCTCTGAGTGAGGTATGTATAAATGACAACCAGAAGAAGATGGTTTGATTTTTCTGGGAGCTCTTCGTACTTCTTCTAGAGTTTAACCCATCTTCAGTCTTGAATCTCTGCCTTTTCTAACTACCCAGTTTTGATCAGGTTTCCTCCAGAGTTGTGCTTATCATTCAGTGATGGCTTTGGAGATGACAAATAGAATTTGTAGTGGTAATCAGAGAGAGATAGTGTGTAGAAGTGGATAGACAGCTGGCATTGGAGCCAAGAAGACCTGGGCTCAAATACCATCTCTGATTCATGTTAGTTTTATAACCCTGAGAATGACATGTAAACCTTTCAGCACCTCAGGTATCTCTGACTGTCACTTGCAGATCAGGGGCCCACCTGCATGAGTAGGAGTTTCCTTAAATGACAGTTTACTATACTAATTAAATCATAGTTTCAGTCCCTCTTCCTGTCATAATAGTTTGCAAAGTTCTCTTGTCTTGTGTTTATTTTGTGTAAACTTATATGTTTGTGTTTCCCACCAGAGAATATGAAATTGTTGTAGGCAAGAACTGTATCATTTTTACCTTGGTAACCACAGGGCCTAGCACATAGTTGACACGAGATGCTTCTTGCTTGGTAGACTGATTCAGGTTTGTGGTATATGGGACAAGAATTATCTCTGTTTTAGGGATTAGACAACTGCAGGGTTTCTGTATATCTAGAAGTTTGTAGGATCTGTTTAGCTGAAATAGGCTTGTGGTACAGAGTATAATTCCTACCTCTTATAGTTTGATCTATATCTTCCTCAAGAGTTTAGTCTTGTTCTATTTTGACTTCAGTTCTAACTGATTGACTGAGTAGTTCCACTTGAATCCTCTATGACTACCTCTCATAACTGCTATTACATTCAGAATCTGTCTGCTTCCCAGGCTCAAGTTTTGAGGAGATAGAAAAAAAGTGGTTTCAAATTGATCAAATAGGGACTTCTTTGTTTCTTCTTGCCACCTTATCAGAGTCTTTTAACTTGGGATCTGGAAATATTGGGACAGGACTTAAATCCTGAAGAAGATCTGAAGGTTAGAAAACTGGGCAGGCAAATCCTAATTAATGTAATATTTAAACATTACACAATAAGGAAATATAGTTTCCATTAATTGGAGAGCGATGCTTTGAATAGTAGCCAATTACTGTTATGTTAATTATAAACATTGATTTTATAATATGTTCTTAAAAGAACATTCAAGATGAATAATAACTAAATTAGAATAAGCTGAGAAAGTGGACATAGTTTAGCAATCCAAGAGGAACTTTTGAGGCAGCAAAGATGTGAGCAACAAGGAAAACTAGACATTTTCTCTGAGCCTGATGACCTCTCAGACCTCTTCAAAACAGAAATTATGTACCAAAGATAAAGCAACTTAAACTGTCTCCATGTTCAAGAATATCCAGAATTCAAATGAATGTAATTAATTCCCCACCCCACCCCCAAAAAATTCAAAGACAACTTGAATTTTTATGGAATTATTATTGGAATGACAAGTATTATATCCAAAGATAATTCCAAGTTTGGAACAAAGAATTAACAAGTGATGTTTATACAGAAACCAGAAAATTGGAAATCATACACTCCATGTTGTTTATCACTAGAAGAAGAAAATCTGTTGTGACAAAATACCACATGTGTATTAGCATTAGTCATCTCTTTAAAATTAGCCAAGAATTAATTAGTTTCTCAATTGATATGTGATCTCTAGTCATATATAAAGTAATAATAAGTATTAATTGCATGAAGTAATGACTACCTTTCTCAAACTTAGAATTTGAAATGGCATCATGTCAAGTGGATTCACATGTTAAGGTCAGGAAGTACTGTTAGTATATTTGTCCATCAGGAACACCAGGAGCTCTTATGACCTGTGTGCATTTAAATTCTTAATTAGTAAGCAGAAGTAGAGCAGGATGGCAAATTAAAATTAAACATTAGTCTAAGTTGTCAAAGAAAAACTTGAAGACATGAAAGATGTCTTTTAAAATGTTTATTTCAAAATGTGAATTATTCCAGTTGATAGTTCAAGCTTTTTCCTGACCATTTTTCCACATTGTTGTTAAAGGAATCACACCAGTTCTGAATTCCTCAGCCTGAATATTGGCACCCTCTACAGTGTGACCCTAATATTTGTTTTCTGCCTGATCTCCTACTAATACTATAACAACAACAGGTCATTGTTTACAGAGTGCTTTTTTCATAACAACCCTGTGACATAGGAGATGGTATTATCCTCATTTTACCAGTGAGGAGATTGAGGGTAAATGACTTGCCTGTGTTTATTGGACTATTGTAATGGAGCCAGGATTCACATCCTGTTCTTTTGGATCCAAATTGACTCTTTATTATGCTCACAAGGTCATTAAAGTCCCCCACATATGCCCTGCATGTCATCCTCTCAGTTTTTTATCATGCTATTTCATCTACCTGGAATCTCCTTGCCCATCTCTCCCACACTTCAAGGCTCATCTCAGATTAAACTTCCTCAGTGCCTTATTTGATCTGCCCACACAGCTATTGTAACCTATATAATCTATCCCTCCTATAAATCCCAATGCACTTAACATGTCCCTCCCTTTTTGTATGCATCATAGTCATAGTCAGAGTAGGAATTTATATACTTGTCTTATTCTCTTAGGGTTTAAGCTTCTGGAGAGCAGACAATTCCTTTACCTATCTTTGTATCCCCTATAACACATATTATAACCTTTTATATGGAACAAGTTCTTGAATTTTAGTAAAGTACACTTAACAGCTTTTAAAACTATATTTCTCTGGGTTGATAAGTCTCTTGTCCTTCAAGGTCTCTTATCTGTTGTGGGTGTGTTCTCTCATGCTTATGGAAATCTTTTTTCTTGGCCTTCTTTTAAATAATTGACTCCATTGTTGATGAACTTGGAATTCATGATTTGGCCTTTTAAGTGAGATGAATACAGCAAGGTCAGTGGGAACTTAGGGAGTCTTTTGCGCAGTACTTTGTCACCTCCTTACTAGATGAATTTGGTAGAATATCCACTTCTAGGCCAGAAGACCCTAATGTGTAGGAATACTCAGTAATTTGTCTATAAAGAGAGGTTTTTTCTGAGTGCTAAAATGTCAAAAGAGTTTAATTTGTTCTGATGTTACAAAATGCTACAAAGTTACAACTACATGTGTGCATGTGTATGCATATATGTATACATTTTATTTTATAGGTATGTATATATTTGGTTAAATCTTGGTATTCTCCAGCTTTTATAATTAACTCTGTACTTTGGGAGTTTAGGGAGATTTTGAAGAGGTTATAAAAATAAAAACAATATTTGAGACATTCAGTGAATTTAAAATGGAATAGGTATATAAGATTGCTATAAAAAGATAACATTTGTTAACAATCATAAGGATCTGTACATCCTGTCCAAATAATTATCATGGACAATTGTAATCTTAGAGAATTCTCAATGTTGTCTTCAGAATATATAGTAATTTCTTTAAAATCTCTTCAATGGTAGAAAATTTTTATCTTTTGAGGGTGGATTGAATTTTTGGAAACAGTCAAAAGTCATTTGGATCCATACTGCCTCAATGGATTGGGTGATAAAGCTTGTTCACTAACAAGGGTGAGTATGAAACTAACTTTCTGATTTAACTCATGAACTGACTCTGAAGACAACTCTGAATTAGGGGAATTTAAGAATGTTTTGAGTAATGAGAGCATCATTTGAATAAGTGAAAGGTCACTACTTTGAAGGATAACATTATTTTGGATGGATATATTCTACCATGTGTCTAAAATTTTTCTCACTTGAATATGAAGAATCCAGAGAAGCATAGGAAGACATGAACTGAAAGAGAGTGAAATGAGCTGAATAAGTGAAACAGTGGACACAATAGCAACACTTACTATTGGAAATAACAGTGTACAGAAAACGGTACTATGTGATTTTAGTGACCAAGCTTGACCCTGAGAGAGAGATAAGAAAAAAGACCCTTTCTTTGCTGAAATGGAAGCTAATGGATGGTGAACATGGCGTATTTTTTCAGACTTGGTTGACATACTGGTTAGTTTTGCTGAACTGCTTTCTCCTTTTAAAAATTTTTATTAGGCAGAGTTGATATGATTAGAAATGGAAGTGCTATTAAAAAAGTATCAATTAAAATTTAAAAAAGTAATCTTGATTTATAATATTTAATCAAAAGATTTTCTTAACTGTATAAATTATGATTATTATTTGGGGATAAAGCTGTATAATCCTTATAACTAACATGTTACATAACTTTCTATAACATAGTTATATAACAGTTCATAATATTTTACCTTTATAATATGATTTGTATAGATTATTTGACCATTTGCTCATTTGGTGTATTTTGCAGCTGGTAATGAGCAACCCTCAGCTGCAGTTTCTTTCAACTGTGTTCTAGAAGCCTGGAATCATGGGAGCTTGTCCTGTGTGATTTGGGGAGTACTCCAGCTATACTTTCATTGATGAGTCTTTCACACCTATCATTGGTAGCCCATAACCATAACCTATGTCTCTGAACTCCCAGCCCCAAGTTATTCCTATTGAATTGTGTTGCTGCTAAATATGGCATGAATTATTGTACAGTTATTTTCTATTTATTTTTTTCTATTTTTTTAATAAAAATTTATTTATTTAACTTTTTACATTCATTTTCACAAAATTTTGGGTTCCAAATTTTCTCCCCTTTTATCCCCTCTCCCCACCCCAATACACCAAGCATTCTAATTTTCCCTATCACCAATCTGCCCTCTCTTCTATCATCCCTCCCTTCTCTTCTCCCCATCTTCTCTTTTGTCCTGTAGGACCAGATGACTTTCTATTCCCCATTAACTGTATGTCTTATTTCCTAGTTGCAAGAACAATACTCAACAGTTGTTCCTAAAACTTTGAGTTCCAAATTCTCCCCATCCCTCCCTCTCCACCCATTCCCTTTGGGAAGGCAGGCAATTCAATATAGGCCATATCTGTGTAGTTTTGCAAATGACTTCGATAACAGTCGTGTTGTGTAAGACTAACTGTATTTCCCTCCATCCTATCCTGCCCCCCATTGTTTCTATTCTGTCTTTTGATCCTGTCCCTCCCCAAGTGTTGACTTCAAATTGCTCCCTCCTCCCATTGCCCTCCCTTCCATCATCCCCCCCCTTGCTTATCTCCTTCTCCGCCACTTTCCTATATTGTAAGATAGGTTTTCATACCAAAATGAGTGTGCATTTTATTCCTTCCTTTAGTTGAATGTGATGAGGGTAAACTTCTTGTTTTTTTTCTCAGCTCTCCTCTTTTTCCCTCCACTAAAAAGTCTCCTGCTTGCCTCTTGAATGAGATATAATTTACCCCATTCCATTTCACCCTCTACATTTCTCCCACTACATTTCTCTCTCACCATTTACCTTAATTTCTTTTAAGATATGGTCCCACCCTATTCAATTCACTCTGTGCTCTCTGTCTCTGTATGTGTGTGTATGTGTGTGTGTGTGAGATCCCACCAACTACCCAGATACTTAAAAGTTTTAAGAGTTACAAATATCGTCTTTCCATGTAGGAATGTAAACAGTTCACTTTTGGTAAGTCCCTTATGACTTCTCTTTGCTGTTTACTTTTTCATGCTTCTTCTCATTCTTGTGTTTGAAAGTCAAATTTTCTTTTCAGCTCTAGTCTTTTCATCAAGAATGCTTGAAAGTCCTCTGTTTCATTGAAAGACCATATTTTCCCCTGAAGTATTATACTCAGTTTTGCTGGGTAGGTGATTCTTGGTTTGAGTCCTAGTTCCTTTGACTTCTGGAATATCCTATTCCACTCCCTTCGATCCCTTAATGTAGAAGCTGCTAGATCTTGAGTTATCCTGATTGTATTTCCACAATACTGGAATTATTTCTTTCTAGCTGCCTGCAATATTTTCTCCTTGACTTGGGAATTCTGGAATTTGGCCACAATGTTCCTAGGAGTTTCTCTTTTTGGATCTCTTTCAGGCAGTGATCGATGGATTCTTTCAATACTTATTATGCCCTCTGGTTGTAGAATCTCAGGGCAGTTTTCCTCGATAATTTCATGAAAGATGATGTCTAGGCTCTTTTTTTGATCATGAGTTTCAGGTAGTCCCATAATTTTTAAATTGTCTCTCCTGGATCTATTTTCCAGGTCCATTGTTTTTCCAATGAGATATTTCACATTCTCTTCCATTTTTTCATTCTTTTGGTTTTGTTTTGTGATTTCTTGGCTTCTCTTAAAGGCATTCGCACCCATCTGATCCATTCTAATTTTGAGAGAACTATTTTCTTCAGTGAGCTTTTGAACCTCTTTTTCCATTTGGCTCATTCTGCTTTTGAAAGCATTCTTCTCCTCATTGGCTTTTTGAACCTCTTTTGCCAATTGAGTGAGCCTATTTTTCAAGGTGTTAATTTTCTTCAGCATTTTTTTGGGTCTCCTTTACCAAGGTATTGACCCGTTTTTCATGCTTTTCTTGCATCTCTCTCATTTCTCTTCCCAGTTTTTCCTCCACCTCTCTAACTTGCATTTCAAAATCCTTTTTGAGCTCTTCTAAGGCCTGAGCCCACCGGACATCCCCCTGGGATGTCTGGGATACAGAGGCCCTGACCTCCACGTCTTTCCCTGATGGTAAGAATATTTCCTCGTCATCAGAATTGAAAGGCGAGAACATTTGCACCCCCTCAAAGAAGCTCTCTATAGTCTTATTTTTCTTCCCTTTTCTGGGCATTTTCCCAGCCAGTTACTTGACTTCTGAGATTCCTGTCCACCCCTGCCTAGATCCGCCCAGCTAGTGCTTGGGGTCTGAGATTCAAATGCTGCTTCCCAGTCTCAGGGCTTTCCGCAGTGGGAGCAGCTGCTATTCAATGTGAGCTTAAGTTCTGGTGCTTGGGTGGGGGCAGGGCCGCCTCCCAGGCTCAGTTCCCTCAGGGGCTTTATGCAGAGACCTTCAGTAATGGAGCAGGTTGGGGCAGGGTCTTCTCCTAGGCTCAGCTCCCTCGGGGGTTTATGCGGAGACCTGAACTTCTGCCTGCCTGCTCGGGGAGTCCTGGGCTGGCGCCGCTACCTCTGCTGCTGCTGCCTCTGCCGCTGACTCCCGAGGGGCCCCGAACCACGGAGACACCCCGCTCTCCTCTGGGCCAGCCCAGAAGTCTCTCTCACTGACCTGTAGCATCTGTAGGCGGAGGGACCTTCCCGGCCCCCAGAGATTCCATCCCTGAAGCCTGCTCAGATAAACTCGTCTGGGGCCGTGGCCAGGGCAGCTCAGGGGTGGACTCCACTTTCCAGGGCACGACGGACCCTGGGGACTGCTCTCCAGGGCTCTCTGGAACAGAGATCTTTTCCACTGTGTTTCTGCATGCCTTGCAGTGATCCAGAATTTGTGGGGAGTTCTTCTTGCAGGAAATATATGGGCTGTGGGTTTGGAGCTAGCATATGTGAGTCTTTCTACTCTGCCATCTTGGCTCCACCCCCCAGTTATTTTCTATTTAAATGTGATTCTCATTTTTAAAACCTTCATTTCACAAGGATTCATGACATTTATAGCAGCTAATAATGTAGGTACCACTAGTAAATGAAGTCTAAGTTCATTTTAAATGTGATTTATTGGAATTGAATAGCATAATTATAAATACATGACCTTTTCTTAACTATTCAAACTACTATTCAGTGAAAGCTGCAGTATATTTTAATATGTTTAATAAAGGCAGCTAGATGGCATAGTAGAGAGTTCTGGGCCCGGAGTGAGGAAAACTTGAATTCAGATCTGGCCTCAGAAACTTACTGGCTGCTGATCAGGGCAAATCATTTAACCTCTGTTTGTCTCAGTTTCTTCACCTGTGAAATAGGGATAATACTTGTACCTGCTTCCCAAGGATGTCATGAGGATCAGATGAGATTCTGTAAAGTGCTTACTTATCACAGTACCTGGCATGGCAGGTGCTTACTATAGGTTTGTTTCCTTCCTTATTCCCTTAATAGAAGAACAGAAAAAAATGTGTGTGTGTGTGTGTGTTTTAAGTTACTAGTACAGTCTGTGTCAGCAGGCCAAGATATAAGAATGGATAGTATTTATATAGTGTTTTAAGACTTTCAAAACATATTACAAATATTCTCTAATTGGATTCTCACAGCACCCTGGGAGGTAGATGCTATTATTATCCCTGTTTTACAGTTGAGGAAACAGAGTCAAGCAGAGGTTACCTACGTGGCCCAGGATTACAAAGATAGTAAGTGTCTAAGACTGGATTTGAAATGGGGTCTTTCTGATGCTAGGCCCAGTGCTCATTCTGCTGTTCCACCTAGCAACAGTACATGTATTAGTAACTGAACAGTGCTTTTAAGCACTTGGATTGAGAGCCAAGAAAAGAATTATAGCTACTTAAATATTGTAGGAAAGCCATTCTGTATGAAGCACTGTGCTGGAGAGAGAACAGGATTAAGAAGATGAAATATTATTCTTACATGAGGAGAGTTTATAATCTAGCTTAGGGAGATATTTTTGTGCATAAATTTCTATAGTAAGAAGTAATATGTGACTCTCATAAGAGTAGAACCAATGAAGAGTTCTATGAGTTTAGTGGCAATAGTTTTAAGGTTTATAAAAGCACTTTACAGTCATCTCATTTGATTCTCACAACAGCTGTTGGAGACAGGTGTTATTATTATCCCCATATTTACAAATGAGGAAACTGAGGCAAGCATTCTTGCTCAGTGTCACACGACTAATCATTTTCTCTGGTAGAATTTGAATTCAGATCTTATTTACTCCAAAGTCAAGCACTCTATCCACTCTGCCACCTAACTACTTCAGTTGGTGGGAGAGATTGCCTCTGGCCAGAATGATCAAGAAATATTTCATGGAGAAATTGATCATTTGGGCCGAGAAAGATGGGTAGGATTTCAACAGGCCTGGAGAGAAATCCAAATGGAATGAAGTACATAAGCAAGGACACCCAGGCAGGAATGTGCTAGTCATGAAATGGGAATCAAAAATTGATTTGATTTATCTGTAACATAGAATATATGTGAAAAAAGAATAAGTCTGGAGAGGTAGCTTCGGACAAATTTTTTGAGGAGAACCTTGAATGCCAAACAAATTAGATAGGTGTAATTTATGAAATATGCAAAAAAATAAATATTATATATAATATGTCTAATACAAAATGATCATTTGTCTTACTTTTATGTCATCATATTTTAGATATTATTCTTAAAATTCTCTTTGTGGGAAATTATGTTTTTACCCACAAATAGCTATTTCTGAAACTCAATATTAGGTTGTTTTAGTATTTTTTTGAGATCAAGTTACCACTCCCAAAGCAGGCCTCTGGTGTCATACAGGTCACATCTATTGCCGTGATTTTGAAGGGATAGCCTACTTCTTTTTTATCATCTTTAAAAATAAATTTTATCAATGATTTTATTTTGACAATGCAGTCATTTCTGGATATTATCACCACCACAACCACCAGCAACAGTTGTCCCCAGAATTAAGCCCTCCATATAACAAAGGAAAAAAGTAAACACAAACAATCAAAGCAGTAGCTATTTCTGAAAACATATGTGAAGTTCTCCTCTTGTAGTCTACCCCCTGATCTTCTGAGAACAGAGAGGAATATTTTATTACTCTTTAACTTGGCACTTACTGGTTTGTTGTTATTTTAAAGTTCAACGTCTTTTTACTGATCTTTTCATTTATAGTATTATAGCAATATATAATACTTCTGGGCTACTTAACATGTTTTTATTAAATTATAATTTTGTTCTATTGAAAACTGCCCAAAGTAAGTGGGAAGTACTTTGTAATTCTTAAATCCAAAATGGTTTTTGTTGAAAAGGAATTCTTTTTAGTAATAGTAAACCTGTCATAAATTACATAAAATTCCTTATAGCTGTGTGTGTAAAAACTGTCTTGCTTCTATTGAATTTTTTTGCAGTTCACATTCAGTCATTCTTATGAATTCCTAAAATATCTATGGCTCATAGAAATGACAAGCCACCTAACTTGCTGTCAGTTTGTTGACATTATTTAAATTAAATGTATGTAACATTTATTAAGTCCCAACTATGTGTGCAATATACTGTAATATGTGCTGAGTGTGCAAAAACAAAATAAAATGTAGACTCTTCCCTCTAAAGAGTGATTTAGTGTGAGACAAAGAAATCACTTTACAAGAGGAAATTATAAAAATTTTCAAAGACTCGAGGAAATATTGAATTAATGTACTTAGTGGGTTTGTTTTTTGTGGGGTTTTTTTTTGACTCACCAAACTTGCTGATTGATAGATTATAAAACACTTTCTGTAGCATGTGGCATATAGTAGGTGCTATCTTAGTAGGTGATTATCCTTTCCCTTCCCTGCTGGCCATTTTTACTGTTTAGAATTTTTCTTAATCACAGTGATTCTTATAGTCAGAGAAGCATGTAAGATGTATGTCTGCATATATATGAATGTACATATCAAAAAGTCCTTTTCTTCTAGTCTACTGTCTTGAAGTTTTATTCTTTTTTCCTCCAGTATATGGACAGTAAGATTCCATGTACATTTTCAAATAAAGAACGATAATTATTCAAAAGCAGTTCAAACAGACAAGTATATTAATAAATATTTTTCACTGCAACATAACTGAATGTGTTTTTAGTCTGCTGTATATTTTGGCAATTGTTTCATTTGAATTTAGCAAGCCTTCTAGTTTCTGCCAGAGTAGGTAGAGAATATCCTTTGACTGCTGTCATCTTTTCTGGGGTTGAGATGAGGAAGAGAGATCTTAATACAGCAGTATGCCATCATTTCATTGCTGGAGTGAAGGGTCGGTGAAAATTGCTACTAGAGGGAAATGGTTATAGAAAAAAAGAATGGACACTTAAAAAGCTATGATCTCTACCTTTTAGTATAAGAAAAAAAAGATGGATTGGACAAATTTAAACTCTGAAATAGGTGTCCCTGTGGCTTTGTTTTAGTCATTAGTGATAATGACATAGTCAGAGGTAGTGAATTTTATGATTACATAGAATTTTGTAGCTAAAAATGTGTTGAGTATCAAGAAAGGAATATGTATTGCTTAATTTATATGACTGCTTAGGAGTAGGTAATGGTGCTATTTTTATTAGGTTCCACATAGATAACTTGCAGTTAAACATTCTAAAGCTAGAGGAGTCTAAAAAAAAGGGTATTATTTATTTGTTAGAAATAAATTCAAATAAAACTGTTAGCTCACTCTGCTATATAGAGAATCCTGAGAAGACAGATATTTGGGACCTAAAATAACCTTACTATTGACCTAATTCAGTTGAACTGCCGAATGACCTCTTTATTTGATGGCGAGAAAGGAAAGAAGGAAAGAAGAAAGGAAGACAAAAAAGGGATTCTGTGAACTTGAGTTTATAGCAATTGCAGGAGTGAGTACACATCCACACATTCTTACAAAGTCAGAGAGACCTGAAGTTTGAATTTAGTTTGGGAAGAATAAAGGGCTAAGCAACTACATTCTTCTGCTCTCTGATTTGTCAGTATTTTTCCAGCAGATTCAAATTACTTGGTTTGGACAAAGTCCATAATATGCATTGTAAATGTGGAACTATTTCTAAGTAAACATTTTCTTCTTTGTTCCACATTTTCAGTCCAGGTACTTAGGGTGATTTACTTAATGGCATTTTAAAAAAACAGGTAAATAAGAAAGATGGGAGTTGTTATTGGTTATTTCTTTTCATACACAGACAATGTTTCTCATCAGTTGAATTTAAGGGACCATGTTTGGAATCAGATGATTGAGTTTTTTTGACACTGGAATTCAGGGTTGAAATTAATTTGTTATCTACCATAAACATCCTAGTAAGCATGCCTTAGTCTGTAAATCATGAACATATGTCTCCTTAGAACATATGTCTCCCTTGAGAACTTTATCCAATAGTTTATTACATGTGGATTTTTATTACACACATTGCTTATTGTATGATTGTTTGGACCTATGATATTAGCAGTATAAAGAATTCCCTGAATAGGAAAAATCTATAACTCAAAAGCTGTGCAACTCTTATATAACTTTTAGTCTTAAAGTTTCCTGAGAGTACTGAAAGGTGGTGATTTGCCCAGGGTCACACAGGACTTGATCCCAAGTTTTTTGGACTCCAAGATCAGTTCTCTATTCACTATGCAAAGCTGCCACCTCTCCCATGATTGAAAATTGCATTGGCATTTCAGGTTAGGAAATGGACATCTCATGAGGTTTCAGGACATCTCAAGTGGCAGGAAAAAAGTATATTTAATTTTATAGTTCTACTGGTTATAGAATTGATATTTTAGTGGTCACAGGACCTGTAATAAATGAAGTGAAGGAATTAAAAAGCATTTATTAGCTAAAAACATTGAAGATAAAAATAGAAAAAAAGAGAATCTCTGCTCCCAAGGAGCACCTGTGGGTATTAGAGGAGATGGTACATAAAAGAAAGTTCAGCTATGGGGCATATGAAAAGGCCAGAAAGTCTCAAGGGCTCAACAATAGGGAAGATGGAAAAGGCCCCAAGACCTTAAATTACTTAAATAGTTAGGATGATCAGGGAATGCAGATGGTGAGGCCTAGAAGATTTTAGGAGAGGCCTTATGATAAGGCCTAGTATGGTTCCCCCAACTCCTCAGAAAGAAAGGGATTGTTGACTGTCTTTTCTTTCAAACTCTGTGATTAGTCAAAAAGTTCATACAAGGAAGTATGTTTGGGATATCCCAAACCCCCACAGTAGTGGTCTTTATTGCTAGGCCAAACTGAGTGGGTTCTCGGATAGCCCAGACTGGTAGAAGGGGAAAGGCAAAAGATAGGGTCCATCTGCGATGTTGGCTTTTCCTGATTCCTGACCATCAAAATGGGTTTTGGGACAGCCTGGGCAGGGGAGGGGGTGGGGCATGGCCAAAACTAAAAGGGGAGGGAGAGGATTGCTCCTCGTGGTAGTTGCAGCCCTTTCCTTCACTAGGAATTCCTGGGCTCTATTAAGGAAGAAGGCCAAGGAGTTAGGGAGCCTTCAGTGGAGGTTAAAATTTCTAGTCAAAAGAGCATGTATTTCTTAAGGTTTCAGTGTATAAGATCTCATGCTCATTGCTGTGTCTAATTTGGTAGATAAACCTTGTTTAAAATGTTAATATAGTGATTAGTGATGAGCATCAGAAACTTTAGCTTAAATGATTTTCACATACTTTTCTGGGTGGCATTATTTTACCATTCTCCTCCTTGCCCAAAACTGTCTAATAATAATAATAACCAGCATTTATATAGCATCTCCTATGTGCCAGCCATTGTGCTAAACTCTGGGAATACAAGGAGAGAGAAGAGAGTCCCTGCCCTCAAGAGGCTTACAGTCTACTGGAAGAGACCACATGTAAAAAACTATCTTCACGTTAGCCGGAGACAGGATAAATTTGTGGTAATTAACAGAGGGAAGGTACATACATTCAGAGGGATCAGAAAAGGCTTCCTTTAGAAACTAAGAAGCCAGGAGATGGAGACAAGGAGGGAAAGCATTCCAAACATGGGAGACAGCCAGTGAAAATGCCCAGAGTCAAGCAATGAATTGTCCCATGCAAGGAAAAGCAAAATAGCCATGAGGCCAGTGTCACAGGATCACAGAATATGTCATGGTAAGGAGATATTCGAAGATGGCAAAGATAGGAGAAAATCTCATTGTTAAAGTCTTTGAATGCCAAGCAGAGCATTTTGTATTTGTTCCTGAAGGTGATCTGGAGCTAGTGAAATTTACTAGGTTAGCAAGGATATATGGATATCCCTGCATTATAGGAAAATTGGTTGACTAGCTTAATGGAAGATGGACTGGAGTAGAGGGAGACTTGAGTCAGAGAAGCAAGAGATAAAAACTTTCTTGATGAGTTCTCTCTAGAATGATGTAGACTATCCCTAGAAGAATAATGACAGAATTTAATTGACTGTGTTGTGTGGAAGACAGTGTAAAGTCTAGCAGTAACGTCGGATTAGCCAGGTCACCTGAAATGAGTGGCTATAGACAAATACTGAATATGATCTTAGCAAGGTATAATGGGTTGAATATTAAAATGGTAGTCAGGAAGACCTGGGTTCCAGACCTAACTTTTCCTGTTACCAGCTGTGTGCATCTGGGCAAATCCACTTGATCTCTCTGATCCACAAGTTCTCCACATGGAAAATGGAGTTCGTAGCAATAGCAGTGACCTCACAGCATTGCTCTGTGTCTCAAATGAGATAACATGTGAAGCCTTTTACAATTCAAATTATTAGTATGTTAAGGGGACCAGTCTTCAGAGCATGTGCAGTGTCTTCTGCCTGTTGTCCGTTTATTACATAGTAGGGGGAGGGGGAAATACTTTTAATCAACTGCTGAATTGGAACAGAAGTACAAATACATTCCCTCCCTCCCCTAAACCAGAGCACACTTTCCCCCTACTCCCTCATTCAGGTTTGATCTCTGGCAGACAGTTCTTGGCTCTTCAACCTTTGGAAACTCACAAGGTCATAGACTAGTCTAATTGGTCTCCTCCACGGATTCACCTAATAATGAAACACAATAGAAGGTAAACCAGTCACTCCACTTAACACAGTGATATATTGACCTGGGTAAGAAGAGCCCCACCCCCTACCCAGAGGCCCCCGGCAGTTCTGACCTCACTGACCATCAGAGAAGAAAGAGTTTGAATTTCTCCACTGGGTCTTTTTGATTCACTTTGAATTCTTACTCAGCAGCCAATTAAAAGTCTTCACTCACTCTTCAAGAAGTGAACTGGAGACAGTCGTGGGATAGCAGCGTGTGCTCTGAATGGAAGGCATGGCCCTTCCCTTTTACATCATCATACTCGCTTCTAGACTCAGACCCACTCAGTCTCCCCACCCCACACATTGGCTGGTAGGAGGCGGAGATCACTATGAGTTCTCTGAGATCTGCACTCCATTAACCATTCCCCTGTGTTGCATAGTTATTGTTATATTATTATAATGAAAACAGCAGTAAGAAGAGGGCTTTTTTCTCACCATTTTAATAAAATATTGTAGCCTCTTTGGAAACGCATAATGGATCTATGGTTTCTTTATCTCATATCAGTTATCCTATTTGATACTTGTTAAAAGACTTGCAACATAATGAAAGGCAAGTAAATTGAAATATTGAATTGTTAAATAAAGAAAATGTTAGATGGACTTGGTTAGAAACTGAGAGTAAAGCAGGAAAAGGTGTCAGCCACTATTACAAATTAAAGTTGCTTGCCTTGCCTTTAATGACTCACTGTCTCCAGAGCCAGATTTCACGTGCCTCTTGGTGATATCTCCTGCCATTGCTTTGAATCCCCTATATACACCTTTGAGGGCCAGTGACTAGCACTCCAGTTTTATTTAAACACAATATCTCTTACCTTTTATAAAGGAATATTTACTTTGTAGATATAGCAATAACAAATATACAGATATTTCCCCCACATCTCAGGAGCATGCTTTCCTACACTACTTCAGTCTCTGATGAGAGTGGCTCTCTCTTAGCACAATTTCTACATAACCTTGGCCTTACCAAGTTCCAAAACAGCTGCTTGGTAAGTGCTTGTCATAGCTGACCTACTGTAGCTTCCAAAGGCCCCTCCCTAAGGTCACTCTGTGCTCCTTGGGACATTACAATTAGGCTGGCTGCAAAACTCAACATGGGTACTATTTCCAAGATTCCTGTGTCTCGCACTTCCAACCTCCAGATGAATTTCCTTTTCTGAAAAGAGAAAAGAATAAATGCAGAGGCTAATGATGCCCATTTTTCAGGGCCACATGACTTCAGAAAGGAGAGGGCTCCAAGATCTCCCCCTTTATATCCTACACTTTCACCAGACACTAAGCAGAGGAAGTCCAACAATGAACAGAGCAGCCAAAAATACTGAGGCAGGAGAGGTGGTGAAAGGCTTTTTGGATGCAGAGCTTGCCATTCACCACATGATTAGTAGATCAGAACTACTTATTGAATGTCTACATATACTCCACATTCTCTCCAAGGTACTTCTATTCCAGGACATCATGACTGTCCCAGAAGCAAACTTACTTAGCTTCTCCACACAGGAATATTCTATCAGACAATGAAACTGATACGCTGTGCATGGGCCAAGCCCCCATTGCAATAGCAATGCAAGAAATAAGTGCCTTGTTAAATCTGGGTAACAAGCTGTATATTACAGAATTGGCACTTATGTGTGTATTCTGTTGTGGCATTGAGGATTACAGTATCTGTGTACATAGAGGATTCAGGACCTTCATGGAGTGATTTCTGTAAGAGAGGAATTTAATCGGGGCATTCATGACATCACACAGGATATGTAAATCTTATTTTGTAGTTAAACTATAAATTAGCCTTTTTAGTAAAAGGATAAAAATGTATGTTGTAAGAAAGGACATTGTGAGAATTTAGCCTCTCTATATCACAAAGGCATCTACTGTGGCTGTAATTGATGCCTATGGCAATTGTTGATACCCTGACTATATTAACTTTCTATGCCCTTTAGCAGGATTAGAAAGTATTTCTGGTCCTTGTTAAGCTGTCTATTATCATGACATCATAAATATACTCATTTAGAATGGATGATTTGCTGTTCCAATGCCTACAAGCCCTTTTAAATAAATTATTTTCTACTATTCCAAGAATTAATATTGCCATAATTATGCATAAAGCAATAACATGCAATTAAAGTGGCCTTCACAGTTGTTTGAGGGGGAAGAATGTATTAAGAAAATATTACTTGCTTCTTCTGAAAATACAAGTGAAAAAAATGAAAGGAGGGGGCTAGGAAAAGAATATTCAGTGACTAGGGGGATGCAGGAGTGCTACATAATATTAAACTCTCCATATCTAGGTCACCAGTATAAATCTACGCCAGGTCAGTACTAACATTAAAATTATTTCTATTTTTTGCTGTCTCTGTTTGCAAGTTGAGATGATATCCTGAATGTGGCACACAGAATAGATGTCTCTATGAACATTGCTACTAATTGGCACCTTTGTTGGCAGTCATAGTGGATAAGCTCATGTCTGAGCATGAAGAAAGTAAATACTCTGCTTTTTCCACCCCACAAGAAATCCCTACGAGTTAGTATTATAGATGCTATAATGAAGAGTTAAAATAAAGCTTCATACCGTTGGACTGGGGAAAATGGTGGCAGGGGAAGTAACTTCTCCTGGATCAGCATTAAATAACATTACAAGGTCCTAAGTTTGGGGGCTAATGTATACCCTGATATAATATGTACCTATTATTTTTTCCTCCTTAATTTCTTCCCATATTTTCTTGTGACCAAACCACCTGAAACAATCCCTCATACTTGTGAATTTGAGGAGTTTGCTAGTAAGTCCCCAGAAGTTGATGGTATCAGGATATTTCGTGACCACTGCCAGAAACTGAACATGAACTCCCAAATGGGCAGCACTCTCACCTTGCTTCCCAGCTTGCTACTGGTTATAGTAAGTTCAGTGGTCAGAGTAAACCCCAATCTCTCAAGCTGAGCCCTTTCAAAGTCAGAAGAGGAGCGTAAAGGAAGGTGGAGCATAAAGAGAATAGGACAGTAGCTTCCTTCCCAAATCCCTGACCTCCTCTGCACCATAAAGAAAAGCAAAATCTAATTCACTGCTCCCTTTTTCTATTACAATTTTTCAAAATTTTATTCTAAAAATGACAGCAAACCATAATAGGTTTCTAGTTACTTTTTGTTTATAAGAATCATAATATTTTAGAGTTGAAAGGTCCTTCACAGGTCATCTAGTGAGTGTAATCCTGAGCCAAACAACCTAAATCACAAATCTTTTACAAACAACTAAATGATTATCCAGACTCAGCTTAAACCTTTCCAGTGCCAGGGCTTTCACTACTTTCTAAGACAGCCCATCCATTTTTACGTAACTCTAATTATAATTTTTCCTTAATATTCCTTTAACTTTCACTGATCTTGATTACGATCTCTGGAGTCAAGCAGATCAAGCTCCCCCTTTTCCCCTACATGACAGCCTTTTTTAGAAGATTGTTGTTATGTCTGCCTACATTTTTTTCTTCCTTAGACATAGTTTCAAATTTCCCTATCTTGATTGCCTGCTTCAGGATATGCTCAGACTTGTCTATGTCTTTCCTAAAGTGGAGCACCAAGAACAAGACACAGTACTTTGATTAGGGCAGTGGGGAGTGGGACTCTCAACTCCTTCACCTTCAGCTCTAGGCAACCTAAGTTTGCTTTGCCCTATTGAGCTACCATGTTCCTGTCTGCTTTACCATTGCTCCCTAAGGACCGTGGAACCTTTCCATTGATTTGCATCGATAATCATCCATATGTGTCATCACCCTCATTAAAATTGGTGGTCCTTGAGGAAAGAGACTGTCTTGCTTTTCTGTTTATAAACCCTGTATTTGCCACTGAACTTTGCACAGAGTAACTAAGAGTACCAGGCCTAATGATATAAGTTCAAATCTGACCTCAGATACTATCTGCAAAACCTTGGATAAGTCACTAGCCTTGGTCTACCTCAGTTTCTTCATCTATAAATTGAGGACAGTAGCACCTATCTCCCAGGTTTGCCGTGAGGATCAAATGAAATGATACTTCTAAAGCACTTAGGACAGTGCCTGGCAAATAATAGGTGCTTAATAAATGCTTGTTCCCTTCCCCCTTACTAAATGCTTTTTAATTCATTCATTCACTTTCATACTAAGTTTTCAGTTCACTAGGATCCCTTATATCTTTTTTTCATATAAATTGCTTTCTAGCAACGTCTCTTCCCTCCTGTATTTATAGAGTTAATTTTTAATCCAAATATAAGACTTTAATTTTATGTAAAATCATGCCGTGAATTTATGTTGGAGAAGATGTGGGAGAGTTGAAACGCTAATTCATTGCTGATGGATCTGTGAGCTGATCCCACCATTCTGGAGAGCAATCCGGAACTGTGCCCAAAGGGCTACAAAAATGTGCATACCCTTTGACCCAGGAATACCACTTCTAGAACTTTATCCCCAAGAGATCATAAAAATGGGAAAGGGTCCCACATGTACAAAAATATTTATAGCAACACTCTTTGTGGTGGCCAAAAACTGGAAATCAAGGGGATGCCCATTAATTGGGGAACAGCTGAATAAATTGTGGTATATGAATGTAATGGAATAGTATTGTGCTATAAGAAATGATGAACAGGAAGACTTCAGAGAGACCTAGAAAGACTTATATGAACTGATGCTGGGTGAAAGGAGCAGATCCAGGAGAACTTGGTACACAGCATCAACCACAGTGTGCAAGGAATTTTTCTGGTAGACTTAGTATTTTATTGCAATACAAGGACTTAAATAATTCCCAGTGGTCTCTTAAGGCAAAATGCCTGAACTATGGAATTCGATCACAGAATGAAGCAGATCACTTTTTCTTTTGTATTATGTTTTGGTTTGTTTTGTGATATCTCCCATTCATTTTAATTCTTCTATGCAACATGACTAAGGTAAAAATGTATTTAATAGAAATGGATGTGTAGAACCTATATAAAACTGTATGCTATCTCAGGGAGGGAGTGGGGAAGTGGGGAGGAAGGGAAAAAAAATCTAAGATATATGGAAATGGTTGTAGAACACTGAAAACAAATAAAATTTTTAAAGAAGTAAGTTGGGGGTTATTAAAATGTATAGATTGATTCAACCTTCTATCTTCATCTACTTTGGTACCGGCCATGATCCTAATGCATTGTGTGGTGTGGGTTTATGTGTGTGTTTATGTGACACACATGTGTATGCCTTTACTATTTTAAAATTTCATCATAAGACTGTTCCAGTATAAAGAGAGCATTTAAAGAGAGCTCTTCTTAGCTACTTTTAGATTCTATCTGTTTTCTTGGGAGGTGACAAAATCTAAATCTGTTGACCTTCATCACTTAGCCTTAAACTTAGTTTAAATGAAACCCTAACCTGTGTTGCTAATAATCCACAGAAACCAGACAACTTCTCGCTTCTTCCTTGGACATCCTCAAAAATATCCTACTTCCTTTTAGTGGATTTGCCCAAGAAAATAGATTGTTCTTTTACTATCCTATTTTATTTATCCAACTGAAATTTTTTTAGTATTGAAAAATATTTATTTATTTTTAGTTTTCAACATTCATTTCCACAAGATTTTGAGTTCCAAATTTTCTTCCGATCTCTCCCCTCCCCCTGCCCCAAGACACTGTGCATTTTGATTACCCCTTTCACTAATCTCCCCTCCCTTCTATCATACTCTTCCCTTCCCTTATCCCCATCTTCCCTCTTTTCTTGTAGGGAAAGATAGATTTCTATACCCCATTATCTGTATTTCTTATTTCCCACTTGCATACAAAAAACAATTCTCAATATTCGTTCCTAAAACTTTGAGTTCCCACTTCTCTCCCTTTCTCCCTCCACACCCATTCCCACTGAGAAGGCAAGCAATTCAATATAGGCTATACATGTGAAGTTATGAAAAAGACTTCCATAATAGTCATGCTGTGAAAGACTAACTATATTTCCCTCCATCCTATTAGCACCCCCATTTCTTCTATTTTCTCTTTTGACCTTGTCAAAAAACAAGGTACATCTAATTACTCCCTCCTCTCATTTGCCCTTCCTTCTATCATTCCCCCCCGCATACCCCACTTATCACCTTCTTCCCTGCTTTCCTGTAGTGTAAGATAAATTTTCAAACCAAATTGAGTTATGCATGTTGTTCCCTCCTTAAGCCAAATGTGATGAGAGTAAGCTTCACTTTTTCCCTCCCACCTTCCCTTTTCCCCCTCCATTGAAAAAGCTTTATCTTGCCTCTTTTATGAGAGATAATTTGCCCCATTCCACTCTTAATTTCATTTCTTTTTAGATATCATCCCCTCCTGTTCAACTCACCCTGTGCCCGCTCTCTATATGTATACAATCCCTCCAACTACTCAAATACTGAGAAAAGGCTCAAGAGTTACAAATATTATCTTTCCATGTAGGAATGTAAACAGTTCAACTTTAGTAAGTCCCTTATGATTTCTCTTTTCTGTCTGCCTTTTCATGCTTTTCTTGATTCTTGTGTTTGAAAGTCAGATTTTCTATTCAGCTCTGGTCTTTTCATCAAAAATACTTGAAAGTTCTCTATGTCATTGAATGACCATTTTTCCCTTGAAGTATTATACTCAGTTTTGCTAGGTAGGTGATTCTTGGTTTTAATCCTAGTTCCTTTGACTTCTAGAATATCATATTCCAAGCCCTTTGATCCCTTAATGTAGAAGCTGCTAGGTTTTGTGTTATCCTGATTGTATTTCCACAATACTCCAATTGTTTCTTTCTGGCTGCTTATATTATTTTCTCCTTGACTTGGGAATTCTGGAATTTGGCTACAATATTCCTAGGAGTTTTTCTTTTTGGATCTCTTTCAGGAGGTGAACAGTGGATTCTTTCAATATTTATTTTGCCCTCTGCTTCTAGAATATCAGAGCAGTTTTCCTTGATAATTTCATGAAAGATGATATCTAGACTCTTTTTTTGATCATGGCTTTCAGGTAGTCTCATAATTTTTAAATTGTCTCTCCTGGATCTCTTTTTCAGATGAGCTGTTTTTCCAATGAGATATTTTGCATTGTGTATTTTTGCATTCTTCTGGTTTTATTTTGTAATTTCTTGGTTTTTCATAAAGTCATTTGCTTTCATCTGTTCCATTCTAATTTTTAAAGAACTGTTTTCTTCAGTGAGCTTTTGAACCTCCTTTTCCATTTGACCCATTCTGCTTTTTAAAGCATTCTCCTACTCATTAGCTTTTTGGACCTCTTTTGCCATTTGGGTTAGTTTACTTTTAAAGGTGTTAACTTCTTCAGCATTTTTGGGTCTCCTTTAGCAAGCTGTTAACTCACTTTTCATGGTTTTCTTGCATCATTCTCATTTCTCTTCCCTATTTTTTCTCCATCTCTCTTACTTGATTTTCAAAATCTTTTGTGAGCTCTTCCATGGCCTGAGACCATTGAGTCTTCTTTTGGAGATTTTTGGATATAAACGTCTTACCTTCTATGTCTTTCTCTGATGGTATTCTTTGTTCTTCCTCATCCAAAAGGATAGAAGAAAATACCTGTTCACCAAGAAAGTAACCTTCTATAGTCTTATTTTTTTCCCCTTTTGGGGTTATATTCCCATACAGTTACTTGACTTTTGAGTCCTTTGTCAAGTTGAGGGTATATGCTAGAGACTTGTAAGTTCTCAGTTCCTCCAAAGTGGCACAATCAAGGGAGAGGAGTTTCATCCTCTCCAGGCCAGTGCTCTGGTCTATGAGCAACCACAAGCACTCCTTTCTGCCCAGAATCTGTGAGGAGGATTACCTCTCCAGAGCCTCTACCAGTTCCACCATGCCAGGGCTCCTCCTCCCCCCAGGACTGCCACTCAGAACTGAGACCCCAGAATCTGCTCAGTTCCCCCAGGGTCTTCAAAAGTAGACAATGCTGTTACAGTGGCTGCTGCTGCCCTGGAGCTGGGATTGGGGCCAGAAGCCACTCCGCTTTCATCCAGGTGAAAGAACTTTCTTATTGACATTTGAAGCTGTCTTTGGCATTTGTGGTGTGAGAACTCTGGGAACCACAGCTACTACCCATGATTCTGTGCTCTGAAGCCTGCTGCAGTCCTGTCCCTGCCATGCTGCATGGCCAATGTTGGGCTGTGCTCTGCTCCGAACCTCAGTGTGATAGACCTTTCCTGTTGGCTTTACAGGCCATCTTGGGCTGGAAATTTCTTTCACTCTGTCGTTTTATGGCTTCTGGTGTTCTAGAATTTGTTTGGAATCATTTTTTACAGGTATTTTATGGGCTATGGAGGTAGAGCTAGAGCAGGTCCGTCTTTCCACTCTGCCATCTTGTCTCTGCCCCCCTCCAACTGAAAATTTATTATTATTTTCATTTAATTCTGTGTTGCAAGGACCCATAAGGGCTTTAAGAATGTGCTTCTCAAAATGCAGTCCAAGGATCCCTGTGAGTCTCTTGACCTTTTCAGGAGGTCCACAAGTTCAAAACTGTTTTCATAATAATTCTTAGACATTATCCACCTATTGAAATATTCTTCCATTTTCCAGCTACATATCTTTGTGAGCCTGAATTTTCTTCATATACTCCAACCAAAGCAGAATCTCAGCAGATTACAAATGTGGAAGCAAACATGAGAATCTAGCTGCCTTCTATTAAGCTAGATAATTTACTAAAATATATAAAACTGCCACTTTTCTTGTTAAAAGTTTTTAAACTATAGTTATTTTTATAAAAACATTTATATTAACATGTAGTAGCTTTACTGATTATTTCAGTGAATTAAATATTTTAAATGATTAGTTTTAATTTCTAATATGATAAATATTGATAGGTATAATCCATATAAATAAAAGCTCTTCAATGATTTTTAAACATAAGAGACCAAAAAGTTTGAGATCTGTTGCTTTAGAGAAGTCTTTAGATTTCTCTTTGCAACATTCTTGCGAGGTAGTAGGTAACAAAAAAGTATACAAAAAATATGGCTCCACCACATTACCAGAAGTCATCTGCATGGGGATCAGGTTCCTGATACTCTTATTCACTGACTGCTGCACAGTCTGCTTACTACTCTGACTTGACAATTACTTGAAAACCTTGTTTTTATAAGTAATAGAATTTGTAGTTACATGTACTTTTATAAATTGAAATCATGTCATATATATTGCTGCCATTACTTTAAAAAATAAACCCCCCTACCACTATTTGACCATCAAAAAGGTAGTAATAACCATGCCATTAATAAATGAAAAGATTCTAATTAGTGACCTCTAGATGAAAGGCTTATTGTTCCATTACTAGTCTCTTGAGCTGTTTGGTCACCTAGTACTATTTTTGGTCTGAAGAATCTAATCCTTGAACTATAAAAATCTAAGTAGTCCTTGACACAATTTGGAGCTATTAAAATCTATTGCACCAAAAAGCCTTTATTTAAAAAAATCAATTTAATTGTGCATACCCCATCTGGTCAGAATTAAATTCATTTTTAAAACTCCTAATTTTGTATTTACCTGATGTCCTATATTGTAACATGAATTTTTTTTATAATAGAAACATTCTGTAGTGCTGAGAAAATAAATATCTGAAGGAAATTTCTTAACATTTACCAGACTCCCCTTTCTTATTTCATATTCAGCCATAAAATTAAACTTCGTGCAGTATTTATCATTTGAATGGGCCAAGAGAAGTCTAAGTTCAAGGAACATATAAATGTAATGTTACATGTATTTGCATATAATCATTTAAATTTTCCTTTTCCTGCTTTCGTTAATTGAAATGAATCCATTTTAGAGACACAACTGGATTTCCCTGTTGATATTTTTAGTTTGCTTTTTTAAAAAAAATTCAGGAAGCTTGAGAACTGAAAAGTGAACATTTTCTATTTTCATTAAGTTATACCTTCTGGTTTCATCTCCATTAGGAAAAGTTAACCATGTTTCTATTCACAATGCTGAAGAAATATGCTTTAAATCATAAGGATTTATTTTTAATGAAGCCAGCATTTGTTGTATACTTTCTAAACTGTTTTGTAACCACATTTAAGTGTAAGAGTCTTTGCTAATTGAGGGTCTGTGTAAAAGGTCTACCTCTATTAAAGTCTGAAAATGTGGACTTATTCTTTGTTTACTACTAATAATAATAGTAATAGCTAACATTTATGTAGTACTTACAGTATCCTCGGCATTGTGTTAGATATTTTCCAAATAGTCACTCACTTGATCCTCACAATAACCCTGGAAGAGGCGTTATTATTATCCCCATTTTACAGTTGAGGAAACCGAGGCAAAAAAACAAGTTAAGTGATTTGCCCAGAGTCACACACCTAGTAAAAGAATCTGAGGCAGTATTTGAACTCATCTTCCAGACTCCAGGTACAGCACTCTCTGCTGCACCACCTAAGTGCCTATGGGCATATGATGGTTAAGTCAAGTGTATAGAATATCAAATCTCATGGTTTCTTATAGCCTGGTAGAACATATGCTTGTTGAGGTTGGAAACTATTTAATTATTTTGTCTATGTATCTCTAGTGCCTAACCTAGTGCCTTGCATATGGTAAATGCTTAATGAGTTGTTAATTGATGGAGTAATTAATAATCATGGGTGACATAGACTTTCAGAGTTAATTCTGAATTTTATCACTACCTTTCATGTCATTTAAGTATGAATGGGTCACTATCATAATGGTGTTTTACTAGTTCAGCTCACTAATTTTGAATATTTATTATATCCCTCAGTTCATATATAAGCTACAAAATTAATCCTTACTTGTAACTCTTCTCATTAAGACATCAGAGAAGTATTTGTGTGTTCTTTCAAAAAATATATAAGAAAACTACCACTACACCTTTGTAAAAAAAAACATGGTCTAAATATAAGCGTAGCATATCACTTTGCCAAACTTAACACCATTGTCATGTACAAACAACCTAGGATGATGGCAACAATCACCAGTTAAATAACCCATTAAGTAGGGTGAGAATCCTGGTGTTAGCATAGTCAAAAAAAAGTTGCTTGGTGGACATTTGCTGAGACATAAGTATTATCAATTAGGTAATACTGTTACAGTATTTTTGACAGTCAGGCAATAGTTAAAATGAAAAGGAATCTTTTTTTCCAAGAAGGAAAATCCATTTAATAACTTTGGACCAGTTTGCTCATAGCAGTACCATGCTTGTGATCTGAAAGCCCCAGGAGCTTGGCAAGCCAGTAGGACTTGGCAGGTTTTCCTACCAACGTACTAAGGCTGAGTCAAACTGAGCCAGACTCTGGCTCACTAAGCTTTATATGTATTTAATATTCCTTATTAACAAGAAGGTTGTGGTGCAGGACTTTTTCCCACTAACCTCAGACAATAAAATATAGCCTCTCTAAACAACCACAGTCTAAGAAATGATATACAATCACTTGGAGGTTTTTGACTATCTGTTCTGATAGCGTGGTGCGTGCAGTTGTATGCACATAAGCATGTTGCTTTGTAACTTACATTTCCGTTAAAAATAACATGCATGTGTTTACAAACTGGACTGCACTCATACTTTCTGTGTAGGTTGGCGTTTGCTGGTATGAAAGACTGATTTTATGGCACAGCATGTCACACAACTTGAACAAACCTCTCCCACAATTAGGAAAAAGAGAAGGCAAATCAGTTTGTGAAGATTCTAAAAATGTAGCATGTTCTCATTGTCCTCAAATTTCACCTGGAGGGATCAGCCCAAAATGAAAATGAAATCAAGTTTTACTTTTCAAACATTTTCTAAAAACAAAGCAAGTTCCAAACCCAGTCCATGTTTGTTGTTTCTTTCCTGCTAAACTTTTTTTGGTTTCAATGAAGCCAATAGTTACAATTATGTCCTACTATATTGTGACATTCTGGGGGTAGAAGACCTCGAACCTGTCCTCTCCTGTAGCACCTAACACTGGCCTTGAATGCAGGAGGTTCTCAGTCAGTGCTTAAGTTGAGGTGAAGAATGCCTTTTTTTACTGAAGCATTAAAAATATGGAATGAGGAAAGTTGTGCATGATTTTTGTTACACTGTCCAAAGCCTGCTACATTTAGTACAAACATACCAAAATTCTTCACAAAGCACTCACGTGAGAAAACTAACATCGGTTTTGATGAGAAGTGGGATGTGACTATTACTTACGGTGTTGGTCTTTGAAGCCGATACCATGGCATGGCCCCAAAGTAGTATGTAGTGGACTAATTAAAAGATGGGATGATGGTTCACATCTTACCCTCTAGCACAACTGCACTGTCCATTCACCCATTATTGTTATTGTTTAGTCGTTCAGTTGTGTCTGAGTCTGTGTGAAAGTCCATGGGATTTTCTTGGCAAAGATACTAGAGTAGTTTGCCATTTCCTTCTCCAGTGTGTTGCCTTTTTACCAATGAGGAACTGAGACAAATGGAGGTTAAGTGATTTGCCCAGGGTCACACAGTTAGTAAGTGTCTGAGACCATATTTATATTCAGATCTTCCTGACTCCAGGCCTGATGATCTATTTACTGCACTACCTAATTGTCCCACTTCACCCATCATTACCCAGCAGTTCACCATACCACTCACTGCCTCTTGTGGCTTGGTGGTGTATTGGCTGCTGGGGATAGCCTCCAAATTTATGTCTTCCTTGTTCTTCCTTACCCCATATCTCAATGGTTGTCAAATCATGTTTCTACCTTCACAGAATCTCACAAATCTGCCCTCTTCTCTCCACTCACACTTCTGCCACCTTAGTTCAGGCCCTTATCACCTCTTATCAGGACCATTTCAATTATCTCCTAATTGTTCTTGCTGTGTTAGTGCTCTTTGCTCTCTCATCCATCTTTCACACAACTACCAAAATGATTTTTCTTTTTTTAATTTAATTTTTAAATTTATTTTCAGTTTTCAACATTCACTTCCACATAATTTTGAATTTCAGATTTTCTCCCCATCTCCCCCCTTACCCTACCCCTTGACAGCATATATTCTGATTACTCTTCCCTCCAATCTGCCCTCCCTTCTGTGCCCACGCCATCCCTTTCCCTTCCATTTTCCTGTAGAGCAAAATAGATTTCTATATCCCATTGCCTGTATATCTTATTTCCTAGTTGCATGTAAAAACAATTTTAACATTAATTTTTACAGCATTGAGTTCCATGTTCTCTCCCTTCCCTCCTCCCCCACCCTCATTAAGAAGGCAAGCAATTCACTATAGGTTATACATGTGTAGATATGCAGAACACTTCCACAGCAGTCATGTTGTGAAAAACTAACTATATTTCCCTCTATCTTGTCCTGCCCTCTATTTATTCTATTCTCTCTTTTGACCTGTACCTCTATCAAAGTGTTTGCTTACAATTATTCTTTCCCCCAGTCTCTGTCCCTTCTATTATCTAACCTCTCTTATCCCCTTCCTCCCTGCTTTCCTGTTGGGTAAGATACACTTCCATATCCAATTGAATATGTATGTTATTCCTTCCTGAAGCCAAATCCAATGAAAGGAAGGCTCACTTATTCCCTATCATTTTCCCTTTCCTTCCCTCCATTGTAAAAGCTCTTTCTTGACTCTTTTATGTGAGATAATTTACTACATTCTACCTCTCCCTTTCTCTTTCTCCTAGTACATTCTTCTTAACCCTTAATTTTCTTTTTTAGATATCATTCCATATATTGAGCTCCCTCTTTGCCCTATTTCTTCATACACACATAGACATACACATACATACATGCACATATATGTATGTATATGTATATACATACTCACACACATATATTCCCTCCAACTATCCTGTTATTGAGAAAGGTTTTATGAGTTACAAATATCATTTTTCCATGTAGGAATGTAAACAGTTCTATTTTAATAAGTCCTTTATGGTTTCTTTTTCCTGTTTACCTTTTCATGCTTCTCTTGATTCTTGTATTGGAAAGTCAAATTTTCTATTCAGCTCTGGTTATTTCAATAAGAATGCTTGGAAGTTCTCTATTTCATTGAAGTTTCATTTATTGCCCTAAAGTATACTCAGTTTTGCTGGGTAGATGATTCTTGGTTTTAATCCTAGCTCCTTTGCCCTCTGAAATATTATATTCCAAGTCCTCCTGTTCCTTAGTGTAGAAGCTGATAAATCTTGTGTTATCCTGATTGTGTTTCCACAACACTTGAATTGTTTTTCTGGCTGCTTGTTATATTTACTCCTTGACCCAGGAACTCTGAAATTTGGCTACAATATTCCTGGGATTTTTCCTTTTGGGCTCTCTTTCAGAAGATGATTGGTGGATTCTTCCTATTTCTATTTTACCCTCTGTTTCTAAAATATCAAGGCAGTTTTCCTTGATAATTTCTTGAAAGATGTCTCATCTCCCTTTTTGATCATGGCTTTCAGATAGTCCAGTGATTTTTAGATTATCTCTCCCGGATCCATTTTCCAGATCAGCTATTTTGTGTGTGTATGTGTGGTTTTTTTTATTTTTCTTTTTTTTATGTTTATTAATTTTTAGTTTTCAACATTTATTTCCACAAAATTTTGAGTTCCAAATTTTCTTCCTATCTCCCCTCCCACACCCCAAATTGTCATTCATTCTGATTACCCCTTCCCCCAATCTGCCTTCCCTTCTATCACAACCTTCCCCTATCCCCATTTTCTCTCTTTTCTTGTAGGGCAAGATAGATTTCTATGCCCCATTCCCTATATTTCTTATTTCCCAGTTGTATGCAAAAATAGTTCTCAACATTCGTTCCTAAAACTTTGAGTTCCCACTCCCTTCCTTCTTCCTCCTTCCACAGCCATCCCCACTGAGAAGGCAAACAATTCAATATAGGCTATATATGTGTAGTTTTGCAAAAGATTTCCATAATAGTCATGTTGTGTAAGACTAACTGTATTTCCCTTCAATCCTGCCACCCATTTGTTCTGTTTTCTCTTTTGACCTTGTCCCTCCCCAAAATTGTCTACTTCTAATTACTCTCTCCTCCAATTGCCCTCCCTTCTATCATGCCCCCCACCCCACTTACCCTTTCTCCCTTACTTTCCTGTAGTGTAAGATAGATTTTCATACCAAATTGAATGTGCATGTTCTTTCCTCTTTAAGCCAAACATGATGAAAGTAAGCATCACTTGTGCCCTCTCACCTCCTCTCTTTTCTCCTCCATTGAAAAAGTTTTTTCTTGCCTCTTTTATGAGAGATAATTTGCCCCATTCCATTTCTCCCTTTCTCCTCCTAATATATTCCTCTCCTCTCTCACCCCTTAATTTTATTTTTAGATATCATTCCTTCCTATTCAGCTCTCCCTGTGCTCTATGTGTGTGTGTTTGTGTGTGTATAAATCCCTCCAACTACCCAAATACTGAGAAAATTTTCAAGAGTTACAGATATTATCTTTCCATGTAGGAATGTAAACAGTTGAACTTTACTAAGTCCCTTATGATTTCTCTTTCCCGTTTACCTTTTCATAACTTCTCTTGATTCTTGTGTTTGAAAGTCACATTTTCTATTCAGCTATGCTCTTTTCATCAAGAATACTTGAAAGTCCTCTATTTCATTGAATGACTATTTTTTCCCATGAAGTATTAAACTCAGTTTTGCTGGGTAGGTGATTCTTGGTTTTAATCCTAGCTCCTTTGACTTCTGGAATATCATATTCCAAGCCCTTTGATCCCTTAATGTAGAAGCTGCTAGATCTTATATTATCCTGATTGTATTTCCACAATACTCCAATTTTTTCTTTCTGACTGCTTGCAATATTTTCTCCTTGATCTGGGAACTCTGGAATTTGGCTACAATATTTCTAGGATTTTTCCTTTTGGAATTTCTTTCAGGAGCTGATTGGTGGATTCTTTCCATTTCTATTTTCCCCTCTGGTTCTAGGTTATCAGGTCAGTTTTCCTTAATAATTTCTTGAAAGGTGACATCTAGTCTGTTTTTTTGATCATGGCTTTCAGGTAGTCTCATAATTTTTAAGTTGTCTCTCCTGGATCTATTTTCCAGGTCAGCTGTTTTCCCAGTGAGATACTTCACATTATCTTCTATTTTTCCATTCTTTTGATTTTGTTTTATAATTTCTTGATTTCTCATAAAGTCATTACCTTCCATTTGCTCCATTTTAATTTTTAAAGAATTATTTTCTTCAGTGAGCTTTGGACCTCTTTTTCCATTTGGTCTATTCTGCTCTTTAAGGCATTCTTCTCCTCATTGGCTTTTTGGACCTTTTTTGCCATTTGAGTTAGACTAATTTTAAAGGTGTTATTTTCTTCAGCATTTTGAGTGGTTTCCTTTAGCAACCTGTTGACTCGTTTTTCATGACTTTCTTTCGTCATTCTCAGTACCCTTTCCAATTTTTCCTCCACTTATTTGAATTTCAGAATCTTTTTTGAGCTCCTCCAAGACCTGAGACCAATTGGAGTCTTTGAATACATGGGCTTTGGTCTGTTTTCTTCTTCTGGTTGTATGTTTTCCTCTTCTTTGTCACCAGTGATGTAAGAAAATACCTCTTAACTGAAAAAGTAAGAATCTATAGTTTATTCTTTTTTCCTCCTTTTGCTCATTTTCTCAGCCATTTACTCAACTTTTGAGCTTTTTGTTAAGTGAGGGACTCCAGAAGCAGCCTCCCCTTCGGCAGTGACTGCCATTTCCCTGTGGTATGGCTGGGGCCCTGGGGCCAGGGCTGGGGTTGAGTCAGACCAAGCTTCTCTCCCAGCTAGGTAAGAGACCCTTCCCACTGATCTTTGAAACTGTCTGGTGTTTGTAGGTTGAGAAGGCTGGAAACTGCATCTGCCCACTGGCAGTCCCCTAAGGCCTACTCCAGCTCTCAGGGCTGGTGCACACCAAACTGTACTCCACTCCCAGCTGGGTGTGATACAACCTTCCTGTCAGCTTCCCACATTGTCTTGGGCTAGAAGTTTGCTTCAGTCTGTCATTTTGTGACTTCTGGTGCTCTAGAATTTGTTTATGGAGTCATTTTTACAGGTTTTTTGAGGGGTTTGGGGGGGAGATCTAGCAGGTACCTGCTTCTACTCTGCCATCTTGGCTGTGATCCTCATAGTGGTTTTTCTCAAGCATGTGTTTGACTGTGTCACTCCCCTACTCATAAACTTCAGTAACTTCTTATTGATTCTGTTATCAATGTTATGTCTTCTTTTTAATTCTCATTCTGTGTAAGTTTAATCAAAGAGTAGGACATTATATGATTTATAAATAAATTTATATACATATAAACATATGATGTATATGTACATACATGTACATACATACATAGAGAAAGAGAGATACATATTGAGCGTATATACCCCCCAAATTTTTGCATATGAGGTGGGTAATCCAGAAAGTTTGGAGACCACAGGATTAGAGGAATTGTTATTATTTCACAAGCACTGGCTTCATGGATCAGCTGATTAAGAATTCTAGCATGAGTGAGGAGGTGGAGAAATTTGACATGATTCATGTTTATTTGGTAGTGAGTTATTAGTGGTTATGAGAAGTGCTGGGAAATAGGTATATCCATTTTATAGCATCTTTCTGTTAATTGTGTCATGAATAGTGTTTAGTGGTCATATTTAATTTACATCTTAGCAATAACAACAAGCACTAACATTTATATACCACTTTATAGCTTGCAAAGCACCCTACATATATTACCTCATTTGATTCTATTTTACTTGCTATTACAGTAATGGATAGAGTACTAGGCCTGGAGTCAGAAAGACCCGAGTTTCAAATCTGACCTCAGACACTAATTAGCCCTGTGACCCTGGGCAAGTCACTTGACCTTTGTTTACCTTAATACTTAAGAGAAGAAAATGGCAGTGGTTCTTTATTAAGAAAACCCATAGAGAGTGTGATGCGCAGGGTCACAAAGGGTCAGACACTACTGAACACCAGTAAAATAAGTGCTTGTTGATTAATCGCACAAGGTTCTTCTTGATCTTTTGAAATTACTTGGTATTTACTTATGTAAATATAAACTCTCTGAGGGCAGAGGCAATTTTTAAAAATCTTTGTATAACCATCACAACCCATTGCTTGCATATTATAAGGGCTTTTGTGTTTAAAACAAATTTAATTAAATGGGGAAAAAAATAGAAATGAGCCAAACTGTCCAGATGTAATAGATTTAGAGGAAGACAGCAGTATGAGGCAAGCTTTACAATTGTAAGCATTTTTAAAAATGTACATAACAGTCCAAAGAAGGCTAACTGAAGCAAATTAATGAAACTGGCATTTCTACCCTTGCTAGCTCAGTTCTGACTCCTTGAAACCTGATCCCAGATCACATCTCCTTTATTGCTCCCTCGGACTCTCTTCTTGATCCCTGCGCAGGCTTTTATCTCAAATCTCTGTGATGGCAAAGTTTTAACTTATGTCACAGTCCACGTTTTAGCTGCCTAGAAATACCTTCCTTTGATAACCTTGTGGCATTTACACTAATTACATTCTACAAAGTTGTGTCAATTATGTCAAATAAGTAGTCTTACATAGTATATGCTATGTGAGCCTCTATTACTTAAAAATATACATGACTTAGGTTCTAAAGATGTACACCACAACCATTTACCTTCATGGTACAGACCCTTGAAAGTAAATACTACTACTACAAAAGTATATGTAATAAAATTTCTACATTGTAATTAGCTTAATTCATTCCATTCAGGAAAGATTTATTGATTATCTATTATGTGCTGGCTGCTGGGAAATCCTACAAAAAATGGCAATTCCTGCCCTCAATGAACTTGCATTCTTCTAGGCAATATAGCAGAGAAGGAAATATAAGATGAGTAGTGATGGGATAGGGACAAAGCCAAAATGCCCTAGGAAAATGGAAGGAGGAAGAGAGTGCTGATACCTGGAGATACCAAGAAAAGATTCCCTTTAGAGACCTTCCCGGAGCTAAGCCTTGGAGAAAGCTAAGGATTCTACAAGGTGAGGAGGGAATGTACCTGGTGGTGAGGGGATGATCGTAGAACAGAGATTTAGCACTGGAAAGGATCTTAGAGGTCATTCACCAGCAGTCTAGACCTTGTTTCATAGATGGGCTGGTTAAGACTCAGTGAGGGTGAACAAGCCACCAGCAGGGAATCAGTGACAGAGCTGAGACACAAGCTTAGTCCTTCTGCTCTACCACTTCAGTTCCTCTCTTCTTCTCCCCTTCTCCCTTCTCTATCCTTCTTCCTGTGTGGTATGAAGACACAGAGCCAGAAGATCCAGATTTGAACCCTGGCTCCATTACTCACATGTCTGGGCCAGGCTTTTCCCTGCTTTGGACTGAAGTGGACATTATTCCTCCCTGGGCCCCTAGGCTGAGAGATATCTGTTAGGTTACTGGGCAGGGTTGGATAATCTGCCTAGTAACAGTTTTTCTGTTGTTGGGTCCCTGTCAAAATGTTATTCCCCTTTGGTTTAATATCTGATGAATTGTTAACAGTCATTTTTTGTTTAGTCCATTTGCATGGTAACCACCTGTGCTCCACTTAATGTTAGACCCCCATTGCCAGGTAACCACCTTCTGCTGAGCACCCCCCCTTCCTGACAACTGTGACAACCAGTCTGTGATTGGATCCCTCTCCTGGCACCTCTCCTCTGTTGGGGTCCTTTGCCTAGTAGCCCCCTGACAACCACCTTCTGTTTGGGGGTTCTTGCCTAGCAGCAAGCCCCTCTCTTGCTCCGTCAGAATTCTGTTTGTTGTGGAAACATCAAGGCTGTACCGAGTAGCACCGATATGCTTAAAATGCACTCACCCACCTCAGTTCGGGGCTGTCTCCTCTAGGTCTCTACATGAGGCAGCTGACAGCCTGGCTAATAAATGACGCTCTCGAAATTCCCAATTAATTTTGCCTGTGACTTACTAACTCCATCCATTTCAGGACCTGGATTACTCCTGGGGTAAAATGAGCTGACCTTAAGGGTTCTAGTGATCAGTGACCACAGGTACCAGTTCACATCCCTCTTTTAGTTCTGGGCCCATTGCTTTTTAGTCCCCCTTTCTAATCCATACTCTACACGCCTGCCATATCTGAGGCTCAGATCTGACCATATGACTCCTCTTCTCAAAAAGCTTTTGTGATCTTCTGTGATCTCAAGGATGAAATGCAAACTCTTCATGTTGGCAATTAAGGCCCTGGTTCCTATCTGCTTTTCCAACCTTGGTTTATATTAATTCCCTTCACAGACTGTAATCTAGAAAAACTAGACTGCTAGTCTGGACTTGATATTTCCTTTTCTACCCTCAGTTTGTTACCATAGGCCAGGGGTGGGGAACCTGCAGCCTCAAGGTCACCTGTGGCCCACTAGGTCCTCCAGTGCAGCCCTTTGATGAATCCAAACTTCACAGAACAAATTCCCTTTTGTACAGCTTGGACTCAGGCAAGAGGATGCTCAAGGCCACAGGTTCCCCACCCCTGCCATAGGCCATGCACTGCTTCCTCTAGTGTTTATCTTCCTCTCCACATCTTGGAAGATGTTGCCTTCAATACCCATTTCAGTGACCAGATATTCTCTAAATCCTCCCAGTTATTAGTATTCTTTTTCTCTTCAGTTTTCCCTGTAACATACTTATTTGTATAAGCTGCATATCCTTCCTCCCCAGCACAGTGTAATTTTCTTAGATTTTCGTCTTCGTATCCTTAGCAAATGGTAGATATTTAATAAATGTTTGTAAAAGTTCTAAATGTAGTCGATCAATAGATTTGACCCAGCTCTCCTCAGCCCTATTAGGAACTGTATATTCGTGGTCACTGTACTAACAGAAATAGTAATCTTCTTAGATTACAAGACAAATGAACATGAAATATTAGCAAACGTAAAATAGTAATAACATCAAAAAGTGTTTTGGTATAAGCTATTGTTCTTATAGGAAGTCTGAGGATATTTTAATTGAGATAATAAAACTTCACAGTCAGTGAGGTACAAAAGACACGTACACAGATTACTTAAAAAAGCAAAATGTGAGGTTGCATAGGAAAGGTGAAAACACAGTACAGTTTTATCTTCTGGTTTTATCTTCTCACTTAGATTATAAACCTATGGGCATGCTATATATATTTTTAATAATTAATACTTCATTGGTTTTTATTTGAATGTGATCATTTACAGTATTACTTTTATCAGTCATTTTTCAGCATAATATACAGTGAAATATTAGAGTATCTCAGACAGTTTTCTTCAAAATATTGATACTATGATCCATTGAAAAAATATATTTTATGACAGAACAACTGCTATGGTCCTATGGTTAATTATTCCTTTGCAGCTGTGTCCAGCTGGTGGTCCACATTCCATACCACTTCTTTTCAGTGTATGGAAACATTTAGGTCAATATTGATATAAAGCTTCATATAACTTTCTTCTCTTTCAGCTTTGGTTCGCCTTCGTTAATGGATTTTCTGGACAGATTTTATTTGAACGCTGGTGCATCGGCTTGTACAATGTGGTAAGCATTCCCCATCTCCATTTCATACAGAGCCTGCAGAACTTCAGTGACATTCCATTGTTGTTTATGTCTAGGAAGTGTATCTGAGTCAATCATCTGCATACATGTCATGCACTACAAATGCATCTGTAGGGCCTTTGTGGCCACGACACATCCTGCAGAAGCACTAGCCCTATACATGTGTTTTCAATCATGGCAGATCGTTCTGGAATCACCCCATGAAATTATTACTCCATATATCTTGATAAAATACTTCTGCAGCCTCTTCAACAATTGGCTGTGTGACATTTTACTATTTCTTTAGGCCAAATGAAAATTTCTGAAATTTACCTAGACATTCCATTTCAAAAAATTATTTCTGAATTCACAAACATGGGGGGACACACATAAAATGTATAATCATTGTCTTTCTTTTTGCCCCACCCTGATTTGTAGAAGCATGTTTCCCTACTTAAGTCAGACTAACAGATTAATTCACATTTCTAGGTCCTATCAAGGCTAAATTGATCATCTAAAATGTTCTACTTTTATAATGATTTCAGTTATTTGATTATTGTACAGTTTCTGAATTCAGAAGCAACAATTTTGATTTTGTGGTAAATACGAGGAGTAAATACTAAAGGAAATCTAGCTTGTACTGTAGTATTTCAAAGATACTAACCAGACAGTGGGATGCCATTGTGAAAACAGTGAGCCAGAGAACTTCAAGCTTGAAGCCCCTAGCTCTATCACTTGCTGTCTCTATGGGATGTTAAACAAGGTACTTTCCCTCTGTAGGCTTCATTCAACTTCTCATCTATAAAATGAGGGGATGATACTGGATGACTTTTTAAGGCCTTTTCCAACCCTCAGATCCTATGATTGTCTCTACAGAAGCATCATTGACACAGAGGCGTCCAATGCTGACAATCCTGTCCAAGTTGCTTTGTGTTCTCTGGGAATTTGTTTTCTGCATGCATCTGTGTAGTCAGTCTTCTAAAGCTGTGTCTTTGGGCACACAGAAATACCACTAGATTAAGTGTTAGCAATGCTTATATAATGTATACGAATCTATAGTTGGTGAATATAGTTGGTTAGACAACTGTGCCAGTGAAGTCCAGTGGACATTACAAGTTTAAACTCTGTGTCTACTAGTTACCTGTCCTGTGTTCCATGAATCCTAATCAACTATACTCCCTAACCAACTGACGTGCAGATTTGTTCAACTGGAAGTAAGTGAGATTTGGAAATGAGCTGAAGTGAATCAGTATGAATTTGATCTCTGCCAGATATTGCTTTAGAATCTATATCCTTATGTTACTGGGTCAATAATCTCTTATATTAAGGACAAAATGATACATAAGCATTGAATGAAATTGCTATGACTACCTTAAAATGATGTAACAGTTTAGGAAAAAAATGTTTCAATTTAATAATTCTCTGCTAATTCTTCTTTGTTTGAATTTTGCATAATTTTCATACTGTTTGCAGAGATAGCATAATAGAAGGGGAGAACAAAAACCAAACTTGGATTCTGGTCCTAGTTTGTGTACTTAATAGCTTTATGTGACCTTGCGCAAGTTATTTGGACCACTGTTTGCTTGTTCACCAAGCATTTTATTAAATGCCTATTTTATTTAATGTGGTAAGGGTTCAGGACATCAAGATAGATTTGAAATAATCCATATTCTCAAATGAACTTATATTGGGAAAGATAGAATATATAAAATGTGGCGCATTATCTTCAGTCTTTATCCTTATAATAAACAGGATTATTTTTTTAAAAGTGAGGCCCATTTCAACTTTTTTTAAAAATGTATATGTATATGTAGTTATATATAAAATGTACATGTATATGTAGTTATAATTAAATCAAATACAACATAAGGACATTTTTGAAGTAAAACTAAAAGGATATCAAGAAGATGGTACTGAATAATTTACGGCAAACCAGTGACTCCATTCATGGTGCAATTTCAGGTTAAATCTAGAACCTTGAGTAGTTCATATGGTGTATGTTTTCAAACATAATAAACCCCACTTTAATGTTTTTTTAAATGTTTATTATAGCAACATATAGCACTTGCAGACATGTCAAAGTATGTGAAGTCAAGCACATTCCTTCTCACACTGTCCCTCCTTCACCTTATTAGGATACTTGGAAATAATTTATAAGGCTTCAGAGACAGTCTTCAGTGAACTTTAAAATGCTACCTAGAATGAAGGTTAAACACCATAAGCATAAATTTAATAATAATTACAAATCAGATTAGCTCCCATTTGCATTTAAGCTAATGGCTTTTCCAAGATGGCCAGAGAAGTTACTTATGAATCTTCAGGTGATCTACAGGCCAGTGTCCTGCAATAATGTTTATACTGTAACATTTCCCTCCATTAGGTTCCTGTGGTGAATAAGTAAGTTATTTATATCATCTCTCCCTGGTTTGTCATTGAAAAATAGTACCATTCTGATTACCATTCTACTAAGGTGACCTTTTTAGTGTGTACCCAGTTAAGAAATGTATTGAGTTGGTCCATAACCTTCTTTTGACCCACCCAAAGTTTCCATAGCATCTCAAAATTTGAACATCATTGATTTCAGCAGGTTGTCTCTGCACTGCCCTCTGTACTCCAAGCTTATCATTTTTGATGTAAGAGTCATAGGACTTTCCTTCTGGAAGGAACATTGGAGATCATCTAGCTCTGACCCTCCCATTTTGCAGATGAGGAAATCAAGGTCTAGGGCCATGAACTTGCTTGAGGTCACATAACTAATTTGTTACACAAATTTAGATTTGAACCCAAACCATCTGGCTCTCTTTGGATATTTCCTCATATGACAAATTTTAAAATGGTACCCAAAATTGCGATTGTAGAGTGTATTTAAATTCACATTTTATAGCTGTTAAAATATAATGGCTGGCATTTATATAACACTGAGATTTATAGCATGCTCTGTGTAACATTAAATCTTCATAGCCCTATAAAGCAGGTCCTAAAGGTATCATTTATTATTATTAAGCTGCCTTTGAAGATCTCAAGTCATTTGACCCAGATGATTCTGTGATCTGCCTATTTACAGAGGACACCATTCAGTCTCCACAAGCTTCAGTGACTTACCTGTGGTCACACACTAATAAATGTTAGAGATGGTCTTTCTACCTAGGGCTCTCTGACTCCTGTGCCAATACTCTATACACTATATTATGCTGCCACTCAATAGCTTTTGTGTGTTTTGGACACAGGCTTTATAGACAGACTGTATAAACTATTTCTCCTTTGGATAATGATTACTACTGAGGATATATTTTCTCAGGGGTCTTCTCTATTAGGCTTGACAGTTTCTTGCTTCCTGCCTAGACCTTTCAGCTCTCACCAGGACATAGGGAAGGTATCCAGGAGTACTATGAAGCTCATCCTGCTGAAGCTATAGGAAGCTCCTAACTAAAGCACTCTGGTCTGAGTACCTGAAAGACAGAGTAGAGAAATAGTTCTCTGGATTGGAACCAAAACTTAAGTATGATGAGGCTGAGGTTTTTATTAATCTTAGTCACCTCATCGCTATTTGCTTTAAACTGTTGGGTTTTTACAAAAAAAATGTTTTCTTTCCATGGCACAGATACTCAATCTCCTTCTAACTTGTATGGGCTAGACTTCCTAGAAATTATTTGCTTGTGTCTCACTTCACTGTGTGCATTAGTTGAGAGTCAGGGCATCTCTACTGATGTGGGAATGGAGGGAGGAAGGACTGTAGTGACTGAATAATGAAAACAAGCACACATGAATAGGTGTTCAGCCAATAAAGATTACAGTGTCTTTATACTAGATAACATGAAGCAAGACGGTTGTGACTAAAATGTAAACGTTTACATCCTAATCATCTTCAAGCTTTTTGCTTGTTGTGAATAAACCTAATTTATTTTCCTGACATTTAAGGTTCAGAATTTCCTAGACTAGAATTTATGATTAGAGTTGTAAATTTTGTCTTAGCAAACTTCAGAAAAACACCCTCATAACTTGAGTTCCTTTGGACCTGAATGCAGTTCCATAATATTGACTGGGGTGTGTTGCACAGTCATCAGCTTTACTGAAGAGGAAAAGGGATGCTAATCTACCTGGACTTGTTAGCTAATCATTATTATGTATCCTGTAATTATAAGAGGCTCAATTTATTCGTTTTTAGGCCAATGAAGGAACAATAAGATTAAGATATTATCCTTTGATTCCCTTCCTTTGTGCTGGAGGTGCTTAGAGAGTTATGAATCACAGGGATTCTCACGTTGGGGCTTGACAGGAAAATTAAGTCATCGTTCTGTAAACCTGAAACACTTTGAAAGTGTGCAAAACAAACAGGACATTTTAATGGATCATTGTTCTTTCTGTATAGATTTTCACTGCATTGCCACCCTTTACTCTGGGAATCTTTGAGCGGATTTGTACTCAGGAGAGCATGCTCAGGTTTCCACAGCTCTACAGTATTACCCAGAATGCTGAGGGGTTTAACACAAAGGTGAGCAAAAAAAAAATGTTATTGAAGGTAATTCATTCTAAAATGTCATAGCTATCCCACTCCCTTCTCCCCCTTTCTAGCTCACTGTATTCTAGCTCTGGTTGACTTTGAGTGGTACATAATAGTTTAAGAAATTGAACCACAGTAGATTGGAACACTGAGCTCGTTTCCTCCCCACATAATATAGCCAGTGAAATGTTATGGATGGTCTGGGATTGAGGGGTAGAAGTGGGTATAGAAAGTACAGTTATTACATATAAATAGGAAACAAGGGAGAAGACTTAATTTGGAGGGGAATGGGGAAAGTATTGTATCCATTTGATTGTTAAGCTCTGTTCATCTTTTCCTTCACTTCCCAATGTGAGGTGGAAAGTGCAAAGCTTTAGGGTCAACTCTAAATAAAGCTGCATGAGCCTTGGACTACAAAACCCTTTTTTGGTGTTTGGGAAGCTGTAAAATCCTGCCCACTCACTCAGAGTGGCCTCTACTTTTTTGGTATGGCTCAGAAGCCCCATGGCTGTTGGGAAAGAATGAGCACAAAGATAGAATCAATCCCAAGTATGTTTCAAAACTGTAATATCCAATGTGTAGGAAAATATCCAAAGAGAAAGTAGGGGTTCCCTGGGATAAGCATAAGAAGGGTGTCTGTGGGTTGCTACAGCTGAAAATCTGTCATATTCCTTGCCAGTTGTGAGTAAGCCTGGGAGTATCAAGATTAACAGAGGCTGCCAATCAAAGGAGAAAAAGATGTAAGCTGAATCTGTGTTGTGGAAGTTTGCCTACAAGGGGATTAGAAGAATATATATAAATTCAGCTGACCAAATCATATGCTTAAATTGATGCTTGATTTTTGGATTCATGGAATCTTTTCTTGTTTACATGTCATATAGGAGCAAAACCCAGGCTCTCAATCAGTTACTGAGGACTATTGTAGACTAGTTATTATTTATATCATGAGAGTTCCCCTGATCCAGTGAAATTCTGGTAGCAATTCCCTGTTCCTTCTAACAAACACCTGCCTTAGCCCCCTTTCTCCAGGGTCTCATCGTAAGTATGGTACAAATTCTAACATGTTGGGGATTGGAAACAGTGAAAATTGCCACTTTGGTTCTGCTGTCTCAGGTATCTCAGATGCAGAGTAGATCTTCACTTCATCATTGTATCTGCCCTAATTCGTGATTTCCATGCATCCAGTTATTTGTGTCTCAGTTACTAGCACAAATTTTGTGCCTTTTTCTGTAGCATTATTTTTTTTAACAAGAATTAATGAACCTCCAAAAGCTTCAAATACTGGAAAATAAGCTAGAATAGTTTATTTTCATGATATTTCTGTTCTTTGTTGTTTTTTCCCTTCAGGTAACTTGTCCTTTGGTTATCCTAGCTTCTATAGAACTAGCTTTATACACAGTAATTTTAAGTGGTTTATTTTTCTATCTATCCTGTACTCTTCCCCTGCCTACCTTATTCCCACATTGTTTCAAATGGTCAAATTTCTTGGTGACGCTAGTCCCCAAACCCAAATATTTAAAGGGAATGAGAGGTGGGCAGCAAAAATGGACTGGAATACCATTTCAAAGGTTATGCAATAGAAAAAACAACCAGCTGGTGGCTTATTTCTGCATACCATGTGGAAATCTTAGTCAGACACAGAAACTAAGGAGGAAGAGGGACTTTTAAAACCAGAAGAACGCTACCTTCTTGTGAAAGAGCAAAAGTTTTGTAGTGGAACTATTCTCTGCAGTCACCAAAAATCCTTGCATCAGTTACCAAAAGAACTTGTGGTGCTCCTTTTCAACTTTGCCATTCCCTCTCCCTCTTTCCCCACATAGGACAAGATTTCTTTTGGGAAAAAGTGAGTAGAATAGATGTTGTGCCTTATCACTCACATCCCACCATATTTCCAAATTCTAGAGAGTAGCTAATTCATTGTAAGGAAAACCTTAGGAAGATAATGAAGACCTCGTATTTGTGGCTTCTGACATGAAAGAACAAATAGTTGTAATGGGAGCAGATGCTTCTGCCATAGTAGATTTAAGATATAATCTAGAACTGACATAATCAGTTTTTCTTTTTTTAGTATGTTCAAACATCCCAGAGTCTGAAAAACTCCATGATTTTCCTAGCTCACCAAAGACTACTATTAGACTAAGAATAAAATCATATATTAAGCGACTCTGAACCATCTATCTTATTAGTACTGTTTCCCAATAGGGAAGCTGCTAACACCACCATTCCTGGTGTACATCACTGAGTAGACACACTCATGAAGGAAATATTCAGTCTCAAATCACAGTCCAAACAGATATTAATCTTATTACTTGGATGGAGACAAAACTATAGATAAAATTTCTAAAAATTGTTTTTTAACTGTGTGATTCATTTTTTTAATTTAGATCTCACATATTGGTATTTATTCTTAAGTATCAACAATAATTACACTTGTAATTTTCTCTAAAGACTCAGTTAGCTGAATGTGGCATATACCAAATTTCATTAGGGGAAGTCCCTAATGTAACAATGAAAGTGGGGAGAGCTGTAACATGTGAGAAATAATATTGGTAAATAGACTTTGATTTGTAATTATGTAAATGGAACAAACAGTTTGTTAGTTTCACCATTTGTAGATCGTTGTTTTTCCCTCCACATTGCCTCTGAAACTTGAACCTTGTTTTATTGCAAAGAGGGGGGCACAGACTTCATCTGTGTAATAAACTCCTACTGTAAAAACTTCGTTCACCAGTGCACATCAGCAACTTAACTGTAACCTAAAAAATTGCTTGGAGCTCACTGACAGATAAAGCAATTTGTCCTTGGTCACACAGCTTTTATGCCACAGAAATAAGATCTCAGCTCATCAATCAATGAAAACATCTATTAAGCACTTACTATGTGCTAGGTACTGTGCCAGATTCTAGGGATACAAAGAAAAAAGCAAAAATTGCCTTTGCTCTCAAGGAGCTTACCTTCTAATGTGGGAGACTACTTGTGTACACAAGAGAAATACCAGTTGGCACTACTTGAGAGCATATAGAAAGTAACCTTAGAGGGCATGAAACTAAGAGCTGGGGGCAGGGAGGCAGATCTTTCTGGGTCCATGACATGCTGCCTTTCTAAGTCCTTTGGTACCCACCTCCTTTCCAAAATGATTGTTACAGTCAAGCAGTAAGAAAAAGTGTTTTCTTTGCCACCCCTGGGACCCATAGATGTAGGTGAAATGACCATACTCTGGGCATGTGGCTGTTGATTTTTCCCCCTCTTAAACATATTAGAAAGTATAGAAGTTCCTTCAAGATTCTTACTTTACAAATACTAGCCATTAAAAAAACAAAACTGAGAAGAAAAACTATGAGATGTTTATCTGTAAGACTCACTTCTCCCAGTATAGTTAGACTGTATCATGTAAGCTTGCCTATTTTAAGCATGTCTCTGTGGTGGATTTTTAAAATAAAACTAATATGGTTTTACTTTTTCTGTCATCTCTGTGGTTAGAAAAGATGTTTGAGATACACTAATGAAGTTATAATGTGTTTTCTTTTCATGGTTTGGAAAATAATCTGACTTTCCAGTTCCATTGTTTGACTAACCTCTGAAGTAATAAAATATTGAAATCTATTTTTTAACATGTATGCATTTAATATTGAAAGTATGAAAAGTTCTGGATTTTTTAGCTGAGCAATTCTCAAATTTTAAGGAATAAAACTGAAGGATATGCCTTATAAAGTTGTGTTTTGTGAGAAAATGCACACAAAATGGAGCATTTATAGAAATGACCTAATAGAGAAATGTTTTGTTTTAAAAAGATTTTAAAAAAAACTTTTATTATCCTTCTTGAGTAATTGGAAGGAGTCTAATTCTAACTAACTGCTTAGATTTGGGCAGGCTATTAACGCCTCAGACTTATATGTATATTTTTAAGGTGATATAGTGTTATCCTGCAGTAGCTCAGTAATTTGATTTTTAAAGGTTAATGAGGAAATGCATTTTAGAAAACTTTGAAGAATAATATTCTGGCTTTGGAAAATTATGACACACCGCCAGTAAACTTCACAATGAAGCATTTGTTGAGAGTTAGACAGAGGTCAAGAGTTTGGGGCAGCCTCCTGACTCCCTTGGTTTGTTTTCCCTTAGGTTTTCTGGGGTCACTGCATCAACGCCTTGATCCACTCCATCATACTCTTCTGGGGTCCAATGAAAGTACTGGAGCATGGTAACGGCTTCATTATTTCAAATGTCAGCAAGTAACATTTCAGTCTTACTGGTGCCAATGTGTTTGCAATCTTTTTTTTTTTCTTTTCCTACAGAAATGGAAGTCACAATAGATTTGGGGAGGGGGAATACTTCCCTTTAATCTAATAATAATAGGCAGTCCCCTGGCTTACAGATTTCTGACTTAGACATTTATCAATTCTGACCTTCAGAAGCAGCTTTCTTTATATCTGACATGTAGATTTGGAGTACAAGGTCTTTCACACCTAATCTTTAATAAATGTTTGAGTCATAAATTTTGATGAAAGGCACACTTCTGTTATGAAACTCAGAGTCTTCTTGTCAGTGAGTTTAGATTTTTTTCCTTTTTGGTTCTGGTTTTCTATTTCCCAAGGCCCATGCTCTAATTCACACAGCAGCTCTCAATTGCTGGTACGAGTTTAGGTTTTCAGCTATCAGGACAGACATTTTCTACTCCCGCCTCCCCCTGGCATGTAGCATTTCAAATTGAATTCTGTGTGAGGACAAATTCACTGAGTTGGCTTTAGGCTATTCTCACTGGAGCTACAAGGTGGGAGTTGAGGAAGTGTATTATTTGTATGTTTTTTGAACTTCTTGACCTGTCCCAAAATGTAGTCCAAAATAATGCCTTCTTAAAAAGACAGAGGTCTTTAGTTTCAACAGATGAAAGAGTATACATCGAGTGTACTATTCATCCCCCTCAAATAGTAATAATCCCCCTGGGAAAAATTATTCCAAGTCTTGACTAGACAAGGTCTTTTATTGTCCAAGGAAACAAAGAATATAAAGTTTCCATCCTTCATTGTGTTTCTGTGTAAAAGCTTTTTCAGCTTCTAACAGAAATGATTAATTCTTCTGAGATATTCTTTAACCCATTAAATGCTTAAAGATGTTGAATGTACATGCCTTGCCAGTTCACTGTGTGAGCTGACTGTTCCTGTCCCCATCAGGCCCACTTTCCCTTTCAGATCATTTAAGTAGCATAACAATAGATCTGAACATCCTTAAGTCATGAAGCAATGTGGAATTATCGGAGCCATTTTCTTTAAAGGTCAAAAACTTAAAGTCAACCAGTGGATTCTTAAATGAAGTTACAAATTATTTTTGGTGTTTGAGGACTTATGTATAATTTTCATTTTGGAAGAACTAGCATCTTTAGTGACAAGAGAAGCCATCACAGAACAGAAGTGAATATAACCAGGAAAAATGTTAAATTTGCCTTCTTGTCTCTGGACCCAAATAGAAATTTTTATAGACTGGTAGGAGAGCTGTAGTGATTGTATGCTGAGCTCTGGCTCCAGGCCACATTTAGCGACATTATGTAGTGCATTCTTACCCCCTTCAAAGTCCTGTCCCATGGAAACTCCACCACTGACCAACAAATAGGTCATTTGGCTGGGCATGCTTGGGGGTGCTGATCTTGCCCTCTCTTAGCATTTAGATACTAAAGTTCTATCCATTTAATCATAACAGATTGGATGACTTTTGGAAAATCACTTAACTTTGTGTTTTCAGATTCTCCATGTCAGTCATCTTAGCTAAAAATGTACAGAGACCAGCATAATGCTGGCAGCTATGACATTCTGCGTAGAGATGGAACCCATCTGTGTCTTTTCTTTTGAACCTTAGTATGCTACTGGCATGAAATGGAACATACTAGAACTGGAACTCAGCCAGACCAGCCTCTGTCTTTCCCTACCCCAGTGACCTGAAAGTGGCAACCAGCAATTTGAATGATTTTTCCAAATTTATGTCATCTTCCTCCTCATCTAACCATTTTTATTAATACATTAGGTTATCTTTGCCAAATGGAGAAGAGGGGAGTAGCTTTCCTTTTTAAAAATACTGTGAGGAATAAGCAATGATGCAAATGTAGGAACTGAGGCTCAGAGAGTTTAAGTGGCTTGCCCACTTGCGCAGCTGGTATGTTCCAGAGATAGGATTCAAACTCAGATCTCTCTGACTCTGTCCAGCATTTCTATTCACTGTGCCACTTTGCTGCCTCATTATCCTTCTTCTGCCCATGATAAATGGCTATCCTTCAAGGCTTTGTCAAAAACCTTGGAAGAAAAGAAGGCACACCCTTGCCTTTACACACTCACTATTCCAGTCAAACTGTCCTATTAACTGTTCCCATTACACTAAATTTCAATAACCGTTTCTTTGCCTCTGTCTCTTTGGTTCCCCATGTCTAGAATATACTTTCTTCAAATTTTTGCCTCTTAGAATCCTTACCTTCCCTCAAAGCACAACTGTGGAACCATCTGCTATAGCTTCTTCATCCTCTCATCCCCACCCCAGGTGTCAGCATTCTTTTCCTCTTGAAATCACTTTGTATATTTTAAATTATTTTTGGTTTTTTCTGTATAGATGTTGCACTCTCCAACATAATGTAAATTTCTTGAGAGAAAGAACTCTCGTATTTTTAATCTTTTATCTTTATGTGGCTTGCCCAATGCCGGGATTCAAATTTGAATCTTTTCATTCTAAGCTCAGTATGTTTTGAGTAATGACATTATTGATAATATATTTGATGTCCACATGAAAAATCATCCTCCATTTCAAATGTACCACTATGACCACCATCATTATTGTCCTTATCCTTATCAATTTTGGGTCATTTCTGTGATCCCAGCAAAAACACAAGCTGGTACAGATGAGAAAGAGAAAGCATGGAAAATGAATAATGCATAGGCAATTAGGTAGAGTAATAGATAGAGTGCTGGGCCTGTAATCAGGAAATCTCATACTCCTGAGTTCAAATCTGGCTTCAGACACTTACTATCCATGTGACCCTGGGCTAGTCATATAGCTCTGTTTGCCTTAGTTTCCTCATCTGTAAAATGAGCTGGAGAAAGAAATGGCAAACCACTCCAGTGGTCCAGAAAATACTAAATGAGGTCATGAAGAGTCAGACGTGACTGAAACAACTAAGGAACAAGAAAAGGTTACATCAAGGGGGATAACTGAATCTCTCCCTTCTTTGCCAAGCTAGAAAGTAGTGGGGTCAGATACAGTAATTATCAGCTTAAATACTTCGGAGTAACACAGGAATTCCCACCAAAACACTTTCCCTCTTAACCCTTCCTTAATAAGAAATCACACTACCAAAAGTTAATGCCAGTGGCCCATAAAAATATGGACCAATTACAGATTCGTGTACTTTATAAAAAGTATTCACGGCTTATATTACTAAAGAAAATCTATAAAAATGATAAGAAAATGTTATGTTGACAGAAAAATGAGAAAGATATACCAAAAAAAAAAACCCAGGTGTAATGAAGGATAACTTGTTATTTCAATAATTATTAACGAAGTACTCCAAAGTGACATAACACTTATACCAAGAGATGACAGCTTTTCTTGATGTGCCAGAGCCCCCGCCTCTGTTCTGCACTGTAGCTCGGTCATATGCTACAAGTGTATAAAACTGATCCACAGAAGATGACATTTAGAGTATTTGATAACTACACAGGAAACTTCTCTGGCGAACACCTGCCACCAACACAGATATGTCAAGAAGAATGTTTACAAGATGTAGCATTTTTCTTTGTTAGTTGAAGCCTGTGACGGTTGTGCCTAGCCCTAAATCAATTATCATCTGTACCAAATGAAATTATGTGTGGCTTCCAAGGCAGAGAGGGAAGCAGACCACAGTATCTTTTTTTAAAGCTATATGACTACGGACACACACACACACACACACACACACACAATAGCTCCTCCACCTCATAGTTTCTTTCTCTAATTATATAAAAATGTCATTTGGACTTGCGTTTATCACTTTTAGTGGATGCCTGGGGAGGACAGAGACTGGAGCTTTTAGACTTGACTTTAGAAGTGGAATTGAGCCAATAGGGAACGCTTGATATTTAAAAATGCCGTGTTCTATATCAGACAAGCCACATTAAATATAAAGCTTTAAGGAGGGCAACTCCTTGGGGCATTTTTGTGGATAAAGCACCAAACCCGGAGTCAAGAAGGCCTGAGTTCCAATCTTACCTCGGATACTTTACCAGATGTGTGACTCTGGTCTGTCTGTCTGTTTCCTAATCACTGAAATGAGAATGATAATAACTAATGCTTATACATTGTTTCCAGTATGACAGGCACTGTCGTAAGCTCTCTACAATTACCCTTAAGTTGATGCTGGTATTGTGCCCATTTTACAGGTGAGAAAACTGAGAAAAACAGAGTAAATGACTTCTTCAGTCATTCAGTCAGGCTAGCACTCACTTCCCAGGGTGGTTATGAGATCAAATGAAATCATATTTGTAAAGAGCGTAGTAGCCTGAAACAAAGTAAGCACTATATAAATGTTAGCTAGCCGAGTAGTTATTGTTAAGGAGAAAGTTGTGCCTGAATGTCAAATCCTAAAATTCAGGTTCAATGAGGAAAATACAATTAAAGCAATTAACCTATCAACATTAACCTTCTGGACTGTAAAATGGATCGTAAATTTGAAAAGCATTCCAACAAAAATTCATATGATATTAACAGTCAAATAGTATATATTCAGTGACTCCTGCGAGCCAGGCACCATGATGGATGATGAGGATACAAATACATTAAATAAAACAATCTCTACTTGCAAATATTTCAACAGGGGAAAGAAATACATATGTAAGTATGTGTAGAGTAAATTTAAATAAATACAAAGAAGTTTTAAAAAAGATAAGGAGGATACTAGTAATTATGAGGAACAAGAAAGGCTTTATATAGAAGGTGATGTTTGAGCAGTGTCTGAAAGGAAGAGAAGGATTTTATGCCACAAAAATTAAAAGGGAATGCACTTCCTGGCGTGGGGGATGTCCGGTGCAAATGCCTAAAGATAAGAATCGAAAGGCTGTCCAAGAATGAAATCCTCATGTGCTCAATCAATAACATATAAATAAAGAAGAATCAAACAAATGCAAGGGTAAAATTTGTTTATGGAAACTGAGAGAATTAAGATAATAACCACAACTTAACATTTATATAGTGCGTACTGTGTGCCAGTTACTGTGCTATGTACTTTATACTTACTGACTCATTTCATCCTCCCAATAGCCCTGGAGGTAGGATGAGGAAATTGAAGCAGAGAGAAAGTTAAGTGGCTTGTCCAGGGGCACACAGCTAGCGAGTGTCTGATGTCACATTTTATCATGAGTCTTTCTGACTCCAGACGTGGTGCCTTGTGCACCATAGTGCCACTTAAATATCCTAGGTGGCAATTCAGGCGTTCCTCAGCCCCAGAAATTATAGAAAGCTAACTTAAGTAACTCTGGTTAAGTTATCAAGACAGATTATACAAGGAAATAATAGAAAATGTACATCTGCTGGTTCCTGAAACTGGAACCTACTCAACATCTAGAACGATTCCATTAGATGGCCAACAATTCACTATCCTTCATAAACAGATGAGAGTCCCTGTCCTAGAAATATAGATGTACAGTACTCCCAAGAATTCAACGAATAAACTGTAGTGGAACTAGACCATTGTAACAAACCATACTATTGCCTACAAGATATATAACCTTGAACCCTACAATTTTAAGAGTAATTTTTAAAATAACTGTCATATCAGATTCCAGTATATATATATAAAATCTCCATCATCAAGCACAGTGCCTAGCACGTAGTAGGTATTTAATATACACTTCTTGTTTGATGATCTCCAGTCTACATGGAGTGAATAGCTTTCAGCACATGCAGACCTAGCAGAAGAGCTTATATCCCAACGACAAACTTGTGTTTTGTTACCTTTTATTCAGTTACAAAAATAAATAATTTTATCTGACTACAAAACAATCCACAAAATATTATATATAAAAGAACACAGAATAACAGCTTGTCATGGGATTTCTATCCTCCCTCCCTTGAACAAGGTGAGAATAACATCGTTATAGTTATAATAATCTTAAAATGATGGGTCACAAAGCGCTGTGCATGTATTTTCAGTTGACCTCTCAACAATTCCACAAGGCAGATATGGCAGGAATCAAAAGTTTTGTTAATTTTTAAAAATGAGGAACATAACAGATTCCAAGTACCTTATCCCAAAGTCATACGGCTGGTTACTAGTGTATAACTAGGATATGAACTCTGGTCTCCTTATTACATATCTGGTGTTCTTTCCATGATACAGATTTTGACATTTAACAACCTTCTTCAGGCAGATTTAACAAAATAAATTAATGTTCTAGAATTAATTTCTGCAACTCAAATTAATAAGAAAGAAAATGATCATTAAATTAATACCAATCAGCATTCCTGGTCAGTTGTATATTGTTCAGTAATTTCAGTCATGTCTGACTCTCCATGACCCCATTTGGGCTTTTCTTGGCAGAGATACTGAGAATGATCTGCCATTTCCTTCTCCAGCTTATTTTACAGATGGGGAAACTGAGGCAAACCAGGTTAAGTGACTTGCCCTTGGTCACATAGCTACTAAGTATCTGAGACCTGATTTGAACTCATTAAGATGTGTCTACCTGGTTCTAAGCCAGCCACCCTACCCACTGTAGACTAGCTGCCTACCCAAATGTATTTTATTTGTAAGTATACAGATACCTACAAATAAAATCCATTTTGTTTGGTAATCACCAGTGCAAATTAGGATTATGCCAAAAGTAAAGCATGAAGAGACAATTTGAATTGGGGAAATAGACGAATAATAGAAGTTACCAGATAAGGATACTAGTGTTATCTCACTAGTAGAAGGAGCACCTCAGTGAGGAAATTCCATATACCCCTGCAGCTTAGTCTTTCCTGTAAGATCTGATAGTCACAGAGTTTGGTAGAGGGCACAGCAGGGCCTCTGATTTGCCTGGTATCATACAGTCAGTATGGTCAGAGGCATCACAACCCAGGTCTCCCTTGTTCCTAGCCCAGTTCTCTATCTGCTCTGCTGTTATGCCTTTTCGAAAGCTGCTCAACTAAGAAAATATAGACCCTAGTTGTTCCATTTGCATCCACCAGCATTTTCTTGCTGACATTGCCACGTACCCTATTTATCCCCTGCCCAAACACTCCTAAATCTAGAACTTGCAAGTCAAAAAAGTGAAAAGAGTGCCCAGGTACTCTGCTTTGTCCCGACCACTGGGCAAACCCTAAGTTTTTTTATTCTAATATGGGTTGTGTCATTACCAGAGAAATGTATAAATCATCTTGGGAGGTATGGATCTTCAGGATCCCTGCAGCAAAAGCACTTTTCTTGATGTTCAATGCCGCTTACTGTAGTCTACTTGTTTAAACAAGTGTGGGCATGTTGCCTGTTAGTTAGAGAGCTTCCTAGCTCTCCCCTTTGGTTAATATTGGGAGCAGCTTCAGATCTGCTTGAAATTTAAAATGTTTTTCACTCAAGCAAGTCATGTAAATCATGTGCCCCCACAACCTCTCATATGCCCATCTACCTTGCTCCCATAATCTGTCAGCCATACCCATCCTTTAATTTGGAAAGTAAATTTGATTTTAAACTTTGAACGTCAGATGTAACCTGTCAACCTGGTTTTATTGACAGGTTGACCATTCCCATGTTTTCTACTCATGAGTCTAAATGAATTGTTAACCATTCCTCCTAGAATTGGAAAGTGGTTACTGACAAAAGAATATTGAATCAGCTTACACATACACACACACACACACACACACACACACACACACACACGCTTTCATATTTCTCTTGATCAAGTTTCCAAAAAAAAAAAGGAGGAAAAAACAATATTACCAGTAAAAATAGAGTTTTAACTTTAAATATTTTCATGATTCCTATAACCCCATTTTTAAAAGAGAAAAGATATCAAGTAATACTGCCTGAAATAATCCTACTGAAGAGTTCATGTGTTTTAGTACTCTTGAGTCCCGCTTTGGGTTAGACATATTCTACTCTGTGACTAGTCCATGAGTCTCTTGGTAAAGATTCTGAAGTATTGCTCTCTCTGTATGTATGTCACAGAACATGGACTTCTTCGCTCTGCTGAGGGAGCCCTGGGCCATTCTCTGTAGTGGTACTGGAGCTCCTGTTTCTTGTCAAAATGAAATTGGTGAGGTGTTCTGTATCCGAATCCCAAAGGGCTCCATTGTTTCATGTTGAGCTGAATCTGGGTGGGAAAGGACTCTCTGATCGGTGTGTCTGCCAGAATCTAATTGATTGGTGCCACAATAATTTGCTGTAGTTACTTGATACAAGTAAATAACATGTAGTCAAAGGAGACTCAATGGTCATAATTTATTTTGTCTTATAAAAAACCTTCGCTCAAATTTCATACTTCTGACTTTCTGTTGTACTGGGAGAAATATTTTTTTCAAGGATAGCGAAACGATATAAGCATTTCTGTGGATGAAGAATTGTTAACAGCAAACAAAGCATTTGATAATTTTTGACAGATATATTTTTGATCTAGAAAAATCCAAAGGTAGACATATTATAGCAAGATGGTGTAAGGCTAGAACTGACATAAGAGAGCTGTTTTGCTAAGTGAAATTATTTCATATTTAAGATTATCCTTTCCTTTTTCTTTGGTTCCCACAAATAAACTCAACCATTCCACACTTTTCATTTAAAAAAAAGCCTCACATTCCCTGTCAAATGTAACTGTTGATTAATTAAGCCTGCTAAGTATCGTAGCAGATAGAGTACTAGGCCTAGGGTCAGAAAGACCCGAGTTCAGAGGTGGCCTCAGACACTTAAGTGCTGTGTGACCCTGAGGAAGTCACTTGCCTTTTTTCTACCACAGTTTCTTCAACTGTAAAATGGGGATAATAATAACACCTAATTCCCAGGGTTGTTGTGAGGATCAAATTAGATATTTGTAAAGAATTTAACACAGTGCCTAACTTATAGTATGTGCTTTTCTATAAATACTTTTTCCATTCCCCTTAACTATATTAATTTAGAGCACAAATTACTTGAACAAATTGATCCTATGAAGATAACCTTAAACCTCACTTCATTTTTTTAAGATAGTACCCACTGTCAGGGGTAAGTAGGGCTTCCAGCTTCTACTCTGAGGAAGAGACCCCCTGAACTGCCCTATTTTGTGGTCTCAAACTAAATTGTTTGCCTGAACTTCAATCTCCTCCCCATCCGCCTGTTACTAGAATTGCTCTTATAGTGAACAATTGAGATTCTGATTTCATCTCTAAGATCCTTTCCAACTCTAAATCCTATGATTCTCTTACTGTTCTCTGGCCAGGTTTGCTAATAAGAGGAAGAGAGGAATCAGGAGCGTGGGTAACCCACAAACTTAGACTCTTGGCTTTAGAGAATAGAGAGGTGACTTTAAGACTTGTCATGACTGCTGAGTGAAAGGAACAAACCTTCCCTACCAATGCAATGTGCATTTATTAAGTAACACAAGAGATATAGAGAAAAACTGGAAAACAGAGCTTGGTTTGAAACAGACTTGGTCATATTAGAGACAGTTTCTAATTTACTAAGAGATTGTTTTCCAAAAATTCATTCCTACGCAGAATCTCTTCCTAGAAATAGCATTGAACATAGCAGTTATGTTTCCAGGCACCCCACAAATGCATGTTTGGTACTCAGTCAATAGAATATAAGAAGTAACCCTGATGGTTGTTGACTGTCTCTGAGCCATCTGGAGGCCTGAAGCCCTGGTTCACCTTTGTTTCAAGTCCCTTTGAAGCCTAGAGAGGAAGAGAATACTAAAAAAAGAAGGAAGTTTAGGCAAAATCTCCAGCAGCTGGGACATGACCACAGCAGCATCTCAAAAAAAAGGCTATGGCAGCAGAGGAGTAGTGTGGACATCAGGACAATGGGATTGGGGGCTGAGTGGGGCTTTCAGTGGCTCCCAGAGAAATGATCCTGGCAAAGTGGGTGTGTCCTTGGCAAGGTGGACACAGCCTTTCATGTGTTTGTTGTTTTCATTCTGCCATGCTGCCATTTCTTACTGAAATGAATATAAACAATTTTACCAGAAATCAATTGTCTTAATATTATTGTATCCCTTCTGTTTTTAAAGTCATCTCAGAAAAATTATAGTTGCCCACAATAACTTTGTTTTTAAAAAGAGAAATTTTCTCAGGGCAAAATTTATAGTTTTAGGGTGTGTTTGTTTTTTACTATTTAATAGTAAAACACAGAAATTACTTGTTTTTAATTAACATTTACTAACAACTGTGTGTTATAAAACTAACACCTCTTAGTATGTTGAAATATGTTACTCATGTTTTGTTTTAAAGTTTTGGAATACCACTGACTGCCTGTGTGCAGTTTTTGCCCCACAAATATTTTCAAAAGACCTTCAGTACACATCTGTCTTTCAGTCACTCCAGATATTGAAGTGTCTGAGGGCAGACACTGCTTATGCTCCATACTTTTGAGTACAGTATGTCTCCTTTGAGTTAATCTCATTCACATAACTGGGTGAGAGCCATGACTTGAGCCACGTCCAAGTTTCACTGTTAAGGCAACTCTCTTGGACGCAGCCTCTCCATCTCCATTGTTTTCGTCCTTAACTTCATATTGGCACTATTGTGCCTATCACACTCCCAAAGAATGTGTTCAACATCCTAGACTATGGTCTCCTTTTTTCACTTTAAACAATTTTACTGACATCATTTATATCATATATATATCATTTATATCATATATATGTATGTATATATATGCACACACATATAAAAAGCACTTGAAGTCTATAGCATACTTTTGTATATATTAATTTCATTTAATTAATGGTACCTAATGCAAGTATTAGTGTCCCTTTTTTATAGATGAGGAAGCTCAGTCTTACAGAAATTGTATAGTTTCTGTTTCATACAGCTGTTATGTGGTAGAACCAGAACTCATCTTCTGAGAGAAATTATAGTGTGGTGGAAAGAATATAGAGTGCTGGAGTCAGGAAACCTGAGTTCACACAGCAGCTCTGATGCATCCTAGCATCTGACTTTATCCTTCTAAATCTGTTTCCTCATCTATAAAATGGCCTAATAATACCTGTGCCATCCAACTCACAGGGTGATTGTGAGATGAAACATCGTATAAAGCTTAAAGTGCTAAATAAATGTGAGTTGGCTCTTAATAATCTGAGCCCTCTTACCATGCTTCTTCCTCCATACCATGTAGGCCCATCAAAGATATACATACATGTATATATTTTTATACACACACGAGAAAGCCTGCCAAGACAATATCAAGTAGGTAAACCTGCTCTGAATGAGAATATCCTCTTTTGTGGTAATACTTAGACTTGAACCAGAGGGAGGATTTTTCTTAGTTAAGGACCCTACGATGAGACATATTGGTCTCAATGTCCGTGTCTTCTAGTCTAATACCATGGCATTTGGTAAGAAATAAATACAAATCCCATCTCTAATCCAAGATTGCCACAAATGCTGATTCTATAACACTGAATTTCAGAATCTTGCTTGCCCCTTGACTTCATCTAGCTAAATACTGTCATCATTCCCATAATACAAGGAGGATAGAGAGAAGCTTGCCTTGTCTTTTGGTTTACAAAATTTTCAGATTATTATATTGGTAGTAGGTACCTGAGAAATACTTGGCCCCTTGCTTTTTTTTAATAGAGGTATACAAGAGTTGAGAAAAAATTTTTAGAATTGATTTTAAATAGCATTTGAAACTTTATGCATATTTTACTTTAAAATAAATTAATGTGCTTGTGTGTGTATACAGGATAGACTTAAAAACAGTGCAGTTTTAAGCTAATAAAGTTGAAAATTGCACTAAAACTTTTGGGATATCCCAAACTTTATTATCATCTTTTAAGCTGTAGTAGCTTAAAACTGCACTAAGGCTTTTGGGACACTGTGTTTATATATGTGTGTGTGTGTGTGTGTGTGTGTGTGTATGTGTATATATAATTTTTTTACTGGACCTGTGACTTTGCCCATATAAAAATCTCCCAGTAAGGAAATCCCTCTAAAACTTACTTTTTAAAAAATGTAAATTCAATTTTATTTCCATTTCCAAATTCTCTCTTTCCAACCTCCCACCCATTGAGAAAGTAAGAAAAATAAAATTAGTTGCAAATATATATATATAAACACACATACATGTAATATATCCAAGCATATAATATGTATGTGTATATATATTATATATATGCCAAGTATAAAAGATTCCCACGTTACTCATGTCACAAAAAAATTAAAAAAAGAAAATAGGCTTTAACCTACAGTCTGAATCCATCATTTCTTTATCTGAAGGTGGCTTGCATGTTTCATCATAAAGTCTTTGGAAATGTGGCTGGTTCCATTGTGTACAACTTATACTCTTAGAAGTTACCTGGGGGCGCGGACAGGATAAAATGACCTGTCCAAGGTAACACAGCCAAGATCTTTCAGAAGGAGGACTTGAACTTTGGTTTTTCCGTCTCCTGAAGGTAGCTCTTTAGCTATGATAACACCCTATCTAAGTATATGTTGAAAACTTTAATATTTGAAAGAAATATATGTTAAATATATAGAATCTTCAACAGTGAAATAAATGTCTCCCCCCTGCAATTTGGTTCCCTCTTCCTGGGCAGCAGGTTATGCTCATTTTCCAGCCATTTAACTGTGATTTATTTATATCATATTTTCACATCAAGTATGGTGCCAGGTTAAAAACAAAAGACTAGTCAAACCAGGTTTTATGCCATGATTTGACATTAGAATTTTAAGTTTAGCCATTAATGAAAGCCAAAATTTTTTTTTAAGTGATACAGCAGAGATGACTTAAGCCTTCCAGTCCTGCAGCCATCTGAAATTCGGATTTCAGAGCTTCTTAGTGTTGACAAGATCAATGAGAGGAAATGAGCTAAAATTAAAGCATGAGACTTGGGTCAGGCATCAGAAAACTCCTTGATAGTTGATCATTGAGGCTGAAGCTGATCATTGAGGGAAATCATTGTCTCTCTATGAATGATGAACCTTGAGATTAGGGGAGGCCACTATAGGTCTTGATTGATGAAGGTGTGATTCTGATGGGGAAGAGGGAAAGGAGGGAAATGGATGGCTATTTAAGATCTTCCCAGCTTCAGATTTGTTTTAGTGTTGAGTAAAATGTTTTCTCTATGGAGTAGCAAAAGGAATTTCTGTTTGTTTTTGGAGGTGGAACTTTGTTTTAGAAAAGAGCAGAAGTCGTTTCTAAAACCTTGGACTGATTAAACAAGCTCTCACTTGTCACTGATGATAAGGGACAGGGATAGTATGGAAAATTACATTCACTGCATAGCCCCCAAACTTATTTTCTTCTTTGACCCCACTTTTCACCCAAACTGCCATCCTATGTCCCATATGTTGAACAAAATTGGTAATGTGAGTTTTTGTCTTCCTCCTGCCTTTCCATTGGCCTGTAATAATAATTATTAGCATTTATAAAGTGTTTTAAGTTTTTACTCATGTTATCTCATTTGATCCTTATAACAGCCCTGTGAACTAAGTTTATTATCCCTATTTTTACAGATGAGGCAACTGAGGCTTAGAGAGCTTAAGTGTTTTGCCCAGGGTCATACAACTTCTGAGCAAGATTCCAAACTCAAGTCTTCCTGACTTCCTTACATCACCCAGCTGGGTGTGTCATCCACAGACTGCGTCATCAGTGAAGTTAGGTCAAGAACAAATTCAGTAAACTAGAGAAGAATCCAGAAGAGGGCGGAGAAAATTACAGGGAAAAAATAATCCACATGATCAAGTCTAGGAATGATAAATGTGTTTTGGGAATTATATTGCTAAGGTGTATAACATACTTTAAAATTGGTTTTCTTAGAACCTTACATTGAAAAACTTCCCAGAAGTCATTTCCCAGGTTGCATGTTTGGGGTACTCAGATAATTTATAAATTAATCAAGGGAGAGGCAAAAGTGAACATTTGGAAATACTTGAAGGATCCAAATGAAAGAATTGGCAGGAATAATCAAGGAGGGGGGAGGTCAAATGTGAACCTTAGAAAATAACTTAAAATCAGGAACTACTGACTAACAATGACATCACCTAAACTACGGGAAAGAAATTTCCCCGAGGGAAATGGTAGAATCCCAACGTTAGACTTAGGCTAGACAAAGAAGGCAGAAATGTGTGGTAGGCAGTTTGCCTCAAGAACAAATGGAATAACCTAATTGGTGTTTTATAACCTTGAATTCTCAATGGACTCTGGTCTATGATTGTTTTTATCCACAGAAAATTCTTTAGAACTTATGTTCTGCAAGGCTAACTTTTTGGCAGATTATAAGTAGAAAATAGAATCCATAGCTACTTGTCACTAAAGTAGTTCAATTGCAGTCAGTGAAAAAGCATGTTGTGGGGGGATTTCCCCAGTAGGGTACATGGAATAACTACCTGAATGCTGATGTTTTCGAATCAGCTGAGTCTTCAAGAGTTCCTTTAGGCTCTTGTCCACAGTCCCACAGAGAGTGTGTATCAGAGGGAAGGCTTGAACCCAGGTTTTCCTGACTCCAAAGTTGGCCACTATTTTATGTTGCCTCTCCTTTCAAGTGAATAAGAGAATATTATTTCAAGATGGCATTAGATCTGACTTGTGAAGAAATTCTACTTTTCTGGACTTCAATTCCTGGTGTGGTGCTTGACTTTAATTCCAGAAAGGTGATTTGTTACTTGGAGAACTGTAGGATCATACATACACAGAGAGCTGAAAGGGACATTAGAAGTCATCGTAGTATAATTTTTTTTCATTTTTAAAATTGGGGATACTGAGGAATGGGAAGACCCGATGGCCTATCTCAAGTTACACAGTGAGTGATGGTGCCAAGATTTGAACCCCAGTTTCCTGATTTCAAATCCAGCATACTTTTGATTGCAACACAGAATCATCCTGTCTTAATTTAATTTTATATGTAGGAAAAGAAATTCTGGTTAAATAGTGGTAACTGCAGGATTGAAGTCAGTGACACTGATTATCGTAGATAGAAAAAACATATCTTGTAAAAACCTCAGAAAGTAGAGATGGAACAGATCTGTTAGGTTATTTTATCCCTTTACTTTTTTGATGCTAAATCATCTCATAAACATTTTATTTCTTTGGTCAGGCTGTTACTAAATGTCCCCCAGAAAGAGTTTTTCTTTATTTCTCGTAATGAATTGGTCTTCATTCCAACAAATCTCACAGAAAGAAAATTTTTCTGGATATCAAACCCTCCAAACTTTGATTCCATCAAGTTATTTCTATTTTCAGAACACCTTTTATTTAAACCAAAGCCACATATTTCTTTTCTCCTATGTGTAATTCCCAGCTATTTGTAGACAATATGTCTCATACATTTTTTCCCTCATCCAAACAGTATATTATTCTAGTTCTTTCTTCATGTTTTTCCCTCTTTCTCATAATTATCTGAGTTCTGTTTCTCTGAACTCCCCCCACTCATCTTTTTTTTCTAATAATGAAGTACCCTAAAGTAAACATAGTATGAGAACTGTAGCCTTTACAGAATTCTCCCCACATCCCTGATTTTTGTGATTTATTTTATTTTATTCAAAGCACAGGGATCTTAGTTTAATTTTTTTTGCCATAGTATATCTAAATTTGTTGTTTATTCTTTTCTAGAAATATCACCTTTAAGTTGCTGCATTTCACATTATTTATTTTCCCTTTTCCCCCTAAGTTGCTTTCTTTTAACGTTTAGTGCTCATTTTTCTACCTCTGCTGATGAAAGGGTGTTTTTCCATTTACAAATTCTTCTCATTTCTTGTCAACATAGAATCTCCTAGATCTGGTGTTTATTTTTTCTTATATTGCATAGGCTTAAAACATACTCCAAAATTTTCCCAAATCAACTGCCTTGTGTCATTTACTCCTTGAATCAGATCATATTTCATAGGTATTTTATTTCTGTGAGCCTTCTATGACATGTCAAATAATTGTCCAAGCGTGGCTTTCCATTTTGTATTTTGCATCTGTTATGTTTCCTTTGAAGTTCTTGTCTATACTATGATTTTTCTAGCTCTGATTAGGGCTGACTGTACATAGAACCTCATAGTCTTTCAAAGTAGACTTATGCTGTTCTTATGAAGATTGAAGCTTCTTCTACCCTTTTGTTCGCAGATAAAGAGATATGAGACCAGGAGATGTACCTTAAGATGGATGAATAGGAGAGCTGATCCTGTAATTTTTTACCATTAAATTCCTGGTTCACTATGATATATATTTTTTAAAAGTCTCTTTTTCCAAAATTTTAGTTCCTCACAACTGTGAATGTACACTAGTGACCAGATGGTCACTAGTATAAGTTTCAAATTATTGCTCTTTCAACTACTGTAATAAGAATAATTGGTCCCTTCATACCTATCAAATTATCCACATACAAAAAAGTAATAGCAATGAAATTTAGTATTGGCTGCTGTGGAGAAACAGATGCACTCATGCATCACTGGTAGAATTTCAAACTTGTAGAATTTTTTTGAGAAATAGTCTGGCACAGTACACAATGAAAGTTAGAAAACAATCCTTTACCAATGACACAGTAATTCCAGGCTGGGAATGTAGCATAAATGTATTTTCAAAAATGACAAATATCCACCTCTTCAAAAATTTTCATAGCAACATCATTTGTAATAGCAAAAAGTTGAAATATACCTCAATATCCAGCAAGAGGATAATCGTTAAATAAATTTCATTTCGGACAGTATGGTAACTGTAACCTAATTGTTGAGAACCAGAAAAATGACTAAATGAATTTTATTCAGTTCAATTTTCTCTTGGTTTGTGGAGAGTGAGAGAAGCAGATAGTGAAAATATGGGCTCATGAATCTTCATCCTTGTTTCTGAATCCAGGCCTTCAACAGATAGTGAAAATATGGGCTCATGAATCTTCATCCTTGTTTCTGAATCCAGGCCTTCCAACACCTAGTTGCCCATGGTAGCCTCCTTGGGTTTAGGTACAGAGGAATGTAGACTCAACTGTGAAACCGGAGCTTGGCTGACCCTCAGTTTTATTAAGAACAGGAGAATTTATGAGAGTGGCTATTGAGACTCCTAAGGTAAAAATGAAGTTGAATCTATAAACGTAAGCCAGAGCCACAGGCCACAAGTCTGGTTTTGAAGATGAAGGAAGAATTCATCTGAAGAAATGCAACTTGGGCTTTTTTATAACAGCCTGAGTATTGGTAGAAATGAATTATGTAACTGTTGGAATTACAATTTCATTATTGTGGTACATTGTACTTACTGGAAAGGACAAATGGAAAAAAATTTAAGTCTGAATTCATAAAATCCCACTCCTATTACCCAAGATTCTCTCAAAGCAGTGTAAGTGCCCCCAATTTAGTAGCATGTAAAAACATGACTAATGATCATGCTTGAGAATTCTCTGAGTCCAATCATAAATTCACTGTGTATGTATGTAGTTGTCATCTTCTTACGTAGAGTTTCTGTTTAAGCCCAGCAAGAATTAGAAATGGACACTTGCAAAACTACCAAGATTGGTACCTTCTAAAGATACTCACTCTACGGTTTATTTTTTATTGCAGAAACAGCAGGGGTTAGAATTAGAGCACTAGTCAAGGATCATACTAAAATGTGAATAAAGACTGAGATATTCCATTTTTATCATAACTTTTTTAAAAAAATCATATATACATTTAACAGTAGTTTTTTGGAAAGGATTTGTAATGGAAGAAGCTAGAGGCATTGGGAGAAGAATGGAACATTAGGGTATCACAGATAATGCAACATTGAAATATGACCACTTTAAAATATAACCATCATACTCTCTTGAGTATGATGTTCCCTGGATAAAATCAGATTCAAATGGCTACTCTCCTCATTGGAATTTGTGATCTCTAGTATTATGTGTATGAAAATATCTGTTCTCAACTTTTATAATCCTAAATTTTCTTCTTAAAATTACATTTATATCATTGGACATAATGACTTTTTCATTTTTCAGATGCATTGTTCGCAAGTGGTCATGTTGTAGACTATTTATTTGTTGGAAACATTGTTTATACAGTAAGTCTTTCAATATACTTCCTTTTATGTAGTGTTTAAGGTGTGCTGTTCTTACTGGTTTATAGCTTACTCTTTTTAACAGCAGTACTGATTCTTTAATTTTAATTTATTGTGTTTCTGATATTTGATGTATGTTCCTGAATAACAAATATTACTGGGTAGTGATTTTGAACATTTATTTGTAAACGGTCAAGATCTGAGGACATAAATATATACCCACATATCTGCATATATATATATATATATATATATATATATATATATATATATATATATATATATATATATATATATATATATATTCCAAAGAAATAAAAACCTTGGATATTTCTTAGAATGGGTAGAAATAAAATAAGCAGATTTGATATGACCTCAGGTTTCCTGAGCCTTGATACAATAACTTGATCAGAAAAGAAGGGGACCAGTCAAGGTGAAAACCTTTGGTTGAGTGGGTTAGGGTGGGGGAAATATGGCCCTGTGTTTCCTCAGCAGCCAAATTTTTTGAAGTACCTCCATCATTGAGACTGCCATGAAGGAATATGGAGGCAAGATGATTTCTAAGGGGAAAATGTGTCAGCACAATAATATATTTGGATTCCATTCCTCTTTCCACAGTATGTTGTTGTTACTGTTTGTCTGAAAGCTGGTTTAGAGACAAGAGCTTGGACAAAGGTAAGGTTTCTTTTTTATGGTATATCTTAGTACCTACACTATCCAATGCCGTTATCACTGTATATGCTGTGATTTCTCATTGAGAATCAGGGGAGGTTGGGTAACAAATAAAACTTCTATTTTGCATTTTCATGTTGTGGGTTGATTTCGATCACACATTTCAGATCTGAAGTTTTCCAGCTGTTCAGTGTGCATGCCTGGCATTTGAAATAGACTTCATTTAGCATTGCGTTAACTGAGACCTGTGTTAAATGACCCAACATGTTTATAATGTAATTTAACATGGCATCACTGTGTGCCAAGGTATACTCTGAATATTTGAGGGAAGAAAATCAGGTTTTACAAGCTTGTCACCTACAAACAGTTAGATTATATAGCTTACCACATATTCTTTCCCTGAAGCAATTAATAATGTAGCAAGAGTACTGACTGATCGATGGCCTCACTTATTGGGGAATAATATGGCTGTGGGTATTCCAAAAGCAACTAATAAGGTTGATATCTTCACACTTTTACGTTTATTCAACTATTTGCGTTCATTTCTCTTACTTTTTTCTTCTCTTCTTTATTTCCCATTTCTGCTTCATTTCCTAATGTCTAACATAGTCTTCAGATACGTGGTCACTTGTCTTTTATCTATATCCTGTGAAATAACATGCTAGACTCCAAGATGAAACATTAACATTAACTTAGTAAAGAGAATGGGTAAAAAATTTTTCAACTACATATTTCTGGACATTCCTTAGGCCTTCATAAATCAGCTTCTTAGAGTACCACATATATCATAGTATAGAAGGAAATTATTGAATATAAGAACTTTCCACACTGTAGAGGTCCTAAAAAAGATGAATTCAGAGGTCCAGGACCCTACTCCCAAAGCTGGTAAAATAGAGTAGCAAAGAAAGAAATATTTACACTTTAATTTGTATGCTTTCCAGTTACTTTGGGACAGATCTTATGATTTCATTGATACAGGGCAAGTTTTGCCAAGCCCTGGGTAAGTTAAGTAGCTTGCCCGGGATCACACAGCTAGTAGTGTCAGGAGTGTCAATAAAGCCTAGGTCTTTCTAATTGAGATGACTCTCTGTCCACATTGTCACACTGCCTTATACTCCTAAAATTATCATCATACATTTCCCAAGCTGTTTTACCAAAGAAATTTGGTAAGTAAGCCAAGCTGGGAACGTTAGCTAATGTACTGGAGACTGAAACAATGCACAAAAATTATGAGTAGGCCAGAGCATCGGACTGAACCTAAAATTAAATTTGATAGGGATAAATGTAAATTATACGTTGTGATAAAATTTTAGAAGAGTTGCAAGAAATGCTAGATAGCAGTTATCTAAAGAAAACAAAATATTTGGGAACTGGTCATCCAGCAGTTCACTACCATGGTCAGGTCATATTGGTAACATGTTCAGGTCACCAAATTTTAAGTACGTTGATATCCTGGAGATAAGTTATTGATTGGTAAATTATGTTAGATATTATATAATAATAATAATAATAATAAATAATAAAATAAATAAATGAAGCAGCAAAAGGAAGATAAGGTTCAGGTACTAAATCTTAAGAAGGTCTTTGACAGCCTGGAGAAGACAACCAGGATTGTAAAGGGCCTCAGAGTTATGCTGTATGAGGTTAAGGTGAAGGAAAGAAGGCTATTTATTGGAGAATGCTCTGCAGAGGAGTGCAACATGACTATCTTCACCTGTTTGAAGGAAGGACTGCTATGTGAAAGGATTAGATTTGTTCATCTTGGCCTCAAAGACATAACTTAGGAGCAAAAGGTGGAAGTTGAAGAGGCAGACAGGGTTCATGTGAGGAGAAACCACCAAACAGTTGTCCAAGAGTAGAACAAGCTATCTCAAAAGGAGGTGGAGTCTCTGTTCATTGAGATCTTCAAGCAAAGGCTTGATGACCACCTTTTGGGTATACCTCAGAGGGAATTCTTATTCATGACTTGTTGGACTAGCCCCTGTCACTGGGATTCTCTGAATCCATTTAGGAATATTCACCTATGGATTGTGTTCTGGAGTATGCCTAATTTACTGTCTCCTGCTCCCCCTCCAAAACTTAGGGGCCAAATATAGGTATTAACATGGGACTAAGTCAATCAAGAGAGAAAATAGCTTCTAACCCTTCCCTTTATTGCCTTCTCTAGCCCTGTGAATGTCTTTCTCCACCTTGCAGGGTCTAGGGAATCAGGGACTCCTGGCACTTCTTTTATTTGGTGTAGGGACAGAGTCATGATCCTTAGGGTAGCCAGAATGTCCCATTGCTGACTGTGGGACATACCCTGGAGATCTACTGCATTTACTGTGATTGAATAGCTTTAAATTCTCCTCCAGAACTATGAACACATGACAATAGGTATTATTGTCTCCCTTTAGTTGAAAACATTGTTCACTGATCCAGGTAAAGATCAGTCACAGTTTCTTCAGTTTATAAGTCACCCCTAGCTGTTTTTCTAGTTCCTGGGCACTTCCTGTTTTTGAAAAAGATATGTCTATGGTCTCAAGCTTCCCTGAAAATTAGGATGACTCTTGAGTCTCTTCCATCTTATATGGGTGTGAGGATATGTTTTCTTGGGGAGGGCAGCTGAGCTGTCCATGTGGCAGATCTCCCCTATCCACCACCTGGACAGTTTTCACCTAAGATGCAGTGCCAAGGTGTGACCTGCTTGGCCTAGAACTGCAAAGCACTTATTATTTCAGCTGCAAGAGAGTCAGCAAGTGAAGACCCTCGCATTATTTTAAAAGTATTAAGTTTACAGCTTTGGGCTGATGTTCATCTCCATCATCAGGTAGATTGGTTACATGGAGCACATCCCCAGGAGACCAGGACTCTCAGCTCAGCAGGTCTAGAAATGGGAAGTCAGCTTGAGGAGGAATGGGGGAATTTTTTTAAAAGTGATCTATTGAAAACCCCCTGGACATGCCATCCATTGAAATATCCATAAGTGGTTTCAGCTAGTGTTGCAGCAGCAGATTATCTTCTCCCTCCTGTTTATATATATTTTTTTACAGATTCTTTGCATTTTTACAAACATCATTTTCTGTCTTCTCCCTGTCACTAGTCTGTCTGACCACCTTACAATTTATCTTCCACACAGCTATAAAAGTATGATGTTTCCAAAGCACAGGTCTGAGCATGTTACTTCCCTGCTCAGTAAAGTCCATGGACTCCCTGTTACCTCTAGGATCAGAGACAAATACCTCTTTTGGCATTTAGAGCCCTTTATGAGCTAGCCTTAGCCTACCTTTCTACCCTTATTATACATTAGTCCCCTTCTCATGAACTTAGGTGCAATCAGTAAACATTTATTATACACCTACTGTGTGGTAGGTCCTGAGTGCCAGAGATACAAAGAAAGGCAAGCGCACACACACACACACACACACACACACACACACACTCACACGTCCCTATCCTCAGGAAGCTTACATGGAAGAGAATATAAGTAAAGAAATGGAAACACATGCGATATATACAGAGTAAAAGAAAGGTAGCCTTACATTAAAAGGCTCAGTTAACAGAGGAGACCAGGAATGCCTTCTTGTTACTTGTCATATGTGATAATGTATCTCTAGCCTCCATGTTTTTGTCCAGTCGGTCCCTCAGACTTGGATTGCACTCCTTCACTTCAGCCTCTTGGAATGCCTTGCTCCTTTCATGATTCAGTTTAAATGTCCTCTTCTACATAAGACCTTTCATGATCCTTGCCCCTCAGTTCTTAGTGTGGCTCCCCTCAAATTACTTTGCATTTCTTTTGCATATGTATTAAATATACTAGTATATGTACATATTATTTCTTCTGATAGAATTGAAGCTTCTTGAGGGCAGGGACTTTACCATCTTTGTTTTCCCAGAACTGAGCATAGAGCCTGATATATCATTTGCCCTTAATGAGCCCTTGCTGATGGAGTGGTTAATTTTAGTCATGATCAGATGCAGTCAGGTGCAGCTATTAAAATCACAGAAAAGTTAGGTCATGCAAAAGATAGAATGTCAGTCCTGGTCTCAAGAGGACCTGAGTTCAAATTCGGCCTCAGTCATTGAGTAGCTGTGTGACCTCGGGCAAATCACTTAGCCCTGTTTGCCTCCATTTCATCAACTGTATAATGAGCTGAAGAAGGGAATAGGAAGCCACTCTAATATCTTTGTCAAGAAAATCCCAAATGGGGTCACAAAGATTGGACACAACTGAAACCACTCAACGTTAAAATCACATTATTGAGGTACTTGAAAGTTTTTAAAATGCTTCCTTCATAGCAACCCTGTTACACATAGGTACTTAAAAACTGTCCAGGCTCCATTTTTACAAATAAGGAGACTGAGGTACATAGCAAAGAATGACTTGGCCATAGTGACGTTCCCCACCTAGTGAATGTCATTTGTGTTTCCACTAGTGACTACTCTCTCTCTCATCCATTCCTAAGTGTGTGTAGTTTCCTAACATTTAGCTAACTGAATTTTGCATATGGATCCCTTGACTTTTTTTTCCCTGTGGTGTTATTTTTTTAAAAAAGCATTCAAGCTCTGTCCCCAACTCAGAAGAGACTCAAGCTCAGATTCCATCTTTGATTGTGACCTGAGCCAAGCTATTAAAACCTTCTGAGTCTCAGTTTTCTAATCTGTAGGACTGAAGATAATAATAGGTGCACTACCTTTTTCACAGGCTTATAATGGAAAGTACTTTATTAGTCTTAGGGCTCTATTACAGTGAGTATTGTTAATAAAAACAAAACTAATATTTCTTGCTAAGAAATGAAGAAAAATATCTTTCTGGAAAAGGTTTCTTCCTTCATCCAGTGATAATATAAACTTCGTTTCTGCCAGATATTTTTCTCTTCTTATCTTGGTAGTTTCTGATACAAACTATACTACTTATCCTAAAGCCCAAAGACAGCTCTGGCCATACATCTCCACTTAACACTTAATGAGAAAGTACCATCCTTGAAAGACAGTTTTAAGGAAAATGTTATGTGTACAAGATCGTTATTGTTACTGCTTTTGCCAGCTGTCACTTGAATCCATAGCTAAAAATCTTTGTTTTTTTGGAAATGGAATGGAAAGTTATATGGGAGCAGAGAAATTCAGTTGAAGGGAGGGAAGAGGAATACTAGAGTTGAGGGAGCTGTGTAACAAGCCAAACCTTTTGGAGTAGAAAGGACTGACTTATTTTTTTCTGATTTTTTTCTTCTTCTCTAGTTTAGTCACCTCGCTGTTTGGGGAAGCATAGTGCTGTGGCTGGCATTTTTTGGAGTCTACTCGACCTTCTGGCCTGTCATCCCCCTCGCACCAGACATGGTTGGGCAGGTTAGTGCTTCCTCTTTGTGGGTGAATGTGCTTCCCAGAGTGTGCTCTTTGTTCCTTACCATCTTTGACAGCAACTACAGCTATTGTTACCTGCCTACATCAAGAGAGAGGAAGAAAAGCAAAGGCCAAGAATCAAAAGAACCCTCAAAGTTTGTCTGAGCCAGCTGAATGTTATGTGAAGGTGTTTGATATTTATAATAAAAACACAACCATCCAGCTGAAATTGAAACTGTTCCTCAGCCAGCCCTGCCACATAGCTAAGGTTCTGAACCATGGGAGCTGAGGGTTTGTCATGATTACGGCAAAACACTCTGAAGTCTGGAGTCGTTTTCTGAATCATGAAGGAGACAGTAAATATGAGCTACTTACTGGATTTATTTATTTGAAATTTGACAATCTGTATATGGCATATATGTCAGGGCTAGAAACCAGAATATTAACCAAAATTCTTATCCCACATCATTGTGAAATGGAGCATTTGCTATATAAAATTTCTGACTAGTTTAAAAATTACATAGTTTGCTCTTAGAGACAGGATTTTTAAGACATTCTTTTGCAAACATATTTGAGATTTTCGATAACTCTTCCCTGCCTGCCTGAGCATCTTTGGCACTGAAGTCCTAGAATGGTGATAACTAGAAGCAGCCCCTAAGACTGCCGTGGTCCAAACTCACATTCCTGGAGCTCCTCCAAGGGATTTGGGCCAAGTATCAATCATGGCCTGGCAAAGCTGAGAAACAGGACCGCTACATGTACCCCCCTGTGAACGGCTGCTTTTTTTCAGCATTTAGCAGTCAGTTTTATACTTCAGGATTTTCTGACATCCTCTGGATAAAAGAATATTATATCTTTCTGGGTATAGGAATGAAGTTGAGACTTGCCAGTAGTACTCGAGTTCCCTACCTTTGGAATGTATCTTTGCATTGTGAAATTAAATGAGAAAACAAGAGATCAAAATGTATTCCAGGTTTTTACCAAACCCTAAGGATCAAAGAAATAGCTTAGTACATAAAAATATCGTACTCACTAATAAAGACATTGGACTAAGTAGTGAAAAGAGCTTTCCTGACAAGTGTACTTTGTGAAATGAAACACATCAAATTTACTTAAAGTATTACATGCAATTTGATCAAAAAAAGGGGGGAAGGAAAGCATGTATGACAATAATATCCACTCTGTAAGGCATTGGTGCTTACTGCATTTGTTTTATATGTCATTCTTCTGATTTTTAATGCTGTCTAATCTAGTATATATATGTATATATTTATATGTGGATGTATCAGTATATGTATTAGATATACATATATATGTAAAATTTTCTGGGCTTTTGAATGAAAAATACTTGGTGGGGCTTCAGTCAATTGCCATGGACAGCTTTCTAACTTGGAGAATGAGAGTGACAGGAGACAAGAAGGAATCAGCACATTGACTGAGACAAAAGCCAGTTAATTCCTTTGAAAGGATATCAGTGTCTTGCCTGTGGATTTTCATGCTAGGTACTAATGCACACTTGCATCATCCAGTTACTGACTCTACTTTACATATCCATAAATTAAGTTGAAATTTCATTGACTCTTGCCTGCCCTGAAAGATTTCAGTGGAAAACAGAAAGCTCATGATGCAGTCATAACTGTGCAGAGATTTCTAGTGTTTAACTAGAAGATGTACATCTATTAAAAAGTTAAATAGGATAAATTTCTTTTTTTAATCAGAATCGGGGTAGGACACAAATTAGTGCATTGCTTTATGACTTAACATCTGCTCTGATGTGTAGACCCATAGGTCCCAAAACAAAGCAAATTAAATGTTAATTAGCATTTCATTTTTGTTTGAAAATTGTCTCCAAAATGTTTTTTCTACTTAGCCCACATTATTTTACCATTTTCTGTTTACCGGCTCTGATGGATGTCTTGAGATGTGACATTAATATCTAGCTGTGAGTAAAACAATACTGTGGAGTTAGGTTCCTGGAGTGCACAGGCTTTACCCTGAGTGATTGAATGAGATCATTAATGGAGTCAAACACTCATGTAGTCATGTTTCCCTATTGGAATTCTGCAGTCTGAGCATTAAAGAGCTGATCATCCTTTTCATTCTTTTACCAGAGGAGAGCTCTTGGGAAAGGAGTATCATAATACAGTGTCTCTTTCTAGTTTAAGAGTTATTTTGAATAATGCCCTCCTGTCCTGATGCCATCCTGTCTTTATTTGGACTCATTGATTTGCCACTTCTTTGGAGAGTATAAGAAAGTGATTTTTTTTAAAGTCATTTTGATCATCTATTGAAAATGCTGAAAGATCATTCAGGTAGCGAGTGTGCATGAAACTGGCATTAGGTTTCAGGAAGGCTTTCTGTAGACACAAAAGAGGAATTAAATGCTGTCATAACACTGGCTGATGGTCAAGTAAACTGCAGCTGGGCTTGGCACTAGTTAATGAAATGAATTACCTCTCTTTTTTCCCTAAGACAAGTCTTAGGCTTTGTTCAGGCCATTTTTGTTTGTGTGGTTCTAGGCAATTGAAAAGTACTTACAGGGTTCTGGTAAATAAAGCATTTCTTAAAATTTATTTTCATCTTTAACTATGTTTTCAGGCATTTTGTGAATGAATTCTTTTAAGTCCTCTAAGTGCAATGTGCCAGACTGATTCCATTCTTTTGTTCTACAATGGCCAACATTTCTTGCCAGGGTTGGCAGTGTTTTAGGGCACTCAGAAGATAGGATTCTCTGTAGTTCAGATGAAGATCCTTTGAAAAAGTTAGTGTTGCCCCTGATGGAGTTTATGAAACCATTTTGACTAAATATTTCTTTATCTTGTCCCTTATACTTGGAGGCTTTCTCACAGGGAGAAAATACAGGTTTTGTCCTTGAGGGCAAAGGGAAGGAACAACAATCAGTCAAGTGTTTCTCAGTTGTCAAAGGCTCTTTCTCTAAGTGCCTTCCAATACAGAATATTAAAACATGAGACAAGTCAGCCAGGAAGTCCCTGGGGAAAATTTTTAAATCAAAAAAGCTATCTGTGTTCTTTCTTTGCCTGAAACTTAAAACATTTGTTCATCTATTCAACAAATATTTTCAGATAACTGTGGTATAGGCATTGAGGAAAATATGAAGATATCAGACCTCAAGAATGTTTCCATCTAATAGATAATAAGAATTACATGATAATTATAATATGAAATATGCTCTAAGGAGTATGTAAGAGAAGTACAACAAATTACTTGGTAGGATTTGCAAGGGAGAAATCACTTCTCTGCTATCATGAGTTCAGTGGGTTGGAAAGGGAGAGATTAGAGAGTGAATCAGGAAAGACTTCATAGAGAAGGGAGTATATCATCTGGGACTTTAAGGACGGATTGAGTTTCAGCAACTGGAAATGAGAAATGGAAGAAGGGAGCAAGCCTCTTGCTCTTCCATTTTCTGAGCCTAAATAGGCATGACAGTGATGAAAGGCCTAGGACTACTGAGAACTTTTGACAAGAATCAAAGATAGCACTGGCTCAACAAATCTGAAATCGACTAGGAAAATGGGGTGAATTTTGCCACAGAGAATCATACCATTCCTATCAATTACATGACTACTGGACTTGTCAGTCAACACATATATCCTCTTTTAGAAGTCCCCCCCTCCAACGTTAGGAAAAATAAAGATTGTCTTTAATTATTACTATTTTCATAAATTAAAAGGCATTAATGCAAAAGTAAAGAGGTGGGATTTTGGCATGACTACAGATAAAGGAAATGTTATCTTAAAAGAGGAATGTTTCTGAAATCTGGGGGTTTGTCTTCAGATCTCATCAGTTATAGTTACTAACTATGTGATCTTGAGCAAATCACTTAACTTTACTCATCTGCACGGTGAGAGTGTTGGACAAATGACCTCTGAGGTCCTTTCCAGCTCTAGACCTATATGATCCTTTAATCATAAACCGAGGTCAAAGAACTACCTTAGAGTTATTTTCACATGTATTTTTTCCACTTCCTAAGAGTCTTCCCTAACAGTTTTGTTCAAGTCTGAGGAGCTGTGTCCTTCTTTTGGTTTGCAGTGGAGGAGATTAATTGGATTAGCTTTTTAAACCCTCCTAATAAGCACTTAATAAATGCTTCACTCATTCATTTTTGAAAGGAAATGTAGTTTGACATAAAAGTCACTATTGTCTTTGCAAAATATCTTTGACTTTATGTAGTTTTCAGAGTAGTCTCAAAACTTTTTCTGCCATTCTGTTGCATGTGAACCATTTACCTTCTGACCATCTCTGTTTCAGTTAGTGCTTAGTATTATTACAACAGAGAATAGTATACTTAAATTCTTCACAGTGGACTTATATAACCAACCAGCCAGAGAAAATAAGATGCATTCAAGTAATGGTAGTTATCCCCTTAAGGGAGCTAAACTTTCTGAATAGGCAGTTATACCAAATAACATCACATTGTGCACTGTGGAAAAATCTTTCTCACCAACTTTCTTGTTTTTCTTTAAACTCCTTTTCATTGCTAGTAAAAGGAGAAGGGGGGATAAAAGAAACCACTTTCACTTCAAAGGCTAAAAATTACTAACTTCATCTTCAGAGCCAAGCTTCCATCTCCAGCCAGTCTATGGCCATGAAAGTCACTTGTGTAAAATACAGGATAAAGTTTACTTAGAATTTACATTTGCACATGTACATACACAGTGTAAGTCTCTGATCTCATAAGGAGCAAAGAAATGTTTTGGCCATTTTACTATCATTGGTATATTCTGTTAACAAAGAAATCTCAACATCTTCCCTCGTTGGGGAAAGAATTCCCCACCCTGTCTTGAACCCGTTCATGGTGTTAGGACTTGCACTCTTCGTCTAGTGTAGTTCTCACTCCATTTGGAACTTTGAACTTTTTCCAAACAGCAAATGCCATAGAGAGCAGGGTAGTTGTGCGCTCATGTCTCGTTCTGAGAGACCTGACTTCTGAAACAGTAAGGATCAACATATTTTTTAAAAAATATATTTTATTTATTTTGTTAAATATTTCCCAGTTTCATGTAAAAACCATTTTTACTATCCATTTTTTAAAATTTTGAGTTGCCAATTGTTTTCCTCCTTTCTATTGCTCCCCACCCCTTGAGTAAGCAGTATGATTTAGATTATACATGAGAAGTATTGCACAAAAGATTTCTGTATCAGACATGTCACAGAAGAAAACACACAAAAAGAAAGGAAATTTTAAAAGCATGTTTCAGTCTGCACTCAGTTTGTCAGTTCTCTCTGGGGAGGTGGAAAGCATTTTCCTCATGGGTCCTTTGGAATCGTCTAGGTCGTTGTCTTGATCAGAGTAGGTAAGTCTTTCGCAAATGATTATCCATATACTACTGTGTACAATGGTACTCTTGGTTCTTCACTTCGCATCGGTTCATATAAGTCTTCCCAGGTTTTTCTGGAAACCATCCTTACTTGTCATTTCTTAATGCGTAGTAGTATTCCATCACAATCATATACCACAGCTTATTCAGCCATTACCCATTTGATGGGCAATACCTTAATTTCCATTTCTTTGCCACCACACACAAAAAAAAGTTGCTATTAATATTTCTATACAAATAGGCCCTTTTATTCCTTTTCTTTGACCTTTTTGGGATAGAGATCTAGTGGTATTGCTGGGTCAAAGAGTATGCACAGTTTTATAGCCCTTAGACATGGGGTAGGGAACCTGTGTCCTTGAGGCCACATATAGCCCTCTAAGTCCTCAAGTTTGGACTTCGATTAAGTCCAAATTTCAAAGAACAAATCCCCTTAATAAAAGAATTTGTTCTGTAAAATTTAGACTCAGTCAAAAGACCACACCCAAGGACTTAGAAGACTACAGGTGGTCTTAAAGCAGCAGATTCTCCACCCCTGCCTTAGGTCATAGTTCCAAATTGTTCTTCAGAATGGTTGCACTGGTTGATAACTCCACTAACCATGCATTAGTGTCCCAATTTTTCTATATCCCCTGTAGCATTTCTCATTTTCTTTTTCTTTCATGTTAGCCAATCTGATAGATGTAAGGTGGTACTTAACCATTATATTAATTTGCATTTTTTCTAAAAAATGGTGATTTAGAGCAATTTTTTTCATGTGATTATTGATAGCTTTGATTTCTTCTTCTGAAAATTGCCTGTTCATATCATTTGACCATTTATCAATTGGGAAATGGCCCATATTTTTATAAATTTGACTCAGTTCTCTATATATTTGAAAAATGAGGCCTTCATCAGAGAAACTGGCTGTAATTTTTTTCCAGTTTACTATTTTCCTTCTAATTTTGACTGCATTAGTTTTGTTTGTGCCAAACCTTTTTAATTTCATATAAGCTTAATTATTCATTTTACTTCCCATGATCTTCTCTATCTCTTGTTTGATTATAAATTCTTCCCTTAGGATCATAATATTGTTAGCAATTTTTAATGCCTACTGAGTACTATAATAGCTTCTGGTAAATATTCCACAGTTTTAAATGAAATCATGAAAACTTTCTTCAAGGGGTAAATTGCAAGACAAGCAGAGTTTGGGGTCCTCATAAGTTTCTTCGGCAAGCCCCTTTTGTAAATAGTCTGAGGTGCTATAAGCTTGTAATGGCACCTATAAATACAAGTGCATATTAATTGAAATAGAACATGGAGACAAAGGTGATAAGTCTGCTTTAACTAGATCATATTTACAATATGAGAACAGTAAGCACCAACATGTAGGTGGCACTCTAAAGTTTGCAGAGCACAAATATAGCGGTGATTGAGGCTTTAGGTGTAGGGATCGAGCTAGATAACGTCTGAGATCTCTTTTCATCTCTCAGTCTACAAAGTGAACTCTTACTAGAGTCTTCACCACAGAGTCCTGTGGGCGGATACATTTTTATGTGCTTCCTCTCCCAGTGTTATCAATAAAGAATGGACTAGTGAAATCCAGCCTCTGCTTGAATGTACAAATTGTTGGACATTTTTCAAAGCTGAAAAAGAGAAAGCAACTTAATGTTTTTCACAAACCTGCCTGATGCTGGAGTGGGCCACAGAATGAAGGTAATCTGTAAGAAATAATCATGCACTTAAGTTCACTACTTTTTTTAATATTTCCAGCAAATAAACATTTTTGTCAATGTATTTTCTTGGTCATGAATAACCTATATTTTTATTGTTTGGAGTGATATTATTGTTTTAGACTCCCATTGTCTTGTGCACACATGCAGAGACACAGAGTCTGCTGTTACCATTTTCTGTCGAGATTGCTACCAGCCCAAAAGAATCAGGGTTGTCCATAGTCCAAGGACTGCAGCCAAGCCTTTTTCATGATGATACAGTAGTACTTTCTGCCAAACAATCAGAGTAAATTACAGCTCTCCCCCATTATTGCCTTTAGGTACAAAGTGAACTGACTTTAAGTAAATTTCTTCCCACATTTGTTTAGTATACTTTCCCCTCCTCATTTGATTAACTTGATTTCAACATAGGGTCCTTGGCTGCAGAAGGCTTTCTCAAACAGGGGCTGTTTCCTATTGCTGTAACTTCCATAAATTCATGCACACATGACATATATATGTATACTTGCCATAGTAATGAAATATATGCATATTCAGGTATGTGTGAGTATATTGCATTGCTATACTAATGGAATTATTTTGCTATACCAATATAATTGCTGGAATTAGGAAGACCCCGAGTTCAAATCCAGCTTCAGATACTTACAATCTGTGTAACCCTGGACAAGTCCTTTAACGTCTGTTTGCCGCAGTTTTCTCAGCTGTAAAATAGAAATTATAATGGCGTCCACTTTCCAAGGTCGTTATGAGGATCAGATAAAATCATTGTAAAGAACTTAGCTTAGTATCTGGCATGTAGCAGGCATGCTTGTGTCCTGTCTTCTGCTGAAGAGATGAAATGTACACAGAGTATAAAGAGGTGATGCCAGGGTGAATTAGGGATGAGGATCAGCTTGTACAAAAGTATAGAGGTGAGAGATCTGAAGAGGAATTTTACTGGCAGTGTTAAGTTTGGGCTGCTTACAAAATTTTAATATGGATACACATCCTTCATTGGGTTCATAAGACCATAGGAACAATATCATTTGGAGCTGAAAGGGACCTCAGAGGTCATGTAATCTACTCTCCTGCCCCTCCCCCTTTTGACAGGTGAAGAAACTGAGAAATTAAAGTGCCCTACTCAAGATCAAATGGGTCATAAAGTGGCAAAACAAAAGCACAAATCTAGGTCCTTTCCTAATCCACTGTTCTTTCTGCTGCATTGTTTTGCCTCTCGTCCATTTCTCTCAAGGCCTCTTCTTCAGATGGAAATACCGTTTTAAAATACACTCCTCACCCTTATGTTTCTGTACCCTATTCCTGTTCTCATACATATCTTCTCTCTTTGCCAGGCTTAGGTCTCTCCCTGGTGCCTCTGATAGCTCTTTCCTTGAGAAGGAGTGGAGAAGACCCAGCATATTTGTGGGTAAATGAAGGACCCTGGCATCCTCTGCTGAAAAGAAAATGCAACATTCTATTGGCATAGTTGCAGGCCTGTTCTGTAAAGGTGGTACAGTGTAATGAAAAGGGTATTTTCTCTCTAGGTTCAAATCCTAACCCTGACACTTACACTAAGTTTCTGTCTAAATGTTGGTCATATTTTAAATAAGAAAAGGACTGAAATACCAGTGCTGAAAAAGATTTACTTAAAAATTCCTCAACCCAGAGGACCAGTCCAATTCCAATCTTTAGAGAAGTCCATGTAGTTCACTTTGAAGGACTCCTAAGAGCATTGGTTCAAGGATTCAGGTCTACCACTGAATAAGCTTTTTACATCCAAGCCCGCCTACCAGAAGTCCCTGGCCACATTATTGGCTCCAGAACCTATGCTCAGTTAAGCATCAGTTAAATTCCTGCTGTATATCAAGCACTGCCTATATTTCATTCACAAGGATAAAGGAAAAACACTTCTTATCTTTGATCACATAGTTCAACTGAGGGGATACTATGTGAAAATAAGCAGTATTTTTATTAAGTAACTTATGAAGAAATGTGAATCAGTATATTATAATAAGCCAAAGTCATAAACCCTGATTTGCTCTTATTCTCTTGGGACTACATTGAATTGAATTGACTCTGATTAGACCAATCCCTCTTCTAGACAGGTCTAAATCTAAATTCTCACTGCAAGACCTCCTGGGCCATAACCAAACTGGCCATCAGCGTCGCTGAAAGGTAAAATTAACCCAGATGAGCTTTTCTCAATGTCAGACTATCAGGAAGGGAAAAGGAAAGTGAGGTGTCATGTGCACATCTACCAGCCATAATTGTGCCCCCCTCAGTCGTTCTCTGTTTCTGACTGATCTTAATTAGGTGAATGTCCCTGAACTGGAGCACAGTGATTGATGGAAGAGGAGCTAGGAAATACAATCAAACTTTGTTCTAAGAGCAGCAGGTTTGAGAGGCCTTTATCCATAATGACCAACCAACTAACTGCTTCTGTTGAGCAGATTTCAAATTATTTTTTCTCATCTCTGACTTAGTATGTTGTGGAAAGTCTGAGCATTTCTTGAGGTCTTTCCTCCCCCTCCTTTCTACTATTCCGTCTCCTGGACCCCACAGCCCAGCCATCATTTTCAATTTAGGGGTGGTGGGTTTGTTTTTAAATTATTATAGTCTGACCTCTCATTTCAAAAACTCTTCATACTGATTAACCAGATTGGCTGCCTTCGTTATGGGTTATGCATCTGATCGTTTGCATATTAGGTTGTGGGGCTGGCACTTGTATGTTCATTCTGAAGTTAGTCAAAGAAATCTGTCTGCAAATTGATGTTCATTTTGTTTGCTTTCCTTATTTATGCCCACTCATTGCAGAGTATACTTGATGTGGCTTTGGAATCTTTCCATTCTCACAGCATATGAAAATCTATCCATATGGAGCACTCATGTTCAAGTAGTGCTATACACTTTACTTCTCTGATATTTGCCAAGTGAACGGCATCATCACGTTTGTGCCAGCCAGTGCTCCTTATCATGGTAACAGTAATTACCACAGACGTTCATGGAGCTCTTTTAAGGTTTGCAGGCCATTTTATCTACTCATCTTCATTTGATCCTCACAGTAACTCTGTGAGGTAGGTGCCATAGGTATTCTTGTCTCCATTTTACAATGGTTTGTCTCCATTTTACAAAGGTTTAGAACAGTGAGATTACCTGAAAATACCTCCTGACTCACACAGCTACTAAGTGTCAGAGATGGGACCAGAACTGAGAATTCTGAATCTGAAAGGCACACCTTTCCACTATATCGCTCTGCCCGTAAATTAAACCACATTTCTTCCATCCTGGACAAAAGTACTTCCCATTGTTAGTTCTTCCATCTTCACGGGGATGTGGAGAAATTGGAGGTGCTCCAGAGAAGAGCTACAAAAATAATCGAGTCCCCATGATGGTGTGGCAAGAGCTCTGCTCTGAGGTGCAGGAGACAAGGGGTTCCCAGTTCTGCCACTGACTGGCTTGAGACATTAGGCAATTTGCCATCCTTCTTGAGGCCCCAGAGCCCTCATCTGGAAAATAAACAAGTTGGACTTGATCTCTAAGATCATTTCCAGCTATCTAATCCTGCCTTTGGAAAATAGGTCCAGAATAATGATCAGTCACACGTATAATATGGTACAATGAAAATAATACCACAGCTGGAGTCAGAGGGCCTCAGTAAGGTGACAGTATGATAGAATGGAAATTCAGTTCAATTTAATAAATGTTTATTAGACACCTACTATTTGCCAGTCACTGTCCTAAGTACAGTTGGCTTCTGGGTTCAGAGTCTCTAGAGTGAAATCCCACCTCTGACCTTGGTACCTGTAAATCTTTGTACAAATCACTTATCCCCTTTGGTCTCAGTTTCTTCTTTGGCAAAATGAAAGGTTGGACTAAATGCTCCATGAAGCTCTTGTGTGATCTCCGTGATCATAAACAACAACTCTATGAACTCTGGTTAAAATCTGCTACTTGTACTTCTGTGTCCTTGGGTAAATCACTTAACTTTACTAAGGCCTCAGTTTCCTCATCTATAAAAGGATGAGATGATCACTAAGATCCCATCCAGCTTTTAAATCTATGATCCTAACATTCTTCTTGGATATTGCAGTGATGTAAGTTATTGAAATCATAGAACCATGTTATATAGCAACTGAAAGTGACTTCAGAGATCATTAAGGCTAAATTATTCGATTTATGGGTGGAACTGGGTCCTAGAGAGGCCAAGTGACCCAAGGCCGCAGTTAGCCGGGGCAAAGCAAGAGGATAAGAGGGATTGCCAAAAGTTCATACTGGGGGCGTAAGGGGGAAGGGAAGGGGGATAGGTATGGACAGGTCACCTATTAGCCAATGCAGTTGACTCTACATAGTAGATTAGGACTTTTAGCAGCTTGGATAGTATCCTATACATTTCTTTCTGAATTTTAGAGGAAAGAGGGTTAAGGAGAGTGCTAATATTTGAATAAAAGAAGTGCAATTGATTCTACTTTAACATACTTTGAAAAATTTAAAAAAATATGATTTCATTGATAAAGTACTATTCTATCCATTGATACAAATTAGTCTGTACCCTCCCACCCTTACCCCAGGCCTCCCACCCTGGGCTTTTTTGTCCTGTTGGGATGGAAATAAGGGCTAGACCTGTCATTTAATTGATAAAAGGATCTTCTAGATGAGGAAACTCTCCCTGCTAGTATAGATTTGCACCTTCCTTGTCACTTTATAGCTCAGAGCAGGAGTGGGGAATCTGTGACCTTCTAGGTTCTTGGGTGCAGCCTTTTGATGAGTGCAAGTTCTATAGAACAAATCCTTTTATTAAGGGGATTTGTTTTGTGAAGTTTGGATTCAGTCAGAGGGCCACACTTGAGCACCTAGAGGGCCACATGTGGCCTAGATGCCTCAGTTCCTCACACCTGCCTTAGAGAGTTGTTTAGAGCACTGAGAGATTAAGTAATTGATTTGCCCAGCTTTGCACAGCTGGAATGTATCAATCTCAGAGGCCAACCCTCTGTTTTCTCAGCCTGTCTTCTTCATATATGATTTTTGTATATATTTTTCCATAGTCTGCCTAAAAATCTCCCCTAGATCATCTTTATTCTGGAAGTCATCCTATTACTTTTCTATCAGGAGAACCAGAATACTAATAAAGTCATCCATTTATTGTCTTTCATTTCTAGCTACATAATCAGCCCATTTACTTTTCTGGTATTACTTAAAGACTTCAAAAGATAGGTGATTTCATCAGTGTGATAGTCTCACCATCAATGCAGATTACAATATCTGCATACCCCAGAAGATGATTTTCTGGGTTGCTATGCTAAAAAAAAGTATTAAAAAGTATTACATGTTAGCTAGCCATTTAGTGATGGACCTCTCTTGAACTTAACTAGGCTAACCCTACAGTAAACAATCAGCTTCCAGAACTGTACAGGCCTTCATGGCTTAATAGGACCTACATGTGCTCATGTTCTGATGGACAAATCACTAACCTTGCTGGGTTTCACTTTCCCCTTCGGTGAAATGGAGCGTTAGACAAAAATGGCACAAAAGGCTTTTGTGTGGCTTTTAGAATCCTGAAAGATGATCTCTGTGATTTCCTATTCAGATCTGCTACTTGCTACCTCTGTGATCTTAGGCAAATCACTTAATCTCTCCAGACCTCAGTTTCCTCATCTATAAACTGATGAGATGACCACCAGTAAGATTCCATCCAGCTACACGTTTTTTGAAAATTCAGGATCAACTTTACACCCAACAAGGCATCAAAGTAGGACTTTAGTGGAAGATTTTGGTCATGTGTATTCTCATTCTTTAATGAAATATCCTGCATGCACTCTCTCATTGGGAACACATGCATGCTACCTGTACCCAGAATTCTTCTTTATTGCCCTTTGAGCATTTGTAATTTCAGTTCTTCTATTCCGTTGTATTTCAATATTTGCAGCTGTATGGCATCGTGGGTAGAATACTAATGGTAAAAATATGAGGTTTTGTAGTAGCAAGCAATTCAAGATCATTGAAGATATTGTGTAGTTTCCAAATTCAACCAAACCAACCTCTTCCTCTGGCAATTGCATTGGCATAAAAAATAATCATTTATTTAAATATGGCTTGTAGATATACCCAGAGACATATAGTCAAATATACATTTATCGTGCTTCATGACCCATTCTTTCCAAACCTTTCTAGGATTGATTTTATTTTGAATACTGACAGAGAAAGGTTCCAAGTCCACTTGATGGCAAATGAGTCAGCCATATCTGCATCATTCTGTTCCTTCTCTTTGTATACTTGCTGGGAGTGGGATGCAAATTACCTGGTTTACTGAAGGAAGGATGATGGAGACTGAAATAGTGGAAAAATTGGGAGGATGAGTAACACTTTTGAAAATATTTTTAAAACTGAAATTGCCTGGGCTCTACATATGTATGAATGTGACCGTTTTCAAACATGCAGACTTTAAAAGTCTGCTTGTAAACGGTATAAATAAGATAGCTCTCTTTTACCTTAATATTTTCTCCTATAACTTCTATACTATATTTTAGATATTTATACATTAAATGAACATAGTATCATTTGAGCATGAAGATGGTATTATTGACCCACCACCACTGGGGTCAGAGCTTGGAAAGCATTTTTTCTAATGGTATCAACAGTTTTGCATAATGTTATGTATCCATAAAATGGTAGACCAGGGAAATGACATGTGGAATGAGACATAGTTATTGTTGGAGAAAAAAAAAACCTGATCCAAAATTAATATGTCAAAATATGTTCTAGGCATGAATGTGTATATGCACAGAGAGAGAATAAAAATGAAGGTTTATGCAAAATAGTGAAATATACAAGGTGATGGAGTGCACTAGAGGCTGGAGCATTGGGAAAGCATGTACCTTAGAAGGTAATGCTTGAGCTATGTCTAGAAGGAAGAGAGAAACAAATAATTTCTTCTGGTCTGGTTTTCTCTCTAGGAACGTTTTAAATGCTTCAAGATCATGGGGGTGGCATAATTTTCAAAAAAGGCAAGAAAATGGGATCATAGTGAAATCTAATATGTAGCTAGCATTGTGGGTATCTGTGGTGCAATGGAGATGGAGGTCTTTGGAAGTGAAGAGGTGGTTGAAATGGAAGACCAGGGTGTCCCAAGGGATATCAATAAAGATAAGGGCAGGTTCCAAGACTTCCTGGGTAGGAAGTCTTTGAACTATATCCTGAACTCCTTGAGAAAGGAAGGGAATGGTTCAACTAAGTAAGATGCACATGGCAAGGCTAAGTAAGTATATTTTTCAAGTAGCAAGCTGCAGTGTATAACTGGGGTAGACTGAGTTAACTGTGGAAATTTCAGGTCAAACTACTGATGGGGGTTGCAGGGAAATGAGGTCTGCTGGCCTATAATCAATCTGGGCAATGTGGAACTTCAGAGATAGTTTAGAAAAAATGCTATTTCATGAACTAGATAGGGAAAAAAAATAATCATTCCATACCACTGTAGAAGTAGCCCAGAAGCCTGAGTTAGACACGTGACCTGAGAATGCTAAGGTGGATAAGAGGGTATGGGGAGGGACACAGGACTTAATAACTGAAAGAAAATCATAGCCTGATGGAATTCAAAATTTGAGAAGTTTATAAGGCTGCACATAAAAAAACCTGGCATACAAACTAATGAGACTAAGTTAATAGACAAATCAAGGTGCCATGGAGAGTGTTGTAGAAAGTGGAAAGACTGAAATGGGGATAGAAGGGAGTAGAGAATTGATATGTGGGAGATCAGACCATCTTTTAATTTGATAGAGAAAGCCAGGTGGAGCCATTAAATCTGAAAGGAAGGAATTTAACAGTTTAACTGGAGAAAGAGCATAGAGTTGATGGGAAACATTGGTTATAACATTAAGAATGTTTTATTTCTCTTCTGAAGATTGACCGCAGGCATTTCCCTTCTATCATAATAGCTCAGAATTCTTGAATCTTCTGCCAGCAACATGGAAATTTAATAAAAATTTTTAAAACTCTAAGGGAAAAATTAGTACCCTTTCATACCATCTCTCAAACCATGTAACTACTTTAAATAAATTCTTCTCCCAGCTAAAGAAAAGTAAATGTCAAACTTAAATACTTCATCTGGGTATCATGACTGAATTTTAGAAAAATAAACTTGTTAATCCCGAATGAAAAATCTCTAAAGATGAGTGATTTGAACAAAGAACTAGCCAGGCCAGCATCGACAAAATGTGCCTGACAATTCATTGTGTACAATAATCACGAGTGTTGGACGGGATATTATATAATCAGTAAAATATTTTGAGTTGTTGCTTTATGAGAAATGTTTCTTTTTTCCAAGAAGTACTCATTCTTATGTAAACTTTAACATTTGCAAAGCACTCTCATTGCCATAGTCTCATAAAGGCAACAACTCAAGTATTATGCCCATTTTAGTTAAGAAAACTGGGATACTGAAAGGTTAATTTGATTTTCTCATGATCACACTGCTAGCTCATCAATGTCTGAGGCAAGCCTGGAGTCTACATGTTGTTGGCATTATAGGTTTTTTTTCCAGAAAAAGAACACCTGAGTTTATATTTAAAAGTCTGCCTCTAAACTTATTGGGGGAAATTTTGGAAAACAACTCTGTTGATTTGGGTACAAAATGTCTTGTGATCCAGAATCCTCTTGTTGAGGTAGAGGTGGAAGTAGTAGACTCCCTGGTTCTTGCCATCCCTAAGATTCTATTATCTCCCCAGTTGCTTACTTGTGCCTGAAATTTCTTTAACAAAAGGTACTGCTGCCTTTCATTCCGTGGTTAAAAATAAAGAGCCCTTTAGAAATTCTCCCAACAAGAGTCACCTAGAAGCTATGACTTCAGGGCCATATACTCCTCCATAAAATAACAGGGATTAACTTAAAGTCCTGGTTTCATAAAATGAAATTCACAAGTTCAAGGCAGGTATAACTATAGGCTTGTCTGTAAGAGACCTGGGGATTTGGAAAGACTGAAAACTCGTTATGAGTCAACCCTGTAATGTGACAGACAAGAAGGTTTTTTTCAGAAAGACCTTATGTCCAGGCTAGAGAAGTGATGGCACTTTGCCTGGGTCAGATCTCATCTAGAGTACTGTGCCCATTTAGGGGTGACAATCTCAAGAGGTCTTTGGTACACTGGAGTGTGTTGAAAGGAAGATCACAGTGATGGCAGAGGGTGTCAAATTCATATCAAATGAAAATTGGGAATATTTAGAGTTGTGAGAAAAAACAAAATTTGCCCAGAACATGAAAATTGTTTTCAGGCATTTGAAGGGCTAAAAGGAATTAAGCTTATTGGCCTAATTGCCTCACAGGACAGAACTGGAAGCAACGAATTAGAACTGAAAAGAAGGAAATTTAGGCTTGACATAAGGGGAAAAGTTGTTATATGTGAGTAATTAGTTGCATCAAAAGCAGTGAGTTCCCCAAGCTGAAAGTCTTCAGGCAGAGGCTGAATGATCATTCATTGGATGAGTTGCAGAAAGGATTCTTCTTCAGGTATGGGCTGGACTCAGTAGTCCCTGAGGTCTCTGTTAACTCCAACATGTTGTGATTGTGTGATCATTCCCACTTTCTTGCTACTATCCGAAATTTCTTTAGCAAGAAGCAAAGCCTTTCATTCATTAAGGCTTAAGATACATATATCTCTAAGAGGGGTAAAACACTAACAGTTCACAGTGGCGTGTAAATTATTGGTGTCAGATCCTTTGCCTACCAGTAGGTTTTAATAAGAGCACCAAAAGTGGGAGAGAGTGGATATCCTGAGGAGAAAGGCTAGGCACTGAAGATGAAGTTTGCTTACTTTTATTGTCTTATGTCTATCTCAAGAACATGAACAAATACCTTTTCAAATTTTTTTTTAATTCGAGAATAAGGTTGTAATTTGTTCCTTTGCAGAGGTATAGGTACCACGTTGCTGAATACTCTAGGTAAAAAGCTGATAATGGGGTTTGGACTGTTTTTGCACTGGTCAATAGAATTGTTTCTACCTTTAAACTTGGTTCAAATGTCATCTCCTGTGTGAGATCTTTCCTGAAACTCCCTTCATTTGTTCTGTCCTTATTTGTATATACTTTTATATTTGTACATGTTGTCTTCTACAGGCAAATGTAAGCTCTTTAAGGGCAGCGACTGTGGCATTTTTATCTGTGTACCCTCCCAGACTGGCAATAGTCCTGGCACCCAGAAGGGTTTTAATAATTGCTTAATAATGCAGAGTGAAGAAAAGGTAACCTGGTTGTCTGAAAGGGGAAGAAATTAGCGGGTTTTGTGGGCGTGGGGGAGGGGGGATAGTGGAGAGAGAATAGGGGAAAAAGGAGAGAGGAGGTAGGCCACTTTTAGAAGGTAATATTTAAGCCAAACCTTGAAGGAAGCCAGGGGAACTGGAGGGGAGGCATTTCTTGAAAGCTTATCTGAATGTGATGGGGGAGTTGAGAAGTTGACAAATGTTTTTTATCCAGACCTATGCTTTCTTTTCCCACATAGAAACTTATATAGAAACATCCTCCTCCTGCGCACATTGTCAGCTCATCTGTAATCCATAGACTTACAGAGTTACTTGATCAATTGAGAAGTAAAGTGATTTGCCCGTGGTCACGAGCTATTTTGTGTCAGATACAGGACCTTAAGCCAGATCTTCCTGACTCCAAGGCTGGTCTTCTCTAGACACTGTGTCAATGTGAATTGCTATTATTAATTTAATTTTTGTCATTATCATTATCATCATTATTATTATAGGAGAGGTAGAGGCCATCACAACTTGAGCAAAAATATTAACATTGGGCTAATTTTAATTTTCTATACAATTTTCATCCTTCAGAAAGAAAGATTCTGTAATTTTACCCCCTCATTCTCTTAATACTTTCCTAAGGGATGCCAGTAGTCCAACAGAAGATAATTGCTCTCTGACTGTGACTCAAAGTGACAGTTTTTGGTTATTCTCCAGAGCATTAGCTTCAAAAATGAAGATGGCTTGTTCCTTTGAAAATGCAAGTGCCTTGTTAATAGCCCATTTTAGCTTCATCATCCAAGACTATATCTAAGACCCTCCTCAACTTGAACCTTATTGAAGTGTTTTCATCACATGTGACCTTTTCAGGTGAAAATTCTACATTTAATATCTACATAAATAAATGAGCATTTTCCTTTTATTTGCTTTAAAACTCCTTTTGTCAGATTTACTGTTCCTGGTTTGAGGGAGACCATTTAGGCCATAAGAGGTAACAGGAATTAATAATAGTAGGAGTAAGAGAAGTTTCCCATCAGCACTCTTGTGAAATGTTTCTTTTTTAATTACTGAAAAAGAATACAGAGGGGTAGTTAACGCCCAGATGGTTGAGTTTCTTTTCAAGACATCAGACCTTCCAAACCACTTGTCAGCACTTCTTATTTGAAGTGTATTTTACCTTACACTTCCTGTTCTTCAGTAAACAAGTATGGTGTATTCTCAGTAATACGTGTCTCTTTCATAGCCTGTAAGTGACTTCACTTATGAGGGAACATATGCATTCATTAGGCAGGCATTTATTAAGGGTCTACTACATACATGCACCTCACCAGATCAGCCTGATTTAGTAACCCAGTCATGCCTTCCATAGCTCTTATTTATCTGTTCAAACTGATGTTTTCTTCTTTTCCCCCCTCAGAATTTCTCTAGACTCCTTTATTGAATTGGTCATTCAAATTTCACAATATTCAGTTTCTATTATTTGTTCTTTTTCAGCTTATATTTTGTTCAATATTTAGTTTTTGTCGATGGTTGTTCTTTCCATTTACAATTTTAGGGTTGTGTATATTGTTCTCCTGTCTCTGCTTACTTTAATTTCCATCAGTTTATATAAATCTTTTAATATTTCTCTGTATTCATCATGTTTGCTATTTCATAGAGGACAGAAATATTCCATCATATATACCACTTGGTTAGCCATGCCCCAATAGATGGGCATCTACTCTGTTTCCAGTTCTTTGCTGCCACAAAAAGTACTGTTATAAATATTTTGGTTTATATGGAATTTTGTTTTGTCAATGACTTTGGATTTATGTGAGGTACACAGCTTTTAAAGGAAACATTTAGTACAGAAGAAATGAGAGGGCAGTATAGGCGGGATCAATAGCATGAGTAGATTTATAGATGTGGAAACAAGCATCATGTGGGCCTGAAGGATGATAGAATCATAGACCTAGAGTTCATAGGGCCTTTAGAATCAGTAGGTTAAAAAACGTTTATTTAAAAAGCATATGACTGTGTGTCAGGCCCCTTGCAAAGCAGTGGGGACACAAAAAGAGGCAACAATAATCTCCACCCTTAAGAAGTTCACAGTCTAATGGGGAGATATGTAAACAACTATGCATGTGAAAGACATAAATATAAAGTGTACATAAAACATAAGTACATAAAGTATAAATGGAAAGTAATCTCATAGAAAGGACACTGAGAGGATCAGAGAGGGGGTAAGGGAGAGGAGTTGGGGTGGGGTGGGGGGACAGAATGAGGGCCTGAGCTGAGTCTTGAAGGAAGCCAGGAGCAGAAATAAAAAGGGCGAGTATTCCAGCCACAGGAGTTGGGCAGAAGAGAGAATGTAATGTGAGAAGCATCGAGAGTGTTCATGTAGCTGCATGGTGGGAGTACTGAGAGTAAAAGAAGACGGAAGAAAGCTGGACAGGAAGGGAGGGAGCAGCTCAAGAGGAGCCTTAAATGTCAAAGAGAATATTTTATACTTGATTTGGAAGTAATGGAGACCCCTGGAATTTGTTAAGTGGGAGAGGAAGCACGATTGAGAGAAAAAAAACTCTTGTCAGCTGAATGGAGACCTGGATTAGAGTGGGAGATACTTGAGGTAGGGACATCAGGTTTAGTGAGGTCCTAAGAGCCAGCTCATTTTATAGTTGAGGAAACAATCCCAGAGAGGTTCACTGACTTTACCAGTGTCAGACAGGGAAGAACTGGGCCTTCTGATCAAATACCGTGCACTTTGCACTTTACCAAGCTGCTTAGAATGAGTTGACTGGCATAGAGGGGTTAAAATGGAGTTGTACAAAGAAACAGAGTTGATTAGATGTCAGGGGACTAGTTGATTGATCTTGAATTAACAGTAAGTAATTATCCAAAATTTGTGCTTCAAGGAAATTCAGTCACTGATCCATTGGGTAATAACACACAAATTAATGCTCAATGAGAAATAGTCTGATATTCCAAAAACACAATATGATATTTTGGTTGAAAAAAAAAGAATAATTACATTGGTGCTCTATCAGTGTTGATCAAGCAAAAAACAGACAACAGAAAAGGAAAACTAATTAGCATCCTTTACTGTGCTAGAAAACACATCACATGAGTGGAATGGCAGATGGACTACACTCCAAATTGAATATATCAGTTACTGCAATCAAAGCAAATTGCCCCTCTCTCTGAGAAATTACTTCTTAGAATAAGGATGGGGAATGACGACTGCATGAAGACAAGCCTATTCCCAGGAGAACATAGATATTTTCGTTGTCTTTCTTCTACCTACTTACTTCAAACTCGGCCATTTCCATTGTGAAAAAATAAGTCTTAACTTTAATAAGATGGTGGAATAACCAATACAGTGAAGACACACTGTCGGTGAGTTGCTTTTTCTCCACCCATAAGGAGAGTATTTATTGTTATAAATTCTGTACCCAGAAATGGGAAATGTGACCGACTCTAGGTGTACCAGAAGTTTTTCAACTGAAGAGAGGATTCTTTCCAGCAGCAGGAGTCAAACTTTTCAAAAGGAATTTGCTGTCTTTGTGGTTTGGGTATTAAATTAAATGTTGTTCTTTTTTTACTGGATCTTCAGTGAAATGGGCTTAAAAGATAAATTAAAGCTACCCTTTAAAGTCCCACCCCAATCCCACCTTCACATATAATTCAACATGAAAGGTATTCTCTATAGAGGCAGCCAAATATTGAGTTAATAGGGGCTTGAGCAAACAGTTTCCAGGTCCAAGGTTAAGGGTATTTATTGCTGGAGGCATTACATGTATTCAGATCCAGGAAGAATGAAATCTAGTACAATGTTTGTACAAACAAGTACACTTGTTTGCAAAGTGATAGTAATTTACCTTCTTCCTTCCTTCCTTTTGTTTTTTCACTCTCCAATTTTTTCCATCTCCTTTTCCTTCTCTTCCTCTCTTAGTTGAATTATGAAGGTTTTTGCCATGGATTGCAAGCAAAGCTCTATAATGTGTTAAACACAGGAGATCTGTTGATTTCATTGTACAGACATCAGAGAAATTTTCTTGTGCTCTGCCTTTGGCATAACATGCAGGAAATTCCTCATTGGTTTGTCCAATGCAATAAACAGACCTCCTGCAAATACCCATACTTTGCTGAAGCCATTCATAGGGGGCTATTTTTACTTTTCATGTAAAAGTTAAGGATCCCAGAATTCCTGTTCCATGGTTTCAGATTCTAATTTGGAGACGAGACTTGGATTGTGTTAGGAAGTAATAGGAATTTTGGCTTGGCTTAACTCTGCCCTGGAGTTTTATAAGTTATGCTGAGTAGGTGGAATCAACTGATACAGGTTCCCACAGAAGGCAGTGGGATCTGATATCTTTGGACTGATAAATCAACCTAATAATTTTGAATTGTCTCAGGGGGTAGTTCCCCGCCCCCCCCCCCATTGAAGATCTCAAGCAGATGCTATCTGATCATTGGTTGGGAATTCCTGCTCAGCTGCAGGTTGGACAGGATGACCTCTGAGGTCCTATCCAGCTCTAAGATTCCGTGGTTTCTATGGATGATGAAAGAAGCTTGGACCAGAAATCTCCCTCTGGTTGCTCAGTTAGAGATTTATTTACCAGTCTCCACTCCAATGGGCCATTCTACTGAGCTACATAAGCCTACTGCTGGAAGGACTTCAGGAGTAGTCATGAGAGGGGAAGAAGAAAGAAATGTTGAATGAGGCAAAAAGAAACAAGAGCCTTGGAGGACATCGTCTGAGTTAAATTATGTTCATTAATTCAATTTGTGAGAGGAATGTGTGTAAATAAACCCCGGCAGCTGCAGCAGCTCTCGTTTCTGCAGGGCTTTGGCAAGAATGCAGGGGCCAATGGACAAGAAAACCTGGCTGTCTTTGAGAAATATCAGGCAAGACAGTTCTGCAGCCAGGAGAGGAAACAATAATGAAGATATTTACTGAAAAGAGGTAGTTATCATTTTAAGAAGACTGAAAAAGAGCTGCTAAGTGCCAAGCCAAGGGAAACTAGAGGCTTCTTTTCATAGGCGAGATCTTAATCATTGGAAAGCATTGGACTTACCTGATTTCCCTCTGTGTTTGTACAAACACAGCTCAAGTTGGGAGGAGGGGAGTCCTGGAGGCTTAAAATGAATATGTCAGCACCATTGTAGCCCACAGACTGTCAGCATTTCCATAGTAAACTTCAGCTCACTGGCTTCATAACTTGATTATATTCATTTATTCTCCTTGGAATTTGGGCCTTGGGAAAGGTTGAGTTTGATAAGTTCGGGGCAACTTGGTTCATTACAAGCTTGAAAGTCCTAGCTCTCTTTGTACACCTAACTCACCTGTTTATTGTTAGCCTGGCAGTCATTGATAGTAATTATTTATGAACAAGGACATGAATTTTCCTAATTTAAGAAGTAGTTTTGTTGGAGAAAGTGACAGTTTTGTTTAGGTTGAGAGGCAATGGTATCCTGGTACTAAGCATATAAAAGACAGAGCATTAACTTGTAAAGAGCAGTGGATTGAGTACTAGGTGACTTGGGTTCTTTTCACCTTTGTCCCAAGTTTGCCATGTGACTGACAATCACTCCCCATCTTTGGTCTTTGGTTTGTTCATAAAGTGATAGGATGAAATAATCTCTGATGTCCATTGTAGTTCTGTAAGTCTATGAGAAGGTATCTTGGCAGAAAAAAAGTCTATTTTTCATCTTCTTTTAATTGAGTGTAATAAAATTTGTAAGAACTGAATTTTGGCTTAAAAATGACTTTTAGATCAATATTAAAATCCACAAGAAACTTGAAGTTTTACAGAGCAATTTGAGATCTTCCATACCGTAGTTGAAAGAAAATGACTTTTGAAGTCAGAAAGTCTGTATTTGAATCCTGGCCTTCCCTCTTATGAATTATTTGACCTTGGGCAAATCACTTAGCCCTCCCAAGGCCTCAGTTTCCTTGTCTATAAATTGAGAGAATTGGACTAGGTAATCTTTGAAGGATTTTTCTAGTTTTGAAATTCCATGATTGTAGGAAAATGAAGTTCAATCCTCAAATACAGTGTTTATAGCTTGTTTTCAAAAACCAAAGTATTATTGTTTGAAAATAAAATGGGGACATATGGTGCTTCTTATTCTTCCATAAACAAAAAATAACTTTTGTTTTCATAAAATGCTGTTATTAATTCACAATACATAATGCATCTTTTAATATTTTCAAGAAAAAGTCTTAATTGGTATATTCATACTCTGTTTTAATAGATATGTTTCTCTTATTGGATCCAAATGAATCACATATAGAGAACTCTACAGGCATCCATTTACATTACCATCAATAAACACTGAGGACTGTGTACTGTGAATCAGGCTATGAATAGGGGAAGGCAAAAAGGGATAAGTCATGATCCCTGACCTTAAGGGGCTTACAGTTTTTGCCATGCCTAAATGGTTAGCGTAGAGAGGAATGTGGACTACTACTTTGGGATAAATAGGAACAGGTTTAGTCAGGGCATCTGCTTGCCCCAAATATAGTTTAGATATTGGCTCTTTGGTGTTATTTGGGTTGGTATGGTTTCACTAGCAAAGTCAGATCATCAACTCCCAAGGGCAGCTGTCAGCAGAGTGCAACATATTATGAAACCATGTCATATGGAACCAACGGTGATACTTGAAGAGACTGTATTTCATGTCAAAGTTTGACTTTATTCTTTATTGTCAACCTTTTTGTGCCGTGTCCACTGGGGAAAGCCATAATAGAGAATGCTAGTAACGCTCTAGAGAACACTGTAGGAAGAAGAACCAAAAGAAATTACTAAACCCCAAGAAAACCCTCAAACTCCTCAGGTTAAATCAACAGTATTAGGGTTTGACTAGATGACTTTACATGTCATTTTAAGATTCTGTGATGTCATGCAGAAAATTGAGAAACGACCCTGTTCTGCCAACTTTAAGAAATCCTTTTAAAGAACTAGAAACCAGTTTATCTTAACCAGTGTTTTTCTTTGACAGGAAAGACACTGTGGCACAGGGAAATTTGGCCCCTAAACGTTAGGGGATAGTATCAATAGCTAGGATTTAGTCACGATAGTAGGTCCTCTAAGATATTTTGAATAACCTTTGCCCTTTAAGATGGTCATGCTATAATTGATATTGACATCAAGAGAAGTCATTTGCCTACATTTCATAACTTTATAAAAGACAGATATGAACTTGAAAGTTCTTGTGCTAAAGAAATAAAATGCTCAGAAATGAAAGAATGTATTTTGTTTCTGCTATTAAACTATAAGGTCCTTGAGTCCAGAGATTATCTCCTTCATCTATGTTTACTCAGCATCTAGAAAAGCGTATACTATTGTGTTTAACAGGAGGGAGGGGGAGCTGCATCGTCATCACCATAGCTAGCATTTATAGAAGGCTTTAAGGTTTGCAGAATTCTGCGTCTCATTTAATCCTCAAAACAACCATGCAAGATAGTTGCTGTTATTTTCCAGGTTAGGAAACTGAGATTTCAGAAGGTTAGAGGACTTGCCCAGAGTCATACAGTTCTTAAGGCTCTGAAGAAAGATTTTTAATTCACATGTTCCTGACTCCAAGTCCCATGCTATGTCCATTACATCATCTAGCCTCCTCTAGAAAGCATTTAATTAAAGTTTGAATTGAACTAAATTTCTCAGTATGGGATTGAAGCACAGATAGATCAATTATCTTTAGTAGACCAGGAAACGATGTTTATTTAGCATAATAATGATGCTATTCTGCTTTAATAGGTAGCATGGTTTTACAAAAGAAAGCAGAGTTAGAAAGGCCTGAGCTATTGTCCAGCCTTTGACACGTTGGCACAGTAACCTTGGGCAGGTCTCCTGTCACCTTATTCACAGGCCCTCATCACCTTTCACCTGGACTATTGCAATGGCTTCCTAATCTTTCTCACTGCTTCTACTCTTTCCACTTTCCAGTCTATCTTCCATGCAGCTGCCAGTGTGGTCTTCGCAAAGCTCAGATCTGACCATGTCATGCCTTTATTCAATGAAATCCAATGTCTCCCTGTTCTCTGTAGGATCAAATATAAATTCTTCTGTATGTCATTTAAAGCACTTTAGAACCTGACCCTAACCTACCATTCTACTTATTACATATTACTCCTTTTCATGAATACTATAATCCAACCCAACAGGTCTTCTTATTATTCCTTACACACAGGAATCCATCTCGTCTCTCCATACCTTTGTATCAGTCGTCTTCCATGCCCAGAATGCATTCTTGCCTCACCACTGCCTTTCAGAATCCCTGGATTCCTCCAAGGTTTAATTCAAGAGCCACCTTCAACATAGATCCGTTCTTAATACTTCCAGCTATTAGTACCTTTTCCCCAAATTATCTTGCATCTATTTTAAATATGTATGCCTATATATATATGTATATATATACATATATGTGTGTGTATATATATATGTACACACACATATACATGTTATCTCCCCTTACTAGATTACAAGCTCCTCAAGGACAGGACTGTTTTACTTTCATCTTTGTATATCCAGTGCCTAGCAGGGTCCCATGTTGTATAATAAATGCTATTTGATTGATTGATTAAAATAACAAGTCCAAAAAAGAAAAATCCCTTTTCTGTTTTATTCAAGAACCTTAAATTCACATCTTAGCTGCTCTTTTCCACCAGGTCTAATTAATGGAAAAGCAGGTTCTATAAAAGTGAAATGACTTGGCTGTGCCTGAGCTGATGTTTGATTATGGCTGTAACCCTAAGTGACTAGTAGTATGACTTGTGGCTGTTTCATAGAAAAGGAGGATCCAGGTCTAGATTTGCTGACCTTTCCCCTGCTTTTCTAAACCTCTAGAGAATAATACTTCCACATAGGTTACTCAGATTAAAACTGAAAAAAGATTCAGTAAGTTACAGTTGCCTGTGCCTGTATGGAACTCCCATTAACATTGATGGGCCCTGAAAGTATGTATCAAGAGAATACACCAGGTAACATTTACAGGCCATTGAGAGGCTTGATTGACAACTTTGGCAGATCCATTGCTTTTACCATCGAAGGAGAGGTTTAAAACCCAGCTGAGAGTGACAGAAAACGGAGCAAGCCACTTACATTTCTAGCTATGTCATCCCTCTTTTGCTCCCGGAAGGAGAAGTTGCATCTCTTCTTGTCTTTCCTCCCCAGCATGTGCCATCAACATTGCTAACTTGTAACAACATCTAACGGGAGATTTTAGCGGTAGAACAACTGTAAGGTTTGCTCCCCTTTGCTGTCTTTCAGTATCTGCCTCTGGGTCAGTAGCCTCTGGCTGGCTTTAGCAATCTAGGGTAACTTGAATTTTAATCATTCTTTACCCACTTCTTCCTTCGGGCAGTACTGCAATGAGATTCTGCACATTCATACAAATCCCTGGGATTGATGGGATCTGTTACACGATATTTGGAGAAAGGAGACAGCTTCAGAATTTCATGCTCCCCTGTCAGTCATCCATTCCAGCAGCCAATTCCCAAATATTCAGAGACTGATTCATTTGTGTATTATCCAGGTCCCTCTCCTCCTACTCCCCTTTCCTGACTGCCTCTTGGGAATTTTCCTTTTCATTAGCAGTCTTTCAGAAGGTGGGTTGTGGAAGGGAAAGGCGGAACAGTTTTACCACTTTAGTTATTTGGGTAAAAGTTTTAGTGGAAAAGAGTAGAGTTGCTACCTTTAGAATATTTCTCTGGACCTCAGAACATGGCTGAGAGAAAAACTAGATAGATATCTGCCTCCTCAAAATCCTATATGTTTAATTTGCATTTATTTTTCTGCCTTTTGACTTTCCCTTAAATCTAACTAGGCAGGATTACTCTGAGAATGGGGTAGGTCACTCCTAATTCTGTCCTGTAAGATGCCTATTGCCTATTTTGAAAATTCAAAGAGCAAAATGAAGAGGCCTTACTGAGGTTATCTGGAGCCCATCCACTTCTATCTAAAAAGTATTATCCTTTAGAGTCAGAAGACTGAGGAGGGAGGGTAGTTACTGGAGCTGTAGACCCCTCCTCTGCCCTGCCCAGGAGCCAGGGCTCCTACCACTGATGAGTAGCAACTTGAGAAGGGCAGGTAGATGATCACTGGAAGCCTACGGGACAGGGTTAAAAGGAGGCTTCAGACCCTTCAAAACAGGAAGAGGAAAGAGACAGAAAAGAATGCTTTTTTCTGGTCCCCAGCTAGATCATTGTTAGAGGAGAGTGGGACAGAAGTGGGACAGAAGATGCTGATGCAGGATGAGGGCAAGTACCTGCTTTGCAACACAGGGCAAAGTCTTACAAGTCAAAAGCAAAGCCAGCAGGAAATGAAGGATTGCCTGCTGGGGTCCCTCTCCAAAATGGAGACCCCAAAAGAACTCACCAGTGGGAGAAGGAAACTGGAAAGGAGGGAGATATTCTTGGACAAAAAAGGCTCTAGTACTGAGAGAAGTTTAGGGTGATGAGAAGACAGCTTGATGCACAGGTGCAGAGAATCAGCGCACTTGGGAGGGGAATGGAAGAAGGTCTAAGGGAATGAGACTGCAGTCACTGCTCACTAAAGGCGTTGCTGAATTCTTGGTTTTCTTCTTGTTCCTAATGTTCCTCTAGCCCTTGAACTCAGGCTTCCAGATCTTTCCTTCTGCTTATCTCTTTTCCCCTGGATAAACCTTTGGCTTTCCTTCAGGGCTTCTCCTGTTGCCATGGTGCTCTGGCTGCTCTGCCAGTTCATCTTGTTTACCACTGCTGGGCATCAACTCTTTTATCCTCTGCCATTTAAGTTTTGCCATTTAAGTTGCTGTGCCATTTAAGTTTTCTGCTTGCTACAGTAGCAGCAAGTGTGACCAGATGTAAGGGCCTAACAAGCGTGTATGTTTCCTTGGGCTCATGATCAAGAATTTTGAAATTCCTTTATCTAGCCATAAGCTCCATTCCATTTCTCCCTATGCCTCACTTCTCCTAAACTCACTTACCATAACCATTACCTCTGTCTCTCCATCATTCAGTATACTCAGGCCATTGCTTTAATTTCTTCCATTTCTGATAATGACGCAATAGTTAATCATTTTAAAGTTATACATTGTCCTCTACTGTTGAATTCCTTGCCCCTTGTCCTAACATCCCATTTACACTTTAATAAATGTTTGATGGTTGTTGACTGATAAGTTGAACAAAATACAAATTAGCAAGTGCTTTGTTCTTACTACTGTTTCTCCCAGCTTCCAAAAAAAAAAAAAAAACCAGCTCTATTTAAATGGATAGCAAGGTTAGGTTGAATATAAGAACTAAAAAAATCTGTTTAAAAATTATCTGAATTGCCTGTCCCATCCTTTAATCTCACTAAGAGAGATTGACTGTGCCTTGTTCTAGATTCATTGAGTTTTTGAGCCAGAAGGAAATTTGGAGATCTCCTATGTCAGAATTCTTTGACATATGAGGAAACTGAGCCACAGAGAAGTACAGTAACTTACCCAGGGTCACACAGTGAGCTAGTAGCTGATCTGGGAGTAGAACCTGACTTCTAGTGCAGCATTTTTTCCACTGTGCTATGGTCACAAGAACAAAGAAATAGTTTCCTAATGGTCAAATAAACAGATATCGAAAGCAGAACAAATCCCAAGGTCTGCCCATCACTATAAGTGCACATTCCTTCCAACTCCCTTTTTTATGTTTGTACCTTTTGCCCACTCCTCTTCACAGGTTCTACAACTTTGTGTGTCATTAGAACTAGAAACCACAATCAGATGCTAGGAGGAGTTTGACCACAGCAGGATTTTTATGGATATATAAGTTACCTCTTCTTTTCTGGATCTCCATTCAATCTAAGGAATTATTTTAACCTTCAGTCCTTGATAATGATTTTGGAATTATATGTGTCTATGAATCAGTTTATCTGGGTTATCTGTGTTCTCTGTTGCTCTAGATAATTAATTATTAACTTGTAACAGCCTAGATTCTTGATTATCTGTCCAGGGACAGTGTTTAAATAATATATTGTAAAGGAGAGAAAACTCAGTGGGATTGCTATTTCAGAATCCCAAAGAGAGATTCTGGATCAAATACCTACAAAAGGAGTAGAGGGAAATAAAGACTGGATTAAGAGTGTGATCTCTTGGAACAGGATGCTGCCAGATGCTGCCTGTTATCCCATGGTTGAAAAGTTGTACAAATGGTTTTGAGGCTGTCTTTGCTTCAGATGCAGGCTCATATTAGCTACTTAGGAAACTGGCATGCAGGGCTATGTCAGTCCCTTGATGAAGTGGTCTGTGGTGTGCATCTTTACACATCTGTAACTACTCAGGATTGACCGAAAAGTTTGCCAAATTGTTATTAACCACAACAACAATAATAATAACAACAAAAGGGGTGAGGTTATGGGGGCAGGACAAGATTTCTTGTGGGTTTGCATAATGAGTCCAAATGGCCTTTTTTTTTTTTCGTTCTAGAAGGTAGTAAATATAGACATGGTGGCATTTGGGGCAAGCATTTAGTTCGACCAAACATTGCTTTGTGGTTTTTCATAGTTGGAGGGGTTTGTATGTTTGGGTTTTATATAAAATCCCTTTTGTATCTGTTCTCTTCCTTTCTTCCCCTAACCCTTTTTCCACTTTTGTATGTCACATCTGCAGGCATGGTCTGTCTTTTGAAGGCAGGTCACTAAATCTAACCTAGTGGCACGAAACGCCTCTGACACCTTGCATGGCCATATTAAATCGCTTTCAGGCATGTACATTGGACACCAACTACCGGGAAATGAAGAGCTCTGGGGATCAGACCTCCTGGAGTCTCATCACCCCTGGGTCATTCAGTTGGAATCAGCCCAGATTACACTTGTGCCATCTGGTAGCTGTTCAGTAGTCTATGAGAAAAACATTTCTAGGCTTAGCCTCTTTCCTCCTTGACTGCATAACAAAAGGCAGCATAGTCCAAATTTAAGTGAGTGTGGAAAGAGGCCTGTTTATTTCCATAGGCTGGCCCTGGCTGATTAGGATTTAGGAGCCATTGGTGGAGAAATCTGGGCAGATTGGAATAATACTGACAATCTTTTTCATAGCACTAACCTAACTTGCCAAGAGGAAAGGCCAGGAAATTCCTGTGTTCAACAGGAAGATGGTCTATATACATAGAGTTGGTGGTTATGCTTTGTAGAGTTGAGTTTTCCAAGGGAAAAAAAAGACTAATAAAGCAGCTTGGGTGAGTTTAATAATATCTGTCCAGCTGGCAGACCCAGGACCCCTTTTCATATACTGGTTGACTGTGTAATATATTTATATGGTCTACATAAAAGCAATATTAAAAGTATGACCTAAGACCTATAATGGAAAGACTTTTTAAAGTTAAGGAAAAACTTCTGTCCTCAGTTCACCCTAATGCCATTGAAAAGCATTCAGCCATGGTTCCTGTTTGTTTGGCTTCAATGGTAACTGGTTGGGTTTGTTTTTTTTTTTATTTAGTATTTTAATTTCTTTTGCTTAAAGTTTCTGTGCTTTAACTGACCAATAATTATTTTTAAATGAATTTAAAGGTGTAATCCAACACTTTTGAATAGCCCTTATATCAGCTCTTTATTTAGTTGCCAAGCATTTAATCATTAAATTCAATCCAAAAAAAATACTTTGCATTGTTAGGAGGAGCAGCATAGCCAACAGTCTGTTTGCTAGTCTAGACTCTTAATGTTGGTATTGAATTATTCTACTTCTACCAACTCAGTCTGTTTACTTTTGCAAGTTACTTAAGATTTTCATCGACAAAAACAATGTACCAAGTGCCTGCTATATTCACATTACGGCGGCTGTGCTCAGGGGGATACTAGTCTATATAAGAGATCTGCTCTCAAGGATCTTACAGTCTACCACAATTTAAAACAGTAAATAAAAAGTGCCAGCTGAGTGTCCCTGAGGCCAGAGACAGTTTTCATTTTTGTCTTTGTATTCTTAGTACCTGCCATCGTGCCCAGCACATAGTATAGACACCAAAAATGCATGTTGATTGATCTCACAGGACTTAGCTTTGAAGGATGGAACAAGCAAATCTTTGCACTTCCCATTTACTGCAAGTTTACCATCATCCTCTCAGTCACCCACATTCACAACCTCAGCATCATCTTTGACTCCTCACTAATATTTACCCCACATATTCAATGCACTGAGTAGGTAGAAATGACATAATCAGCACCCTACCTAGGCACTCACATCTCATGTGTACAGTTTCCCTAATTACTAATAATTAATTGATCTCCCTGCCTCAATTCTCCTCACTTCACAGTCCATCCTCAACACAAATACCAACAAGTAACAGTTCCTCTAAGCAGTAAACTCCAGTGGTTTCCTATTATTTTCTAGGTTCAAATATAACATTTGTGTTTGACATGTAAAGCTCTTCATAATTTGATCTCTTTCTACGTTTCTGGTCTTCTTACAATTCAGCCATTCTGACCTACTTGCCCCTTGACCATGGTCCTACATCTCCTATCTCCATGACTTTTCCCTGGCTGCCCCCCCCCAGGTCTTCCCTGGAATCCTTAGAATCAGCTCAAACACCCCATTCTGCATGACACTTGTCCTATTTCCCTTCCAATATTCGAGCCTTGTTCTCAATGGTTACCTTCCATCTACTCTGCGTGTATCTTTGTAATATGTACCTATTTGTTTCCATGTTGTCTCTCCTCACTAGAATATAAGTTCCTTGAAGGTATGTACTCATTTTTTCTTTTCTATCATTTAGGATAGTGCCTTACATAGAGTAAGTGTTGAATAAATCTCTCTTCTACTCATTTGCCTCAAGGCAAATAGAAAGGAGAAGAGGTCTGTAAAATTAATGTCAGCATTGCTAAGATCTAAAACAAGTTAAAGGATGTTTTAGATATATTAGAGGAAAAGATTAAAGTAGAAATGGGACTACTTACTTCTTGTGTGGGGGATAAAATAACCCCTATGGAAAAAAGGAAGAGCTACTTAATTCCTATATTGCACCCATTTTTTTTTTATTAAGGAGAATGATCTTCATTCTGGGTAATATACAACAAAAGTGGTTAATAGAAATAAAGAGCCAAAATACATGTGAAGGTGATAAGGAAATGGCTAGTTGGCTGTGGAATAAGATCAATCCATGAGACTCTGCTGAAACTAAGTCCGAGGTTACTGAAAGAAGTAGATATGATTGTTTCGTGATGATCCACTGCCTTAGGATATTAGTGTCAAAGATGTGGTGCTGGAATGTCCCTTAGAGACCACTGAATCCAATCCCCTCTGAAGAAAGTGAGGCTGAGAAAATATATGTACCTTACCCTGGATGGCATGGCTAGTGCCAGAGCAGGAATTTAAGCTCAGATTTTCCTTAGTATAGTGCCTGGCACATAGTAGGTACTTAATAAATGTTTATCGATTGATGATTGATTCATTCTAAATCCAATCTTCCATCCACAATGTCGCTCAGCTGCCATCACATCTGTGGTCTTTAAAAAATTATGGAGAATGGGAGACAGATCACATGTTGCCTCCTCAATTAGACTCTGAGCATCTTGAGGATAGGAGTCCTGTTTTAATCCATTTTTTTACCCCCATTGCTTAAAATAATACCTGGCACATAGTATTTAATAAAAATGCTTATTGACTGAGTGACTTGAGGATTAAAGATGGGGGAAAGTTTTCATTTTCCAAAAGAAAAAGAAAATGGGAATCTTCAAACTATAGAGTGATCACGAATTAAGGAAAATGTTGAGTTAATCAAAAACAAATCATAAAACTAACCTTTACTTAAACCAAATTATGAGATTTATGAGCCAGGAGAATATTTTACCTGGATTTCAACAGGATATTTAGCAAAATCTCATAATCTCTTTGAACAAAATGAAGAAATACAGATTGAATATAAATATAGCTATGTGGATTCAAACTCGTTAAAGAACCAGAGATGAAGAGGGACGATTAATGGATAAAGGTCAGCCTAAAGGGAAATCTGCAGTAAAATGGCACTGGATACAGTCTTTGCCCTAACCTTGTTCAATTTTTTTTTTTTTATCATTGTCTTGGATGAAGACATAAATGGCATGTTCATTGTATTTGAAGGTAATTTATGTTGAGTGTGAAACAGAGGGCCATGTGAAGTATTGTGTGAAGTTTAATATGGGAAAGGTCAAAATCAACTGGGAGGATATTTCTTTGAAAAGATGACCTTTGAGTAAGGTAAATGATAGGAATGTGCATTTTGAACACAGGGAAAATCATGAGGAGTCATGACGAAGAGAAAGCATGGGATGGGTAGGAAGGAAAGTGAGTGGTTCTATTTGGCTGGAGCATAAACCATGTCAAGGGGTGAATTTGGAAAGGACTGCATGTATGGATACCATGCTGAAAAGTTTGAGAGTCATTGGCTTCACAGTAGGGAGCCATTAAAGGGTTTCGTACTGCAAAGTGATATGAACAAACCTACATACAAAGAAGATAAATCTGGTCATGTTGTGATATTGATCCTGAGAAGTTTGATTTGAGTGACACTCCAGTGTCAGAAGAATGGAAGAATTGGTTGAGATGACAGAGTAGATAGATTCTCATTGGGTAAGTGGGATGTGCTTGAGGAGCTTTATGAACTACACTGCAGTAATTCCTAGTCATTTTGAAAATAGTCAAAAAGATTTCTTATCTGTAAAAGAAGGTCTCAGAAACTATCATCAAGAACTATTGGTTGATGACATCTTAATCTAATTTAGCAGTCCAGGGGAAACAAGGAATGAATACAAATGTATGTGAAAACTGAACCAAAGAATTTAAGTGAATCAGTACACAATGCCAAGATTTCAAGATGCTAACTCTTCTGGATGCAACTCAGAAGTTGTATCAATTGTTAAAAGACAGCTATTAGAGGTAGTACAGGGGAAAAAAGTCAATCTTTGGTAACTCAATCAATTTGAGATATGAGGGAGCCTCAAAGATAAAGCAAAGGTTTCAAACATGGTAGAGACAGTGAAAAAATATTGCTGTTGAAAGAAATATTTGTCAGAAGACAGAATAGGTCTGAATGAAAATATAATCTTGTTAAAAAAAAACATTTTGTTGAGGTAAGAGTAGCATCTTATCTAGATAGTAATACCCTATTAGCAGTAAAAGATGTAAATTTGGAGCTTGGTAGAAAGGTAAGGACTAGAAAGAGATACTTGAAAATCATCTGTGGAGAGGCATTAGTTGAAGTTGTAGAAGTAAATAAAATTTCAAAATGAGATGACATAAGTAAATGACCAAAAGCCAAAGACAGTTCCTTGTGGAATCCCCTCTTTAAATGATTAGGAAGAAAACAATGAAATAATGAATGACATCCATGTCAACCATGGTGAGTCATTAAAATATTTTCGTTAACAATGAACTACATATTATTATTATTATTATACTTAGCAATTTATACGAAACATCTCTTGCTAGGTAAAGACATCACATTCTTAAAAGCTACCACCACAATTTATGCTTTTCTTTTTAGTTAAAATCTTATGCTTGGTGAAAGACATGAACAGTGGTGACATTTTGGCAAGCCACCTTTCTCTCTTTAGCTAACATTTCTGTTACAAGTATCTGTAACTCTCATGTTGGGCTTTTCCTGACCAGGAATTTCTCTTATATGTAGCACTTTGTGGGAAACCCATTATGGGGATTGAAATTAGACTTTTCAGAATTCATTTTGTCTTTATGGAATAGACTGGAATTGAACATAGATCTGTGGCGTAGGAATACTTAGATATGTGGATCCCTTGTCCCTAATGGGAGCTTTTATTATTGCCAAAAATGAATATCCCATACAGTTGGAGGGGAAGCCTAAGAAATTTCGCTTTCAAAAACAAAACTGTTTGAATTCTATGGAAACAGAAGGTATCACTTAAACATGACACAACAGATGTTATGAAAATTTGTTTTAAAGTATTGCTCCCAGGTCAAGATTTAGCTTGCCAAGTTGCAACCTGGAATGAATTTTTACAATTCAGCAGAGCTTTGGAAAAATAAAGGTCTGCAACGATAGAGAACTCCTTCCATTGTGTGATATGCCACGTGTTCTCTGTCAGTTGGTGGATTATGAAATATCTTGTGTCTTTTTCAAAAAAATATTTTTATCTCTTAATATTTGACTTACATTTCTAAAGGTCTTTATTAGATTTTTTGCTCCATTAATATTACTTTGAACAATACTTAAGTTTAAGATCTGATTTAAGCAAGCTTGCAGTGCTGTTGCTGAGTTTGGGAATGGGTCCCTAATAATTCCAATGCTTGATTTCATCAAGGAGTATTCCCTCCAGTGACACATATTGTAAGTCACCCATGACTGCTCATTCTGTGCATTTCTCATCTCTCTAGAAAGTCAACATGGATTCACTGAACATACTAGGATCCTGTCTTGCATTCCCTTGTGTATTCGTCCTTCATTGCCAAAGAAAACCATGCCATCAGAGAAATGATGATATGACTTGTGCTTGACTTTGTTTTGAGTGAGGGAGGACCGTGCAGGTCACCAGCCTCACTTCTCCTCCAGAGCCATCTGAATCCAGTGACCATGGATTCATCAGGATGACTGGAGATGAGCCAGGATGAGGCAATTGGGGTTAAGTAACTTACCCAAGGTCACACAGCTGATGAGTGTCAAGTGTCTGAGGTGAGATTTGAACTCAGGTCCTCCTAACTTCTGCAGTGGTGCTCCATCCACTGCACCATCAAGCTGCCCCTGTCTTGCATTCTCTTACCATTGTAAGGATAGCAGTACAGCATTCAAACTATCTATTGGTCATCTCTTGAACATCAGTATTTGTCTGGTACAGTTAGTGAAAATGGAAATAGCTTATTGATCATATAATTTAGAGCTAAGACCTTGAAGATCACTTAGTCCAGTGATTCTTGTGGAGCAAAAATTCCAGTGGAGCTGGGGGGAGTGTATAAAGCTATTTCAACAAGTTTCCAGATCTATACATATTCCAAGTATCATCATTTTGTCATTATGTATTTTTCTCAATCAAGAGATATTGTGTGACAACTATGAAGGGAAGGAAGGAGAGTTAGATTTTTTTTTAAACTTAAAAAAAGACATCCTCTTACTCAAAGATATTGGGGTTACTGATATGTGCCTTCATTTTACAGATGTGAACCTAAAAAAAAATGACATGATTTGACTAAAGTCCCCCACATATTAAGGGATAGCTCCCCAACAATAGAAAACTATAATAATAATAATGTTGACATTTGAATAGCCTTTCCTATGTGCCAGGCACTGCACTAAGCACTTTACAATTATTATCTCATTTTCTCACACAGTGACATACCTCCAGATGAAGATCTGATCCCATGAAAGGCTTTGTCCTAAGCATATGTGACGCTGTGAAAGACTGAATTCTGTGGCACTGACATTTTTAGTCATCTGCCCTTTGGCTTCCCTTTCATATCTTTGACTTTCAGTTTCCTAATCTGTAAAATGGATTGTGGGATGAAGCTAGAAAGGGAACTCAGAGATGGTTTAAGTCAAATCTTTCATTTATATAAGTTAGGAAACAGGTTCCCAGAGAGGTTAGTGCTCAGGATCATACTGTAGGTAGTAAGTGACAAAGAGCTGAAATTCATGGTTTTTCAATTTGTGAGTCCAAATCTAGGGCTTTTCCTACCACATAGTGCCCATGTATGGTTTTCTTCAATGCATATGGTATTTTTGGGTGTGATTGTGCCAGGCAAAGTTCCTATGTGATAAAACTCAATTTACTGTTAGGGAGTAGTGAGGGGATCACCTTTATAGAATATTAGCAATTGAAAGGCTGACAGGCAGGAGACTGAGCTCTGCAAGTGGATTCTAATTCTCCTTTGAAAGCTGACCCACTGCTGCTTTGTACTCCCTAACCAAATCTGTTTCAATACTGAAGTTATTAGCCAGACTATAGCATACCATACTGTCCATACTGCTGAGAGGGCAACATAGAACTGAGTAAACAAAGTTATTTTGCTAATGCATTAAAAATCTAAATAAAATTAAATCATGCAGAAAAGTCACTAGTAAATACTAAATTTATCTATCAGGGTTCTAAACTAAATCATAAACATTAATTTGATTTTAGGAGAAAAAACCAGTGTATTTTAGATACAAAAATCAGCCATTGCCTTTCCTCAAATTCACATCATTTGCACTAGCACAGATAAAATGAGACATCTGAAGACTATTGTATAAATCATAGAGACTAAGTACAATTTCAGGAAGTTGATAATGGAAGCATACAGCTTAGTTTATTGTTCAAAGACACTGGCCTTGTTGATAACTATGGAGAGCAATCCTTTCAACTACATATAAGTAAGGAGCCTATTACCTGATTTGCTGGTGATTTTTTTTCTTATTTCTTTACCAGAAGAGTGGCATAAAGGAAAGGTAGAGGAGAATAGAGAATTTCACATAATAATCCTATGAGTTCAAAACAAGCACAGCTCCATGTATTTACTATCTAAAGAAAGACAATTTGTTGACATACCTATGGTAAAAGGCAATGAGAGGGTAAAATGTTTATCGGAATTAAGACATTTAGTGAAATACAGTGAAAGAATCTAGCTTACAAAGAAAACTTACAAGTTGATACAAAGAATTACATATACTTATAGGATATATTCAAACGAATATCGAAGGTCACATTCAAGACTTAAAATTGCAATTTAGTTAGGAAATAGTTCCTTGGCCAGTGACTTACTACTGGAAGCTTCATTTCTTATTATAAGTTGCTTTAAAGCCAATCATCCCTCTTGTGTTTTGAATCTTTCTTGATATTCCCAGGGTTTATCGTAGTGCTTGGTATTTAATAGGAGTTTAATAAATGCTTCCTAACTTGACAGCGCTTTAATAGACTTTATTCTTTGCCTAAATTTTCCATTCTTTCTCTTCTCACAGTCCCTATAACTTGTCACTTCTTTCTTTTCTCCCATTCTTTTTACATTTGTACCTGTTGGTCTGTACTGAAGTAAAAGCTATAATCTCTTCTTGGAGTTTTCATCCCCTAGAAAAGTTTTGAGATAGTATGGTAAGTGTGACCTATGTCTCATCTGGGTTTAGGCATTGATTGCAGTGTGGTTTCTGTTAGGTGGTGGTGGTAGTAGTGGTGGTTGTGGTTGCCTTTAGTAGCATAACGTGCCAGATTGAACCCTAAGGGAAATTATGGTAAAGTTATTGCCTTGACCCTTAACTTTTAAGTGTCAGGGTTAGAATCAGAGAAGCCTGGAAGTTGATCTGGTTTCTCAAAGTAGACTGGACAGACTAGGCAAAGGTCTGATTCTGGAGGAGGTTAGCTTTCTCAGAGGAGGCATAAATGCTCTCGGTGTAATCACTTTTGGGCTCTATTTAGAGATAGGAGATAGCAGTGAAGAAGGCAGCAAGATTCCACTATAACCTTCCTTAAGCATTTGGGAGTAGAGAGGAAGTTCCCTTGATGATAGGAAAGAGTAAATCTGAGTTGTTGTTTTTAATAGCTAGTCTAGTTTGGGGCTGAGGGAGCATTAGGAGAAGAATGTTAAAGTCATACTCGGATGTCTATACTTAGAAAAAACCCAAAGACCTATGTTAGCACAGCTAGTAATGAGGGCTGGAGAGATAGGGGTATAGGAACTCCAAGACTGGAGTGCCCTTCATGGGATGTCTGGAAAAGAATTCATGGACTCAAGCATTGTTGAGGTCTGGGGGGTAAAGATTTATTACCCTTTTCAGCAAGTAAGAGTTCTTAGGGAACCTGCAACCATAGAGGGGTAGAGTTAAAGTTTATATAGGATATTCTGTAGTAAAATGTGCCAAATATGCTAATTGGGTGATTTAGGACAGGATTAAGGAATGGTTAAAGAGTGGTCAGTTCTTAAATGAACATACACTTTCAGTATCAACTGCAGATATTTTACCCAGAGTTTATTAGAAAATAGCCCAAGGGAGTTGGAAGGGCTACATGGAGGTGTGGTTTTAGCCCTGAAATGTCACTAAGTAAGCTAATGGTCAGGACTGACTAAGGAATACCAGGCTGCTCTCATCAATGTCTTGTTAGACAAGATAAATGTAAGAGAGTATACACATATCTAAGTCTATGATACATATGATTGATCAGGGAGTACTAAATGATGTTATGACCCAGTACATGGCCCATTCAGCCAACAAAGAGAAAAATGCCCTAAAAAGCAGAATTTGCCAGATGAAAAAGGAGTTTTAAAGCTCAGAAAATAATTCTTGAAAGGGCAAGATAGATTTCTATACTTATTGCCCAGTTGCATGTAAAAACAATTTTTAACAAGAAGAAAGAAAATAATTCTTTAAAGATTAGAATGGAGTAGATGGAAGCTAATGACTTTATGAAAAATAAAAAATCATCAAACAAACCTAAAGGAATGAAAAAATAGCAAGCAATGTGAAATATCTCATTGGAAAAACAACTGATCTGGAAAGTAGTTCCAGAAGAGACAGTTTTAAAATTATGAGACTGCCTGAAAGCCAAGATCAAAAAAAAGACCCTAGACCTCATCTTTCAAGAAATTATCAAGTAAAACTGCCTGGATATTCTAGAACCAGAGGGTAAAATAAATATTGAAAGTATCCACCAATTGCCTCCTGAAAGAGATCCCAAAAGGAAAACTCCTAGGAATATTGTAGCCAAATTCCAGAGCTCCTCGGTCAAGGAAAAAATATTGCAAGCAGCCCAAAAGAAACAATTTTGAGTATTGTGGAAATACAATCAGGATAACACAAGATCTAGCAGCCCCTACATTAAGGGATCAAAGGACTTGAAATATGATATTCCAGAAGTCAAAGGAACTAAGATTAAACCCAAGAATCACCTGCCCAGCAAAACTAAGTGTAATACTTCAGGGAATGAAATAGAGGGCTTTCAAGCATTCTTGACGAAAAGATCAGTGCTGAATAGAAAATTTTACTTTTTTTTTTTGACAAACTATAAATCTGGACTTTAGTAATAGACACATATAGAAACTTAGGAAAATGATGGGGAATATGTTAATAACACAGATTAACTGATTAAATTTAAAAGTAAATTGGACTTCCTTTAAACAAAAAAACAAAGAGCTAATTGTTAAATATTTACCAGTACATCCCTGCTGCTGACTCTGATTGAGTGTGAAATTTCTAGATCTTCATCAGATAAATTTCTAAACATCATGTCTCTCCCATTTTATACTAACAAAGCTGAATTTTTGAGTTCAAGCTTAAAACTTTATGCTTATACCTCTTGAATTTGAGTTGAATTTCCTCTTTTGAGTTCACCCCAAGGTTTTAATTTATCAAGATCATTTTGCATCCTGGATTCTAGTTTGCTTACTATCCTTACTCCCTGTTTCCTCCAATCTGAAATTTTTTTTTAAATATATAAATTTATTTATTTAACATTTTTTTTACATTTATTTTTCACATTCATTTTTACATTCATTTTTCACAAAATTTTGGGTTCCAAATTTTTTTTTACATTCATTTTCACAAAATTTTTTTTTACATTCATTTTCACAAAATTTTTTACATTCATTTTCACAAAATTTTGGGTTCCAAATTTTCTCCCCATTTATCCCCGCCCCCCACCCCAATACACCGAGCATTCTAATTTCCCCTATCACCAATCTGCCCTCTCTTCTATCATCCCTCCCTTCTCTTCTCCCCATCTTCTCTTTTGTCCTGTAGGGCCAGATGACTTTCTATTCCCCATTAACTGTATTTCTTATTTCCTAGTAGCAACAACAGTACTCAACAGTTGTTCTTAAAACTTTGAGTTCCAAATTCTCCCCATCCCTCCCTCCCCACCCATTCCCTTTGGGAAGGCAGGCAATTCAATATAGGCCATATCTGTGTAGTTTTGCAAATGACTTCGATAACAGTCGTGTTGTGTAAGACTAACTGTATTTCCCTCCCTCCTATTGTGCCCCCCATTGTTTCTATTTTGTCTTTTGATCCTGTCCCTCCCCAAGTGTTGACTTCAAATTGCTCCCTCCTCCCATTGCCCTCCCTTCCATCATCCTTCCCTCCCTGCTTGTCTCCTTCTCCCCACTTTCCTGTACTGTAAGATAGGTTTTCATACCAAAATGAGTGTGCATTTTACTCCTTCCTTTAGTCGAATGTGATGAGGGTAAACTTCATGTTTTTTTTCTCAGCTCTCCTCTTTTTCTTTCCACTAAAAAGTCTCCTGTTTGCCTCTTGAATGAGATATAATTTACCCCATTCCATTTCACCCTCTCTCCTCCCACTACATTTCTCTCACTATTTACCTTAATTTCTTTTAAGATATGGTCCCATCCTATTCAATTCACTCTGTGCTCTCTGTCTCTGTGCGTGCATGTGTGTGTGTGTGCATGCACGCATGTACATGTGTGTGTGCATGTATGTGTGTGTACGTCTGTGCGTGGTCCCACCAACTACCCAGATACTGAAAAGTTTTAAGAGTTACAAAAACAGTTCACCTTTGGTAAGTCCCTTATATGACTTCTCTTTGCTGTTTACTTTTTCATGCTTCTTCTCATTCTTGTGTTTGAAAGTCAAATTTTCTTTTCAGTTCTGGTCTTTTCATCAAGAAGGCTTGAAAGTCCTCTATTTCATTGAAATACCATATTTTCCCCTCAAGTATTATACTCACTTTTGCTGGGTAGGTGATTCTTGGTTTGAGTCCTAGTTCCTTTGACTTCTGGAATATCCTATTCCACGCCCTTCGATCCCTTAATGTAGAAGCTGCTAGATCTTGAGTTATCCTGATTGTATTTCCACAATACTGGAATTGTTTCTTTCTAGCTGCCTGCAATATTTTCTCCTTGACCTGGGAACTTTGGATTTTGGCCACAATGTTCCTAGGAGTTTCTCTTTTTGGATCTCTTTCAGGCGGTGATCAATGGATTCCTTGCAGGGCAGTTTTCCTTGACAATTTCATGAAAGATGATGTCTAGGCTCTTTTTTTGATCATGGCTTTCAGGTAGTCCCATAATTTTTAAATTGTCTCTCCTGGATCTATTTTCCAGGTCAGTTGTTTTTCCAGTGAGATATTTCACATTCTCTTCCATTTTTTCATTCTTTTGGTTTTGTTTGGTGATTTCTTGGTTTCTTAGAAAGTCATTAGACTCCATCTGTTCCATTCTAATTTTGAGAGAACTATTTTCTTCAGTGAGCTTTTGAACTTCTTTTTCCATTTAGCTAATTCTGCTTTTGAAAGCATTCTTCTCCTCATTGGCTTTTTGAACGTCTTTTGCCAATTGAGTGAGCCTATTTTTCAAGGTGTTATTTTCTTCAGCATTTTTTTGGGTCTCCTTTACCAAGGTATTGACCCGTTTTTCATGCTTTTCTTGCATCTCTCTCATTTCTCTTCCCAGTTTTTCCTCCACCTGTCTAACTTGATTTTCAAAATCCTTTTTGAGCTCTGCCATGGCCTGAGCCCACTGGACATCCACCTCGGATGTCTAGGATAGAGAGGCCCCGACCTCCACGTCCTTCCCTGATGGCAAGCATTGTACTTCTTCATCAGAAATGAAGGGAGGAAGGAACATCTCTTCCCCAATAAAGTAGCTCTCTATGGTCTTATTTTGCTTCCTTTTTCTGGGCATTTTCCCAGCCAGTTACTTGACTTCTGAGATTCCTCTCCACCCCCACCTAGATCTGCCCAGCCAGTGCTTGGGGTCTGAGATTCAAATGCTGCTTCCCAGTCTCAGGGCTATCCATGGCGGGAGGGGCTGCTATTCAATGTGAGCTTATGTTCTGGTGCTCAGGTGGGGGCAGGGCCACCTCCCAGGCTCAGCTCCCTTAGGGGGTTTATGCAGAGACCTTCGGTAATGGAGATCCTGTCTGCCTGGGGAGTTCCGGGCCACCGCTGCCTCTGCCTCTGCCTCCTGAGGGGGCTTGAGTCACAGAGACACCCTGCTCCCCTCTTGGCCAGCCCAGAAGTCTCTTTCACTGACCTGTATCGTCCGTGGGTGGAGGGACCTTCCCAGCAGCCAGAGATTCTGTCCCTGAAGCCTGCTCAGATCTGCTCCTCTGGGGCCATGGCCAGGGCAGCACAGGAGTGGGCTCCACTGTCCGCAGCACGATGGACCCCTGGGGACAGCATTCCAGGGCTCTCTGGAACGGAAATCTCTTCCACTGCGTTGGTGCACACTTGCTCTGCTCCAGAATTTGTGGGGAGTTCTCTTTACAGGAAATTTATGGGCTATGGATTTGGAGCTAGCATACATGAGTCTTTCTACTCTGCCATCTTGGCTCCTCCTCAGAAAATTTTACTTTCAAACACAAGAATCAAGAGAAGCATGAAAAGGTAAACAGGAAAGAGAAAAGAAGAAATAGAATGGGGCAAATTATCTCTCACATAAAAGAGACAAGAAAAAGCTTTTTCAGTGGAAGGGAAGGAGGGGGAGGTAAGAGGGAAAAAGTGAACCTTACTCTCATCATAATTGGCTTACAGAGGGAATAATATGCACACTCAGTTTGCTATGAAAAATCTGTCTTACACTTCAGGAACATAGAGGAGAAATAGAGAAGGGGGGAGGTGATGATAGAAGGTAGGCAAATGGGAGGAGGGGATAATTAGAAGTAAACACTTTTGGGGAGGGATAGGGTCCAAAGAGAGAACAGAATAAATGAGGGGTAGGATAGGATGGAGGGAAATATAGTTAGTCTTTCACAACATGACTTTTATTGAAGTCTTTTGCATAACTGCACATGTATATACGTTGAACTGCTTACCTTCTCAGCAGGGATGGTTGGGGAGGGAGGAAGGGAGAGAAGTTGGAATTCAAAAAGTTTTAAAAATGAATGTTAAAAATTGTTTTTACATGCAGCTGGGAAATAAGATATACAGGCAATGAGGTATAGAAATCTATCTTGCCCTACAAAAAAATAGAGGGGATGAGGATAAGAGAAGAGAGGGGTGTGATAGAAGGGAGGGCAGATTGGGGGAAGGGGTAATCAGAATGCACACTGTCTTGGGGTGGGCAGAGGGGAGAGATAGGGAGAAAATTTGGAACTTAAAATCTTGTGGAAATGAATGTTGAAAACTAAAAATAAATTGATATTTAAAAAAAAGAAAGAGAAGGAAAAAACAAAGAAAATCTTGAACCTGAAACCTAAAAATGCTAGGTATTATATAGTTGACCTCTACAGTTTACTACCTGGGTTATTTTGGGTGAGTCACTTAATCTCTCAGTCTCCTCATTTGTAAAGCGAAGGTCTCAGACTAGATCAACTCTAAGATCTCTGGCAGCTCAAAATGCATTATTTCTGACACTCTATTCCTTCTAATAAATGAAATACTAAATTTCAAATAAAAAAATCTTTTAGATTCCAGCTATTATTAGGAGAAAATCAAAAGAGGGAATAGAAAGGACAAAAATAATTTTTAATGGAAATAAGGAAATGTTCATAAGTTTTCCTGAGTTTTTCCCTCAAATTCAAATCTTTAAAACTAGAAGTCAGTAGTTTCAGTGGCAATGTTGTCTATGTCAGTATTCCTTATTATGGCATAAATAAGATAAAAATTGCTATGGATGACTTAGTTTTTAAAGTTAGATTAGATTTCACTCTAGAGCTTATTAGCTAAACTACTGTCATTTTGTGGAGAATGTTCCTGGCTTGCTGGCTAAGAAATTATCTCCAAATAAGATATGGTGATTATTTGTAAATTTGGAGGGATGACAATAGATCGTTGTTAGGCCTCTTGAGGGATTTTTTTTTTCTGTTTAATAATGCATGTACAGATGATTCAGATGGAAATATCAGCTGTACAGTATTAGCTAATGTATCAAAATTGCAGGTGCAGTACATGTAATTCACAGTAATTTTAGTATATTAAGATGAATTGGGGGCTCTATGAAACTAAGATATCAAATATAGGAGAAGGTAAAGATAAATAAGCAAATACTGGTCAATCAAGAGCTTATGATTTTAATGGACCAGTTATAAAGTTCACTGAGCAGAAAAAAAAATTGATGATTACTGAATAAATCTCCAGGAAATCATCCCAACCCCCAACTCTCATCTCTGAATTTCAGAAAGCAAATAGAACCCCATCATGTATCTATAATTGTAAGAAATTCCAGTGAAAAGAAATAATCTACTGGTATGTAATATACTTAAGCTGTTTCTTTTTCTGAGCTGGCATGGGGAAGCATAACATTTGTAGAAATTCCAGAGAATATGGTTCAGTCTACTCAGGCCAACCATACTGTTGGCCAGAATAAGAGGAATTTCTCAGATAATATCCTCTTCCTATTCATATAGAAAGCACACTATTCTGGAAAAGAAGGAATCAAATACAAACACCATGTGCATTTTAGATCACAAATTTTTTGGGAAAATTGCATTTATTCTTTTGAAATTCATGGTCACCACTATGACAGAGGTCAATCAAGGAAAATAATTGTTCGTGAAAAGTCTGTTATTGATTGCTGACAGCTTCTTTCAAAAAGGGAAGAGTTGCACCCAAATGATTGCTACGTACAGTAAGATTTTACTTATGGGATTATCAATTGAGATAAAATTTAAGAGTCCAAAAATCATATGAGAGAGAAAAGATACCTCTAATTAAGTTATAATTATATTCTAAGTCATTGAAAATGAGCTCATCTCAGAAAAACTAGTGCAAGGAAAAGATTCAAGGATTTTCTCCATACAGTCATACAAGACCAAATGATTTAGATGTATGTAGCATTTTAAAATTTAATGTATCAAAATTGGAATAATCTCCAGATTGTTTAGTTAGTTGAATAGAGGAAGGAGACATCCATCCCCTTAGATATCTGATAGCTTGAAGCATCTTTTCATACTCCTCCCTCCGTGCCTGGGAGTAGGAGGTGTCCTGTAGCAACCTTCTACGTCTCACCAAATGTATTACCTGAAACTTAGGGTTTTTTCCGTTCTTCTGTTCATCATCTGTGCATTCTCAAGTTTACTCCTCACAAAACCAATCTCAGACATCTCCTGCTCTCAAGCTTTCACACCGCTTACCATAAAATCCTACAGCAGTTCTTCACAATCCAGTGTGATCTCATTGACATGCATCCTGTCGGCATCAGCGAGTTTCATACCTTCCCATCCTGGGTGATGAAACAAGATAGTATTTGTAAAAAGCACTTAGCACAGTGCCTGGCACATAATAGATGTCATATAATGCTTATTCCCTTCCCCTCATCCACTTTTTCCCATAGATCCTGCAGAATCCGCAGAAGATCCACCCAGTATGCTGAAGGTCATCTGAAGACCTTTTTAAAAATAATAAATTTTATTAATGTGTTTCACTTTTACATCATAGTTATTTCTAGAAATAACCCTCACCTCTTGCCCTGTTTTGAAACAGAAATTTTCCTAGTAACAGAAGCAGATAGTTAAGCAAAAACACTTGATATAGTGACTTTGTCTGACAATGTATACAACATTCTACCATCATATACCTCTCTGCTAAGAAAGGGAGATAAGTTTCAGTCTACCATTATCTGTTCCCCAGGACCATTATTAGTTTTTTTATATATATTTTTAATACTCAAGTTCATTTCAGTAATTTTTATGTGCTTGTTATATGTACTATACTAGTTTTATCTTATACCCCCCCCTTAACCCCCTTCATGCATCCTGCATTACAGTCAACTTGGGCTATTTTCTCTCTTCTCAGCCTGCCATCTCTTGTCTCTGGGCATTTGCTTCAACTTTCTCTCCTCTTGAAAATTTTCCCTTTAATCAAGGCTCAAATCAAATATCACTTATTCCTTGAAACTTTCCCAGATACTCAAAGGTGTAATGGCTCTCTCTCCCACCTCAACTGTAATATAGCTTGACACCAGCAGGTGTCACTCTGCAGGATAGAATGGGTTAGTTCCCTTCTGGAAAGGGGTGGAGCTAAAACCTCTCAGGCCTTCCCTATCTCCTTCCCAGAGATCATTTCAGGGTATGACCTTTTCCTTGGTGCTTGCCTTCTCTTCTTGGCTGGAGAGTTAATCTAATCATCCACACCCTATTACAAAAATTAAGCACATTTCTAGCCTAGGGGCAAATAATGGCCCTCAGAGATTCATATGGTTGCTTTCTCTATTATTTCATAGTGTATATCATCAGATGGAAAGTTATTAACAAAATCATAATAGGTCAGTCACCATTTTTAAAAATTCTTAATATTTGGAAAGAAGTTTCACTCTCTGTCCTAACTTAAATTTTGTGCATTCCCATCTAACCACTGGTTTCTTCTGTTCCCCTGTTCTTGGCATAGATTAAGTATATAGAAGTACAATGTAAGGCTTCATGAGTGACTATTAGTTTTAACACAAAGCAAAATCAGGATAAAGGAAGTATCTTAGTTAAAGGAAATAAGAAAAAGAGTTTCACTCCAGGTTTTTTGTTCCAAAATTCCTGTGGCCCCCCATAGTCTCTGGCCTCTGCCACAGCTTAGCTCTCTTCTTTCTTCGCTCAGCATTTCCTTGTGACAGAAGGGGCAACAGTTCTCTATGCAGTTCCACTAATTAAACCACAGTTAGGGATGGGAATTCATGGCTATTCAGTTCATTCAGTCCCAGTTGGAGACTGAGGATTCTACCTCTCCCATTACCTCTGTAGACTCAACAGGTATTACAGACTATCCTTTTCATGATTCTGAGGAATAACTCATTTGTCTCCTGGCTCAAATATTGTGATAGTGCACATTTCTTCTGGAAGCCAAGAGAATGCTTATCCTTCTGAACTACAAATCCTAGAATGCCAATAAGTTCACAAACCTCTGTTACAATAGCACTTGGGGAAGGGGGAGTGTTGGGTTTGTTTGGCTTTTTGTTCATTTGTTCGTTTAATTTTTCCTCTATCACAGTTTACCTTACTTGGTACTTAACTGTGTACATCATATATAGCTTCTCCCAATGATAAACTGCTTGAGAATAGGGACTGTGATCTGTCATGAATCCCCAGCATGTAGCATTAAGCTTTAAACATTGTAGGCACTTAATAAATGTTTGTTATTCCTTGTGGAATAAAATCCCAGCAATAGACCAAGTCTACTGTCCAAGGATGAGCCTCACAGTGAAGTTTTCCAATAAGTCATGAATTTTTTGTCCATCTTAGGCCCCGAAAGAGAAATAACAACGCAAAATGGACCTTGGCGTGCAGAAATTCCACCCCTATTCCTCCATCCTTCCCAATACAATCAGAGGAGAAGGTAAAGGTTGCCCCTGATAAGGAGAAAAGGCTCCTGTACAGTATACTACCCAGCATCACATGCCTCATTCTCTTCTAATGGTGGCCCTTGTAGGCACCATAACCATCAGTGCTTTTTGTCACCATCACTATCAACCCTCTCATCTCTCACACTTGTCCTAGTATGAGCAAATTTCTGCCTTCTGATCCTCTGGTTCCCTGTGGTTGTCACTTTCTACAGATATAAAAATCTGCCCCACCCCACTTCTCCCTGTAGTCTAATCCCTGCATACCTCATCTCTACTCCTCCCCAACCTTTCTCTTCTCTCTTCTTATGCTTCACCCTCTGTAAACCCTGATTTATTTAGAAATTTCCCTTTCCTTAAATCTCTTTCTTGTACATTTTTTCTACCTTCTGATGCTCATGAAAATGTGGCTTCCTCCTGAATCCTTTTCATCCCTTGCCACATCCACTGCAATATTGAGCAGTTCTATCATGCCCTGAGACATACTGGGCCAGGCTGAGGAGTTAGTAGGCTCCTTAATCTCCGCTGCTACTTACAGACCCTCTCTCATCCTTTGAGATTCAGTCCATCTGGCTATGTTATACTGTCTAGATTTTGGTTGCGGTCTTCCAGATCATGTTACTGCCCTTTTTAAAGAGCACATAGGTGGTTCAATTTTCCTTTATACCCATTTGCCTGCTGCCATCATGTCCCTTTACACACACACACACACACACACACACACACACACACACACACAGAGTATAATGGTAAAGTCTTCCCTATCTTAGAGAAACCAGATTCTTTCCAAGCACACAGAATGCAAACACACTTTTAAGGAAGGCATATTGGTAAAAATAGATTTATTTCTCCTTTAAAAAGAATGAGAAGGCTTAGGTGGGGAGGGTGGAAAAGAGGATAAAGGTTTGGAATTCATCAGGTTTTAACTCAGCAGCCCAATGAGTATAGTATCCAGCATCATCCTGACTGACTTGAACTCAGCCTCAATCACACCATCCCAGTATCACCATCACTGGCTCCCTATGGCAGCGCAACTAAAGCTTCTTGGGTGCAGAGTCTATGGTAAGAGAAAGGCAGCAGAATCTGCTTTACTGTCCTAAAACGGTTATGCTTTCTGTTCTCATCTGCACAAAGCTGAAACCATCTCATGGCCCACCTTCATATGTTCCTATGTCCTCCTCTCACTTCCATTTGCTCATTTCTTTCCATATAGGGAGATTTCCTCTTTCCCATTTCTGCTTTGGGATGGAGGGAAAGAGCCTGCTCTTTCAGACATAGCCATAGCCCCTTTAATCCTTGAGTCAGAGTACACTGAAGATTTCTTTTCTGAGCTTCAGGTATCCATCTGGAGTCTACTTTGTCCCTCCAGTGGGTGCTACCTATTGTTCTGTGTTGATGGAGTATCCTCCCAGGAGAATAGAAACTCTTGGAGTTTTATTTTGCTTTCATCTTGGTATTCTCAACACCAAACATAATCCATTATATACAAGATGTCTCAAAAGGCTTAGTACAATTTTAAGTTGTAATAGTTCAGTCTAAACTTTGATAAGACACTATGGAAGCAGCTAGGTGGTTCAAAGGATAGAACACTGGGCCTGGAGTCCGGGAGACCTAAGTTCAAATCTGGTCTCAGACACTTACTAGCTGTATGACCTTGGACAAGTCATTTAAACCCATTTGCCTCAGTTTCTTCAGCTGTAAAAATGAGATGGAGAAGGAAATGGCAAACCACTACACTATCTCTGCCCCCCAAAAAAAACCTATTTGGAGTCGCAAAAAGTCACAAACGACCAAACAACAACACAAAGACTATATGCGTGTGTGTGTGTGTGTATACTAAAAACTTAGTAAATGTTTACTAAACTGAATACATAATTTTAAGACCTTCTATCTCTAAATTTCAAAACTTTGCTCCAGTATGACCTCACCTACTGCTGCTTCATATGTATAATCATATTATTGAAAGAAAGGTGGGGTTATAGCCCCAGGTACTAGTCTTAGCTTTGCTAACTAGCTGTATGACCCAGGCAAGTCACTAATATTCCTGAAATTAGTGACTTTCTGAAGTCTGTTCCAGCTCTAAAATTCTATGTATTTTAGGTATATTTTCTACCAAAATGCCTATTTTTCCTAGACTAATTTTTATGACCTTTATAAAAAGAACTGCTTCCATTTGTTTCTAAGGCTTAAGAAGTTTTCCCTCCCCTCCCACCCCAAGCTGCCTTTTTTTCAACACAGATGCCTCTGTCTTTCCATTCCTTCTAATCCTAGGCTTTTCGTTTGGCTTTTTTTTTTCTTCTTGAGATCTGCTTTATAGTGAAAACTGGGTCAGTAATTTCCTGATTCTTATTTATCTCATTGCATTAATTTCAGTACTCTAACTCTGTCTTGTTAGATTAAGATTGTTTTTGGTGGGTTGGTTTGGTTTTTAAGAATCTGGTTTATTTCCGTGTGCTGGAAATATGCCTGAGCAGATAAAAAGTTGCCTGATAAAGCAGTGGAACCTAAAAAATTGTCCCTCTCCAGCATGTCCCTAGTCATGACTGTAATTCACAAGGCCCTGCCATGGTCTTCAAACTTCTGAAGTTCTGTCATTTTAGCTCCTGCCCCTTCTTTTTAGAGTATTATCAGAGACTGTGTTTGCCTTTACCTTAGTGCAAGGGGCAAGTGAACATATCACCTAAGAAAAACAACTTTTTGAGAAGTACAAATGCCGACACACTTACGTTAGTTGTTTTTGCACATGGTTTCACCATTCAGGAGTTTTTCCATACCTAATGAGACAGAAAGAAGTCCTGACGTCATCCACATTTGATTTTAGGCTCTTCTTGGGTTCATTTGTCTTTGTAACTTTGGCAAGGGTGCAGTGAGGCCACAATTACCCTTGCTATTCAGGGTAGATAAGGCTGTCCACGAAGCCCTATGCCCTTGTAGGTGTCTTGTAACAGCCTTTCACAACAGCTGTTCCATTTTAAGGCTCAGTGCACACAACAAATTCCAGACATCCCGTGGCTGCTGCTGCTGCTGCTGCTGCTGAATGGTAACTTTAGGCTTCACTTGGTTCAGGCCTCAAGGGGGCTGAGCCAGGGCTGTCATGACTTATTGTTCAAGCAACAAGCTCTAAATAAAGAAAACATTTCAAATACCAATTGACCGCTGTTTTGCTCAAGAGAAATAAACATTTGGAGAGTGATTCTTCCATGACAGACATCATCCTTGTCCCATTTGCCTCTGCAGTATTTTAAAGCTTCCTGGACTTTTCAGAGAGCTTGTTTGACCAACAGAGTTTGAATAATACTGGTATGTGTTACTTGACTTGTAAAGGCCAGATCAATGAAGATGAAAAACACTTCAGAAGACAAAATGAGCTAGTGTTCTTCACGGAGGAATATTCATGACAAATACCATTTTAATCATATATATATGATTTCAAATTATTTTAGTACTGTAATTTAATTGAGATTTGGTGTACCAAGACAGTTTTATACCAACAAATGCCCTATTTTTTGTGTGCCCACTTTGAATTTATTTGGGGGAGAAATGAAAGAAGGTTAGGAATTAGTAATCCATATTAACCTTATGAGCTACCCATTAAACTTGATAAAATTTTTGTGTGTGTAAACTTCAGAGAAAAACAGACTTTGCTTTTTCAAGGTAGAATGACTTTCTCTGTGGTCTAAAAGGTTCTTGACCAGGGAGTCATGTTTACATTTGCAAAGACTAATCCAAGGTGGAACTTTTTGCTCTTTTAAGGATGAAATGATTCTTTAGTGGGTACTCATTCCCTATCTGACTGTTTTCCAAGTAAACAGCTCTAAACTGTGAAGGTCCAGCCAAAATGACCACTTAATAACATCAGGCTTCCCTGAAAACAAAGTAACAGAACATTCTGAGGCATTGAAAGAAATATAAGTGAGTAAATGTGAAGTAAAAACAAATCTTGCTGTTTTTCCCAGGGTTGAGAGATTTGGGTTGAGGGAACTGGGGAAGACCTATGTGTATGTTTGTTTTGTGCCTACGAACAAAGATTTAAAATGTTTTCCAGGAAGTTGTGTTACTAGTCCCCTGTCAATCATAAATCTTCATGATGCTTGAAGCAACCTAAGCAACTGCATCCAAAACTGTGTTTCTGTTGGACCAAATGGTAGCTTAAAACCCCCAGAAGGAACACACATTGTTTCTGTGGTTTCCTATGGAGCTCAAGGCTGAGTTGAAACCAAGCTAGCTGTTGAATTACTCTCCTCACATGTGTTAGCAGATTTGGGGGGCAAAGAAGGAACAGTGTGAGGGAGACACTGGACAGAAGTTTGAGTTAAAATACAGGCTATGACCCAGAGAACTTAAAAGTAAAAGAATGTCAACTCCCTTTTGGTTGTGCTTAAGATCCTTGGGGGAGAACAACAGATGTAAGCCGCCAGTTCTTGAATTTGGAAAGCTTTGGAGGCTTAGTCACTCAAAGTGAATAAAGGCAACAGTCTTTCCTCAAAAGTTGACACCCCAAAATATTAATACATCAACAGTGACTGAGCTTGCAATTTAAAAAATAAATAAATAGTGACCTTTGGAATTATGGGAAGTCTCTGATTTATGTCACATTTTACCTTTTTAGTGTAGTGCTAATTTGTGTTAAGTCCGCATGAGAGGCTTGTTTAATGAGCAGATTAAGTGGATGATTATATCTCTTAAAAAGGTTGTGGGTTTTGTTGTATTTTGTTGTTTTGGGTTTGTTTTGTTTTGCTTTTTAATGGAAAGACTTGTGATGCCACTCTCCTATTTGGCAGGGGAACACAGAGCAGCCCTTTTTTAATGACCCCTGCAGGGTCACAGGGACCCAAGCTGTTTGCTTCATTAAACCCTGGTGGCTTCTTTAGAGCAACTCCCCCCAAACTGTGCTGCCACAGTTGTATCTAAATTAGCATCTGACTGACCCTCTTTTCACTCTTTTCCAAATCCCAGCTGACAGGGATTGGCAAAAGATGTTAATTGGTTGGGCCTGGCTCGGGACAATAGACTTGCCAAGAGAACAAAAGAACTAATGTTTCTTTCAATATGCATCCAGATTCACAGAAGTACCTCTTTTAATTACCAAGAATTATTGTAATGCCTGGTCAATGGAATAATTGACCCTCAACAGCAAGCGCTTATTATGTAATAAATAATGGCACAGGCCTAGTCAGAGTAGCAGGTACCGTGGTGATTTGCTGAGACTAAAAAAGAGATTTTCCCAGTTAGGGTTCTGTAATGTACCAAGGCATCTTAGTAGGGGTCTAGCAGAGGGGACTAATTTGAGTTTAACTGGGAGGAAATTCACTGAGAGCTTTTAGACCTACCCACAGGATGACAAAGAAGTACATAAAAAGGATTCAGTTAGTAGTTTGGCAGCTTAAAAACAAATAGTGAGATACTACTTATACGGTAGATGGTGGAGTATGACATGTCATAAGAGGAGAGAGGAAAGCAGATTCAGAAGGCTTCACTTGGAGGAGTAAAAATCATATCTGGATTTCTGGCATCTCTTTCAGCTATTACTTTTTACAAAGGATAACTTTATTTCAAATTCAAGTTTGACCATATCTTGCAAATTAGGCAATGTCTCATTTTTCTTTTTTGTAAATATATATATATATATAACTTTGAAAGAATTGGTTATCAACTTGACAACTTTGACTTAAAAAACCTCCAAACTTTATGGTTTTCTAAAAGGGTCAAGATCAAAATTACTCCATAAATTGTGTGTGTGTGTGTGTGTGTGTGTGTGTGTGTGTGTGCAAGTACATATATCTGTGATGGAAAGACAGCAATTGACAGCTTACCTCAGGGAACTGAATTGGAAAAAAGTTCTATTCAGTTTGAAATGATACTAGCTAAAATGTCAGTGTTCAGCTTTTTTTTCTTAAATAAAATTAGACACAAAACTTTGATGAAGATCTATTTAACAATTGTTTCATTTATGTCACAGTTAAGTCAAGCGTTTATTAAGTCCTTATTACGTGCCAGGCACTATGCTAAGGGTTTAGGATACAAAGAAAGTTTAATCTGAAAGAGGACGCCAAATATCATAGTTGAAAGAATTCAGATAGTTTAACTTCTAACTGAACAAGAATCCCTTCTACTCCATCCTGGACAAGTGGTCATCTAGCTCTTCTTGAAGATTTCCAGTGAAGGAGATCCCACCACCACCCCGATAGCCCATGTCAGTTGTAAGCAACTCTCTGAGGAAGTTTTCTCCTTACATTAAGCTCAACTTCACTTCTCTGCAATTTCCATCCATTGTTCCTTGTTCCTCTAAGGCAAACAGAACACAGCTCATTCCTCTTCCCCATGACAGCTTTTCACATAATTGAATATGGTTTTCATGTCCCTGCTAAATCTTCTACCAGCGAAATATCCAAGTTCCTCCACCCAATCTTTGTATAATATGGTTTCCTGTCCTTTCACTGTCTTTGTCACCTTCTTCTTGATGGGTTTTAGATCGATTGTCTTTCTCAAAATGATATGCCCAGAACCCAACATAAAACTCAAAATATAGCCCAGGCCAACTACAAAGGAATTATCACACCTTTTCTGGATGTTGTGCTTCCATGAATGAAACCTAAGATTATGCTGGGGGGGTGGGGGAGGTAGCTTTGGTTTTATGCTGTTGACTTATATTGAGCATGCCATCCATTAGAAACCCCCAAGTCTTTTTCACATAAACTATAGGACTTCCTAGGCAGTGTTCAGCCTGCCAGCCTATGGCTGTTGCCTTCACCTCTAGGAATTTCATGAAAGCTCTGAGTCTCCTTGATGCACCACACTAGCTTGTGGCCTCTGCCTTTCTAGAAGTATTTCTCAAGGAGCATTCTGCCTGCTTTTCCCTGCTGCCTTAACCCCTGGGATTTCCCATGGAATCCTATATCAACTGTAGATCTAACCTATCTTCCCAGGGTACCCTGGATCCGAGCCTCTGGCCTGAGTCTGTCTCAAGGCTTTTCCTTGTGTTCCAAAAGCTGTAAATTAGTCCGACCTTGGTCCTGCCTCCTGTTCAGACTCCTCCAAGTTGTAACTTCACTAAGTTCCTGCCTGCTACAAAGTGGGCTTTCTGGGCTTCCTGGTAGTCAATATCACCCCCTGTTCTGATGTTACACATCTGAGAGAGGGCCCTAAATGATTAATCCAGTCACCTGCTTCCCTCAGGAGCCTTCTCTGTGACACTTATAATCTGCCTTAATTCAGTCCTCAGAAGTTAGTATCCTCTAACCCAGAGATGTCACACTTGGTGGGCATGCCTGTGCAAAACTCCCTCATGCTTGCCTGAACCAGATTAAAATATATTTAGAAATAATTTACAAAATGATAACAGTGCAACATGTTAATTTGTGGTTTTCTAAGTCAGTATGTGACTGCAGGTATCCTATCAGTTTGTGTTTGAGTTTGACACCATTGCTGTAACTCATTCCCCATCCCAGTGATTCCAAACTCCAGCAAACATTGCACAAATCCTATTCCTGTCTTCCATTGCCCACTCCCTTACTCCCATACCCATCAATCATGCCTTCCTATTGGCTCACTCAAGATCTACCCACCCCTTTCACTGTTCTCGTTGGAAGACCTACTCTGCAGTTATTTTGCTTTCTCAATCCTTACAGTTTCTGGTACTCTGAGACTTGGCTCCCTCCTGATAACACAGTCTCTCTGGCCTCTCTTTACTGTACTGGTTACATTTCATTGCTATTTACAGATTCTTCCTCAGTTCCTGTCACTCTTAACTTTTCCTCCTTTTGAGGTTCATTCAAACAGTCCATATTTATCATCTGGTAAAGATTCTGGTAGCTATTCTCTGCCTGCCTCCAAGACATTTTCCTGCCTTCCTTAATGAATTCGTAGCCTCATGTAGGCTCACGGTTTTGTCTGTACCCTAATTCCTTCCCTCATGCTAAGGGGCTACACACACACACACATACCATATACATATATGTATGCACACATATCTATACATATATACACATATGTTTATACACACATGTGTATATTTTTTTCTCCTCAAATGTCCCAACTTCTAGTTCCTAAGTTTCCTGCTCTACTTCCTCTTCAGCTTCGCCTCAGTGACTCTCGCCTATGGCTGCTGCCTTGTGGAGCATCATACATTCTACTCCCCCACTTGTCAGTTCTGCTGTCATTCTCCCTCTCCCTTTCCCTTACAACCCCAAGTCCTGCCATTCTTCTTCACTACAAACTCCAAACCCTCACCCAGCCCTCGGCTCCCTCCAGGTCATCACCCCTGCCTGGAAGACACTCTCTTCCCTGCCCTGTCTCAGTCTCTTGATGAGCTAGTTCAATTCTACACCATTCTCTAACCTTGACTTCCTTGAGCCCTTCTCATTTCATTGTGTCTTGATAAACTCCAAACTTGAATTACTCCTGCCATCTACTACATTTACTCCTAAACACAGGCTGCTGGAAAGAACTAGAAAAAATAGGAAAGTCTTCTGATTGGGTCCACTCCAGATTTGTTACATAATCTCAACTAGATCCTCACTGCAGCAAGGCAAACCTCTTATACCTCTCTAATCAGTTCCCATCCCCAACATCTCATATCATCCCCTCCCCCAGCACTCTCAGCTGAGAACCTTACCTCATACTTCCTGAAAGAAATGAGGCCATTTACCAAGAGCTCTCTCTTTCCCCTTTTCATCTCGCCTATCACTCAATTGCCTTCTGCTATTATCACCTTCTTTCCTTTCACGTCACATGAAGAGATGGCCCCTCTCCTTGACAAGGCAAACCCTTCTACGTGCTCTTCTTGATCCCATTCCAATCCCATCTTCTCCAGAAAGTTGCTCCCTTCTATCAACCCTTGAAGTAATCTTCAGCTGTTTCCCTGCTGCCCACAAATACCCATTATCAAATCTTCACCTGATCTGACCATCCCCAGTGGCAACTAGCCCGTGTCTCTCCTCTCTTTTGATGGCTAAATTTGAAGGGAGTCATGATTAATCGGTGCTGCTTCTCTTCTCATGCTTTTCCAAATTCTCTGGAAGCAGGCTGCCTTCCAGCATCATCATTCAACTTCATGTGCTCCCTACAAAGTTACAGTGATGTATAAACTGCATAATGGACCTTTCTCAGTCTTCATCCTTCTTGACCTCTCTGCAGGCTTTGTCAACCCCTCTCTTGTCCTTGATCGTTTCTCCTCTCAGGGCTTTCATGGCAGCGCTCCATCCGATTTCTCCTTCCTAACTGCTCTTTCTCAGCCTTCGTTGTTGGATCTTCCTCTAGGTCATTCCCACTAACTGTGAGTATCTCTCCTCTCTTCTCCACTATATGATTTCACTTGGTGATCTCTCTATCCCCTCTATGCAGAGAATTCTTAGATCTACTTATCCAGCCCTAACCTCTCTCCAGACTTCTTATCTCACGTCTCCAACTGCCTACTAGACATCTCAAAGTGGATATCCCAGAAACATCTTAAACTCAACATGCCCTAAATAGGATTCATTATTTTTCCCCATAAATACTCTCCTCTCTTCCTGTCTAAGGCACCACCAGCCTCCCAGTCACTTCCTTGACTCTTCACTTTCACTGACTCCCTGTGACAAATCAGTAGCTGAGTCATATGATTTCTGTTCTCAGAATGCCTCTCATATGCACCTTCTTCTCTGATATTGCCACCACCTTGGTGTAGGCCCTCATCACTTCATACCTGGACTATTACAATAGTCTATTGGTTGTTCTGCCTGCCTCAAGTCCCTGCATTCAAATCCACCCTTCACTCAACTCTCAGATTGGTCTTCCTAGAATACAAGTCTGACCGTGTCTCACATACATACCTCTCCTTTACTCAGTAAACTCCACTGTCTCCTTATTATTTTCAGAATCAAATATCAGCTCCTCTGGATGACTTCTCTAACCCTTCAAAACCTGGCCCCTTCTTACCTTTCTGGTTTTCTTATAGTTTACTGTCCTCTGTGTACCCAACAATTCAAGAATAAGGACCTTGCTGCTTCTTGCTCTATGTATACTCTCTTCCAACTCTGTGCCTTGTCTCTGCCTGTCTTTTTATCCCCATGATGAATTCCTGTAGAGTAAACCCTTCTGGCTTCCCTGGCTTCCTATAAGATTCAGCCCAAATCTTGCCTTAGTAGTGATACTAATATTAATACTAGTGCCATCCCTCTGTCAGTATCTTACATGTATATTTTCTTATATGTGCATGTCAGTATCTTGTATGCATAGTTGTTCTCATGTTGTCTCCCCCACGTGAAGGTGAACTTCTTGAGGGTAGGGATTCTTTTTGCCTTTCTTGTATCTACCGAGGCAAATAATAGGCATTTAATAAATAATTCTTAAAATACTTTGAACACAACTGTGAGATTTGGGGATTATCATAATTAAAGTTCACTATATTAGATTTAAGCTATAGAGACTTTCCTCCAAACATGTAGCATTTAGGTTTTCTTTACCAAGGAATCACATCCATCCATAAAAAATTATCCCATTAAAATGTGTTGTATAAAAATGGAATTTATGTTTATTCTCTTCTAGTCTTGTTATTGTGGGCCAAAGAGGAAGTTACAGTGCTAGGATACAGGCTGCTTGAGGTAACTGTGAGGTTTGTTTTCAGATAATATATTCAACTGAATTTAACAGGCATTAACTAGGTACCTACTGGGTGCTAGGTGCTGGAAATATACAAACAAACCAAAAAGTTACTGTCTTCAAGGAGTTTATATTTTCCTGTGAGAAAATGACATATAAACAAATTGTTCGTTCTATATAGAGTAAATTGAAGGTAAATTTGGGAGTGGGGCAGAACACTGGCAATCAGAAGGTCAGGAAATGTTTCAGCCAAGCATCATGGTACATGATCTATACTTTGAAGGGATTCTGCAAGACAGAGGAAGAGCATTCCAGGTATGAGGTACAACCTATAGAAAGGCCTGGAGGCAGGAGCTAAAATGGTGTGAACAGAGATTATTAAACAGGTCAATTTGACTAGAAAATAAAGTACATGAGAAAAAGGAATGTACCATCAGCCTGGGAATATAGGTTTGAGCCAGATTGTAAAGTCTTTAGGTACTAGACAGAGGAGATTGTATTCTATCTTAGAGGCATTTAAATGGAAGACACCGTCACTAAACCCTACTTCAGCTTTAGGAAAATGAGTGAGATCTTTTAGGTTGCAATTTGTCATCTTGCAAGTTGAAGTGTAGCAGGGCTAAAATAATTTACATCAGTGGTGGAACTTGAGTACAAACCCAGCCAGTGTCCAACCTTTATTTCCATTCCATGAGTATGTAAGGTACAAATCCACCATACCAAAAAAAAGTGGCATGAGGTGTTGTATGAGCTCCATCTCACTTTTGACTCCTCAGTCTGAGACCCTCAGTTCTTATTTGGAAAGTAGTATAGAGTATGTACAGACAAAGCGAGAGACCTGGTTTCTTCTCCCAGCTCAGCCAGTAACTAGCCATGTGACCTTGGGCTAGGGTACATGACCTCTCTGTCCCTCAGTTTTCTCAGTCGTAAAATGAGAGTTGCATGTGGCAACTTGACTGAGTTCCCTTCTGTTCCTAAAATCCTAGCTCCGTGCCTTCCTTCCATTCATCACTAGAGTGAGAATGTGAATTATTTTATTCTAATAAGTAGAATGTATTAGGGCATGTTAATTTGTTTTTCATACAGTTCATATAACTGTTTACATGGTGCCCTTGAGTCCCTGAGATATATGGTAATTTTGAGCTGTTATTTTTCAGTCCTGTATTATTTTTTAAAGTATGTTTGCCCAGCATTAAGTCAAATTAAATGCAGGAAGGGAAGAGTGGAGGATTTGATTTAATAAATGCTAATAATGTGGGGAAGGAAGAAAAAAAGAATGTTAGAGATGAATTCTCCATGACTCATTAGAAATATGCCTTTTGAATTTGCTCCCTTTGCCATTTTGTGCCACTCCAAAACCAAACAAAAAATCAAAAACAAAATTGTCATTTAGTTAGGTCTTCTACAGGGCAAAGCACAGCATGTCTGAGGCTGGAGTTCATATAACCAAACCCAGCCTGATGTTCTGTCTGAGGAAACGTTCATAAGAAGAAAGGTTCTTATACCACCACTGCACATGGGGTCAGCCACTGTACGCAGGCTTTCTCACAGGATCTCCAGCAATTTTGCTTTCTTACCCATGAGTCATATTTCAGCATGTCTTTTCTGATGTCACCTGGCCCCCTAGAAACATTCTATGGATTTCCTACTTTGGACCAGAGTTTATAGCATTTAGCTGTTGGCAGGGATTTGACAGGGATGAATTCCTGTAGAGTAAGCATGGCACTGGAAGCTCTCCACCAACTGATAATTCAGTGTTAATTTCCAAAAGTTCTTTCAACTTAGCTTTGAATGATGTTGGAGAAAAGGAAAAGGATTGGGGGTGGGTGGATATTTTTATATATTCACAAATACATACATACATTTATGCATGTGTTTGGTTATTTGTATACATGCATGTGAGTTTGCTTTTTACTTTGTCTTCCCTCTCCATACCCATTTCTCTTAAAATTCCTTCATTTTGTTTTCCAGTAGCCATTATTGAAATACTTTTTCATTTTCTTCTCTTCTGCAGTATGTAGCTTCTCAAAAACTTCAGGCTCTAGCTTTAACCTATATTGTATAAAATAGTCTCCTCTCCTTTTTTGGCTATCATTTATGAGTCTTTAGGCATTGATTTCTTTTTTTTCTTCTTTGCATGTCAATAGCATATATCCAGCTCAGAACATTTGCTTCTGGGCAACCAATCTCAGTGAAGGATAAGGGTGCAGAATAATGACAGTAATGATACCTGACATAGGGCACTTTAAATTTTGCAACATACTTTACAAACATTTTCTCATTTGGCCTCATAATTACTGTGCAAAGGAGATACTACAGATTTTATCATGTTTCTTTTATAGAAGAAGAAACAAAGACTTATGGAAGCTAAGTGACTTGTCTATGGCTACATAGCTAGTAAGGGTCAAAAGTGGGATTTGAATTCTGGTCTTGTTGACTTTTTAATCCAGCTCTCCATGCCTCTCCAAAGACATAGAATCTTCAAATCTTAGCATTGGAAGGGACCTTAGGGGTCACCCAGCCCAACCCCACAGGTCATGGAGCCATGGGACCCTGCAGGCCATCAGAGGCACAGAGGGCACTGATGAGATGGGAGCATCAGACAGATACAGTCTTGCAGCATCATGAGATTTCCCCTGACAAAGTTTCTGGGGGAAGGAAGGCATGATGGGATGGACAGTTCCAAAGAAGTCCTCAAAGCAGTGGAGCAGATGCTGACAATGGGCAATTGACAACTTTCATAAATTTTGTTTTCTTCTGTAAACTGGAAATGGTATCTATAATGTCATGACAGGGTTTCTTGTGAGGCCCAAGAGAGATAATAGATGTAGAGCTCTCTGCAAGTGCTACATACACGTTAGCTGTCTTCATTATCATTATCTCTGGCAGATCCTGTGTTGCACATACATGTCAGTATTATTACTGGACAATTCATCATCAATTTGACTTGAAATTTATGTGCCTAAAATTGTTTCTTACATTTTTAAATATAATACAACCTTATTTTAAAATGTAAAAACTATTCTTAGCTCACTGACCATACAAAAAAGACAGTCAGCTACAGTTTGTTAAGTCCTGGTATAGTGTATAGACGTGTACAGCCTTTCAGTCAGGAAGACCTGGGTTCAATTTCGGCTTCTGACAATATTGGGCCTACCAGCCAACCTACCATTGCCTACCAGCCTAAAAGACTTTGAGTTGCAGAGCATGTATCATGTACATTTGCAAAAGGTATTTATTTCCTCATCAGTATTTCCCAATACCAGTGAAATTGCAGGTGTCATTAAAGTCAATCTTGTTGAAATTATGAGTGAGAATTTACTCTCACTCAACTGTTATGCACTAAATAAAGGGATCAGCTCTGAGTAGAAACTCAGATGGACATGCAGATGACAAATTCAGGTGTAGTTTGATATAATCATACTGCTAGACATGTCATGGTGATAATACCTTTTTTTTAACTGAGAGTTTTTAACTGAGAATCAGTTTTCCATCTTTGAGTGTTAGGAAGCACCAAAGCTATGCATACAGTAAGAGGAAAAATAAGAAGAGAAAAAAATGATGAGATGAATGTTTAGGGGAGGAGAATGATTATGTGTAGAAGGACATGTGTTTTTAGGTTCAATGAATTCATCTTTTATTAACTGGAAATCCTGGCCAAACCACATAAATAGATTGAACCAAGTGCCAGATAAGGAGCATTTTGGAAATAAGAGGGCGGCAGGGCAATGTGAAGGATAGGTTTCTTGAAGCATTCAGATTAAAATAAAATACTTCAAGATGTTAGAGGTATAGAGATGATTAGAGGCCGTCTCAGCTAGGACATCAGAAAAATAAAGAGTGGGGATAGAAATTTTCAAACAGGAAGTAAGGTAGCCAAAAACCTTTATTTGTTGTTTTGGTGAGTAGATGTAAGCTCACACAATTGTCAAATTCCTATTCAGAGTTCATTTTTTTTTTTTTTGCTGCAAACTAATATATTGTGTAAAGTACCAAATTCCAAGGTACACAACAAACCTAATTGCAACAAATGTGGGTTTGTTTCTGGAGTTTACTGTTTAGTGTCTGGCTTCCATTGGACCAAAAGAGGGAAATTAAATTGTTAAGCTAGAGAAAGTTAGACTTATAGTTCTGAAGGAACTGAGTAAAAGTACAAAGGTCAGAAACAGGGGTCTGATGGTACTGCATCTTTTAAGGAAGACTGTACTATACTAATCTCTGGACAATTTTTAATTAAATCAAAACATAGCCACTGAGAGTTGGAAGAAACCTTAAGAGATCCAAAACAAATTCTTCATTTGCCAGAAAAAAAGAGACTTCTTAAGTTACATACAGATGGCCTGATTTGTGTACTTTCTATGGATATGTCATCCAAAGCTGAGTAGTTCTCTTTCTAGGCTTACTCAGGAAAACAGAAGCACCTTTCCCATTAGTTTAACTTGAGAAAAAAGGTGATGCACCAGGTAATAGGGACATTATATTTGTCCCTGAATATCACATAGTTAAAAAGCATTTATACGTAGGGTTGGTCTTTTTAGGTGTCAATATTGGAAAATACGTTACTTAAGACTGTATGTAGCTAATGAATTGGAAGAGGAAGTAAGCTACACAATTCTGAAAATTTTGAGAGTAAAACACGGTGAATCTCTACATTTTGGAAACCTACTACATGTAAGATGAAGTGGAGGAAAAAGCAGAAAAAGCTTACTATGTTGTGGTCTCAGATCTTCCTTTTTCTAGTCTGTTCTAATCAAGATGCATCAAACAGGGATGGAAATGTTCAGGGGAATGTGTGTTCCAGACTTATCTGTAAAAAGAAATTGCTCGATTGTTTTGCATGAAAGAAAAAGGTAAAACGACTTGGATAAAGTATCAATGGTTATGAAAGTTGATCTATCCCTATCTCTTATGCTGATTACATGAAACTCACGAAACATGAGCTCAGAGTTACTTAAAAAGAAAAATCCAAAATACTACATAAATATTTTGTGATATTAAAATTATAATAATGAATTTGTTAAATTCAATCTTACAAGTGGTTGAACGTTCCAAAGCTGACTGGATTATTTTTAAGGATCAAGCAACATGTGAGTGGCTGATGCTATTGATTGCTCTAGAGTAAGACATGGGCATGGTAGTCACTTTTAGAGACAGAGATGACCAATAAAGAGTGTCATCTATATTGCTCCCTCTCCAAAATATTCCCCCCTCCTTCTTGGTTGAGGCTTGGAATTCCTGTAATAGAGGACAAAGCCTTTCACCCTTAAAAACCTAAAAAACAAATGCCCTCAAGGGACCATTGATTTAAATGCATAATAAGGTGTAACTGAGTGGTATCAGTCTTTTCCTGAAAGTAGGTTAGAGTAGGAGAAAAAAGAGGATGCATGGAGACATGAAGACATGTTGTGTGTAGGGCCTCTCCCATTTTTGAAAAGGGGTGTTTTGACAGAATAGTAATTGCTCGTATGACTTCATAATATCTCTCATGTACACACCTCCTCTCCTCTGACAGTTGCCACCCTCCTGATGCAGGCCTTTCTCACCTCGTACCTGGACTGTTACAATAGCCTGCTTGTTTGGTTTCCCTGCGTTAGGCCTGTTCCTGCCTTATTCCATCTTCCACTCACCTGTCAGATTGATCTTTCTCAAGGGGAGGTCTGACTGTATATTTTATTGAATGAGGACTCAGTAAAATCCAGTGGTTCCCTATTACTGCCAGGATCAATTCTAAAATCCTCTGGCATTGAAAGCCCTTCATAACCTGCCCCTCCCAACCTTTCCAGTCTTGTTATACCTTACACCTTCTCCTAAAGCCTCTCTACCCTACATACTTGCTTCCCAATGATAGCGGCCTCCTCGTTGTTTGAACTAGACACTCTGACCTCTGTGTCTAGAATTCTGTCACTCCTCATCTCTGCCTCCTGACTTCCTTCAAGTCTCATCTAAAATCCCACCTTCTACAGGAAACCTTTCCTGGTCCCTCTTATTTCTAATGCCTTTCCTCTTGATTATCTCCAATTTATCCTGTATATAGCTTATTTCTGTATAGTTGTCTGCATGTTGTCTCTGCTATTAGACTGTGAGCTCCTTATACACAGGGTATATCTTTTCTTTTTTTATAGTATCCACAGGACTTAATAGAGTACCTTGCACATAGTAGATGCTCAGTAAATATTTATTCATTAGCTGACTAGGGATAATAAGCCTACTGTTGTTAGTGATGATTGTTTTATTGAAGGAACTGGTTCTATTTTACCTGGGCAAAAGAATAAATGGATAAAAGAGAGATGTGATGACTGTCTTTATTTAGTTGAATGAGAATCATATGGAACTGGGGTTAGACTCATTCTCTGTGGCTCCAAAATAAAGAACTGGAACCACCAATAAAAAGTACAGGGCAACAAATTTCAGCTCCACATGAGGAACAAACAATCGTTTCAGTCTAAAGGTAGAATCTTGCCGCCTCAGGGAGTAATAGATTACCTAACATTGCAGGCCTTTATTCAGAGATGAGATGACCCCTCATTAGGACTGTTGTAGAGTGAACTCATCCATTGTGTTCTCCTCTTCACTCCTTCCCCTGCTCTGCTCAAACTTCAGACTTCTCCTCTGCCCAGGCAGGTCCCTTTTCCTCTCATGCCGCCCTAATTTTTAGCTCACTTTTATGTAGTGATTTTTCTCATCAAAATCTAAGCTCCTTGAGGTCAGGTACCATCTTTCTTTTTGCTTGCATTTGTGTCTGTAGTGCATACTACAGTGCTTGATGCTAGTAAGCACTTAATAAAATCTTGTTGGCTTAATTTAATTTGACTTTAAGCAGGAAATTAATCTAGTTTGCCTCTAAAAATCTCTTCCTATCCCAAGATCCTATGACATGTGAGTGTGCAGAAAGATAAAATGGGATATTTAGAATAAGAACATGATTTGGAATGAGGTCCAGTTGTGCAAGTTCTGATATGGACCCTAGGCAAGTCACCTAACCTCTCTGATAGGGATTATATTTATTGCATAGCTTATCCCACAAAACTGTTGTACAAAGATTACCTTTTAAGTCTTAAAATGCTCTAGAATTATAAATTATCATTCTTTGTTATGTTATTATTATTACTAGATATACAGATATCTGTTATCCCTTTTTCAAGTTGCAGATATTTAGGAATATTTTTGGTTCTTTGGCTCTTTAAACCACACACGCAAAATGTGATTTTGAAATACAGCCCTGTGAAGAAACCAAGGCCTTGACCAGTAGAGGGTATTCCCATGCCAAGTACATGTTTCCAAACTGAAAAGGGGAAAATGTTGAAAAAGTGAGGTTTTTTCCTGTTATGTAAAATAGAAACTCTTATGCCAATATCCTTGTTGTACAGTTAAGTGTGACTCCTCGTGGTTCCATCTGGGGCTTTCTTGGCCAGGATACTGGAGTAGTTTGCCATTTCTTTCTCCAGCGCATTTTTACAGATGAGGAACTGAGGCAAACAGGGTGAAGCACCTTGCCAGGGTCACACACTCAGATGAGTTTGAAGTTGGATTGACCTGAAAGCTGAGTCCTCCTAACTCCAGGTGTAGCACTCTATCCACTGCACCACTCAGCTGCACGTTTATACTCGTGCCTTATTTCTCATCTGAGTGTAGGGCTTTCAACATCTTTCCACTTGTCAGGCAAAAACAAAGCCATCATAAAAAAAAAAAACCCACAAGATTCTCAAATTTCTCCCAACAAAGAAGAATAAAAGAAACAACGAGGTAGTAATTGTTAAGTAAGACTTGTGTTAGGTTTTTCTTTGAAAGCTAGTAACTGCATTATTTCTCAATAATTAGTAATAATTCTTTTCTTTTTGTCACACGAAATTTCCCACTAGCTCACCGAGTTCTATAGAAGAATTCTAGACAAAAAAAATTGACAGCAAGGTTCGAGGAAAACTTTTTTTTTAATTCTTTTTTTTTGTTTTGTTTTTATATCACCTAAATTTCTCCTACTATTCCAAGCCCTAAAGGAAAAAATTAGCAAAACCAGTCAGTACACTGAAAAAGTAAAAAAAAATATGCAGTGTTCCACACTCTCCTCTGCAAAGGTATGAGGGGGAAGTTGTCTTTTCATATCTCTTCCTTGGGGCTATGCTTGTTCTTCGTAATTATGCAACATTCACTTTGGGGAATGGAGGGTGGAGAGTCTAGGTCTCTCAGTCTTTCCTGGGCTGGTAATACAGTGGTCATTCATACGCTTAATCCCACCACTAATCAATTAACCAAGGTCTTTGACTTGCTCTGCTTCCAGCCTGGGCTGATTCTTCCCTCTTGAGGCAGTGTAATTCCCATCTCTACCCCCAGAGGTTCACCATATCAGTGTTGGACCTAGTGTGTACACTCACTTGGCTTAGCCTACTGTGACTCAGATCTACTGCATTCCAAAATCCACTGGCCTCAGCCTCTCTAATATTTGGTTTTTCATTACAAAGTTTCATCCCATAATAACAAAGAATACTTTTTTAAAGAAAAAGATTCTTTTTTTAAGTCACCAAAATCAAATCAATCAGGACATCAAAAAAGTCTGAAAATATATGCAATGTTCCATACCTGTAGCCTTCCCACTTCTACAAAGGAACAATGCACTTCTTCTTTAAGGCCAAGCATGTTCTTTGTAATTTTTCAACATTCAGTTTTCATTGCTTTATGGTTATTCATTCTATTTACATTGTTGTAGTCATTGCATATATTGTTTTCTTTTATCTACTTCACTCTCCATCAGTTCACATGTTTTCATGCTTATGTGTTTATCATATTCATCATTTCTTAAAGCACAGTATTACATTCCTTTATAGACACGTAATACAGTTTGTTTAACCATTCTTCAGTCAGTGGGCATCTACTCGGTGGTGACATTTCTTAAGAACATTTTAGTTCTAGCTAATTTTAAAGATAGCATATAATTGAATCTTAAAAAAAAGCCTAGATATCAGAAAAATGGAATTAAAAGCAAATTGGCCATTCAAAAATGTAATTTTATTTGTTTATCCATAAAACACTGTGTTAACATGAAAGGCTTATTCCCATAAGCTGCCCTGTGATGGTTTTGATTGATTATGTGATATGTTAAAGCAGCAGAAGTCTGTACTATATTTAATAGTGTGGAAAATATTTTGTCATCTATTTGATCAAATGTGTCCAAGGGTGGGAAGTATGCTAAAATCTAGGACAGCAATATTTACGTTTGCTATTCCCATACTACTAGCTTAAATTAAGTTTGCTGTGAATATAGTGGAGTTCTTTTCTCTTAATTATCTTTCCTAGTCTCTTATAAAGATGGAAAAGTGACAAGCATTCCTGAGCCCTGGAGCAAAGTAGGAAAAATCCAGGCTCTCATTGGTGACCATGTCTCTCTAATATACATCCTCTCTTACAAAATATTGAGATTAAAATGCACCACCAAGATTCCATGGGGTCAGTTAATAATGCCCAGCAACATCTTTGACTTCTAAATCAGTCAAAGCACAAATCACCTGCTTGGGATCCTGTGCATCTTTATGAGGGCTCAGATGCAGAATAGGTTGGTTTTTCCCAAGATTTTCTATTTTACCATTTTATGTACTAGCTATAGCTGATGACAGGATGGTGAGATCTTCAGATATCTAGGTTTCAATGAACCAAGTAAAATAGACTGAAGTAAGCTGACAGCTATCACATTATGGAATTGCAACTATTTTAAATGATGAGAAAATATGGTGTATTTTTCTAGTCAAGGGGCAGAGTAAGTTAGGTTCCTATAAACCAGCTGCCTCCATACAAGGCCACAAAGTAACTATAATTTACAAATAAGTGATGACTGGGACCTACTCAGAAAGCACAGTATTAAGCAAGAGTGTTAGTGATTTTGAAGTGTTACTTTTTGGCTTGCTGTTAGAAATACTGTGCCATATCTCATATGCCTGGATGCTTCTAAATATCCCTCCTGGCTATGGTTTCCCAAGAAGTGGGGGGTTTTAGTCTGTTACACACATTTGTTGTTCATCTGTACCCATCACAAGCAATGTAGCCAAGACGCATTTTCTGATGAGACAAAATTATGCTGTAACTCCCATAACAGTGTGCAGAGCTGGCTCAAAGGAAATGCCTGGAAAAAACATTTTATAAGGAACCCACCTTGGACCCTGTTACTGGTTTTTTTCCTTTTGGTCCTCAGTCTGAGGCAGGATGCATTTTTGGTATGGGACAAGGTTAAGATTAAGGAAAGCCAGAATCTACCACCTCATTTATATTGCCTATGAAATAGCATGGAAAGTTGGTCCTGAAGGAAATGGTAAAAGATCAGAACTATAAAAATTCTGTGGATCACACGAGGAAAGTCCAAGTAGTAATCAGGTTTGGTGGTGTATGGCTACACGCCTCTACCATGGATCTACCATATTGTAGCAGTTAGTATTGTGCAAGTTAACGCAGTGTCCCCTGGAAGAATTTTGTCACGACCACCTAAATGCCCACTCAACATACATCTCATCTAAGCAAAACACAGTATCCACAATAGTTATATTTGTTTCCACTCTTTAAATTCCTCTTTGTGATTAGGAATTAAAGCAACCTTAAGAGCAATAGAGTACTGAACTGGGAATCCAGAAGACCTATGTTCAAATACTGCCACTGGCACCAGCTAGGTGACCATAGGTGACTCAGTGAACCTCATTGAGCCACTGTTTCCTCATCTCTAAAATGGGAATAATATCTGCAGCACCTACCTTACTGGATCATTGTATGACTCAAATGAGAGAAGTGTTTTTCAAACTTTAAAAAGCTGTATAAATGTGTTATTATGTTGTAATAACTAATACTATTGGTATTCATTGTTCAGAAGACAGAGATTTCAGGGTCAGAAAACTTGGATTTGAATCCCTTTGGGTGTTGACTTGTTTGGAAATGCTGAAATGAGTCATTTGGCCTTTCTGTATTTCAGTTTCTTTTCCTATAAAAATGGGAGGAGTAACATTTCCTCCTGTTCTCCCAGTGAGGCCGAAAACAAAAATGAAGTAAAAAATATGAAATGATTTTAACTCTAAAAAGAGTGTAAAATAAATCCAAGGTAGAAGATATTCTGCCTGATTAGTCAGCTAATAAACATTAGTCAGATGCCTACTGTGGGCCAGGCCACTGTGGATTCAAAACAAGGTAAAAGATGGGAACTTGCTCTCAAGGCGAGTGGGGAAGACAGCATATAAAGAAGCTATACACAAGACATACGTATTTCCAAACAAGTTATATACAGGATAAATAGGAAAAAATCAAGAGAGAAGGATTAGAATTAAAAAAGAGATTCCTGTAGAAGGTGAGATTTAGCTGGGACTTGAAGGAAGCTGGGCAAGCCAGGAGGTAGATATGAAAGAGAGAATGCTAAACATACAGGGATAGGATAGCCAATGAAAATGCCAGGGATCGGGAAGTAGAGTGTCTGTTTCAAGAAACAGGAGATTAATATCACTGAGTCACAGAGAACTTAAGGATAACTTGGACAGGAGGGAAGATACAAGATGTAGGAACACTGCTAATGTGGAAGGGAGGAGGCAGCTTATGGAGGGCTTTTACACCAAACAGGATTTTATATGTGATCCAGGAAGTGATGGGGAACCACTGTTGCTTATTACTTTTAGAATAAATTTAGAATACTTTTAGCTGTCATTTTGAAAGCTGAGTGGAGGGTGGACTATAGTGGAGACATACTTTATATAGGGAGACCAAGAAGGTCTTTACAATAATTCAGGCATGAGATGGTGAGAGTCTACATCAGAGTGGCGGCAGTATCAGAAGAGAGAAGAGGGGTGTTCACAGGATGTTACAAAGGTAGAATTGACAGGCCTTGACAACAGATTAGATGTGCAGGGTGAGAGAGGGAAGAGTTGAGGTTGTCTCTTAGGTAGAGAATCTGGGTTTCAGAAAGTTGGACCAGAGCATGCTTTCAGGTTACTTCAAGATTTATTCCAATGGAATAAAAGGATGTCATCAAACAGTAAGCATCCATTAAGTGCCAGTTTTATCCTGGATGCTGGGGATAAAAAAACAAAAAGAAAATTTCCTCCTCTCAGGGATCTTACAGTGTATCAGAGAAATTTATAGTCAGGAGAAAAAAAAAGATGTGCTGATCACATAGCAAGTGAAGAACAATTTACATCTTCCATTGGTGTGTGCAAAATATCAAGAGAATCAGAGGAAGATTCACAGTGCATAGTGGAAAACCCCCTATAGTAGATCATTGGAATTCCCAAATGCAAAAGTCATACAGAAAGGACTGGAGTGGATAAGTTATAATCTGCATAATGAGGAGGCATACCCACATTGAGGAAATCTCAGAGCAGTTGATGTATTGGAGGATTCCAATTTTTTTATTCTCAGATTATAACCTGGATCGGAATGTGACAGTTCACCATGAACCATAAAATTACTTTCTATTTGGACACAACACAATGAAAAATGACTGCAAAGACATCATCTAACATTGAGATTGAAATGCTATAAAAGAGAATTTCTTTCCAAACAGCCACCAGGGGATGAAGATCCTCTAGCCAGTCAGATTTGATTCTCAGCTTAAATTTCACTTGCCACCCTGAAAGCAATGCAGGAATTTGTTCTGGGCTTAGCATAGCAACCAACATAATAATTTCTCTCTCCAATTAAGAGCAGGAGCTCTAAAGGTTTGTTTTATTTTGACCAATTGAAGTATAAACAATAGATACAATTTTTCATGAAGCATTATCCCTCTGGATCTATCATTCAATTTGGTTTTTGTTATTATTATGTGTTGAGCCAACTACAGCCCAAGTAGTCAAAAAAGAACTTGGTAATATTTGGAAAAATAGCCTCAGAATAAAGACAACTGCAAATGTAGTCTTCAGGCATTAGGAAATGAATCGACTCTACCCTCTGAAAGAGAAAGTTGATCAGTCTGTTGGGTTTTGAATGTCAAAAGCACTTTTCAGGTGATAGCTAAAGGATTTTCAGTTTACTTTTCAGGTAAACTAACAGATTTCCTTTTGGACTTTCAGGTCCTAAAGGAATTTCCAAAACCTAACTTAATCTTTTATATGCTTGTAAAACCTTATTTTATCACTTTCTACATTGAAAAAATAAACATTTATTTCAAAAGTAAATGTAAAGCCTGAAAATAGACAAGCAGTTTGCAAGTACAGAAGGCAGCTATCTAAATTGATGGAGTGCTTCACAACCTTGTACATTTGTAAATACTCAACATCTGGGGAGAGAAAACCTACTCTGATAACCACAACCTAAGTAGATCATTAGGATATGACAAAATTTTGTCTGCCATCACAGTCAGGCTACTTAGTCTCTCTCTTTCCCATTGCAGTTCTCTCCTTCTGGATGTCTGTCTGTCTGTCAGCCTGTAGCCTTTCCCTCTATATTGCTCCTTTTCTCCCTCCTTATCTCTGTTTCTCCCACCTTCTGCTTTTCTTTGTATCCCTAACTCTTTCTCACTAGACCTGAAGTAATTTCTGCCACGACTAGCTGTTACTAGTTTCAAAAATTAGCTCAGTGCTTGGTTTTTCTCCCTACTCACCTCCCGAAAACCCTCCATTCCTTAATTGTATTTGAGTTTCTACTTTTGTATGGTCCACTACTCCATGGTGGAGTCCATACTTTTGTATGGTCCACTTTTTCCAAGGGTCTTTGGTGGCTTTTTTTATGCTCTTTTCCCTCATTCCTAACTACAGTCAGCTGCAAAGTCAAAAACTTTAAAATTCTACTTTGGGAAGTCAGGGTGGGGAGAAACAAAAAGGGTTTTGTCTAAAGATCAGTAAATTTCAAAAGAGGGGAAGACATCTTCAAGTCTACCAAAAATGTTTTTCTAAGTTTTTGGTCACTGCTTTCTTCTGAGAGGCAGTGCAGGCATTAGGAAAAGAACACTAGAGTAAATCACAAGACTTGGGTTCTAGTTAAAGTCTCAGACCTCCAGTCTCCTCTTCTATAAAAATGAGAACTTAAACGGCTATTTGTGAGGTTCTGAAAAGTTCATGGAAGTACTTTGAAAACTATCCATTATCACTACAGATATAAGGTGATATTATTTAAATTCACTTTATTTGAATTTAAACCCTCAAGTTACATTTCTAGTAACAATTCTTGTAGAATATAAATTTATATGCTGAGAACTACATATCTTCACATTAAAAATGTTCGTATGTCCATCAGTAGTAAAAGTGAATTAATTAGATATATTTTTCATCCTTCTCAAATGATCACTACTTCTCTAATCACAGACTTTTATTGGTGCCAGCAGAATTGGATGAGAAAGACCATGCTGGTGTTTCAGGGAAGATGAGGACATGTTTGAGAAATCTAATTCTTGGCTCTTGACAGATTAAAATGTTTAAATATTTATAAGGCCTTATCTAAAACACTCATTGGTTATTAGTTCTTCAAATTGAGGCAGGAATATGTAAATCCCTGGAGGTCCAGGCCCTATCCAGTGTGAATGACTCTGAACCTTAATAGGCAATTGGCACTTGAAATCTCTCTATTAATGGCCTCCCATTGTGCCGTGAGGTTTCCCTGTATAGTGATGCTTTTCTTTCCCATGCCTCCTCCTCTTGTAGATTGTAGCTTGAGTCCAGATTGAGTTGAGAGTCACTTCCATTTGAAATGTATGTTTGATTCAGTGTCACGTTTATATTATTTGTCTTCCTTGCCTTCAACATTTCACACAGAGACAAGATTGCCTTCGAAGCAGAACACCCACATTGGGAATTGCTGGATTCACTTTGCTTCTTAGGTTTTGGCTTCAATGATATCATTTTTAATATTCATGAAGTTAAAACAAAATAAACCTCCTCAACTGTTTCCTCCAGATGGAAATGTTACGTTTTCGAACCCTAGAGAAAACAATCAGTAAGTACTACAAACCCACAGTCCTTGCTGGCAAATGAAGAAGGAAACAGATTCAAGAGATGTTATGAAGGTAGAATCAACAGGAATTGAAAATGGAAGGGGGAGGGAAGAGTGAAGAATGTAAAAATTATGACTGATTAGGAAGATAGTGGTGTTATCAATGGAAATAGAGAAACTGAGAGGGGCACTGTAAGTTGAGTGTTTGACGTGTTGAATTTTAGATGACAGAGGGATGTCCAATAAGCAATAGAAAACATGGGGCTGGATTAGGATAGATATTCAGGCTTGATGTAGAGGCTTGGAAAATATCTTCATAAATGTGGTAAGCCCCCAGTAAACAGATAAGATCATCAAAGGAGATGTGAGAGATAGAAAGAGACAGAGAAAGAGAGAGGGAAACGTGGTAGAGACATACAGGACAGCCACATGTCATGGGAAAGGAAATGAACTCTTGGAGGAGTTCAGAGACTATTAGAGAGAGAAGTGAGAGGAGAATTAGGAGAGACCAGTAACACAAATGTGATTAGAAGAGAGGAAAGCAAAATTTAAAATGATAGATGGAAGGTGTAGAGAGTTATAGATTGGATTTTATATAAGGAAAACCACTAACAGTTCATGCTATCGAAAGTAGAATGGTCTGTCTTAGAGGTGGTAAGCTTCCTCTCATTTGAGGCCTACAAGTGGAAATAAGCCTAAAAGATTATAAGGGGTATTTTCTGGTAGAGATTTTTGATCAGTTACAGGGTGGACTTGATGAGTTTGGAAGTCCTTTCCAACTCTTAAATTTTGTGATTCTGAGATAGTAAGAAAAAGAGAATGGGAAGTTGTTGGATACAACAGAAAAGTCAAGGCAGACGAGAAATATGTAGGAGCAATTAGATTTACCAATTAAGTGATTTTCCAATCACTTTTGAACTTTTTAATATTTTTTTTGAACAGCTTAAGTAGAGTGATGAGTTTGTAAAATCACAAAGAGTTGAGGTATGAAAGGGGGGCAGAATGGAAGCACTGAATATAGATTACTTGTCCTAGAAGTTAAAGAGTGGAGATGGAACAGATGGCAGATTCAATGAAAGATATGAATGAGTGCATATGTTTTTAAGAATAAGGAATATGAGCACATTTGAAAGCTGTAGATAAAGCATCAGTAGATAAAGAAGGATTGAAAATAAGAATAAAAGAATGATTGGGGAGAACTCGGAAAGGAAACCGGATGGGATGGAGGAGTTAACTTTGTTGAAAAGGAAGCACCTCAGGCTCTAAGAAGAAAAGGATAAGTAAAACGTTAGAGAAATTTTAAGATACACAAGAGAAAAGATGAGAGGGCTCATGGTGTGAGTCATCTCTTTAAAGTAGGAAGTGAGTTCACAGGCTGAGAGAATCCATTACAAGGAAGATCTGAAGACTGAAGATGGAAATTTTGAATACCTCTCCAAAATGGTCATCCAGTCTTTGTTCAAAAACATGCCAATCAACCCAGGGATTATATGAACACAATTACAAGACACTTTTTGCACAAATAAAGTCAGATTTAAGTAAGTGGAAAAACATCAGTTGTTCATGGGTAGGCCGAGCTAATATAATACAAATGACAATTCTACCTAAATTAATCTACTTATTTAGTGCCATACCAATTAAACTATCAGATAATTATATTTTAGAGCTGGATAAAATAATATCAAAATTCATTTGGAAAAACAAAAGGTCCAGAATATCAAAGGGACTAATGAAAAGAAATGCTTGGGAAGGTGGCCTAGCGCTACCAGACCTCAAATTGTATTATAAAGCAGCAATTATCAAAACCACTTGGTATTGGCTAAGAAACAGAGGGGTAGACAAATGGAATAGGCTTGACACTCAAGACACAGTAGGCAAGGAATATAGCAACCTCCTGTTTGATAAACCCAAGGACCCCAGCTTCTGGGATAAGAACTCATTGTTCAACAAAAATTGCTGGGAAAACTGGTTAACTGTGTGGCAGAAATTAGGCATAGACCCATGCCTGACACCGTACACAAGAATAAAGTCCAAATGGGTATATGATTTAGGTATAAAGATTGATACCATGAATAAACTGGAGAAGCAAGGTATAATGTATTTATCAGATTTATGGAGAGGGGAAGAATTTTTTTCTAAAGAAACGATAGAAAGCATTATGAAATGCAAGATGGATAATTTTGATTACTTTAAACTGAAAAGTTTTTGCACAACCGAACCCAATGCAACCAAAATTCGGAGGGATGTAGTAAATTGGGAAAAAATTTTTACAGCTAAGCTCGGGGATAAAGGCCTCATTTCTAGAATATATAGAGAACTGACTCAAATATATAACCATCCAAGTCATTCCCCAATTGATAAATGGTCAAAGGATATGAACAAGCAATTTTCAGGGGAAGAAATCAAAGATATCTATAATCATATGAAAAAGTGCTCTAAATCACTATTGATTAGAGAGATGCAAATCAAAACAACTCTGAGGTACCACATCACACCTGTAAGATTGGCAAACATGACATAACAAGAAAATGATAAATGCTGGAGAGGATGTGGGAGAGTTGGAACACTAATTCATTGTTGGTGGAGCTGTGAGATCATCCAACCCTTCTGGAGAACGGTTTGAAACTATGCCCAAAGGGCTACAAAATGTGCATACCCTTTGACCCAGAAATATCGCTACTAGGATTGTATCCCCAAGAGATTATAAAAACGGGAAAGGGTCCCACGTGTACAAAAATATTTATAGCAGCACTCTTTGTGGTAGCCAAAAACTGGAAGTCAAGGGGATGCCCATCAATTGGGGAATGGCTGAATAAATTATGGTATATGAATGTAATGGAGTACTATTGCACCATAAGAAATGATGAACAAGAAGACTTCAGGGAGGCCTGGAAGGACTTATATGATCTGATGCTGAGTGAAAGGAGCAGAACCAGGAGAACTTTGTGCACAGCAACGACCACAGTGTGCGAGAGTTTTTTCTGGTAGACTTGGAACCTCGTAATAACACAAGAACTTACTGAGAAAAAAAAAATCCTAATGTCGGTCTTCTAAGGCAAAATGCCTTCCACACTCAGAGAAAGAAATGTGGAAGTCACTTGCAGAATGTAGCAGATCATGTTTGTGTGTGGGTGGGTTTCAGTGTATTATGGGTTGATTTGTTATATGATTTCTTCCATTTATTTTAGTTCGACTACGTAGCATGAATATAGTGAAAATGTGCTCAATAGGAAAGTATATGTAGAACCTAAACAGAATTGTATGCTGTCATGGGGAGGGAGGGGGGTATTGGGGGAAGGGTGGGGGGGGATAAAATCTTAACTTTAAGGAAATGATTGTAAAACATTAAAAAAAATAAAAACAAAAAAAAGGAAAAAAAAAACATGCCAATCATAGGCAGCCACATTCTGGTTCCCCTTCCAGGAATGGTAGTACAGACAGACGAAAGATAGAAGGAAGGGAAGAAACAGGTTAGAGGGGTGTAATGATCTGGGCATCGGAGTATATGGCAAGATAGAGAGTTGGATGGAACGTGAATCTCTGCATCCTTGTCTGGTCTGGAATTCTGGAGCCACTCAGATACATAAATAGATTATTCTGTTCTGTTATTCTATTCTATTATCCTGTTCTATATTCTAGCACACTAATCAAGAAAACCAGATTCAGATTTAAAACTAAATACATGAACTCCCCACATACAATGAGAAGCTTCCCTAGCCATCTACCTACTTCTAGCTTCATTCCTTTGGTCTTGGCTATGGAAGGTCTCATAATTTTGAAACTCTAGGGAACCTTTGGTTTGAAGACCACCCTGGACCAGCTTTGACGCAGAATAAAAAGAAACTTTTTTCAGTATGTCATCAGTTATTTGTCCTCCAAAGACAAACAAACAAACAAAACATCCTTTAGGTTAAATCCAAAATTCGGTAGTGGTCCAGGCAGTTAGAGATTCCAAGCATACTAAAAGTCAGTGATATCAAAAACTGCTGATTTTTTTCCCTCAGGTTTAAAATGCCAGTCAGCCATAGGGAGCCCCAATTAAAACTTTGAGCTAGCCAAAGCAAGCATTTGGAGGAGCTGTTTTGATGCTCCTAAAACCTGAATAAACAGAATGGTTCCATTATGTATGATTGGTTGTAGGATTTGTTCTGGGTGTTTCGACTGCTCAGAGCAAAAGCATGCTTCTCATCCCTCTCTGCCCATCTGGCCATTCCCTAAAGAGTTCCTGTGAAGTAACATACAAGGATTCCCCAAAGGGGAAAACCTTTTTATAGCTGTCCTTTAGTTTTAATAAATACGTGGGTATTCAACAAAGAGCCAGCTGTCAGGAGCAGCGGCTTGGCACATAGCCCCCACCTTCTGAAGTCACCTCCTTAAAGGTTGAGCCAATTCTGCCTTACTTATAAAACTGTTGGTATAAACCAGGGCAGGTTCAAATAATGGGAACCATCTCTCTCAGTCCAGTTGATGCCAAAATATTCCTTGACTGTCAAAGGCCTATCATAGAATGTAGCTATTGGGATTATCACATTTATAGAGTTCTTTAGGTTTACAAAGTACTTTCCCCCACACAGCCCCTATGTAGTCCGTAGAGGAAATATTACTATTCCCATTTATAGATTAAGAAACTGAGCCTCAGAGGAGTTAAGACATGCCCTCAGTCATACAGATTGTAAATACCTAAAATTGTATCCCAGCACTTAGCCAAAACAAGACCATTGTTTAGGAGTTGGAAAATTGAGGGAAGGGGCAATAGGCCCAGAATATTCATTTTGTTGCTTGCGGGGGTGGGGCGTGCCTTGGTTGGTCTATATTTTCTCTGGCATTGTCCCTCTTTTACACATACATTCAAAAGCAAATCTCCAAAGGACTAGCTGATGTCACTGTAGCTTCTCTGTCATTTATTTCATTTAACTTCTTGAAAATGAAATTGCACTATTTAAGGGTGCGAGAAAATGACCTCTTTTTTACTGGTGATGGAAATTATCTGTTATTACTGGATGTTGAAATAATTTTGACCTTGTGGGCCTGGCTTCTAGAAAGGATCATTCCCAGTGATACAAGGTTAGAAAGAAGAGGGAGGGAGGGAGCATTGGAGAGTGAAATATAAAAAAATTATTTGGGAAATGGCTCAAGGTAATTCTCTGAGCTGTGATCATCCGTTGAACACAGAGCCCCTCTAACATCTTAGCTTTGCAAATGAGCTGAAAGGTAAAGAGAAGTCCCTGAGTCCAGAGGAATCCCCTGGAAGTACAGTCATGAACATGGCTATAAACAAGAAGGGAAGTTGAATCTGCTAGGGACATTTGCAGGGAGGCACAGCAGCAGCTCAGATCTGATGACGAATCACATAAGTTTTAGGAGCAGAATTACTTTTAAGTACTGATCTAGAGCAATTAGCAGAGAATCCAAGCTCCTCCTAAGGAATAACCAACCTTAGAAATTAGCTGCTTAATTGTGTCAGACAATCCAGCCAAGATAGAGAAGTCCAAGAGTTCAAGGACAGCAGAAATTTTCCAAAGGTGGTAAAACTGAAATTTCCATGCAGGTAAATTAGTTCACTGCAAAATCAAGGCCAAAAGCCTGAAAGCCACAAAGACTAATCTTGGTAAGCAAAGTAGGAAAGGATCTTTCCAGCTGGAGGAGGAAAGGGGGAGATGTGGAACACTATGGAAAACATTGCCAGCCCCTAAAGCCAGATCTGGAATTGCTAAATAAGACCAGAAAACTAAAGATATTTTTAATTCAGATTTGAAAGTTAGAGACCACAAACGTTTTTATCCTCTTAATTGAGAGGTGAAAACATCCATTTAGTGATTTATTACTTTTAACTTTAACAAAAATATGTCCTTTTGTTTTCTTTGAGACAGTTACTTTTGTGAAATGGCTGAAAGTATACATATGTTATGCCTGTTTTAGTACATTATTTTAGCATTCTCATAAACAGTGCTTAAAACTTTATCAGGAGTGTTTTAAATTGAAATTTGAGGAGGGGGAAAATGAGCAAAGTGATTCATTTATTATATATGTCTGTTGTCTGAGGACCAGTCTAAGTAAGTTCAGAGAAGCTCATTACCAAGTTGGGTACAGTGTGGTTAAAAAAAAAAGATTGGACACAGAAATTCTTAAAGATCATTTACTAAATTATTGGAGGAGGTGGAAGAGGTATCAATAAATAATACCCCTTTAATAAACACTAAATAAAAACTCAGTAAACATTTACTAAGTGCCTTCTATATGCTAGGCATTGTGCTAAGGACTGGGGATATAAATATGAAAAAAAGAAAGACAGTCCTTCCTTCAAGGAGTTTACAATCTAAAGAGTGGAAACAGCACGGAAAAGGAATCTGACGAGGAGTTGGGGAGAAGGGCAGGAAGAAAGGTGACCTGCAGGTGTGCATGATGAAGCCCTGATACAGGAGTGCAAGGAGGTGGGAAATGAGTTAGCCGGCATGGAAGCCTTCTTGGAATGGAGGCTTTGGAAGTTCTTTGTTTATGATCTGGTAGGAGTAGAAGAATTGTAGTCTTTTAAGAAGATATAAACATGCATGATAATATGAACTTTAAAGTTACAAGTGTGGTATGAAAAGTATTCCAAGCTGCCAGTAAAATGAAAGAGAAACAGAAATGATAGAAGATTATAATACAGGCCATCTGACCAGATAGAGAATATAGATGGTATCATTTTGGGAGTACCCATTCATACCAATGAGTCTGTTGATTTTTGAGATAAAGAGTGAATAAATGCCTGTCTAAAACTGTAAAACTTCTTATTGTGGAGGGCATGGGATATGTTATAGAGACAGCAAGAGAGAAACAGTGGAGGAGGTAAAAAATAATAATACAGGAGAACAAGTAGCTTATGCTAACCCAGAAAGATTGGGCACTAAATAAGTAAATTGAAGGAATCAAAATGCAGTTTCATAGGTATCACAGAGAAATGTCAGAATGGCTTATGATGGAAGGCTATACTCTATACACAAGAATGGATCTGGTAGGAGTAGAAGGGCAGTATATTAAGAAGATATGCTTATGCACTGAAGGCTGTGAGCATGACAGTGGTCATATGGGATAGAAAGCATTCCAAACAGAAAAAAAGAGAAAAACAGAAATAATGTCATTGTAAGACCATAATATATACCACTTGGGCAAATAAAGAATATGAACAATACTCTGCTAATGTAAAACTGGTACAAAAGTAATGTATGTGGGAGATTCAGATATCAAGCATCTTCTAGAAGTTTCATTCTACTAAAAGTAGAGAGCTTGATAAATTACCAACTTGCCTTGAAGACAATGATGAGGGTCATTTCCATTCTGACCAGCAAGGGACAGTTGATTAATGAATTGGACATAACTTTGAGAGAAAATTACCATGGATTCATAATTTCAATAAAAGGAATGCTGGATGTAACTATACATATAGACTTTAAACAAATTTGAAAGACGTAATAAAATATATGTGCCTTCATGACTAAAGGCTCTAAAAACTAAAAGGCCTCAAAAGAGATAAGAGAAATTAAATAAATATATACATAAATGCTCAAGGGAGAAGGAGAATTTGAGGTGATGTCTACAAATGCAGTAACATAGAAATGGGGTAGAGGAGGTAGCTCAGATTCGGTATCACAGAAACTACCTCTCGTGAAGGATGAAGAGGAAATGAATTGAGGGTGTGTGGCCTATAGTCAGGAGAATAGAATTCAGAATTGCCTAGAAAGGGGTAGAAATAAGGAGGACAAAATAAATGAAAGTTCTTTGGAAGATGTTAAGAATGTTACCTGAGGTAAGACTTTGGTGTTGGAGACAGAGGAATATGATTTTTTTTCTTTTTTTTTTTTTTAATTTATTTATTTATTTAGCTTTTTACATTCATTTTCACAAATTTTTGGGTTCCAAATTTTCTCCCCTTTTCTCCCCTCCCCCCACCCCAATACCCCAAGCAATCTAATTTTCCCTATCTTCAATCTGTCCTCTCTTCTGTCATCCCTCCCTTCCCTTGTCTCTATCTTCTCTTTTCTCCTGTAGGGCCAGATGACTATCTATTCCTCATTAACTGTATGTCTTCTTTCCTAGTTGCAACAACAATACTAAACAATTGTTCCTGAAACTTTGAGTTCCAAATTCTCCCCATCCCTCCCTCCCCATCCATTCCCTTTGGTACGGCAGGCAATTCATTATAGGCCATATCTGTGTAGCTTTGCAAGTGACCTTCCTGATAGTCGTGTTGTGTAAGACTAACTGAATTGCCATCCCTCTTAACCTGCCCCTCATTGTTTCTCTTCTGTCCTTTGATCCTGTCCCTCCCCAAGTGTTGACTTTCAATTACTCCCTCCTCCCTTTGCCCTCCCTTCCAACATCCCCCCCCAATATCTCCTTCTCCCCCGCTTTCTTATACTGTAAGATAGGTTTTCATACCAAAATGAGTGTGCATTTCACTCCTTCGTTTAGTCAAATGTGATGAGGGTAAACTTTTGTTTGTTTGTTTGTTTTTTTTCCCCTCAGCTCTCCTCTTTTTCCCTCCACTAAAAACATCTCCTACTTGCCTCTTAAATGACATATAGTTACCCCCTTCCATTTCCCCCTCTTTCCTCTCACTACATTTCTCTCTCACCATTTACCTTAATTTCTTTTAAGGTATGGTCCCATCCTATTCAGTTCAATCTGTGCTCTCTGTCTCTGCATGTGAATGCATGTGTGTATGTGTGTGCATGCGTGTACATGTGTATGTGTGGTCCCACCAACCACCCAGATACTGAAAAGTTTTAAGAGTTAGAAATATTGTCCTTCCCTGTATGAATGCAAACAGTTCATTTCTGGTAAGTCCCTTAATACTTCTCCTTGCTGTTTACTTTTGCATGCTTCCTCTCATTCTTGTGTTTGAAAGTCAAATTTTCTTTTCAGCTCTGGTCTTTTCATTAAGAATGATTGAAAGTCCTCTGTTTCATTGAAAGACCATATTTTCCCTTGAAGTATTATACTCAGTTTAGCTGGGTAGGTGATTCTTGGTTTCAGTCCTAGTTCCTTTGCCTTCTGGAATATCCTATTCCACGCCCTTCGATCCCTTAATGTAGAAGCTGCTAGATCTTGGGTTATCCTGATTGTATTTCCACAGTACTGGAATTGTTTGTTTCTGGCTGCTTGCAAGATTTTTTCCTTGAGCTGGGAGTTCTGGAATTTGGCCACAATGTTCCTAGGAGTTTCTCTTTTTGGATCTCTTTCAGGTGGTGATCGATGGATTCTTTCAATACTTATTTTGCCCTCTGGTCCTAGAATGTCAGGGCAGTTTTCCTTGATAATTTCATGCAAGACGATGTCTAGGCTCTTTTTTTGATCATGGCTTTCAGGTAGTCCCATAATTTTTAAGTTGTCTCTCCTTGATCTATTTTCCAGGTCAGTTGTTTTTCCCATGAGATATTTCACATTCTCTTCCATTTTATCGTTCTTTTGGTTTTGTTTGGTGATTTCTTGGTTTCTCATAAAGTCATTAGACTCCATCTGTTCCATTCTAATTTTGAGAGAACTATTAAATTCAGTGAGCTTTTGAGCCTCTTTTTCCATTTGGCTCATTCTGCTTTTGAATGCATTCTTCTCCTCATTGGCTTTTTGAACCTCTTTTGCCAATTGAGTGACCCTATTTTTCAAGGTGTTAATTTCCTCAGCATTTTTTTGGGACTCCTTTACCAAGATATTGACCTTTTTTTCATACTCTTCTTGCATCTTTGTCATTTCTCTTCCCAGTCTTTCCTCCACCTGTCTAACTTGCTTTTCAAAATCCTTTTTAAGCTCTTCCAAGGCCTGAGCCCACCCAACACCCCCCTGGGGTGTCTGGGGTACTGAGGCCCCGCCCTCCACATCTTTCCCTGATGGGAAAAATACGTCCTCGTCCTCCCCATCAGATCCGAAGGTCGGGATCATTTGCATTTGTTGGAAAAAACTCTCTAAAGTCTTATTTTTCTTTCCCTTTCTAGGCATTTTCCCAGCCAGTTACTTGACTTCTGAGATTCCTTTCCACCTCCGCCTGGATCCGCCCAGCTAGTACTTGGCCTCTGAGATTCAAATGCGCTTTCCCGTGGCAAGCTTTAGTTCTGGCGCAGGGTGGGGGCAGGGCCGCTTCCTAGCTTGGGCCCTCAGGGGCTTTCTGAAGCGACTTTCAGGAACAGAGCGGGTGGGGGCGGGGGTGGGGAGCCCCGCCTGCTGTGCTCAGCTCCCTTGGGGGTTTTATTCAGAGGCGTTCAGCAGTAGAGCAGGGTGGGGGCAGGGCCGTCTCCCCTGCTCGGCTCCCTCAGGTTGGAAAGACCTTCAGTATTGAAGATCCTACCTGCTGCTGGGGGATTCCTGAGTCCCGGGCCGCTGCCGCCTCAGCCGCCCGCCCACGCCTCTGCCTCCGCCGCTTCCTGCCCCCGTCTCTGCCTCCGCCGCTTCCTGACCCCGTCTCTGCCGCCGCCGCTTCCTCCCGAGGGGGCCCGCTCCCCTCCCCAAGCGCAGGCTTCTTTTTAACTGACCTTTAGCTTCTGTGGGCAGAGGGACTTTCCCGGCTACCGGAGATTCTCCCGGAGCTTTCCTCTCTGAAGTCTGCTCAGGTCAGCTTCTCTGGGTCGCGGCCAGGGGTGGGGGTGGGGTCCGCTTTCTGGGGTGCGATGGACCCCGGGGACGGCTCTCCAGGGTTCAGTGGAACGGAAATCTCTTCCCCTATGTTTGTGCACCCCCTGCAGAGATTCAGAATTTATGGGGCTCTCCTTTTACCTCAATTCCATGGGTTGTGGGCTCGAAGCTCGTGAATGTGCGTCCTTCTACTCCGCCATCTTGGCTCCGCCCCAGGAATATGATTTTTAACTATATACTGAATGCTCATCTAGCAAGAGAAGAGTCAGAAGAGGGAAGGGGAAATAAATACAGAAATTAACATTTTAAATAAATTCAAGAAACTCAGAGTATCAAGTAAATGGGGGATGAGCACCTGTAGAAGTATGGGGCAGAACAGTAATAGAATGGCATGATTAAAACTAAAGATAACACCAAATCCTGACTTAAAAGTGAAGGAATAAAAAAAAGGAAATAAAGTAAGTGAAAATATGGTAATCATAACCTTCAATGAGAATCACTTAGAGAATCCAATAAAACAAAAAAATGGAATGGATAAGAAAATATTGCATATCAGTTTGTTACATAAAATATAAATACAGAGTAAAATTGAGTCTCAAGCAAAATTTACTACACGGTATATGATTTCTTTAAAAAGCAGGAATTGCAATCATACTGTTAAACAAAGCAGTTCCACTATACACTGTTTTGGTCAGATCACACCAAAAGTCTCATATTCATGTCTGGAGGCCACATTTGAAAGACAAACTGCAACGTATGCAGAAGAAGGTAACCAGTATGCTAAGATGTCTCAATACTATGTCATATGAGGAATGGTTGAAGAAACTGGAGGTTATTTAACCTGGAGAAGAAAAGATTTAAGGGCTCTATTACAATCTTCATATACTTGAAGGACTGTCATTTAAGAAAGATATTTAATATTCTATCTGGCTAATGGTTAAATAAGGTAGAAATTATAGAAAGGTGTATTTCAGCTTAATGTAAGGAAGAGTTTTGTAACAATCAAGTCTGTCTGACAGTGAAGTAATCTTGCTTAGGAGATCCCTGTTCCTGGAAATATCTATGAATGATATAGAAAAGGTGGGATAAAAGGTTTGCTACGTAGTCCCTTTCAACTCTTAAATTCTATAACTCTATTATTCTTTAATACTCATCTCTTATTGAAATTAGATTTATTTTAATCAGTAGACCTATTAAATAAATTTGAAAGCTTTGAAAAATTCCTCATCTGAAGTAGTATATTGAGAGCAAGAGCTGCCTTGTTCTCCTGAGTGACGTCAGGAAAACCAAATCCAGTTCCTGTGTGCATCTTTTTTTCTTATATTGCAAAGGCAATGAAGAATAACCTATTTGTTATTCATCGGTCGCCTTTCAGACATTTCCCTTTATTCAGCAAACACTTATGCGTGAAGGACACTGTACTCATGTGACTCAAAGACTTGAGAAGTTGGAGCTTCCGTTCAGAATGGGGCAGACCACCCTCGGAAGACATGGAGCTTTTGGTTGTTACTTAGCTGTTTCACTCTCTCCATGTCCCCATTTGGGGGATGTTTCCTGTTATACTTTCAATAACATTTTGTAAGAGTATATGCAAATTACCAGCTGGGTACCAAACTAGGACTTGGATCAGCAACGTAGTGGTAAAACATTCAGTGGTCTTTTTTGGTAAAGTCTTTTAAAGTATTCATCTTTGCTCCTTCTAATTATTATTAAACTTGAAAATCATTTCAGTTACCCTCTTCCTTTCTTAAGATTATTAAATTTGTACGTTATAGAAGAATTCTTACAAGGTACATATCTCACAGGGTTGTTGCAAAAAGAAGCATTTTGTAAATTTTGCATTGTGATGTAAATGATAGATTGTTGTTCATCTATTAAATGGTTTCAGATAGGCACCAGGTTATATCCTGTTCCCTTAAATATATTTATGATTTAATTATTATTAATTAATAGTTAAAGAAGTACCAGAGTGTAACAAATAGAGTCTTTTTCTCTCACTCAACTACCTGGGTTCAAGTACCTACCACCTAGGGGACATACTGGCTGAGAGACCCTGGGTAAGTTATTTAATTTTTCACTGTCCCAAAGCAATTCTAATCCTTACATTGCAGAACACAACAGCTGCTGAGCTGCATTGGTTAAGGGCATTTCCTCACCAAGGAATTCCCTGTACCAAGGAAATCACAAATTTGGACCCAAAAGAAAAAAGTTATGGTTAAAACCTGATATCACACTGTTGGTCTGTAATTCAAGTGTTATTCCTCTTCTTCAGAATAAATGGTGTAAGAGATCCCAAAAGAATTTCCTTTTCATTAATGGGGAAAGTTAGGGATTCAGTTTGGTGTGAAGATGAATACTTTGTGAACATTTGTACATCATCTCCAAAATAAACTAAGATTCAAGTCAACTTTAAATCCAACCACCTCAAATGAAATATTGGAAAAGATCTTACTCACACAGACTATTAAGAGGAAAGGAATTTGGGATACATTGTATGTATGGACCAAACTGCACTTAAAAAAGAGAGTGCCATAAATTGAACCACCACTGTCAATCCTGGCCCATTTAAAAGACTTGGAGCACATTTATTTTGGATGAGTCCTAAACAGGTGTTTCCTTTATGTTGCAAATGGTTTAAATGAGAACCCCACTTTACGTCCGGCATTTTCAGCTGAAATCACATGGCAAGCTGACTCGGGCGCTCGTGTGTTTACTCATCTGTGCTAACGCTGACAGCAGATACTTGCTGATTCCCACAGTTGGCCTCGATTGGACATAGAACAGATGTTGGGGATTATGGGGAAGGATTCAGTGAGGCTTTAGGCCTGTGTGTCTGCGGAAGTAATTCATTGTGGAGATGCAGACAGGGCCTCCTGAGCCTTCGCTGTGAGCAGTTCTGTGAAACAAGCCTCAGTGGGACTGCATCTCTGGACCCAAAACAAATGTTTTCCTGGTGGCCTTTAATTAAAAGAAAAACAGTAAATCATCATGTTAAAGCAAAACTGAATGGAACAGGAAGGTATCATGTTCCTACAAAGTTTGGTTTAGCCCACAGTCTAAAAACGTTCATTCACTAGAGACATCATGGCACCCAGGCTTCAAAGTGTAGTCTTTCTGCCTGTTCCAGTGTACTGGTGAGCCATTGGGAAGGGAAAGTTCTGTAGTGTGTCTGAATGTTTGCTGGAAAGCTGATGGCCCACTTGGGAAAGCTCCTTCAATGCAAGCCTGATTTCCCCTCCTTTTTATTCGCCACATGAAGCAGGGGAATACTTTCCTAGCCATTGCTGTTTTCCCTTGGCAGTCCTTGTACAGCTGCCCCATTGATCATACAGACTCCCCCCAGCTAGGTGGATTCAAGACACCATAAGATGGAGAGGTACAATCCAGGGAGCTCCAGGTTAGTTGACAGCAGAGCAGTCGGTAGTTGCCAGGAGAGGCTTCATGTTTTGCCTTTGGATCAGATGAGCTCCATAAAGCCTCACAGGTTCATGAAGCCTAACTAGGCACCCAGTGGAAAGTAAACTTGAGGATGCCCTGGGTTTGTGCTCAGGTGCTTGAGAACAAAACTCATCAGGTTTGGTATCTTACTTCTTAATCTATTGTTCTGCAACTTGGAACAGATGCTGTTCTCTCCTAAAACTTGAGAATGTTTCAAGAATCATGAGAAGAAAGGGAAATTGTGTATAGTAAATTCCTTGCCAATAATGGCCATACAAGAAAATCACAATGATCATTGCATACAGAAAAAAATTCAGGCAACATGTTTCTCAGATAGTTTCTCCCTGCCACCTCCCCCCATTTGCTCCACTGTTGATATATTTATAGTCTATGAAAGATTTCCTAGAGATACAAGAAGAGACTAAGATGTAAACTCAACTGTTGCTACCTTAGAAATTTGGAGAAAAATAATTTGCATGCTTGTTTTATCAGATTAGGGATATATGCTTATTTTTTCTAAGGAGAAAGTAAGTCCATTGATAAGCATGAATAAGTTGAAAATGCTGACATAGTTTATTAATGAATTTTTGAAAAGGAAAAATAGAGTTCAGAAATGAAAAGTCCACGTGGGAACATTAAGTTCAACAAATACTTGGCAGGTGCTACCAAAAGTGTGATCAAACCATAAGTATGAATAAGACACAGCTTCCAGTCTCAGTGATAATAATCACCAACAGTGAGATAGTGCTTTAAAGTTTGCAAATCCATTTACATGTATTAGCTATTTGAACCTTACTGAAAGCCTGTGCTGTATTATAGTTCTTACCCCCATTTTAAATGTGAATAATCTGAGGTAAAGAGAGTTGAAGTGACTTGTACAATGTCTTATGACTTATAATATGACACAGAATTTGAACCCAGGTCTTCCTGACTTTAAGTCCTGCGCTATGTCTCTGCAACCTCAATTTTAAAGGATTGATAAAGAAGAGACTTAACTCAATCACTTACTCGTTGAGTTAAAAAAAAAAAAAAACAGCCAAGAGTATGATGCAGAAATTCAATTCAACAAACTTTTTTCAGCCAGGGAGCATACATTCTACCAGGGAATGCAACATTCAACATTTACACAAATGAGATTAATGCAAAGTAAGCTGAGGGCAAGAGCCTTAGCTGGGAATCAAGGAAGGCATTACAAGAGAAGTGGCATCTAATATAAGCCCTGAAGGAAGCCAGGGATTCTGAGAAACAGAAACGAGGATGGATTGTATCCATACCAGTCTGGGGATGATTTGTGTGAATTCATGGAAGGAGGAGGTGGAATGTTTTCAGGAAACAACTAGTCATCCAGTCTGGCCAGAAGGAAGAGTTTCTGAAGGAAAGCAGACAAGCTTGAGGGATGGATGATCACACCTAACCTATGACCAGTAGAATGTCCATCCCTTGGAGAGCAAGAGCCATTTCATTTTTGTCTTTGCCTCATACACACAGGAATAGACTTTTCCTGAACAATTATTAAATTTTATCTAATGATATCAGCCTGAAAAAGTAAGGAAGAATCGATCAGGTTGCTGAGGACCTTGAATGACAAGTAGAAAAGTTTATATTTTTAATCCTATGAGAAGTAGATAGCCACTGAAAGTTAGGGATCCAGGGAATCTCAGGGTCTAATGTGTTTAATAACTATGTGAACAAATGGAGGGGAGAGATTGGAAGCAGAGAGATGAACTAAAGAGGCTGTCAGAATTTTCTTGGTGAGAGGTGCTCAGAAGTCTATTCAGAGAAGAAACTTCTGCAGACCCAGAAGAGTGGCCACTTCCATAGAGAAGAGATAGAAGCAAAAGGTGCTATGGAGGTAAAAATTAAGGCAGCATGGTACAGTGAGAAGAGTACAGAATTTGGAATCTGGGTTCAAATTCCAGGTCAGCCACTTACTTTTTGTATGACTTTGGGCAATTCAGCATTCTGGCCCTCAGTTTCCCCATCTGTAAAATGAAAGAATTGACCTAAATGGCCTCTACATTGGTTTCTAGCTATAAATCTATGATCCTATGTGAAGACATGACAGCTACTTGGATATGGGAAATGGAGGAAAGGGAATAGTCGAGGGTGTCTTCTGGGTTGTTAACTGGAATGATCAAAAGGGTAGGGGTACCCTCAACAAAAATAAGGAAATTTGGAAAAGGTTGGGCTTTAGGGGGTAAGATAAATGAGCTCTGTCTTGGACACGTTGAGTTTCAAATGTTGTTGAAGATACCTAGCATGCATTTTTTTTTTTAATGTGCTAGAGTTTGGGAAAGAGCTTCCTATTGGATAAGTAGATTTGGGAGTCATTTACATGAAAATGATCATTTCATCCTTGGGAGCAGATGAGACCAAGAGTGAGTCTACAGAGAGAAAAGAGCAGGAGACCCAGGACAGAACCTTGAGGGGATCCCCATGTTTAGGGAGCAGGACTTAAAGTAACAAAAACTGAAAAGGAGAAGTCTGGCAGATAGGAGGAGAAGCAAAAGTGAGCAGGTTCAAAGGAGCTAAGAGAAAAGATATTCCAGAAAGAGGCAGGGGTATTGTGTTACAGCATTAGAAGCTGAAAAGATGTCACAGGTGATGAAAAGTGAGAAAAGAGGTGATCTGATCTTTATATAACCTCAATAACTTTAGTTAAAATAATGGAGTAAATATCAGAAAAGAAGGCCATAAATATCTAAAAATGTACACATAGAGAAGTGCATCTAAGGGAGAGTAACAAATGAAAGAAGACAGGATGGTTTCATTAAGAACGTATTTGCGTAAATGTTTGTTTACATATTTAACCTTATTTCAAGACAAGTAGATTCAGGGACTGCCAGGAATGTGAACGTGGTTAGCTGTCAGACTACAGAAAGCTTAGTCAGGTTTGTTCATGTTGGACTACATTGAGAAGGGTTGAAAAATTAAAGAAGAAATAATATTGAAAAGGTACATTAAAAGGGGAAACACATCCAAAGGAATTCTATTAGGATACAACGAAAGTGTTTGGATCTGTTTTACTTACATTTTCAACAGTGATCTGGAAGAGGAAGTTAAAAGGGCTTTAATTTAAAGAGCAAAAAGAAGGTACAGACCCAGGAGGGTAGATATAAAAACTATAGATGAACCAAGAGAAATGAGAGGAAGTAGATGGACGTTTACAATGTGATATTCAGCCTAGAAATATGCAAACTAATACACTGGGGAAAACTAATCAAAAGTTCAAATAGTGAATGAAAAAAATGATACTAATGAAATGTTGAGTCTGAAATACTACCCAGACCAAAGCCAGGAAATTGCAAAGTTATGGATCCCATGACAACTGTAAATTAACCTTGTTGCACATATGTAGTATTTCATATTGCTGTATAAGGTGTTAACTTTCACACCTTAATGTAGATATGTGTACTGTGTCTGAGTTATGGTTGCAGTGGGAACAAAAGTGCAAACAGGGCAAGTGAGTTACACCAACTTTTTTCATAAACCATTGGGTTATCCTTAGAGAACAAGTGATTCCAGGCAAAGTGAAAAGTATGTAGTGCAAGGTGACAAGCAGTAATTTACAAGGGAGTGTGGATCAAGGGAACTGTGAGGATACATCCCCTGCCAAGTGGTAAGAGAGAACACTGGGGGGTCCGACGGGAGAAATTGGAGACTACCTTCCCATCTGCATTGTTCCTGAGTTTCCTTTTCTACTTTCCTTCATCTTCCACATTCCCAGGTCGTCCTCAACCTCCCTCTTGTTCTCCAACATCTTTGACATGAACTTTTCTTCTCTTGTCTGCCACATCTGCTACTTCTGCCAGATAGATAAATAGATACATAGAGGATGGATGGATGGATGGATGGATGGATGGATGGATGGATGGCTAGAGAGAAAGATAGATAGATACCACCTTTCTTTTTGTCAACCTGATTTACAAAAGCTAAGGTTAGTAGCTATATAACCTTGAGGAGGTTGCTTCACTTTTATTTGCTTCAGTTTCCACATCTGTAAAATGAGCAATAAGAATACCTACTTCCCTGGGTCATTGTAAGAACAAATATATATTTGATATAATATTTGTAAAGCACCTGGTGCATAATAAGTACTCTGTAAATGCTACCCTTCACTGTGGCAGCTGGTGGCTCAGTGGATAGAACACTGGCCCTGGAGTCAGAAAGACCTGCATTCAAATCTAACCTTATACACTTATTAGCTGTGTGACTTGGGCAAGTCACTTAACCTCTCCTTCAGCTTCCCTAACTATAAAATGGGGAGGATAATAATAGTAGCTGCGTCCCATGGTTGTGAGGATCAAATGAGATAGTGTTTGTAAAAGCACTTAGCACAGCGTCTGGTATGTAGTAGACACCATATAAATGCGAACTCCCTTTCTCCTTTCCCCAAACTGGGATGGTTTCCTCTTAGAACCCTTGGCCAGCTTCCCTAACTATTTGTCTTTGTGCCCCTTCTGTCTGGGGACATCATGTGTTCCTATGTTTCTGTGAAATATCACCTTGTGAGTACGTAGATCTTTGCAACCTAAGGATCCCTGGACTCTTCATGAACTTTATAGGTCAGATTAGTGCCAGTATAGTAAAATTGATTATCTTACCTCCTATTTTTCCAAGAAGATGAAGCTTTCTAGGCTCCCATCTTTAGCCTCAGTCTTTCTCTCTCGTGATGCCAATCTCACTGCGACCTGCTTTGCCAGTACCAACCCTTTTCCTTGTGTCTTGATTTCACCTCCCTCTTGACTCGTGGGACCTTGCTCTCTTTATCATTCCTTCTCTTCCCCTCTCGCCTTCAGTCCACACTTGTAACTACTTCCCTTATGCATATTCACATGGTCAGTTCTTATCCTCAACAAAACAAAAAAAAAATCCTTTAACTTTAAGCTAACTCAATGGCAATAATAATAGCTGCCATTTACATATATAGTGCATAAAGGTTGGTGAACTGTTTTACTTACGTTATTTCATTGAATTCTATGTCCTTATTCCCTTCTTTGCTAAACTTTTAGGAAGTATAGCCTGCTTTCACTCTCTTCACCACCCCACCACCTCCTCATTCAATGCCATGCAATATGATTTTTTTCCCTCCTACATAGCAAAAAAACTACTTTCTCAGAGGTCACCAGTGGCTTCTGAATTTTTAAATGCTCCATCTTTCTTGATATTTCTGCAGAATTTGACACTAATTACTCTCTCCTTCCTTGACTTTTGTGACATTTCTCTCTTCTAGTTCTCCACCTACCTGTGGGACCACTTATTCCCAGTCTCCTTAGTCATCTTCCTTTTCCCGAAGTGTGGCTATCCACCAAGATTCCCTTGCCAATTTGGCCCTGTTCTCTTTGTGTACTCTTCCTTGGCAATTTAATCTGGTCTCATGCCTTCAATTATCACCTATACAAATGACTAATTTCTTGGATCATATGCTCAAAGGACCTTAAAAATTCAGCCCTGAACTGGAAAAGTCTGTCCCCTGAAACCTAGTCCTGAATCTCCAACTGCCCTACTAGACATGTCAAATCATTTATACCACTTGTTCTAGCACATTTAGTATATTCAAAACACTATATGCTCTTCCCTCAAAACCTTTCCATCTTCCATTTCCTCATTTGCTTTTCCCCTTGTCACCCAGACTGGAAATCTAGGTCCTTGATGTTTTCTTCTCCCTTTGGTACCATATTCAATCAGCTGCCAAGTCCTAGCAATTCTCCAACTACAATATCTCAGAAGTAGGCTCCCTGCTTCCAGTCTCTTGCCTTTATAATTCATCCTTCTCTCCCCTGCCTAATTAACCTTCTAAAGCAAAGGTCTGAATCTGTCTTTCTCTCTCTCTCTCTCTCTCTCTCTCTCTCTCTCTCTCTCTCTCTCTGTCTCACACACACACACACACACACACACACACAGAGTTAAAACAACTTTTGATAGCTTCCATCATCCATGAGATAAGTCTACTTAACCCAGCATCATGTCCATCCAAAATCTGACTCCACCCCACCTCCACAGCTTTATTTCACTATATTTTCCTTCACGTACTCCATATTCTCTCCAAACTAGGCTACTATTTCCTGATATTATTAGTACATAGACACACACATACAACACAACCCAAACATACCCCATTTCCATGAATTTTCACAAGCTGTCCTTATGCCTGGAATGTGTTGTTTCGTCATTATCAGATGCTGAAAATCTTCTTTTCCTTCTGGACCCAGCTCAGATGCCAACCCCCTTCCATGAAGCCATCTTCGAGCTTTCCCTTCCAAAATGTGCTTTTAGTACTCATTCTGTTTGCATCTCTCACGTTGTACTTTGCATCACAAAGGTTTGGGTAAATGGTATATTCCTCTTCTCCACTAAGTTGCAGGTTCCATGAGAGCATATACATATTTGCTGAATATTTAACTTTAGCTCAAATGCCTAGCATATAGTGGACATTTGTGCTAAAGATATTGACTGTGGGTCTTTTGAGGGTTGTCTTGTGTGATTGATTATTTGCATCAGATCAGAGCAGTAAGAATGTCAGTCATTACCATCTTAGGGGAAGAGCTTGAACAGAACAGAGCTTTTACTTTGCTTATTAGCCATCATGTCATGAGGTGTTCACCTGGTTCCAGCGTTTGAATGTTACAGGTTATGAAGCATCTTAGTCATTCCTAGGCCCCAAAGGGAGAGACTGTTCCACAAGAGTGGAATACGGTCAACATAGTTAGGCTTCAAACAAGCCACAAACTTGAAATCCCTCAAGAGCTGCTGCTGCTGTCAATTTATGTACAGATTCTTCTCCGCCCCCCTCTGCCTTCCCCACACATGCACACTTGCATAGCATACACAGAAATCATTGTTGTGTAACCTGTTGGTGCCCTGTGGGATCACTTGAAAAGTGAAATATTATTTTTGTTTAACAGGCTTAATGATTAATAAGAATTGGTATCCTATGTGTGATAGTTGCTTAGCACTACTGAGGAAGCATAAAATCAAATAAAGTTTCGCAGCTTGTTTACCTTCTTTATTTTCTAATAAGAGAAAAGAGTCATGGTGTTTACTAATTGGGCAGTAAGACATAGAAATGTTTGTTTTATTGGGTAATGATGCATGATGTTTTTCTTAGCACAAAACAGTGTCATGTCTAATGTACCTTGTCACGGGATGTACCCATTCCTTAAAGTCTATTTCATTGCAATTATAAAAATTAATGTTTTAATATGACTTTCAGAAAGATATGGGAAAGAGCCAGGGTCAGGAGTTCATCAAAAGTAAGTGTATAGGCAATAGCTTCACCCTTATGAATCAGGAAGGAAAAAATATGGATATGCTGACAAGACAAGAATTAAAAGAATTTCACAATTAGCAACTCACTAAAAAATAGTAAGATATTTATTAATCTATTCAGCGGATGTGTGTAAGGCTTCTGATGTGTGTGAGGCACTGTGCTCAGAACTGGATATTCTGAAATTAGAAATCAGGCACTAAAGAGATTTTCTGAATGTAGGTTTTTTTCTACCTGATCCTTCTCACTTAGTACTGTGGGAGGATGGGGATTTCATACTTTTCCTGATCAGGATCTGCTTTTGCTTTCTTCAGAATCTTCCAATCTATAAAGGTGGGGAAAGATGTTAGAGGAGGGAAGAGAGAAGAAAATAGTGCTCACAGGCAAGATCAATAATTAAGAAGGAGAAGTTTCGAATAATTTCATTCCTAAAAGCATTTGTTGAGCTTACCATGTACTAAGCACTGAGCTAGGTGCGTAGGGAAATACCAAAGTAACACATAGTCTTTGACTTTACCAACCAGTGGGGTAAATGCAGGAGAGCTAAGTGGCACAGCGGATACAGTGCTAGACCTAGAATCAGGAAGACCTAAGTTCAAAACTAGCCCCAGACACACTAGCTGTGTGACCCTGGGATAGTCATTTGGCCCTGTTTGCCTCAGTTTCCTCATCTGTGAAAGGAGCTGAAGAAAGAAATGGCAAATCACTCTAGTATCTCTGCCAAGAAGACCCCAAATGAAGAGTTGGACACAACTGAACAGCAGGGTGAATACAAAATGCGTGTAAAATATGAACTGCTGTAAAGCATGTAGAACCACAAAATGATCTTTGCAACCATGTAAATTGACTGATAATGACCAAGGAGGAGATATAAGAGGGTGTCCCCTCCTCACCTTCTTGGCAGAGGTGGCAATTATGAAAGTGGATCAAAGTATATACTGTCAGATTTGATTAATACATTGGTTAGTTTTAAATGAACTTTTTTCCTCTTTTATGTTTACTAAAAGGAATGGCTCTCTGAGTGTTTAAAATGTTTAAATATGTTAGAAAATGAAGGTGATATAAAAATAAAGGATGTCAGTAAATATGCTTAACTCTTTAAAAGACATGCACAAATAGACAGTGTAGAATTCTGACTTTAATGTTGGACTCAGGTTCTGGGGTGTTAATCGTTAATCCCAGTTTTGTTGCCTATGTGGCTTTGTGCAAGTTCGTTTCTGAACCTCAGCTTTCTCTTTGGTAGAAATGGGCAGATCAGATTAGAAGTTCTCTAATATCCCTTTCATTTCTAAATACTATGACACCTTAAAAGTTTGGAAATATAAGCAACCTCCTCAGTGCCAGATGAGTGGAGGGGAATGAACTCCACAAACTCAGGTAACATCAGAGAATGCTACATGGAAGATATGGCATGTGAGATGGCCTTGAAGGATAGAGACATTGTCAACTGCTCATTTCCTTGGGGCTTTAGTGGTTGGTTGACCAGATAATCATCCATGTTCAGTCAAAGATGTTAAATGGCTGATAATTGAGACTAGGGAGTTAATGCCTGACTGCTATCCCATGAAGGTTTTTTAAGGCACCTCACCCCCACCAAGTGAGACTGACCAGTAGGTCTGAAATACTGTTGATATAGCTCATGGCTTTGGCACTTTGTTAAGAGCTATACCAGTAGTCTTTAACATCTATTGGTGAGTCTCAGGTAGAGAGGCTGCTCTTGTCCTACAGGATAGCAGTCAGAAATGATAGGTTCTAGTACCAATTTTGCTAACGAATTGTTTGGGTAAGCAATTAATGTCCCAGGATACCCATACTCCAAAATCGTATTTTTTTTTACCAGCACTCTGGAATCATAGATATTTAATGAGAGTATTTCTGTCAACTTTCCTTAAATCCCTGGAAAAAGGACCATATAGAGGACTAAAGCATCATTATTTAAATTTCTCGCATTTGAGACCTAGAAATGGATCATTTACAAATTTCATTTTGATAATTATGAAACATCTGTTTGGCACAGGTCATTTCTCAAACAGAAAGATGCTGAAGGGGAAAGAAGGAATGAATTTTAGGTAGAGAAGAGTATTGGTTAAAAAAAAAAAGGAGCAAGTCAGGAGGAGCGAATCCCTGGGGGTTGCTGGCTGCGGCTCAGTTGTGACCGTCAGAGTTAAAGAGAAAAACAGCAGGGAAAAAACACTTGTAGACATTTCCCCTTAAGTTTTCCTACTCTAACAAACCTACCCAAGGGAAGGCAGTCTAGCCAGATGAGAGTGACTGGCATAAAATATGTAAGTCAGGTCACTGACCCTTAGAAGATGAGACTGAAGAAGTATCAATCAACAGGCTTGTCCTCCTCCAAACTTTCCAAACATTTGAAAGATGAGTGAGAAGCAAAGTACCCTTTCAGGAGAAGGGACATATATTTATTTTGATTGCAGAGGGATGATAAGATTCTCTTACTTGAAATATACTCTTTCCCAAGAAATCGTTTTTATGGTAAAAAACAAAAAAGGAATTGGACTAAGCTATCTGATTTCTCTGTAGAGAAGTACCCATGGCTCCTTAGAGGGGACCTAGGTGGTCTCCACTCTTCTCTTAAATGATATATTTCTTGGACACCATAAAGATTTGAACTAAAATTTATCATAGTAGTCATTTCGATAATGGTTCAGAAAGTAGTTGATTAAATCAGATGCTCCTTTTAGCTTGAGGTGTTGAAGTTTTGAAGTATGTGTGAGAGGGTATACTTAGGCTCTTGTTAAGCATCCTTCAAAATGTGCACATTGCAACATCCTTCTCAAATATTTATTGAGCATTCAAAAGGGATATAGCAATAGCCTAAATCCAAGGGATTTGTTTAAAAGAGTAAGACATAGTCTCCATCTTCAGAGAGCTTATTTTCTAGTTAAGGAAATAGCACAGCCATATAAGAATTTAATGCCAGACAATAAGAACTAAGTGAACAGTACAGACACTACTGTAGGAGGCCATGGAAAAAAATTATCACCAAAGGCTAGAGTTATCAGGGACAGTTTCACAGATACCTATGATCCTGTGACAGGATTATAGATGTAGGACTAGAAGACACTTGAAAAGCCATCTAACCCAACTCTTTAATTTTTAAAAGAGGAAACTAAGACAGAGTAAATGGTTTATTTAAAAGTCATTGATGGAACAAATGGCAGAGGCACAAGATGGGACTTGAGCTGCATTTTTAACAGAGTGTGGAGGTGGAAATCTTTATGGCACATTCAGAGTGGATCATTAATGAGAAAAGATCATTATGGATGGAGCTCAAGCAGGAATATGATAAGACAAGGTTGAAGAGGTAGGATAAAGCCAGATTATGGAAAGTCCTAAATGGTAGACTAAGGAATTTAGACTTTAATCCCATACACAGTGGGGGAGTCTTTGAAGATTTGTGAACCCTGGAGAGTGGCATAGAAAGTAATATTTTAAGGTGGTATAGTGCCAATGAGATACCCACAGCAGCTGCTATGAATATGCGTGAGTACTTCCAGGATAAATTTTCAAAATATAAATTCTGTTCCTGAAAGGTGAAACCAAGACACTTATTCAAACACCAGAAAGCCAAATTCATAATAGTAACAAAGAAATCTATACTTATCATCAATGCAGGGACCATGGCCTTCCCCAAGCCTTCCCCACAAACAGGCTCCCTTAGACAAAATCACTCCCTCTCTCACCCAGGATAGCTGCTCTGCTTGGCCTCAGCTCTCTCTCAGCCCCACCTCACTCTATCTTCCTGCTCCATCTGTTGGGCAAATTCCTCCTACCAGCATCTCCATGTGACTCAAGCTATGGGCTGGGTCAGAGCTCAAAGCAGGTCACATAGGCCTATTAAGTGGCAGGAGAGATCTTCAAATTTCCTTACCATTACAAGTGGTTATTCTGGTGGCATTGTGGAGAATGGGTTGAAGATGGAGAAAAGACCTGAGTCAGAAATGCCAATTAAAAGAGCATAACAGTAGTCTTAGCATGCAATAGTAGGACCTTAAATTAAATGAGAGAGTCTTGGCAGTTAGAAAAGAGAATCAGGTGGAGGAGTCATTAGACAGAGAGCCAAACAATGCTCCATCTCCCAGTTCCAAGCATTTCCATTGGCCGTATCCCAAAAGAGGAAAAATAAAAAAGGAAAAGGACCTATATGAACAAAAATATTTATTACAACTCTTTTCTGGTGGCAAAGAATTGATTGGGGAATGGCTGAACAAAAGGTGGTATGTGATTGTGATGGAATACTATTGTGCTATAAGAAATGATGAGTAGGATGCTCTCAGAAAAACTTGGAAAGATTTACACGAGCTGATGCAAAGTGAAATGTACTGTGTACAAAGTAATAGCAATATTGGCAGATGATCATCTATGCATGAGCTATTCTCAGCAATACAACGATCCAAGACAACTTTGAAGGGCTTGTGATGAAAAATACTATCCATCCCCAGAGAAGGAACTGATAGTGTCTGAATACAGATTGAAGCATACTTTTTTTTTTTACTGTATTTTTCTTGAGGGTTTTTTAATCTGTTTTTTCTTTCACAATATGACTAATATGGAATATGTTTTGCATATGTATAATCTATATCAAATTGCTTGCCTTTTCAGTAAGGGGGATGGAGAGAGAAGAAGGGAGAGAATTTGGAACTCAGAGTTTTAAAAATGAATATTTAATTGTTTTTACATGTAATTGGGTAAAACTAAAATTCTAAATAAAAAGAGGAAGCTATATATAGGTAATAAACATTGTACATAAGTATATATGACATTATATGTCTATTCATACATATTTTTATTTAATCAATACAAATAAATACAAATTATGGAATATTAGGTATTCAGAGATATATTCCTAACAGGATCCAGAAAAGAGTGTGTGTGAGACTGGTGAACAGCCAATACAGAGGTACAGAGGCAGAGAACAAGGGTCATGTGTGAGGAACAGAGAAGGCCGATATGGCTAGATTGCAGGATGTGGGAGGGAAAATATAACATACAATGAGTTTGGAAAGATAGATTGAGACTAGGCTGTGAAGGGCTTCAAAAGTTAAACAGAGGTATATTTTCTCCTAGAGGTAATGGGGATCTACTGAAGTTTGTTTAGTAGGCGAGTGACATGGTCAAATGTACTCTAAGGAAAATCTCTTTGAAGCCATTGGAAGGATGAACTGGTGCAGGAATGGCCTTGAAAGAGAGAAAGAAGTTAGGAGGCCATCACAGTGATCCAAGTGCGAAATTATAAAGTCCTAGAGTGAGGAGAGGTAGCTGCTATATGAGTAGTGAGAAGAGGCCAGATGTTAGAAAAGTTATGAAGGAAGAAGCCACAAGATTTGGCAACTGATTGGATAATAGTGTTTGCACTACCTACCTCACAGGGCACTAACCAAATGTAAGCTATGTTTAATAGAGAAAAATAGAGGATTGACAACTGAGCCTTGGGATCGGCTCATTTTCCCTTCATTAGTAGAGTCTAAAAGCCATCTTCTTAGCTAAAAACTTAATGTCACAATGTGTTATTAGGTTCATCACATATAGGAGCCCTGTTATTAATCCTCCCATGGAGTTTCGCATTACGCAGGCCAGTTTGGAGCCCTACTGTTTGAAATGTTTGTGTAAGATAGGGGAAAAGTAGAAGCAGCAGCATGCCCTAATGGAGAACAGTGGGCTTGAGTTTAAATTTTGCTTCTGAACTTACTAGCTGGATGACCCTGAGATTCATTTAACTTCTGCAGTATTTCAGGCAACTCCCTAGGATTTATGAGCTAGACCACAAATGAATTGGTAGCTGCTGTTGGAGAGAACCCCCCACTCCCACCCCTCCAACATGGTACATATCCCAAGGAGAACAGTAGCAAGCTCCTTTCCATCTCTGTTGATAGAGGGGCTTACCTTTCTACCAGTGAGATCATCAGGCAGGTAAGTAGACTAAAAAATGTGTGGGGCATATTGTTCTTGAGGACCTCAGACCTTCTTCACCCTGGAATCTTTGTCCTGGGGCTCCCTATATTGCTGTAGCATATAGACCTCTTTGCTGTGAGCTTATTCTAAGTAGTCACAGGAGGAAGACCACACACTTGTTGGTTACCACCCTACCTACGCAACTAGCGAGGAAATCTGACGTGGACCGAGGGGCTTTCTGAGCTGAAGCCTTCGCATGATTTAAATAGTTCTTCCCAGAAAAAAACTTCTTCCCCTCAAAGTTCCTCTCATTTGTAAATCTCTTCTAACTCAGGGAGAGGCAGAAAGCTGAAAGACTGCCACAGACAGCATCTGTGCCACCTACACATGCAGCAGTGTTAGGTGTTCCTTCTAAGTAAATGGTTAACTTCTCAGCTCTGAGAGAGTTCGTTGCCTTTTCACTTCAGGAGGGATAATACATTCCCACAGCTGATAGCCAAAGTAAAAGCTCTCTGAAAACTAATGCAAACGGGAATCTTAGAATGGTTAAAACAACAGCTTTAGTTGTTTTGGCTAAATGCATCATTCAAACAATTAGAATAGTTAAAACAGCAAGTATATGCCACTTGAGGATGTTTATTGATTTAGTTCATGTTTCGGAGATTAATTTGCTTCAACAGCAGGGCCCTTGCAGGGCACCATCAGGGTATAATTGTAGCATTTACAGTGAACACAGCTTTGTAGTCATTCTAGCTAATTTGGACTAATATTCCATCTGTGGTCCATGACACCTATATGCTTATACTCTAACAAATGAAAAAAATTTTTAATGTTTTTACTAATTCCTTCCATGATTTTAAAATGATAAAACATTAGTTTATACCGTTATTTCCCATGTCTCTTAAAAATCCATAGCTGTGACTTCTCTGATGTGGGGACCTCCCAGGATGAAAAGTGCCTCCCCTGATGTAGATCGGCGACTCCTCTGTAACTTAGAGTCTTTAAGGGCTGCCTAGGGCACTGAGTTTAGGCTACTTCCTCGTAGTTAGTATTGCCAGAGTGAGATTTTGAACTCAGGTCATTATGACTCCAGTGACTCTAATTCTGTGATGAAAAGGATCTTCCTTGAGGTTAATGCTATTGAAATATGGCTTCATAGAAAAATTTTGGAATCCAAAAGAAATACATGCCCAGAATATTAATTAATTAAAGCATTTTAAAAATAGAAATAGATGAGGTTCTGTTGATAGCTCTGGCTGGTGAGAGAGTTCTTAATGAAACAAGAAAAAGATGAAATCACCAGAAAAATCACAGAATCATACTCTAGGGGTCATTTAGTCTTTTGCTTCATAGATAAAGAAACAGACCCTGTAAGTGACTTAATATGGTCATATCAGAGGTAGAATTTGAATTCAGGTCCTCTTACTACAAACTCAGTGCCTTTTCTATTATATCACACTGATAAAATAGATCATTTCAGTGCTTAAAATTGGAAACCTTTTGCTTCCAAAACCAATGCAGTTAGGCTAAGATGCAGCTGGGTTAGGAGGGGAAGGGGCAGGTTCATCTTCATATTGAATATATCTGATGAGGTTCTGATAATATTACCTAATATTTATATAGCACTTTAAGGATTGCAAAGCACAAGACATATTTCATTTGATTGATCAACACAACAGCACAACAACAGAAGAAGTTACTATTAATATTTGCATTTTATTAATGAGAAAACTGAAACTGAAAGAGGTTATGTGACTTGCCCAGTTTCACACAGCTCATAATGTCTGAGACAACATTTGAACTCAGGTCTTCCTGACTCCAAGTCCAGTTCTCAATCTTCTCTGTTACCTAAATCTTAATATCCAAGCTAGATATAAAATTAACATACATGTTACATTTACATTAATATGTGTGTACCTATATGGAGAGATATATGTTAAAATATATAATATATGCATATATGTGTTTGTGTATATTTATACATATACATACATACACTTACATATATGTGTGTGTAATTGTTTATAGTTTGCAAATCTTCTTTTGAGAACTGCTTTTTCATATTCTGTAACCATGGACAAATGATCAAAGAGTATGAAGAAACAGTTCTCAAAAGAAGATTTGTAAATTATTAACAACTATATAAAAAAATGGTTTCAAATAAACCCATAATAAGAGAAATGCAAGTCACAACAACTCACATTCCAACAAATTGACAAAGATGACAAAAGATGGAAAAATCAATTTTGGAGGGGCAGACATACTAACACATGGTCCAGCTCTTCGGAAAGGTAATTTGGAATTATGCCAGTAAAGTGACTAACATTTCCATACCCTTGGATATTAGACCCTAAGGAGTTAAAAGACAGAAGGAAGGGTCCTGTGTATGCTGAAATAGTCTTAGCACTTTTAATAGGAGGAATATAATTTGAAAACAAATTATATGCCCACTGATTAGGAAATGGATAAATAAATTGTGATATGTGAATAAAGTCAGTATTACTGCAGTGTAAGAAATTATGAATATGAAGAAAACAGAAACTTGGGAAGATATGAACTGATTCAGAATGAAGTAAGCAGAACTAGGAAAACAGCATAAAAAACTACAATAATGTGAATGGAAAAACCAAAAAAATATAAAACTAAAAGCTTTGTAATTATAATTACCAAGTTTGGCCCTGGGGAAGAGATGAAAAAATTTATCTCCCCACTTCTTAATGGAAATGAGAGACTTCAAGTATAGAATATTGCAGTATGCTGTCAGACTCAATCTTTGTTCATTACTAATTTTTTAATCTATTTTTTTTATTACAAGGCTTGACTCATTGTGGGAGGGTAAAGGGCAGTATATTCAGGAATGAAGGGAACAGAAGATATCTATCAAAATTTTGAAGAAAAAAAACCATAAACCAGTAGATGCTATGTCAGAAGTATCCAGCAGGCAAGTGTAAGTTGTACAGTTGAGAATAGGGCTCTATACAGTATACTTGACTTAATTAGCTCTACTTCTCAGAAACATTTGCTTTTTTCACTCTCAGAGTGAAAACCCACCTCTACCTTTGGACTCTGTATCCTGTGCTGCTGTCTGACTGAAGATTATGCCCTATTAGTATCTTCACATGCCTGGCAGAGCCAAAGGATAGTGCTTTCTTCGTATGCTGCTGGATCTGGTTTCTGTTTTTACCCTCCTAACCCCCATCCCAGTCTGGGGATCAGCATTTTCCTAAAAGCGACACACAAGAACCCATTCAAGAACCACACCATTGGAGGAAGAGTGGCTTTCCAGTACAAACTGTTTAATTGCCAGCTTGCTAGGATTCTGAAATAGATCTGTGGCAGAATATTCTTGAATATATTTTACAAAGCACAGCTCTGATGTTCCTTTCTCCCTGTTCAGTAAATCTAAACTTAAAATTGGCAGCACCGTAGACATCTTGGATGGTAAAGAGAGGGCGTGAGTGGTTGTAGGAAACTGGGAACTTAATATCTTCCTGGAATTTGTTTACTTCCTCTCCTGACAAGTGGCATGGAATCTAGAAGTATTTTAACATGCCATGGATTTTGGTTACCACTGAAGAGGAAAAAAAATCCTGCATTATCTGTCACTTTGCTAACACTACGAGGGTTTGAACTCTCTAAGTGATAGCAGCATCTGGGAGCACCTGCTGTTTAACCAAAGCTACTGAAGGTTACTACTTCTAAGTATATCTGAACTGTGACACAGCCACCCTAAATTACTGTGTTCTTACCCTGTCACCCTTCCCAAAATAAAGGTGGGAAAGTGATTAACAAAAGCATCTTCAGTAGGACAAAAAATATTCAGGATGCCAGAATTCAAAAATAACACTTGAGCCTTAGTAGTTCCAAGTAGGTAAGGCTCCAGAACCTTCATGTAAGAGAGAAGAGGGGAGGTAATAATTGTTTAGCCCTGTCATTGTTGACTAAATACTTGTAGTAGAACCAAATGTTCCCAAAAGTATTTTTCCTCCTCTCTATACCAGGGTTTGGTATGGCTCAGAATTAAATTCATGTCATTACTTTTATACAGTGATAGAGTATCATGTGTTAAAATTAGTCTTGTCCCTTTTTGTTCAGAAATAAACAAGCCAAAGGACTAAAGGGATAGATAGATGATGAGAAACCAATCCCTCATTCATAACTGTCTACACCTAGAAAATCTGGTTCTATCCCCCCAATCAAAATGTGGCCCTCCTGTCCTTTAAACTTTGGGGTTATGACCCCATATGAGGTTGAAGTACTTGAAGGGGTCATGAGTGGAAAAAGTTTAAGAAGCCCTGTTTTAAAATACCACTTAAAATTCCCCCTAAGCAAGATGTATAAGTTTGCCTCACCCTAGTGAATCATCCCAACAGTTTTCTTCAGATTTCTTCCATTCTGCTAGTGTTCTTATATGGTCTCCAAGTAAGGCCGCCACACTGATTAATGTCAGTCAGATTAGAGACTATGTGCCAAGTGTTTTCAAACCTTAAATTGCTATGTCAATGTTAGCCATTGTTATTTCTATTATTACTGATGAACAGTTTAGAAATGATGCCTGGGTTGGCAATCTTCTTATCATCTTAATGCTTTATTTTCTCAACCCCAATTGGAGTCTTCATTAGGTCCCCTTATCACATCAGGGGAATGTTAAAAACCCAGTGGTTAGCTATGGAAACAAAAATAAATAAAATTATTTCACCATTTGTTACTTTAGCCAACATAATAATTATCTTTTTGATGGACTTGGAGGAGGATCAACCTTTATTATGAAAACTCAATTCCATATTTTCCAGATGAGAGTCAAGCAGGTAGAAACCCTAGAGACATTTTTTTTACAATGAGTGATGAGGCAGATTCCGATACTAGTTGTGAAAAATAATGAAACTACTTCCAAACCTCTGCACATCTTCTTTGTATAAGTAAGTTATCTTTAGCCAAACTTTCTGCCTGATCATCTAGAATTCTCCCAGATTGTTTATATGGGCACCTGAAACTGTGATATTGTTGGTCATAAACTATTCATTTCTCTTATAAAATGTTGTCAAATGTTGTTTAAAATTTGTGCCACTCTTTGCCACAAGAGGCAGAATTTGTGTGGCGTGTGTTACTTGTTTCTATAGAAAAATAATAGCATATTTTCAATAGGTATTTATTGGGTGCTCATTATGCATGAAGTATCAGTTCTAGGCTTTGTGTTCTTCAACCTGGAAATGTAATATGTAGTCCATTACTTCAAAGGATTTATATTGTATTTGGAGAATTGACAAATATATAAGACAAAAAGTAATTTAAAGAGTTAATGAAATAAAGGGTTTGGATTTGTGGAAAAGGTATTTGTGGAAGGGTAGTAATTGCGAGTGACGGGAGTGAAGGGAAAAATGAGTATAGGTAAAGAGCTGGAAATGTAGATGGCATAAACATTGATCAGTGTGGCTTTAAAGTATCTCCCCTGTATTAGCACTGAGGATACAAATTCAAAAGTGAGACAGTCAGGAGTTCCAAATAATAGAGATGAGGCAGAAAGAGATTTAAAGCAGGGGGACCACCTGTGCCAAGGGAATGGAAACTTAAGGTAGAATGTTATGCTAAAACAGTAAGGACCCTGGCACACAGAGGAGGGCCTGCTGTACAGGTTCTTAGATCTACTTTTCTAAAAGGAAAGCCACTTTTGAGGGGGTCAGCAATCTGCTTTAATCAAGCACAAATATTGTTCACTTAGTTCAGGGGGAAAAGCAGTACCCTTAACTCAGAGAAATATCGATCAACAGACAGGGCTTCTGACTGTCTGACCATAAGTAATACATACTTAATTACCAGAGAGAGAAGCACCAACATCTGGGTTTTCAAAGCCGGGGATCTCCTTAGCAGTTGCCCAGAGTCTCTTCTGGCTAAACAAACATTTTCAATGAGTAAGCCCCAAAGTAAAACCTTACTTCAGAGTATTTATACACTTTGAGTGTCAGTGGGCATCACAACCCTTGAGAATCAGTGCCTCATTAGAAATTAACAAAAAGTGTGGGCTTCCCCTAATCAAACTTCCCCTTAAAGGGCAGACTCATCAATGTGTGGGGAAGATCTTTAACTCTCTAATTAACATTACATATGAACAAGAAGCAGCATCTCAGACAGTTTGGCTGTAGAGTACATTATGATGACTAATTGGTGGTTATCCTAGAAATGTAACCTGAAACAAGATTGTAAAGGGTTTTAGATGCCATGTGAGGGGATGCATATTTTATTCTAAAGATAGGAAGTCTTGAGCCTCTTGAAGAGGAGAGGGTTGTCAGCCTGGTAGCTATGTGAAAGATGGAAAAGAAAGGGACACAGGTGGGAGGCCAATTGGGAGGGCATTACAACAGTCCAGGTAAGAGTAAGGACCTGAAGTAGAATGTTTGTGGTGTTAGTGGAAACAAGGGGTCAATTACAAGAAAAGTTGAGGCAGAATCAGTGAGTTTTAACAATTTTCAGAAAATGGGGTTGAGACAAAGAGTTAAGAAAGACATCTTTGCTATCAACCTGGATGGCTGAAAGAGAATGGTGGTATTACTCAACTGAAACAGGAAAGTTAGCAGAATAAAGGGGTTTAAGAAGAAAGATGAGTTTTGTTTCAGACATGCTGAGCTTCAGTTGTCTATGGAACATTCAGGTGGAGCTGTCCAGCAAGCATTTGGAGAATTGGGAGGAGAGCTCTGGAGATGAGGATAGGATGTAGAGGTTTGGGAGTCATCTACATAGTTAAAACTTGAAGAGCTGATAGGACCACCAAAAGATAGAGTAGAGAAAGAAGAAAGGCCCTATGACAGAACCCTAGAACACACTTATGCATGGGGGCAGAATATGAATGATTATCTTGCTAAGATTGGGAAAGGTGAGTCAGACAAGGCAGAACCACAACAAAGTAGTTATAAAAATGCAAGGAAGACAAGATTCTCTAGAAGAAGGAGGTGATCATGAATGTCAGATGCTACAGAGATGTAAAGGAACAGGAAGACTAAAGAATAAGCCATTGGATTTAGCAACGAAAAGATTCATTAGTAACCTTCAGGAGATTGATTTCATTCAGTACAGTAGTGGGAGAAAGGGAGTGAAAGCCAAGTCCAAGGAGTTAAAAGTTTGGGCAAATAGATTAAGACAGCAGAGGGAGGCAAGTTTATTTTTTTGTTGGTTTTTTTTTTTAATTTTTTTATTTATTTAACTTTTTACATTCATTTTCACAAAATTTTGGGTTCCAAATTTTCTCCCCATTTATCCTCTCCCCCTACCCCAATACACCAAGCATTCTAATTTTCTCTATCACCAATCTGCCCTCTCTTCTATCATCCCTCCCTTCTCTTGTCCCCATCTTCTCTTTTGTCCTCTAGGGCCAGATGACTTTCTATTCCCCATTAACTGTATGTCTTCTTTCCTAGTAGCAACAACAATACTCAACAGTTGTTTCTAAAACTTTGAGTTGCAAATTCCCCCCATCCCTCACTCCCCACCCATTCCCTTTGGGAAGGCAGGCAATTCAATATAGACCATATCTGTGTAGTTTTGCAAATGACTTTGATAACAGTCATGTTGTATAAGACTAACTGTATTTCCCTCTATCCTATTCTGCCCCCCATTGTTTCTATTCTGTCTTTTGATCCTTTCCCTCCCCAAGAGTGTTGACCTCAAATTTCTCCCTTCTTCCATTGCCCTCCCTTCCATCATCCCTCCCTCCCTGCTTATCTCCTTCTTCCCCATTTTTCTGTATTGTAAGATAGGTTTTCATACCAAAATGAGTGTGCATTTTACTCCTTCCTTTAGTCGAATGTGATGAGGGTAAACTTCATGTTTTTTTCCTCAGCTCTCCTCTTTTTCCCTCCACTGAAAAGTTTCCTGCTTGCTTCTTGAATGAGATATAATTAACCCCATTCCATTTCACCCTCTCTCCTCCCACTACATTTCTCTCTCACCATTTACCTTAATTTCTTTTAAGATATGGTCCCATCCTATTCAGTTCACTCTGTGCTCTCTGTCTCTGTGTGTGCGTGCTTGTGTGTATGTGTGTGTGCGTGCACGCATGTACATGTGTGTGTGGGTGTACATCTGTGTGTGGTCCCACCAACTACCCAGATACGGAAACGTTTTAAGAGTTACAAATATTGTCTTTCCATGTAGGAATGTAAACAGTTCACCTTTGGTAAGTCCCTTATGACTTCCCTTTGCTGTTTATTTTTTCATGGTTCTTCTCATTCTTGTGTTTGAAAGTCAAATTTTCTTTTCAGCTCTGGTCTTTTCATCAAGAATGCTTGAAAGTCCTCTATTTCATTGAAAGACCATATTTTCCCCTGAAGTATTATACTCAGTTTTGCTGGGTAGGTGATTCTTGGTTTGAGTCCTAGTTCCTTTGACTTCTGGAATATCCTATTCCACACCCTTCGATCCCTTAATGTAGAAGCTGCTAGATCTTGAGTTATCCTGATTGTATTTCCACAATACTGGAATTGTTTCTTTCTAGCTGTTTGCAATATTTTCTCCTTGACCTGGGAGTTCTGGAATTTGGCCACAATGTTCCTAGGAGTTTCTCTTTTTGGATCTCTTTCAGGCGGTGATTGATGGATTCCTTCAATACTTATTTTGCCCTCTGGTTCTAGAATCTCAGGGCAGTTTTCCTTGACAATTTCATGAAAGATGATGTCTAGGCTCTTTTTTTGATCATGGCTTTCAGGTAGTCTCATAATTTTTAAATTGTCTCTCCTGGATCTATTTTCCAGGTCAGTTGTTTTTCCCATGAGATATTTCGCATTCTCTTCCATTTTTTCATTCTTTTGGTTTTGTTTGGTGATTTCTTGGTTTCTCATAAAGTCATTAGCCTCCATCTGTTCCATTCTAATCTTAAGAGAACTATTTTCTTCATTGAGCTTTTGAACTCTTTTTCCATTTGGCTAATTTTGCTTTTGAAAGCATTCTTCTCCTCATTGGCTTTTTGAACCTCTTTTGCCAATTGAGTGAGCCTATTTTTCAAGGTGTTATTTTCTTCAGCATTTTTTTGGGTCTCCTTTAGCAAGGTATTGACCCATTTTTCATGCTTTTCTTGCATCTCTCTCATTTCTCTTCCCAGTTTTTCCTCCACCTGTCTAACTTGATTTTCAAAATCCTTTTTGAGCTCTTCCATGGCCTGAGCCCACCGGACATCCATCTCGGATGTCTGGGATAGAGAGGCCCCAACCTCCACATCTTTCCCTGATGGCAAGCATTGTACTTCGTCATCAGAAATGAAAGGAGGAAGGAACATCTCTTCCCCAATAAAGTAGCTCTCTATGGTCTTATTTTGCTTCCTTTTTCTGGGCATTTTCCCAGCCAGTTACTTGACTTCTGAGATTCCTCTCCACCCCCGCCTAGATCTGCCCAGCCAGTGCTTGGGGTCTGAGATTCAAATGCTGCTTCCCAGTCTCAGGGCTATCCGTGGCAGGGGTGGCTGCTATTCAATGTGAGCTTAAGTTCTGGTGCTCAGGTGGGGACAGGGCTGCCTCCCAGGGTCAGCTCCCTCAGGGGGTTTACGCAGAGACCTTCGGTAACGGAGTTCCTGCCTGCTCGGGAGTCCCGGCCACCACTGCCTCTGCCGCAGCCTCTGCTGCTTCCTCAGCTGCTGCCTCCCAAAGGGGCCTGAGTCACGGAGACACCCCGCTCCCCTCTCAGCCAGCCCAGACGTCTCTCTCACTGAGCTGTAACGCCTGTGGGTGGAGGGACCTCCCTGGCCACCGGAGATTCCATCCCTGAAGCCTGCTCAGATCTGCTCCTCTGGGGCCATGGCCAGGGCAGCACAGGGGTGGGCTCCGCTTTCTGAGGTGCAACGGACCCCTGGGGACAGCTCTCCAGGGCTCTCTGGAATGGAAATCTCTTCCACTGTGCTTCTGTGCGCCTTGTAGTGATCCAGAATTTGTGGGAAGTTCTTCTTACAGGAAATTTATGGGCTGTGGATTCGGAGCTAGCATATGTGAGTCTTTCTACTCCGCCATCTTGGCTCCTCCCCCATTTGTTGGTTTTTTTAAAGGAGTTTTTTTCTGTGAAAGGAAAGAGAGATATAGGGCAATAACTCGAAGGAATGGATGGCGAGGTCAAGTAAAAGACTTTGTTTTTGTCTATAAGGATGGGAGAAATCTGGATACATTTGTAGTCAGCAAGGAAGGAGCTAGGAGATAAGAGAGGTTGAAAATTAGGGAGAGAGAAGATGCTCTCAAAGGGAGTGGGATCAGTGGTATAAGTTGAAAGACTGATTTCAGGTGGCATGTTTTTATAATGTATCAATGATGATATTGTGGAGCTGTGTTGATCAAGGCAATATTATGTAGGATTTCCAAGTTTTCAGAGGGAATAAGAAGTAGATTAATCAGACTTGTAAAGGAAGATTCGGAAATAAGTTTGGGAAAATAGGTGGTTCCCAAAGTATTGTTCATGGACCTCTATAACTTTGTTAAACCCTTTCAGGGAGTCTATGAGAGCATAATTTTCATAATAATACTAAGGTGTTTTTTACCTATTAAAATATTCCTTCCCTTTCCAACTATATGTCTATGTGAGGCCAGATTTGTTTGTATACTTCAACCAAAATAGCATATTGCAATAGATGGAATGTAAAAGTAGATATGAGAATCCATATGTCTTCTATTAAGCCAGATAGTAAAAAGATTTTTAAAAATATGAAAAACATTGGTAGTCTTTCTACTAATTTTTTGTTTTGAAAAATAGTTATTTTTCATTTTTAAAAATCTGTGTTAACATGTAATATGTTCATTTTTGTTACTTTCAATGAATTAATAAGTCAGTATTTTAGAAATGTTTTCTTTTTAAATTCTAACATGGTAAATATTAGTAGCTATAACCCATATAAATAAGTTGTTTCTTTTTTGTTTACTTGGGTCCTCACTAATTTTTAAGAATATGAAGGAGTCCTGAGATCAAAAAGTTGGAGAACCACAGGGTTAGAACACTCTCTCCTCGTCTTAATTGTCTACTAACTTCTAGGACGTCCACTCACCTTCCTTAGTAATCTAAACTTCACAAACTGTCTATCTACTACCCACCATTCTTGAAAGTTTGAATACCTCTGTGGATTATTTTCCAACACATGTGCCTCACAGTTGCATAACAGTGACATGCTCAATGACCTCTATCTCTGTTCAGTTTCTGATTTCCAGTGATGCAACCACGCCATTTAAAACGTTTCCTCCTCTAGGAGCACCAAGAAATTCCCTGATCTGATGATAGCTTCTTATCCTTCTACTTCTTCCATTCCTTCACTTGTTTTGAATCTGTTTTTCATCCTTATCATAACCTTTGGTCCTGTGGACCCTCCTATCTTCCCAGTCTGTCACCCCACACATAGATCAGCTGCCACTTTACCAAGCCTGTGATCAGCCATACTTTATTAGTGCTTGTGACCTAGCACCACCACTACCATCCCAGATTTTAAGTGGAACAGGGACTTATTTATTGTTGTCTTTTTCATCTTCATATGCCAAGCAAAGAGGTAATTAGTAAATTTTTAATGAATTAATTACTACGAACATGTACTTGTGGATCTCATAACTCTGTCACATAATAGGATATGGGCTTTGGTAAAATTCCCTCATGAATATATTGATCTTGGGGATTATATTTTGTTTCCCATAGATTTGGATGTTACACTATTCTTTTTAGTTGTGAAAACAATCTGCTTTGGCTGATCAGGTAGAAGTCCTGGCACTAATAATTCGTTTCTTCTTTTTTGCAGGCAGGAATGGTGTTAAAATGTGGATACTTCTGGCTGGGTTTGCTTCTGGTGCCTGGGGCATGCTTACTTAAAGATTTAGCATGGACAGCGTAAGTTTGAAAAGTGAAATAACAATGTAAATGTATTAATAATGCTCATAATCCCTCTTGGTATCAGCATTTTTATTCAAATTAAGCTAATAATCTCATCAGAATATTAAATTCTCTGGGAATTCTTGTTAGAGTTTCTATCTGAAGTCAGTTGAGCTATCTTACCTGCATATATTTCAATAAAAATCTAGTATTAAGCTGTAATGCAAACACCATTCTAAAAAAGAAACAGCATCTGAAAGGTACAGGCTTTACTCCTTCATACCTTTTGAACCCTTTCTTCATTCTCATTATCTGCAGGCCTCAAGTTCCTTCCTCTTTTTACCTCATTCTCTACCTGGCTGATTTTGCAGTTACCAGCACTCATATAGAATTATTTTCTTTCTTAAAATGGTAGTCAATAAGTTAGGTCTCAGGAGCTCAAATCTGCTATATTATTTCTGCTTTAAAGGAGTCAAAACTGGATGCTCAGTTGTTGTAGGCATTATAGGTTATAAAGCTTACTTAAAATTAAATGGAAATGAGGAAGGGAAAAGGGCAATGATTTCCAAAATTTCCTTCTCTAGCCCAAGAGTAGCATGATGCAGTCATGCTACTAGTCTACTAGATTCTCAAGCAGAGAATCACATAAAAGCCATCTCCCAAATGTGTTCTCAGACTTGCCTGCATGGGTTGGATGACTCCTAGTTCCTGGTAATGAATAAATGGCACTGGTTCATTTGTTTTTCTTTTCTTTTTCAACGGTCTCAGTCAAATAAGATTCTGTCATCTGAAATCAGTCTGTTAGCAAAAGCTTTCCGTCATGTTAGAGAAAGCATGAGCGTTGATTACAAAGTTCACTAAACCATGTTTTCCTAATGGGCTTTAAACAAAAGTACCTCTATCACTAGTAAGCAAATAATATGTTCTCAAATTTTAAAAGGATTCTTCACTTTATCAAAGGGATTCATGGCAGGACTCTTTTAAATAGCAATTCCCCAGATTCATTTAAGTATTGACTTACAGATAACCAAACCCATGACCAAGGGTCAGGGGGAGGCAAAGAAACACAATGAAAGTGTTTGGAGCCCCTCACAACTTATGATTAATAAGAAATAAAGACAAAGTATTTCCAAGATAATGATATGGGAGGTTGAGGGAAATTATCCCATTTTTAAAAAATTTGATTTGTACAGTTTCCAGAACAGTTACATATTATGAAACAATGAAATAAATTGTAAAGCATTGTAAATTATATCTTAATGTATAAGCAAAGGAGTTCACTGGTTTAAGACAACAATTTTTGCTTTTATTTTAGGGGTGCCCAAGCCTTCCCACAAATACTTGCCAGTTTCCCTGAAGATACAGTTTTCCTAACCTGACTACATTTAGGACAAAATATGATAGGGGGGATCCCAAAGGTAGAGAATTATGGCTTTAATCTGAGGCTTCCAAGAAAAGACATCAGGTTTCATTTTTGTCATTCCCTTCCTCTCACCTTCAATGAGAATTATTCTTGCCTGACAGTTAAGGATATATCTTTTGAAGGAGTTTTCGTTTTGGCATTATCTTGACAACTGATGATACCTAATATGAAAAATATATAAAAACCCAAAATATACTGTATAAAATTGTCAGTGATTCACTAAGTTTTTTAGCTATCGAGGTAAATTCAGTAGTTCTTATCTTTTTGGGCTCTTAGCCTATGTCCAGTTTTATGGATACAGTGATTTAATGACTCCCCACCACCACCATCTTAAGTGCCAAAGCTATATTTTTGATTAACTGGCTCTCAGAATCCTCTGTGATTTTAGGGATAGCCAGAAAAGGCATAATAGGCGTCTGAGAGTTGAAGGGAATGCTATGCCCCACATTTGCTCTTTGAGGAAATGGCCCCCAAGTAGCACAATGTAATCATTGTCCACCAGGTTTTCTGTATCCAGCAAGAGAATCAAGTACAAATTGCCTTCTGACAAGTGTGCCCTCAGACTTACCTGTATGCTTGACTACCTCTTCCTGGTAATGAATGAGAACCATTGGTTTTGTTGTAAAGTGGTCTCAATTGATTAAGATTTAATCATGTAGAATTAGTCTCCTGAAAATTCTGTTGCTAAACCTCAGTTTTTCCCTAATGGGATTTCAACAATAGTATCTCCACCCCACCTCTCATTCTCCATCCCCACCTCCCACCCCCACCAATCTCCATGTTAAAGACAGAATGTTCAGGAATGAGAACGTTCACTAGACCAAAACTCTATACATCACTGTCTGATTTTCTGGATTTTTTTCCCAATGGGTTTTAAACAGGAGGCCCTTATCACCATTAAGACATGTAATTCTGTTCCCTCAAACTAGATTTTTCTTTTACTGTATCATCGTAAAAGTTAGCACCATTTATATTTTAACTAGGGTAAGTCAAATGACACAGCTTACAACCTCACCATATGGAAGAAGTAAAAATACATTTCCTTTCCAAGGGCTTGGACAGACAGAACTTGAGCTGAGACCACGAACCTTGGAAAAAAGACACTTTAGGGGAAAACGAAGAGAGGTCACTTTCATTTGTGCCTTTTGCACTGCAATATTTGTGCATAGTTGTCTGTTTTTCAGCAGCAAGCCTGTGTGTCCACATATGAACCACACACAGGACACCACCTAATGCAGAAAATGCTGCCAGCAGTGAAGGGAAAGGTGGTTTGGGAGAGATTCTGCAAGTATCCTTAGAGATGTAGTCATTCAGTTTGGGAATAGGCATTTTAGTCCCAAAGCAGAATGGACTCTTGTTTTGGCAAACTTGAGTTCTGTAATTTTCTTTTGTTCAAGTAATCCAGCCATCATCATACAGACCATTTATCTCATACCATGTTCCTTTCAGCCCTGAGCTTGAAACATTTGCTGTTGAGTCAAGTAAATCTGGAATGTCTTCCCTCCTTTTCTGAGAAGAGGAAGCTTATTATTAAATACTTGGCTCGGTTAGTGCCACATTGTTTAACTCTAGGCTAGATTTCTAAATTTCAGTTTTGGAAACCATGCAGTATTTTTCCTTCTTGCTTACTGTATTGTTATGAATAGACAGTCACCCTAATGACTGAAAGCCCTCCACGTTCCCAATTTTTGAACTTCATTATTTAGGGGAGATAATTATAAATGAACAGTTGATGTAAATCAAGTAACAATGTAGAATTTAGTGTTAAGTTTTGTGACAAACTATGTAATGAGCCGTTAGAGCAGTATTGTGAGATTTTATTGGAAGGGTTATTCTTTGCTGCCTGGATTGAGCCAAGAACAGAGAAATATCATTCATTGGTAATGTCTCATCATATTGAAAAGGCTGAAAAATTCTTTCCCATCCCAAAGATTAGTTTTTCTCAGCTATTGCCAAGAGTCCTTGAGAAGTTCTGCTATCCCAATCTCCTGGGTTTCTGCTGGTTTTCTATCCATTCTGTCTCCCCTTGCATATGACTACCCTAACTTCTAAGGGTAAAAAAGAAGCAATTGGAAGCAGATGGTACCAGTGACTAAAGTCCTTGACCTAGAGTCGAAAAAAATTCAAACCCAGCCTCACACAACTTACTAGTTGTATGACCACTTAACTAGTGTCTGTCTCAATTTCCCTAACAATTTCCCGAGTAATATGGGGATAACAATACCATCTTCCTTCCAGGGTTGTTGGGAGAATAAAGTAAAATATTTGTAAAGTGTTTTGCAAACCATGAAGGGCTATGTATAATACTAGCTGTTATTATTGCCTTTGATTTAAAGTATTTTGTCAGATAAATTTGATCCCTGACTAGTCAAAAAGATATTTGGTTATAGAAGTAAAAATATTAACTTGCCTGAGAAAAACTTAACATTCTTCAGTTTACATTCTTCCAAGTTATTTGCCTATGATGACTTTTGTGTATGATCTCCCAACCTGCCTGCCTCTCAGCAATGGAAAATTCATTATTTGTCTTAAAAATCATCTGTTAAAACTTTAAAGACAGTGAACCCATTTGAGAGGATTTCTTTTTATTTTAATTTCTTTCCCTCAGGAACTTAGTTATCATTTCCTAAATTTGTATTATATCCAACCATTCTTTTCCTTGCTGTAATCCCCCATAGACACTTAACTTAGAACATAAAGCAGTTTAAATATATAAATGGCAGGTAACTTCTGAACCATGTAATTAAGCTCATTTCCTTTTAACTAGTATCTTTGTGCATGTGAGAGCACTCAGAAGATTTAACATTTTCTTTTGATCTGCTGACTCTCAACTCCTATACATCTCAAGGAGAGGAAACAGTTACCTGTGTTAAGACAAGAAAAGAAACTAAGATAATGGAAAAGCCATGGAAAATACAAGATTTCTAATATTCAAATTTTTAACACAGTGGAAAACTTAAAACCTACCCACTAGTCAGAAATGATTCTAATACCTAAAACAAACACAGAGATTTGCACCAGGACCCAACCCACTCCAAACAACAAACAGTGCTTAATGTAGATAAGGGCTGGTCAAAATAGCCCTAGCAAATTTACTCTATTTAAAACATGTCTCAGAAACACCCAAATCCTGATTCACATTCATGCCTCAATGAGATGCCAGTGACTAATTTGTAAATGCGTTTTGACCTCTTAGTGTTAAGGACTTAGCCAATCCAGAAGTATGTATTACCAAACAAAGATTTTGGTTATTTGTTTACTTTTAGGACTTTTTTTAAGTGGGTTGGGGACTGACACTTGAACAGGACTTTAAATCAAGAGACCTGGGTTTGATTTCATCTTGGTTTTCATACTTATTAGGTATGTTACATTGAGCACATCACTTACAGTTGACTCATGCATCAAATGAGCCTAATTAGATTTGTCTGCCTATCTTACAGGGTTCTACAGTGATCAAAGAAGAGACCGTAAAAATATGCAAACGACAAATAAATGTAGTTATTATGAATAATATATCATCATGATCAATACCACTCCATACTAGGCACAATATGAGTCATACATTCCCTGCCACTAACACTCTAAAATTTCTTCTCTAAGTCATTGTGGAATTCTGAGCACATTCTGCCTTAGGAGTAATGTTAATCTACAATTACTAAGAAAACTAAAGGAGAAAGATACCTTTATAGATTTGTAGTATTCCAGATACCTTGTAGGCTATTAATGGGCTTTTATGAGCATGTCTGAGAATCTAAACACTATTTATAACATCATTTCTACAGGGAGAAATGCATTCCACAATGTATGCTGAACTAGGGAACATAGGCCTGGTACACAGAGGTTCCAGAAACATATTCAAGACCCATTGAGAAGGTGAAGAAGAGGGACTTAGGTGAAGTTGGGTGTGGAGGGGAATATGTGTAATTAGGAATTGAGACTAGAGTTAGACAATACAGCACTCCCTCTTCTTAGAAAAATCCAGATTTACCTGATACAATAACAAATGTGTAGTGATAGAGGGGCTAGAGTGAGACAGGAAGGCCCCATTACCCAGAAAACTCTTATCATTCAGGCCTTCACTCTTGACCAACTCTCAAGACCTAGGCCACAGTTCTTTCAAACCCCCCTCGCCAAAGGAAAGATGGTGGCACCAAAGACAAGTTTTCTCTTCCTGCACCTTGCCAGTGCTTCAGCTCCCACCATCTAACATGTGGTCAGAAGAATCAGTTCTGTCTCTGGAAGGAACCTGCCAGAAGTAGCACAGGCCAGCCAGGTATTTGAATATGTGAGATAATGTGAGTCAGGTGTTCATAAGTTGGGGACGTTGTACCTGTGCTTACCCTTAAATGAAACTACCCTGACTTACAGATAGTCTGTCAGAGATGGGCATAATGAAAAGTAAGTGCTCAAAACAACCAGTGACATTTAGCTATGTTAAGTGGTCATGTTGCTCAATGGATTTTTGGAAATCTCACTACCACAAACATACTATTTAGTTTTCATAAAATTGCCATAATTTTGTCTTTACACCACAGCATTTTATCTATAATCATAGTCTCATGGATATGAGCGTATTGCCTTTATTTAAATATTATGTGATAAGCTTTTTATTGATATGTTACTCTGGGGAGAGAAGGATAAACTATACATATACAGTGCATGTAGAATACTTATCAGTTACAAATTAACATAGAGTGTGAGAAGTTTGTGTTTTATCACAGTAGAATTCATGCCATTTAAATATAGGTATGTATGTGTATACAGTCATAATTTGAAAGTTCTTGGACACATTGTTACATAAAAAATAATGTGGTCTGTACAGCTAATTTATGTCTTATGAGAATTACATAATAAGGGGTTAGTTTTTAAATATGCATGCATATATATGTAGAGAATTATATATGTATATATAAATGCAGTAATTTATGTTTAAGTTAAGAAGGTAAATTTTTTTTAAATTTTCAAGATGTTAATTAAATTTCTGAATATCTTATTATCTCATAAAAACTCTACAGTTTTAGAGGCTGAAAGCTTTCTGTTTACTTTTGTTGGAATCTAAGGATTTTACCATTGGTGAGTTAGGTGAATCTGCTCACCAGTCTTCTTTCATTCCTTGACCAGATATGCTAAGTCTTCTCTCTCCTACCTTAGATAAATCTCTTTTGTGGTACAGCAGATACACAGGGTTGATTTGTTTAATAATAAAGGTTTTGGTTTTTTAATAAATGGGGGTCCTAGCCCATGTTGATAGTACCTTAATTCTCTGCCATCTTACAGCTTTACTTTGCCCAGATCTTCCCAGAATGCTTCTGACTGCCTTCTCTTCCATTTTCTTTGACCATGTTGTGTGCCAAGTGGTAACTTTCTAGGCCCAGAATGATTTGTGTCTCAAAATAATGACAAAGGTTTTAGTGATTTTTTTAAAAGTATGTAGAGGTCATTATAGGTAAAAACTATGGCGTTCTGATAACTTTGAGGAGAAGAGGTAAGCTTGTTTCTTGAGAGAATAGCTCAGAAAATGTCTAGAATTCAGACACAATATGTTATTGTGGAATAAAATGGATTATGGGGAATAGGAGAAATTCTTAGGTATGTATTTATATTTTAGTTTGTAAACTTTATTTTTATGAGCATTATTAACATCCAACTCATTTCACAGGAGATGAAAAATCATAGAATCTAATGGAAAGTGATTAGCCAGAGAAAAATGAAGCATGGGTGTGTCATGATACTTTGGTTGCCTTCCAGGTTTGGGGTCAGTCTTCACTCCAAGGGGGTGAGCTCTGCCAGGATAAACCTCTCTACCATGTTACAATTTATGTAATAGCTGCCTGTGGAAAGGGGCAGGAGAGAAATGCCTGGCATAAACCCCAGCGCGTGCACACGTTTCTTTCACAGTTTCAGGCTCAGGGAATGAAGCAGTATCCACCAAGTGTGACCATTTGGATGAGCTTTGTAAGGACCAGGATGATCAGCTCCTCAGTCCTCTTTAATGAAAAGTCTTTCAGAACAGATTGGAAACATGTCTTGCTTGACTCACTGACTATCTGGTGAATCATCAGGTCTCTCCTTGGAATGGCAGAGGGCTGGGCCATGGTTTGCCTGTTGGGGCTCCACAATTCAACCCCAGATCATTAGGGTTTTCATAAGATTTCTGTGAGGTAGGTGAATAATTATATTCTTCATAAAACAGAAGCTAGCCCTGATCACCAGCATCCTGGTAAGGCTTCCTAGTTTGTATTTCCTATATATTGCATGGAGGCTTTGAATGCCTGATTATATCCCAAGCCTTCCTGTGGCCATGGATGAACATCTTTGTTCAGAGAGGGGAATATGGGGTCTTTTTGTAGCTGTGTAAACCTCATGTGTTGTCTTCTCTTTTTGTCTTTCCCTTATGATACAGGGCCAAGCATTCCTACCATAAAACTTTGCTGGAGCAGGTTCAGGAGTTGGAAACTAAGTCCAAAGAGCTGGGAAAAACTATGCTTCGTGATAGTAATGGAAAGAGGTGGGGCAATTCCATCCTAATTTTTTTTAAAAAAATAAGTATCAATTCTCCCTGCCTTTTTGCCCAGATCTCTCTTCACCTTCCCAGTTTTGAAAATAGTCATGATTTACTAATGCTTTTCCCCTCCCTTTTACCCCCTCCCAAAAAAAAAGCATTTTCACCTCAGGAAGTAAACAAATCAGAGACTTTAGGCTCTGTCCCTATATGGCATTGTGGAACACAGGCTTTCCTAACGACCAAGCCTATCCTCAGGGCAGGCCCTTTCTTCACTTACTGGATTCTGTATTGTGGCCTGTCATCACCAAATTGAGTCCAATGCGGAAAATGGGAAAAGCAGTCATTCTGACTTAGGGTAGATGAGATCAGGCTCAGCAACATTACCAAAAAGGATTGGAAAGCAGAAGAAAACTCAGTCTGTTTTGGTATCTGGCCTAGTCATCCTCTGCTCAGAATTGATGCACTGTTTGGTTTCTTGCTAATGTACAGGGTTGCCAATGTGGATTCCTCAGCTTGCTGATCTTCAGGGGCCATGCACATCCCTTGTTACCATACCACTTGGAGTGGGCCTGATGAGCTTTTTTTTTTTCTTTTTTCCTGGTGGCAGCATGCCTGTCACATGAGCTAGAGCTACTCTCTGTGTATACGTTTAAATGATTACACCTTCTCACCTCCTTTACCTTCTTTACACCAGCAGGCCAGACATCTCTGACAGTAGGTCATGCAGATGAGTCCCATGCAAACTGGGAAAAGTTTGCATCCTAATAGACAAGATCAACATTCTTTCAGTTTGGGATGTCTTTTTGGAAATAAAGGAATTATGCACAGCCCTTGGTGAAAAGAGTTCTTTAACACTTGAAGAAGCATTTTTATAAAACACCTACCATTGCTGCGGTACTCTGCTAAACTCTGAGTATACAAAGACAAAAACCAAAGTAGTTTCTACCCTCAAGGAGCTTATACTCTAGATTGACCTAATTCTTATGTAATTTCTTCTGATTGATGTAAAGTGCCCAAAGAAAAAAGTTCCACTGTTTCTTGATTTATTACTACGAAAATAACACAATAAGTTGAGTTTTAAGGAGCCATTTTGTAAGATTAAAATAAGTTATTAATAAAGAATTGTTAGTAAACTATATTTATAATAAACCACCCTTTCCACTCAGAAAAAAAGATCCACTGAAGAGGTTTAAGTATTAGTGTTTGGTTGAATGGTCATTCTGGAATTGTTCAATAGCTTTATATATAAAACATCTAAGAACAATATAAATGTGTCATTGGTGATAAGAGGGAAACCTACAATGCATTTGGTTGCATATTCATTGAGATGTAAAGTGAGAAATTTCAGGATGCTGAACCACTTCCCAAAGTAAAGATTTTATCATTATAATGAAAAATTTCTTCACATATCAAGGCAATATAGTACCTAGTTTATTATAGAGAAGAGTTCATAACTCAAAAATTCATAAATGGAAGGACAGACATGTTCTGTATTATAGCCACATATGGTAAGATGAATAGTAAATTATCAGTTGATCATTCATTAAATGGTCCACAGCAGAACATTAGCTATCAGAGAATGAGTTCTGTCTTTGTAACTACAAATGTTGAAAAGCCCTAGAGACTTCTAGGAAATCCTTTTCATTAGTGACTGTTTAAATTTTTACCATTACCCCTCTTGTTTATTAGGGGTAGAGTCAGAGAAAAAGCAGTTTTTGAAAAGAAGGAAAGAAGCCAAAATGATTTGTCGAGACACAATAGAAATGGAAGTATAGGATGCTATTTTGGAAAATTTAAAAGAATTTCTATATTTATTCAGAACTTTTTTATGATAATATTAGCATTACATGGCTGCTATTAGCAGGGCTTGTTTTGAAGAGGCAAATTTTTACCAATGATAATTCCTTTTCTGAAATTTTAAGACACTGCAATTCTGTTTGACCGTGTCAGGAAGAATTTAGAGCCTATGTTGTATGTTCATCGGTCGAGACTGTGCTCACCTTCTTCATTCATGTTTACATCTTGTCTAGTTATCATAAAAACATAACATTGTAGCTCATGATTTCTTTTTTGGTGTGTGCTCACTGTTTTCATAGACTTCTGTTTTCCTAAGTTCATACTGCAGGCTTTTTTATCTGTCCTCATCCATACAGATCCCCAGCTCCAGTAGCTTGCATGAAGATGATGTAAGGATTCCATCCCCCAACCCCACCTCCCAATGAGTTTGTTTTCCCTCTCTCCTAATTGCTCCCAGATTTTCTGTGTGGTCCATCTGCAAACGAGATAAATGGGGAAGAGGTGCTGGCTGTATGCTCACATTGTAGCCTCCCAAGCTTAGCCTTAGAATTATTCTTTCTTTTTTAATCTTCTTTATGTGAAGCCCAACTCTCACACACCTGCTTCCCTTGGTGTGCTTGTCCTTGGACAGGGGAAAGCAGAGTGGGAGGGGGCATTTCTGAGACCATGACTGTACACAATGTTTAAAAATCTATATAATTGCTAAGAGCTGCATTATGGTGGTATGGCTTCCCTGCTGTCTCTTCTCAGACCTGCTGAGGGCCCCTGCTGGCACCTCTGATATTCATGTTTACCCAGATACTTTCTAAGGAGAAAAACAAGTAACTGGAGTCTATTTGTATCTAAAGGGAAGGCAGTGGAGAGAGGAAGGACACATCTGTGGTAACCATAGGCTTTCCAGTGCCCTCTCCACAGTTGGAAGTATCTGTGCAAAAATACAGCTAAGAGACATCAGGCATCATTTGGGTTCTCTCAGGCTACTACACATGGCTTTTAGATTGGGGTAACTGTTATCTAGTCTCTTGTGGAGAAAACAGGTGTAATTAAAGATGAAGAGCCCTTGGGAGTGAGCTCTTTGAATCTGCATGAGAATGAACATATTGGGGGCCAGTCCTTCTTAAAGGCCCAAGGCTGCCTGAATTAGAAGCAGGTACCCTGCCTTAAGTGTGAACCAACCCTAGGTGCTCAGAGCAGGGTCTCCGAAAGCACCTGAAAGTTCTCTAAGAATTCTTCAGTAAATTCTGCCTTGCATATGAAGTTCAGAAGGTAGGTCGGTCAAAAGATCTCATGCTCTCTCCCATTAACACATATGAACAATGAATGTATCAAATTAGTTGTCATATTGAAATGTAGCTATTGACTGGGGATTGAGGGATGAGACAAGAAGGAGAAAAAGTAGAAGGAAATTAAAGTAAGGCAACAGTAAACTCTTGCTGTCAGGGTCTGAATGGCGGAAGTTTCAATTCAGCAGTTCTGAAAAGTGGGAGCTGTAGTTCCTGTACCCAAGGAGCTTACATTGTACTAAGATAATGTATGTACCCTATGACAGGAGTCCCATGAGAGCTCTGTGTTTTGGGCAGTAGGAGTACAAAAAGAAGAGAAGGAAAAGCAATTGGACCTCTAGGCTTGAGCTCTACTTTAGGCAAGGTCAATGGCTTACTCATCTAGTACCTAAGAATCTTTAGTTTGCCTATTAATGATGTAGTAGTTTTAAAATAAAGGATAAGGAAGCAGAGCAGTGCTTGGTTATTAAACAAGATGATTTTTCCTTTGCTTTAAATATTTTCATTTAATAATATCCTTCATTTATTGGTTCACTAAATATTTTTTTCACAAACCATCCTATCCTACAACAGTGAAGCAGCAAGGCCTTCCTTTTATGTTGCACAGTAGACAGATGAATGATGTACTTTGTACTGTTTTGGACAAAATCAAAAATAGGCCTCTTCTCCAATTTTTGGGACGGTTAATTTTTTGTTTTTCCTTTACTTTCTCATGGGGATATCCTATTAGGGAAAGGGGTAGGGGGAACTATCTAATTCAGTTTTTAAATGAAAGCTTTAATTTTAGAAATTTCTTTGAAGAGTATAGCTTAATTAAGATACTTTATAAAATGATGTTTTGATTATTTTCAGTAATATGAACTGTGATTTTTATTTCAGGGGTTTTTTCTTTTTGCAGGAAGGGAGATTGGTAGTATTACAAACAAGAAAAATAGTTTTAGTGGATGAAAATTTTATCTCATTTCTCAGTTTTACTTAGTTCACCTCTCATTTAAACCTAGTTCAGATCAGCAAACTGCATTTTGTACTAATGTAAGTCATTTCCCCCCTCTTTTCTAATCATCTCTGTGAGGTGAGGGACGCGGGGCAGTGAAGGGACAATTTTATGAGCTTTGCTTCAGACCAAATTAAATATCAAATCTGGGCTCCTGTTGTCTTTCACCAGCAAGACCCTGGAATTTTCTTTCACTTAAGTGCTTTTCACCAAATGTAACTTACTCTTTTGCTTTGGTAAAATTTGGTAAATGTAACTGCATGGCTAGCCTTGCTATCTTAGATCAGTTATCTTCAAATAGATGCATAGTCAGCTGGTTGATCCCCTTTTTCTCCCTACCCCTAGCTGATACAGGCAGATATGAAGGAGGACCTGCTCACTCAGGAGAGCCTTCGAGAGCAGAGTAAGAGAAGTCTGATTCGGCATTTGCTGAGGTCCCTCTAGCCTAGTGCTACAAACTCCTCCCCTGCAGGTTGGGTCTGAAAAGCCAGGGCCTGGGTCCAGTCCTCTTCCACCATGGTGTTCCTGTGGCACCTTATGGGGATGTAATATGGGACAGAGCCTGAAGTCCATTAGCAAGCTTTTCAAACAAAAAGAAGACATTTCTTCCCACTCCAAGCTTAGTCTGGTACTAAGATTAAAAAAAAAAAACATTTAAAAGCACACAAATATATTTTGAGTAAGTTCTTGACTTGAAGAAAACTATCCCTTAAGGTATTTTGTATAAACAGAGAATAATCTTGATCTCCCAAAAACCATTTGATACTGTTCTGCTTCTGAGACAGAATGTGAATTTTTTAGTATACAAATAGTCTTGAAATGTTGGGGGACACATTTTTTAGGATGATCATTTTGGGCTTCTTAAATTTTAAATCCATGTTTTTGAGGTGTTCTTATCATTTCAGTAAAGAAGCCTGTCTCAAAACTAGCATGCTTCTCTCTGCTTAGGCAGAGTCAGACTAGGGTTTCAGTCATAGATTCACTCCATATTCAGGTTTTAGAACCTTAGAGAACATCTAGTCCAACCACCCCCATTTGATGAATGAGAGAAGTGAGGCCTATAGATACCAGATGACTTGCTTAAGGTCATACAGTTATTGGCAGAACTGGACCTTGAACTCAGGTCTCCTGTCTGCTAGTATAGTACTCATTCCACCCTCTTACAGTGTGACCATGGTCAAATCCTAAACCTTGTTTAGGAAGACAATCACAGTGCAGTGGAAGAAGTACTCATTTAGGAGTCAGAGGCCCTGGGTTCAGATTCTGATTCTGACACTATCCATATGACCCTGTAGTAAGTTACCTCATCTGTCTCAGCTTCAGTTTCTTCATTTGTAAAATGAGGGGGTTGGATCTCAGAGACCAGTTAGTGCCTTTCAATTCCATATCTATGATCCTATGAACTGAGAAGGAAATAAGGGGAAAATATAGATCTATTACTAAAACATGTTCGAGTTAATTAAAACCCAAGAAACTAAACAAGATACCAATTAAAAAAACAAACAGCATGGCATAAGTGACTAAGGAATTACTGAATGGCACAAGTCATTATTTCATATTCAGAATGGGGTGGTGCACATAAGATGCTGCCAGGAAGCAGGAAGAGAAACTGAGAGATGACTATCTAGAAATCATAAATCTGAGCCTGGCATTCTTAAAATAACTTATGTCTAGTATCCTGTGAGAAACATTGAGGCTGTTTTCAGCAGCAATAGAGTTATGAGGAGAAAACGTACAACAGTTAGAAAGACATTTTGTTACTTTATGAATCCCTGAAGTTTAGAAAGTATACGAGGAGACACCCTGAGCAGTCCGGAACTAAGTCATATGATATTAGGGACAAAAGAGAATTATATTGGTATAGTCCAGAAAAGAGGAGCTTTATTGGGAAGTAGGAATGAAATACCTTCCATGGAATATTTGAAAGAAATAAGATACATTTCTGATGCAGACTTTAATGTGAAATTGAGTTGGGTCTAGGGGATGGAGGAAGAGTTTTAATTATAAAGGAAAGTTCTCAGTTAAATCACAATTGGATAGTGAACTTGACCATTTAAATTGATTAAATCCCCATCTGATAAAAACTCAGAAACAGGTAAGGGAAAGCATCAGTGAAACAAAGGGAATGAGTAGTCCAGGAAACGACACAGGATTATCCAAATAGGATTTCCTAGTGACCATATTTGCATTCAAGATGCAGGAACTAGAGTTGAAATAAGTCAATCCTAAGGAAGTAAAACATGCCTGAATATGCAACTAAAGATATCAGAAGTCTTTGGGCCCATGGATACATTTTTTTTTAAATGAATAAAATAAACAGTTTTAAAACTACCACTCATGTGAAATGCAGCAAAATAGGGTTCAATTAACACAAATGCCTTTGTGATTGGTTTAAGTGGGAAAAGTAATTTTGTTAAAGCCCAGTGCTATAGTAGGGGTTTTTAATTACATCATTCTCACAAAGACTTGAGAGGCAAGGTTTCCATGTGGTTTCAACCCCCTCTCTTTTTAACGAGAGGGGAAACTAGTACACAGAGGTAAAAATGACCTAAGGTTCACTAATGGCTGAGATGAGAGGGGCACTCTGGACCCCAACTCTCTGTTTCAAGGATGACTAGAATACATTTGTTTTTGCCTTTTGGCTTTAAAGCAATGATCATATGTAAATTACCTATCTTTCCTGACAAATATGTACTTCTGCGGGATCCCATAGCAGACTTCAGCAACAGATTAATTAGTGCTGATGATTGGTTGCATTCTTTCAGAAAGCACCCAGGAACCATTTGACTCCTTTTGTAAAATGTCGACTTCGTTTGCCCCACATGCTCCACATAGAAGCAGTGGATGGCAGCTTTACAGAGACAAAGATTATTTCATTATGCTGTTTACATAGTAGAGATATCAGCATTAAACATTCCAGTTAGAGATGACTTCTTTAAGAGGTTCTCAGAAGATCTTGGTTGATTACATTTCTGCTTCATTATCAGTAGGTTGTTTGCTTTTCAATTTAAAGACCTTCCTCGGGGTCTCCCTCTCCTCCAGCTCTGATTGATCTCAGAAAGTAAGACATTCCAGTTAGCTGGTAACTGATAACCAGAAACTCCTCCTAAAATTGAGTTAAAACTTGGACATAATCCTACAGAAACCCAGCTGTACTTATTGTTTTGTGGGCAATCCCAACGTACTTGAGATAAAATGGACCAGTTTGGTGTTCTTCAACTGCAAGCTGGGTGATGATTAGACTTTTGCTCCTATCTTTACTAAATACAATGGACTGACCAAATTTAAGAAGAGAAAATGAATTTAAGGGAAATTCTTAGGGTAATTTTGAATTCACATTTGAATTTTTGAACACCCACATCTCCCTGAGCAGATTTTTAATGTCCCATAGTTTAGAAAGCCACAGTCTTCTCTTCAGTGGTTGTGGGTTAGGTACCTTGAAAATCCACTGTTCTCCTCCTGTCCAGAGTAGGGCTGGAAGCAGGAAACTCCCTCTCCCAAAGGCATCTCTGCAGTTTATAATTGTAGAGAGCTGCCTAGGTAACTGAGAAGGTAAGTATGTGGCAAAAGCAGAATTTGGACCCTGGGCTTCCTGGTTTTGATATCAGCTCTTTATCCACTAAACCAGGCTGCCTCTTTTCTCCTTTATTATTATTTGTAGCAGCTAGGTGACTCAGTGGATAGAGCTCTGAGCCTGGAACCAGGAAGACCTGAGCACAAATCTAGCCTTGTAGACTAGCTATGTGACCCTGGGTAAGCCACTTCCCTGCTGTTTGCCTCATTTTCCTCATCTGTAAACGGAATAATGATAGCACCTGCCTCCCAGGGTTGTTGTGAGGATCAGAGGAGAAGACAGTTGTAAACCACTTGGTACAAGTGCTGTGTAGTTGTTGTCAGTATTTTGCAGTGAATTTATCTGTGTAGGCCAAAAATAACCCTTGGCCAGTGTCATATACATCTGCCTATTAGTGAGAGATGTCTTTACTGAGAGAAAAGAGAACCTGTACTTCTTGACAATGCAAGGGGAAATCTAGTCAACAAGCATGTAGTAGAAGCAGTTACTTGGCGCAAGGGATGGAGCCCTGGAACACCCGGAGTCAGGAAGATCCAAATTCAGACTCTGCCTCAGGCTCTTGATTGCTGTGTGACTCTGGACAAGTCAGAACCTCTGTTTGCCTCTATTTCCTCAACTGTAAAATGAGAATAATAACAGCACCCATTTCCCAGGGTTGTCATGGAAATCAGATGAGACATGTGCAAAGTACCTGGTCTTAATACATGCTTGTTTCCTTTCTTGTTAAATGTACTTTGCTAAGCTCTGGGGACAGAATGAAAGGCCAAAAACAGCCCCTGCTCTCTCAGAGCTCCTTTGTCAAGGAAGGGATAGGAGAGGATGCTTAATCAAAAGGCCTGTGGAGCAGAGCTCAGCTAATCTTCCTTTTGTATTGAGCTCATAATGCTAGTGTTTATTCAAGTAATAACTCCTCCTTTGCCCAGCTTAACTCCCCTTAGGTGGTGCTACTTGGGTATTATTCACAGTTACTAATGAGTAACTCCTTGGCTTCTTTCTTAGACTGGAGAATGAAACAAGTTGATTCTCTAGCCCCATAGTGATTAAGCATTGGGCTATAGGTAGGTAATACCCATCTTATGAATGACAGGGCCTGGGCAGAGGAGGAAAGTTCATGGCCTTCCAAGATAGCTTCCTCCCATGCCCAGCCCAGAGACTTTTACATAGGTGCTGAGCCACAAGTTTGGGCATCTTCACCCAAAAGATAGACATCATTGTTGCCTTGATCTGTTGGACTTACCAGAGCAGCATAATGTAATGTTAAAGGTCAGATAAAAGATAAAGCTAAACTTCAGGCCTCCTCACAACTTTTAGGAGTGGGCCTGTTGAGATAGGAAAGGAAAAGGTATATTGAGAAGTTAATTTGAACAACTGTGTCAAAACCTTAGTCTCCTATACTGATGAGATAAAAGACATAAATAATAAGCAACCCCACAAAAGCCAGGAGGTACAGATTAAGTTTGTGGAATGGTAGTCAAGAACCTGCTAGAAGATAAAAATGGGGAGAATTAGAAGATGAGGAGACAGGCAGAAAATAACTAAGGGGGACGATTGAGGCCACAAAGAGAGATTAGGGAATTCAGTGGTATGGGAAAGTCCCAGATCAGAAACCCCTCAGCACCCTTTCTGTAAAATAGAGTTTTAGAAAGAGGCTGAGTGCACTTGAGCCCCCAAACCAGCTTGGGAGTCACCAAGCTATGTCTTACTGTAAAGAGAAACTGTATTAAGTGAGCTCTTTGAACATGATCCTTAAATTGTTTTTGAGTCGTAAGATTTCTAGAACATCGCAGAGGAGGGGGGAGAGTGGAGAGAGAGGAGCCCAAAATTTTATAGAGACAAATGTAAAAGTCTTACATTCGGTTTTTAAAAATCAGTCCCCCATATATGAGATGGGGAACATGGGACTGTACAGAGCTCACCTGAAAAAGAATCTCAATATGAATTATATTAGATAGCAGCAAAAAAAGAAACCAAAACAAGAGGGAGAGAGATAAAACACCTAATGTAGTAAGTAATGTTGAAAGAGGCAGAATCTCCAGAACCTGAGAGGGCAGCCCTCCTGTGGTCCTCTGCCCTAGCCAGACCAAGCTGGAGGATTTCATTCGGTTCCACCCAACATAACCAGGGTACAGGTTAGAAGAAAGCAGCCAGAGGATCAACCAAAGGAGCAAGAAGGCTTGAACCTCAAGAAGGCTTCTGTAGCCACAAGTCACGTAGAGCAATAGAGAGGCTGCTGGACTAGGAGTCGGAAGACCTGAGATTAAATTCCATCTCAGATACTTTCCAGCTGGTCACTGTACCTCTGCTTGCCCCAGTTTCCTCACCTAAAAACTGAGGATAGTAATAGTGCCCTACCTCCCAGAGCTAGGTGAGTGTGAGCATTTACAAGACACTGTACAAACTCTAAAGTGCTTTATAAATGCTAGCCGTTGTTGCTGCTACCGTTATTCACGTTGTTGAAGATAGCTGTCGTGGCAGTGAATTAGATTGACTCGCAGAAGCAGTGGATTGAAGGTGCAGGGACAAATTGAAGCCGGACGGAGGGACAATCTTGCCACCGAAACCTGCTTCCTGGAAATCTCCCAGCAAAGGCTGGACTATAATTTGTTTGAGATGTCAGAGGGGATTCTTGTTCAGATGTACTTTGGACAAAATGGCTGCTGAGATCCCTTACAATTTGGAGATTCTGTAAGTGCTGCAAAACATGGGGCTTTATTTCTTGGCATTTATATAGTCTTTAGTATTTTGGAGTAGGGAAAAACATCTTACTCAAAGAATATCTGCTTGACAAAGTGGTACAATAATTTGGGACAGTAAACACTTCCTTCTAGTTGGCATCTTCAGCTTTTGATAGGGATGTTCCAAAAGAGGAAATTGTATTTTCAGGAGTTTGGTCATTTCCTATAGCCCTTACCCTGTCCCCATATTCAAGTTCATGCTGCCTGCAAATGAAAGCTTTGAGAGTCGTCCCACATCCCCTAGTTGGCTGTAGTGGGTCATTCCAGGGTGCTCACTGGTCAGCCTTCTGAAGCAGAGGGTGATGGCAGATCCCACCTGGAGAGAGAACATGGGAAAGATGTTTTATTGAAACTTCATGGTCTCCCAAACATATGCAGCGAAGGATATGTTTAATGTCTCTAGGATATTTTGTATCTAGTGATACTTGGAAGCATGTATATTATTTGGTAGTATTTTCAAGCCACACTGTGGTTGTTTAGCATCAGCAAAATAGCATTTGCAGCATGGGAAAATGCCCACATGCTAGAAACTGACCTCTCTGCTTTTTTTTTTCTCAGAAAAGTTTAATTGAGTGACTGTTGTTCAGTCCTGCCAGTTCTGTCCCCACCCATCCTGATCCCCATATGGTGTTTTCTTGGCAAAGATACTGAAGTGGTTTGCCATCTCCTTCTCCAGCTCATTTCACAGATGAGGAAGGTGAGGCAAACAGATTAAGAGACTTAGCCAGGGTCACACAGCTACCAAGTGTTGGAGACTGTATTTGAACTCAAGAAGATGAGTCTTTCTCACCTCCAGGCCCAGTGCTCTATCTACTGTGCCCCCTAAGTTATATACAACACATGCATACATACACTTATAATGGTGTCCCTTCAGAATTAATTATAAGCAGTGTTCAGGCCTCACAGCACTGCCACGACCAGGCAGGACATTTTGCTGCAACATACATAACTGGTATTATTATAGGAATTGAATTATTTGTATTCACTATGAAAATAGGCTGGTTCAGATAAAATGTAGTTTAATATTCTGAAATCACATCAAGTTAAATGCTTATCTTTTGATAAAGAAAATTAGTTTCTGCTTCCTATGAATTTCAGTCACAGAGCCGGGTTCTGACTTCTTTCCAACTTGAAAACCTTTACCCACGGACTTACTCCTTAGTCCCTGAGCCCTTTGAGCAAGCAGGGTAATAAGCCTCTTGTTTCTAATCTTTACAATAATAAATGGATGCTACTGGCAGCGTTCATTCTACTCTCAGTCCTTTGAGGCCTGGGAAAGTAAGACAGAAACATATTTGGGCTCTAAAATTCTGTGAAATTTGAGATATTCACCAGCCTTGAGATCAAAAGTCAACCAGAAAAAGCCCCATAAGCAAAGAAGCTGTTCTCTTTACTTTTATTAAAGAAAAAAAAAAATACAGCAGTTCCCCAGTCCCAGCTTAGGAATGCAAATAGACTGTCTTCCTGCATCTATAAGATGGACTAGTCTTTTTTTCCTCAGTGCACAGAATAAGTATTATAATCTGATTTAATAGATATAGGTTACATTTTCACAATTCATAGTTTGTTCTTTTTTAAATCACTCTTGAGGAACAAAGGCTAGGGTAAGAACTTGGACGCTAGCTTACTCTAAAAAACTGCAATATAAATAATTCTAGTCGAGAGAAAGAGACTTTTTCTCCTTATATTCTTCCATTTCCCTATCCCTTTCCTTTCTCTGTAGTGGACTCTACTGCAATGAGCCTTTCTACCTTCTGCCTCTTGGAGGGGGAGAAGAGAATGATTCAGCTGAGCCTACTAGGGCAAACCTGGAGAATGGAGGAGCTGCTTCTTGGGGAGCAGTAAAGATGACTCCCCTGGAAATTTTTAAGAAAATTGTTGCCAGAAACTGTGTAAATGCTGTGTAGAGCAAGAGAAATGAACTAGATGACCTGTCAAAACCTCTCATTTCTCTGTTTACGACTCTTGAATGAATCCACATCTTTGATACTCTGTGGATTTATGTCATATGGGCAAAACCTCCTTCTCATGGATTCTTGACTGAAACTGAGGATCGAAAAATTTCCAGCTGGAGGTGAAGTGAGAGCTGGAGCACGTAGTCAAACTCTCTCTCTCTGCAAAAAGCTAAACTAAGGGTTAGAAAGATTGTGACTTTTCCAAAGTAATGAGTAATAAAGGTGACATCTGAATCCAGCTCTTCTAACTCCAAGTTCATTGCTCTTTCCATTATGCCATAAGAAGATTAATGACTTGCCTGAGTCTACCCATGGGCCTAAGCCAGCTATCGAGTGAGTGAGACACCATGTGAGTCTACCATATGTTACAGATGTGGTTCTTGAATGGCTATTAATTAGAATTAGTACAGAATAACTAATATTAGTCAATTTTGAGGGATCCAGTTATATGATGTTTTCACTGTATATAACTTGCAGTGAAGAAACTCCTTCTACCAACCTAGATTCTGCAATTTATAGACTTAGAAGTTTGCCGTCATTGTCTTACAGTTTGAGAAATGAAGTGATCTATCCAGAACCAAGGCAGTATGTCAGGGCTGGGATTTGGACCCAGTTTTTCTCACTCCTGAGATCTTCTGTCATTACTAGGCAATAAAGTATTGAATTATTAAAAATGTAGCATAGTATAGGAACAAGAAAAATGGTCTAGGATACAGAGACCCAGGTTCCAATACTCCATCTCCTTTTATATTCCTGCCTAACCTTTACCTCTCTGGTCCTGTTCCTAAATCTCCTCCAAAAACTGATTCTATGAAAGCCTTTCGTTCACTTACTCAGTGAGGAATATATCTTTTTTGAGTTATAAAGCCAATGCCATGGATTCTCAAAAATTCTCCAGAGTTTTTCAGTGCCAATACTGTCATTACTAACCTACAAATAACCATCCCGCAGGCCCTCTTCCCATATAGAAAGTTGGAGAGTCCATTGATTAAAATCACTTTCTTTTGAAGGAAGGTAACTTTCTCAAAAAAGGATGGTGCAAGCATATTTGCTAGAAAAACCTTTTGGAGATTTAACCCAGGTGACTGACAGTAAGAAACAAAGGGATGAGTTTAAAAAAAGTGAGTGCAGGATTATGGAGAGTGAAATTGTAGCACTGCCTCCAAAGTTAATGGGAATCCATCACAAGTTAATGACCGAGAAAGCAAAGCCAAAATGCTTAAGTGTCCAGCCTGTGACGGTTGATCCAGCTTTGGGGAGGATGTCAGCCTGGACTCCTGTTCCTTAGCTGTCCTATCAATTAGACGTGACTTTGTGGCAGCTCTGCAGGGAGGGACTTTTAAGACACAGCAATGCAGCACTAGTGAGTGGGAGAAAGCTAAGGTGTCAGTGTGCTGGGAAAGAGTCCTGCAGGCAGTGAGAAAAGCGGCTGTACGTTTATTTTCCTCAGCTCTTGGCTCGGCCTGCATCCTGTGATACTGGGACAAGTCCAAGATGTTGAGACCTGTGTCTATTTTATGTTTGCTGTACATTCAGACAGGGGAAAGTATGGGCTGGCAGGCGTGGTGCCCACAAATCATCCTGCCAGAGGGCTTTTTTAACAACTCTGAGTAGGATTTGACTGCCCATATTGCATTACTTCATATGGGATGATAGGAAAACAAATAATTTCAAATATTTGTGGTGCTATTACTAGACTCTGGAATTTTCAGGAACATAAATAGGGGCGTCTGCTTGAGGGGAGTAAAAATGATGAGGACAGCAAAAAGGCATCATCTGTTCTACTCCCGGGCCAGGCTAGGCTTTAGATACCAGACATCATGGATATTTGCTGCTGGCTAACAGTGGCTGAAACAGCCTAATTTCATATGCAATCTATCTGTACTTGTGTGCATACGTATGACAACATCCAGACACATCTGTGAATGTCTGTGTGATAATATGTTCACGGATTTATATGGAATTCTCTCCCTGCTTAGCGCTGCCCATAATTTCCAGGGCACTGCCGGAAGCTCACACCTGCACCCACCTTCAGCTCCTCCTCTGGGTAAGCCTTAAGACTGTCAGTGAGCTCCAGCAGGACACTGAGGTCAGGCTCTGCCAAGCACCTGGAATCCTCATTAACGTTAATTAGTGCTCAGTAGGTTAATTGGTGGTGAAGCTCATCTTTTTTTAATTACTTGAACAAATGAGCCCGAGGGACATTGTGGCCAGCTCTGAATTATTCTCTTTGTTGGATGCTTCTCATTTGAATTTGTAAAGACAGATGTTTGTTGTCCAGACCTAAGTCCTGTTTGTTTTGGTGGGGGAGGGGAGGGAAGAAGACAAAAGGGTTTGGGGAGGAAAGAGGGCCCTTAATGAAACTTGAAAAATGATTTTTTCCCCCCTAAAAATCCTTCAACTCACAGAAAAATATCAATTCCCCTTTGATTTGAATTTTCTTAAGTTTAACTAGAAAAGGTGAAAGAAGTTTGCCTTTAGGAAAGGTAGCATTCAAAAAAATCACAGTGAATTTTTTTTTTTTTAGCAAAAAATAAATACAACTCTATTAGTTCATTTAGCCCATTTTCTTGACTATGCATATTCAGTGCACTGTCTGATTTAATTTTCAGTGCCTCCAATGATAAAACTTTTACCACTTCCCTTGGGAGTTTCCCCCATGGCTCAGAAATATATCCTTAAGTTTAATTTAACTTTTCCTTTGCTCAATTCTACCATATTAATTAGTTATAATGATAATATTACTAACAATAATTGTTATCATGTATATAGTACCTACTGTGTTCCAGGCATTTTGCAAATATTTTTCTTTACTTTCACTTTTACAAATATTTTCTCATTTGATCCTCCCAACAATCCTGGAAGGTAGGTGCAACATTATCCCCATTTTACAGATAATGAAACTGAGGCAAACAGGTTAAGTGACTTTCCCAAGGTCACGCAGTTATACGTTTGCACGGCCAGATTTAAACTGAAGCCTTCCTGACTCTGGGCTCAGGACTTTATTTGTCCCAACAGCTCTTCTTTCTACCTCATATATGTAAGTGCTATCATAAAAAAGAACACTAGCTTTCAAATCAGAAAACCTGGATTCAAGTTGCTGCTCCAGGGCTTACTAGGAATGTTGACCAAGGGATAAGTCCCTTCAGCTCTCTGAACCTCAAGTTCCCCATCTCTAAAATGGAGGCGGATTACACTTTAGATCTATACAATGTCTTGGGAAGAAAATGCTTTCCAAACTATAATGTAGCCCATAGATATGAGCTAAGCATTGTTTTATGATGTTCCTGGATATTTATATCATCAGCACCTTCTAACTTTCTCCTCTAATAAAGAACTCATAATATCTAGTCAAGTCTTGTGAGTAGTCTGCAGCAAGCTTTGGCCTCTTTTGTGTCTCAAATTTGACCCATATTCCACAATGCATCTTTCACTATCCTCCCTGCCTTTATATTGAAGTCTCTAAGGAGCAAACTGTGTTTATTTAACTGGAAAATCTTGTCAGGTCCTTCATAGGTTTTCTCTAGTTCTCTGCCATCATGTGGAGGTGTTGGCACATAAGCTGCAATTACCACATTTTGTTGTTTGTTGTCATTGCTGCTGTTCAGTTGTGTCCAGCTCTTTGTGACCCCAATTGAGGTTTTCTCTTGGCAAAGATACTGGAGTGATTTGCCATTACCCCCTCCTCATTTTACAGATGAGGAAACTGAGACAAACAGGATTAAGTGACTTGCCCAGGGTCACACAGCTAGTAAGCTTCTGGGGCCTTATTTGAACTCAAATCCTCCTGACTCCAGGCCCTAAGCTCTATTTGTAGTACCACCATCATAGGGGTCTTTTACCTTATGCTTCTTACAAGTACTGTGCTGCAAAATGAGATAGTCAAGGATCTCAGGAATGCAGTTTTTTGTTTCCTTTAAACCCAAGGTAACATCATTTCTCCCAGTTCCTTTGTTCACCTCTCCTAGGAGAACTCCTGAACCCAATTTCCATTTTGCTACAATTTCCCTTTGTCTTCTGGTTTCTCTCATCAGAATGTCAATATTGATAGACTTCATTTGTTTTAATAGTATATCAGCTCATAAGTCATTGGATAAAGATTCCCTAATAGAAGACCCATAATTTGTTGATAATCTAAAAAAAAAAATAAAGATGACATTCTTGGCAAGCATTTATTAAGCTCTTGCTGTGTGCTTGATACTGTGATAAACCCTAGGAACGCGAAGATAAAAGCAAAGCAGGATCTGCCCCCAGGGAACTTTCCTCCTAATGTAGGAGACAACATGTACATATACAGAGAGAGAGATAGAGATCTATACATATATATTTATATATCTGAGACATGAACAGATCGAATACCAGATATTTACATCAGCTGGACTGCACAAAAATGCAGATTCAAGACCAATCATTGTCTTGATGTTTGGTACTGTCAGAAGGTATGGGGAAGACTCATCATCTTTAACTGAGCTCCTTGTTGACTCCTCCAGCCTGTAGCTAGGCTTCGTTGTGAAATGGCCCTGCATCTCCTAGGAGATACCTGTTCCACAAAGAACTCCTAGAGGCCTGAAGGGTATGTGGAGCCCTTTAATCCCTGTATCAGGAGGACAGTTTCTCAATAGTAGCTCATTTTAATTCCATAAAGATATTTGCGTCCAGTAAGTGAATGTGGAGCTTCTTCTCTGACAGAAGTCACCCACAGCTGGTGGTGTCTTTCAGCCATTTATCCCTCGTATTGGTGGTGTCATCACAATACCCACAATTCCCAGTGTCCTTAGAAAATATCTTTAGGTTAATGACCTTTGCATGGTCTTTCTTCTCCTCTTTCTCATTGAATCTCTGGAGGAGAAATAGCCACCTTACTTTTTGTTTTAGAGGACTGAATGTGGCCAGAGTTCAACCTAACAGGAATAACTTCATCTTGTGAAAGTTTCTTCATCCTCTTCCTCCACACAGTTTGTTGTTCATTTGTCAGTTTTACTTTGTTTTTTATTCTTAAGATTGTTGTTTATACGTTATCTTGGCCCCAACAAGCAAGTTACCGAATAGGAAGAAATGTCATTCCTACTAGCACAGGCCTCTTTTGAGTTCTATATGACTATCAATTGACAAGATCCTTCCAGAACTCCATTGAACTCATGAAGGACACAAGAAATGTGCATGGGTCTATGGGGCACATAGATTCTACTCACTACCAGGCTGTTTCTGCAAGGCTTTGCTAAGGAGAAAGAGCTCTCACCTGTGAAATGGTCATGATAGCAATGTCCTCACAGAGTCATAGGAACCAGAGAGATGGTGTGAACAAAGTGTTCTGCAAGCATACATACATGTGAGCAGTCATCATGTCAAAGTTAGGATGCTTGTTCACGTGCAGATTGGACCAGAAGACCTCTGAGATTCCTCCCAACTTTGACATTTTGTGACTCACTACATTCAGTAGTGAGAGCCAGAGAGAACAGTAGGATAGCCTGAGTGCCAAATGCAGCAACACCTTGACAAGAGGAAAGCTTCTACCATGTTGGGCAGATCCTTGGTGGAAGATCTTTGATTAGAATTTCACAGGATGAGAAGGTATGGATACATTGGGATCAACGGAGATTAAGTCCCCAGGCTGATTCAATCCCAGATCCAATGAAGTGTGGGCAAAACCCTTCACGTCCTTCAAAAAGTGGATTGAAGCATTCTGAATCCTTCAATTCCTTCCTGCTGTGTCTCAATCTAAGTAAGAAGGCTTAAGTTCTCATTGTACAGTACTGTATATCACAGGTACTATTCTCTGTCATATGTAAAACTGTTTCTTAGCTGGAATAGTCTTTGTTATATACAACCCTAAATTCCTATTATCCTCCTAAGGCTGGGATTTCTTTCTCTTCATCAAAAACAACTTCCTCAACCTATAGTTGATGCTATATATTCCTACCCCACCCCACCCATAAGGTGCAGCTTATTCTTTCTTGCCAACGTAGGAAGAGAAGTTGTCAGGCCTGGGAAGAAGGTAAGGAATGACATCATGTTTATGCTGTCCTGTAGGATCATAGATTTAGAATTGGAAGGGGCCTTTAAGGGTATGGAATCCAACCTCTTCATTTTAAAGATGAGGAAAACTGAGGCATGAGAAGTTCAGGCACCTGCACAGAGCCACAAAGCTCATAAATGCCGAAAGCAGGATTTGAATTCAGGTGCTCCTGACTCCCAAGTCCAGCACCCTATCCACAAGGTCACTCTGCCCCACCTCCTGCACTTTCCTCCCAGTCTGGAGATAGTGTTCCATTGGTACAACTACACCTCCTTCTTTTAGAGTAACCTCACACTGACTGGCTTTGGGCCATCACCACTGGTTTTTTAAACATGTCTCCTTCCCTTGAGATTCTAGTTTCTCAGGTTATTCCCAAACGTGTCTGTTATGATGGGAGGTTTTCTACTGCCCCTGCCGCCCTCCATAATATCTTATCTCAGGGTCACTCACTCCTTGCTCAGATGTCACACTCTTTTCTTTATCATCTGATGACTAGGGCTTGACCTTTTCACAACTATCCAGGCTCATAGTCCCCTGACTTCTTCCCTCTCCTGTGCTTTGCCTAAATATACCATTGAGGTAACTTCTTGGAAAAGAAATTTTTTTTTTAACTTCCCTCTTGCTACAATAAACAAGCTAAATATGATCAAAATGTGGGAAAGAGGGAAAAATGATTTCCTTGACTTCTAAAGATGGAGTATAGCCTTAGTACATATTCTGGACTTCATGTTAGACTGGAGTCATAGGACTGGGATTCAAATCCCACCATTAATATTTATTATGTGTATAATTTTGAGCAAGATTCTTAGCTTCCCTAGGCCTCTGCATCCTCCATTGTAAACAGAAGGAACTTAACTAGATAGACTTTGGGTTCCCTTCCAGTTCTGTATCATCCTAGGTTCCCATGACTTTAAAAAAATGGATTTCAAAGGGAAAAGCATAAGGTTATCTAAGAGGTAGTAGTATGGTTATAGTGTTGTGGAAAGAAATGGGTTAAGTGATATTAGATCAGATTTCTTTGGACCTGGTTGAACAACTGGACCCAAAAAGTAACAAATAATGTTTGATGCTAGTCTGAAGGGTAATTTCTAGGCCAGATGTGAAAAGGTTCTTCTGTCCTCAGCCTATCAGTACCTTGGGTGAAGACATAGACAGAAAATCTATAACGGTGGCCGAGTTGAGAGAGAAAGCTAATATGCTGGATTATAAAACTGAGGGCTAGAGCAGTGGGCCATGTCTAATTAGATAAACTAGAATAGCAATAAGTGTAAAGTACTACAGTTCAGTTCAAAACATTAATTGCCTAAGTATAGAGTGGGAGAAGAAAGGGCTAGACAGTGGTTCATCTGACAAAGAATTGTAAATATTAATGTCGCAGAAGCTCCATTAAAGTCAGCAACAATGTTACGTGGCAGGTAAGAAGCCACTGAAATGTCTTGGGTTGTATTAACCAAAGGATGTCATCCAGAAAAGGGATGTGACAGTCCTCCGCTGATCCCCACCCTACTGAGACCATAGTCAGAGCATTATAGTCTCTCCTGAGTATTAGCTTTAAGAACATTGACAAACTCACATCCACAGAAAGATGGACAGACTTGTGAAACCATACCACACAAGGAACTAATAGTGTGTGGCTTAGAGAAATGGGGGAAAACAACACTACCAACTTCCTGACAAGTAGAGGTGATTAAATAAATGGGGAGATAGGAGTTTCCCATCCCTAGAAGGCTTCCATTGGAGGTTGGATGACCCATATCAATCAGAAATATTGTAGAGGGAGTTCTTTAGGTGCCAACTTTGGTGGGTGACTTCTGATATCTGTCCTAGCTCCAAGATTGTGAATGTCACTTGTTCAAGGGTATCAAATAAGGGTTTCTAACGCTTTCAGGAATTCAACTCTATGGCCTATGGGGTTCCTTCAGATTAACACACATGAAACAATCAGCAGTGGTTACAAAACAGTAGGATAGCAAATTCTAAACATGGGGTAAGGAGAAATTCCAATGAGAATATCAGTGAGGAGAAGTAGAAATGATTAGATTTGGGCAGACAAATTTAGGTTCATTGTAATAGGAATACAAGACAGTTAATGTTTTTTAAGCCTGGGAGCTGCATGATGAAAGGTAGGCATATTGGAGGAGATGAGTGTTAAACTAGGTTTGAAAGGAAGATGGAATATACGTGGGTTAGCAGAGAATCCTTCATAAATAACAGAAGCTACATGGCACAGTGGATAGAACACTGGAACTGGAATCAGAAAAGCCCAAGTCCAGTTTCTACCTCAGACACAGGCTTTGTGACCCTTACCCTGCTTGCCTCAGTTTCCTCACCTGTATAATGGGGATAATAGTAGTATCTCCCTCCCAGGGTTGCTGTGAGGATAAAATGAGATAGTTGTAAAGTTTTTTGCAAGCTTTAAAGTGATATATAAATGCTAGCCATAGTTGGCAAATATTTGTTGACCACAAGGTGCCTTCCTAGGCAACAAGGGAAATAGGTAAATAAGATACAGTTTCTGACTTCAGAGGATTTAAAATGCAGCAAAGCACTTATTGCCATTTATTAGAATAGTACTTATGGAAGCTTCTTTGAATACGTTAAGTTACAGATATAGTTGCTACTGGGGGGTTTTTGTCTCCTTTCTAAGTAATTATGCCAGTCACACTCTTGACATCCCCCAGCTGAGATCACTCCTTTTCCTGGTTATAGGATAGATACAATGATGTACCACAGAGCCACTGTGAAACATCATTCTCTGGAGGCTTTGAAAAACAGAGTTTTTCTAGTCCTGCTTGAAAGCAAGGAGATATCAGGCCAAGTGAGGTCTCAAGGAAATCTTTCCAAGCCATCGATTCCCAGTCTCTATGAGTTAATTGAGAAATGGAGGTGGTGTAGTTTGAACTTCTGTTGCTGCTTCAGGTGTGATTCCTGTCAGAGATGAATGGCTACTGTGCAAAAATCCCAAAGTCCCATTGTAATAATTGCCATCATGCCCAGCAGACCTGCCCACTGTGAGTTAGACATTTATGACTTCCTAAGGGTAGCTGGCCAACAGAAGTTATTCACTTTCCTCTTATGTAAAAGGAGGTCTTTGGTAGGTTAGATGAGAATGACCTAGTAGGTCCCGCCCGGCTCAGAATCCATGATGCCACCAAAACACTCCATCACCTTCCTCTATAATGATGGCACTAATGAAAGCACATTGCTACCCCTAGGCCAGCTCAGAACCAGAAATGACGTCGGTATTATGTAACAATGCTGAGCTCAGCACCTAGTTAGCAAGAATAGATTTTTTTAAAGGAAGTTACTAGAAGGAATGGGCAACAAGGTGGTGCAGTGAATAGAGCACCAGGCTTAGAGTCAGGAAGACATGCGTTCAAATCCAGCCTTAGACACTTAGTAGCTTTGTGACCCTGGGCAAATCACTTAACTCTATTTGCCTCAGTTCCTCAGAAGAAATGGGAAGCCTTCTCTCTTACGGGCTGGGCCAAGGCAAGTTCTTTCTAAGAACAGCCTTTCTAACAGTAGCTGTGATAGACAGACAGTCTGTCTCCCTCACACTGGGCAAGTGGCCTGAGTTCTCTCACTTCTTGTGCCCCTTCCCCCTCCTGAGATATGTGTAAGGTCTCCTTCTGAGATTGTCATTCTATCCCTGTCCATGTCAATGGGATTTGTCTTATGGCTTGCCTGAAATGCCACAATTGCAAGCTGTATCTAAGTTTCTACCAAAACAGACCTTTTGGTAGAAAAACATCAGCTGGATTGTAGCATAATTACTTGAGAGGAGCACCAAAGATCATCACCGGGTGATTTAATGTGTCTTGAATATTTGTAATGCCATTGGATTCCAGCACACCAACAGAGGAAGTATACACATAGAAGCCCCTCACATCCTCTCTGGAGAGGCAATCAGGGACACAACACATGACTCTATAACCACTAAGGTACATTGACATGCATGTCCCTCAGACATGGGATGCTTTATTTGTACAAAATCAAGTTCTACCTTTATGGCACACAAGGAACTCCCAGTTGTTTCAGTGGGTGATTCATAATGGGTACCCATGGCCAAATCATGCCTATTGATCACAGAGAAAATAGGAAAAACCTGTGCCTCTGACACCTCCATTATGATGTTGATATACACTTGGAGAGCCTTCCTGATATTCTATAAAACATAAGCTCCTTGAGATCAGGGACTGTTTAATTTTGTCTTTGTATTGCTCACAGTTAGCACATAGTGTAATTGCTTGTAGACTTATTTAAAAATGTTTTATTGATGCTCTCTATAAATCATTTCCAAACCCCTAGTCCTTCAGATTAAGCCTTTGTTTGGGGGAAAGAAAATGAAGCAAAAAACATAGAATATGGTCATTCGATCCAACAGCGTATACAATATTCTGTCCTGGTAGTCCCCCACACCTCTGCCAGGAGGGAGGAGATATGCTCATGATCTAGTCTTCAAGGTCATCGTTGGATTTTTCAGTTTGAGTTCAGAATCCTTTTAATGATTTTCTCCTTTACATTATTTTAATCATGGCTCTGCCTATATACTTTTTCAGTGTGTTTCTCTGAATAATTCATATTCATTTCTTGCTGCGCAATAATATTCTATATTCCTATACCATCATTTTTGCAGTCATTCCCCAATCAATAGCATTTTGTTGACTCACTGGATAAGTAGAACCTCAGGCCTAGAGTCAGAAAGTTCTGAGTTCCAATTCAGACTCCAGACTTAACTGGCTGTGACCTTTGGCAAGGCACTTAACCTCTGTTTGCCTCAGTTTCCTCAACCACAGAATGGGGATAATAATGGCACCAGCCCCCCAGAGTTGTGAAGATCAGACTACATGATATTTGTAAAAGTGCTTGACATGGCACATAGTAGGTGCTGTATGAATGCTAAATTATCACAGTAGGCACCCATTTGTTCCCGGTTCCTTGCTTGCTCTGTTTTGGCATCAATTGAACCTTTGTTCCTGTATTCAACTTGCTTGTGATGTATGCCCAGCAGTAGGGTCACTGGTCAAAAGGTACAGATGGTTTACTTGCTTTTCTCCCATAACTTTAAATTGAAATTTTAAGAAGCTTTGCCAAAACAAAAGCTTCCCCTCCCACCCCCTCACAGTTACTTAAAAAGTCCTTAGGGAATGGTGTTTGTAAGATATGCTGAGCCCTGGGAAAAATCATAAGTTTGTGCAGTTTCATTCTGATGCTTCATCTCCCAGCCCATGGCACTTTCCAAGTGTGGGCATGAGGGAGAAAGAACAGTGCCAACTGTTCAGAGGAACTAAGTTAAGAGACATTTGTATGAAAAAAAACAGGGCTAAGGAGTCTGTCAGATGACTTTCTGCCTGAGAGTAAATGAAATTTTTATGATGCCACACTACAGGGAGGAGCTTCTGCAGGTGAGGGCTCTGGGGATGTGAGCTGTTGGAATGGGGGCAAGGATAGAAAGGAGCATATGATAAGCCTTTGATTACCAGCTAAATGCCCCACCCTGAGATAGCAGGCCCTTGAGGGGCGATGGAGTAGGAGACTGGATGGTCCAGCATGACACCTTCATTTAGGCAGGCTCCATACCTCTTGGGAACCCTGCAGCCTCAAGTATGGACAAAAAGTCACAAGGCTGCCTTGTTTGCTTGGGATCTGCCCTGTGTTCTGGGAGTGGATCTGAGCCATGTTCATTCGGGGTCAGGCAGGGAGGGTGACTGGCACTTTATAAAACTTTCCATTTCCTGAAACCAGAAAGCTCTGGAAGCTGTTGGTGGCTGCCCAGGGGCAGGGTGGAGACAGGAAAGCTTCCCTATGCTTACTTCTCATTTACCTGAGGGTAACTGTAGTCAGGGGCAGGTGCTCCTCGGGGTCCACTGAGATTCATTTGGTCAGTGGACGAAGAAAAAAAGCCTTTGAGAGAAAAGGCAGAGCCAGTGTGATGGCATGGAGAAGGCATTTCACCTCATCACCCCTCCAACATGCCAGGCTTCGCTCAGCCCAGGTTTCCTTTTAATTGGTGATGAATTAAATATTGCGATCTTATTGAGACAACAACTACAAAACAAACTGTTCTGGATACCTATATACTCGCTGCCCGATCATGGGAGGGAAGATAAAATTCCAAAACCAGACAGAATATGAGCCATTCTTTAAGAGAAAGAAAGGAAGGAAAGAAAAGGGAGGAAAAAAAAAAGACCCTGACCCAGGAACCACAGCCATGAACCTGCAGGCTCTGGTCACTGAGATTCCTAGCTCTAAGAGGATGGAGGCAGTCCAGAATCCCCAGAGATTGACTGAAGACGTAGTACCACCACCCTCACCCCACGTGGCTAAAGAGGAATGGGCCTTTTGTACAGAAGTTATGAGACTCTTTACCCTTCTAGGCCTGAAAACTCAGTCTGGGGCCCTTCAGACTTGCAAATGAAGGACTACATAAAGCCTTTACCAAAAGGACTGGGGCTGGTGTGCCTAGCCCAGTTATGGGAAGGCTTAATTAAGTTAAAGGACCTGGAGTCAGGGAGATGTGGATTTGAATCTTGTCTCTGATATATTAATATCAGGACTTCCTGAACCTGATTGTCTCATCTTAAAAATGGAGACGATAGCACCTACCTCAGCAGAGCTGTTGTAAGGATCAAATGAGATCGGGTCCCACCCTAGAAATGGGAGCCATCGTTGGTAATCACATCCTACGAGGTAGAAGACTAACCTCATTGACTGTTTCAAAGTCTTTTTGGTTTTTAAGGAAGTAGGTTGGTAGCAGGAGCCATCTTGGAGCATGGCTTTTATGTTGGTCCAAAGTCAGGACACCCCTAAAGGGGTTGTTTTCAAAAGTGATGATGATGAAGATGATGATGATGATGATTCGTATCTTTGTGATTTAGACAGAAACTCCCTTTGATTTCAGGTGTTATGGATCTGAACACAAAAAGTGAGTTCTTTAGAGAGAAATTTTTCTTGATTCGTCATGGGAACAGTTGAGCCTTCCAAAAGACAAGCAATGAGGAGGTTTGAACTGGTGCCCTTTATGACCGTGGTGTTCATAAAGGCAAGCTTCAGGTGGGAATGGCAACTTTAAAAACAGGGAGCAAAGAAATGCATCCTCCCTCCTCTCCAAGGTGTCCTGGGAATGACTATGAGAAAGTCATTTGTAGAACCAATCAATGAAGTGAAAGGTGAAGCCCAGTTGTGTGTCAGGCCAACAAGCGTAACAGAGAAGTTTTTTTTTAAAGAAAAGCGCCAAATGTACTGATTTCATGGCCCCATCATGTCTGTTGTAAATAGGGAGACAACTGGCATTTTTCTTGATGTGTGTGTGTCGTCATCCACCCCACCCCCCTCCACCCCTCATCTGTTTATTTTACAACCTGAAGTTATTCAGCAAGTACCTAGAAGATGTACTTAAAGGAGCTGGTGACTGACTCTTGTTTCATTTCCTCGCAGCTTGAATGAGCGAGATCACTTGTTAAAGAGACTGGGCAGAAAAACTCCTCCGAGTCTGTTCCGTTCTAATTCTATCCAGCAAGGTGTATCACGTAAGTAACTGGCTGAAAGCCAAGCAGGTAAAGAGAGAGGGAGGCTTAATGAAGAGTGTGGGTAGTGCTAATAGGCAGAGAGAACTGAGCTGCCAACCCAGACATAAATTTGGAAGTGGAATTAGTGTAGATGGCCCCAGGCAAGAGTAGCTTGAACGTAGGTAATTCCCTAGGACCCAATCAAATCCCTGAATGACAAAAGCCTTATATTTAAATCCTGATGTTTTCAAGATCCCTCTGTCAGGATCCCAAAAGCTAAAATACTTTGTTTTGAATTCTTTTTTTTTTCTTAAAGAAATGTATAAACTCTGGTTCGTATAAATATAACAACACTCTTGTGATGGACCATAAGTTTACTAAATTGTTTAATCTGGGCCCTATTCCTTTCCCCAGTAAGCACTCTCCCCCACTTCCTGTTGCAGTTTCACACCTTTTTGCTTCGGAGTGTCTTGGCAAAGATGCCTAACCTTGGTAGGAGCGCACACAATGACTGTATCATTGATCCTTTGCAGAGGAGCCCTCTGCCAGCACAGTCCCTTGGCCTCTGCTAAAGGTCTATAGGCAGACCTGCCAGGGCTGGGGGAGATGGACAATTCTGATGTAAGAGAATGCTCTGAGAACTGAAGGTTTATCAGAGTCTGAAGTGTGGAGTATCTCCAACTTTTAAAGAGAGGCCTGGAAACCCACAGAAATGTACCCAAAGAAACAATCTTGAGGCTTTGAGAAATCTTGGCAAATGCGATAAAACCAAGTAGCTTGTATCGACCATTTGTAGTTACAGGGCTTTCAGACCTGTTCTGTCCATGCTCTCTGGCATGAGCACTTCCTCTTCACTCCACTTAATGTCAGATGATCTTTGCTATTCGAAGGCCTGATTTTTTCTCTCCCTCCCTGTGCTACTCTTGTCTTTTGCCCCAATGTCCCCGTGCCTCCCTTCCACTTCCCTTGTTCGCCCTCTCCCTCCTCTGGCTCCCTCCTTGTCATTCTCTTCCCTCTCTGCCTCCCTCTTTCCCCTCCTCCACTGCTGCCCTCCCTCCATCTTTTGACTTCTCCCCCTCCCTAGGGAGGCTGAGGAGGAAATCGCTGGCAGAACAAGAAGGTGAAAATGAATCAGTGAAATCGTTGTAAAAATACATCATTGTGTACATAGCACAGACATTGAAAGGATTTGTGTTAACAATCTGAGCTGAATTATGTGTGCTAAGATTCCAAAATACTTTGCAAACCAAAAGAAGCCATTTTTTTCAAACCTTCCCCTCCCCCTCCGCAAATGAATAAAAGCTCAAATATACAGGGTCGTACATAACTTAGTTATTCCCATGAAACACTGATCCTAAGTCAGTGCTCTTAGGAAAGAAACTTCATTTCCTAAACATTAATTACTGCAACACATTTTCTGACTCTGGGGAATGTGAAGGAATATACCACAGGCAATCCAGGAAGCAGAGGGAAAAAAGTCCCCAAATGTAAAAGTACCTCTTAATTTTAATTATAATTGTAATAGCAATAATAATAGCTAGCATTGATATAGTATTTTAAAATTTTAAAAGTCCTTTGCATGTTATTTCATTTGATTCTCACAAAAACCCTGAGAGATAGATGCTATTATTTCCCCCATTTTACAGATGAGGAAACTGAGGCTGTGACTTGCCCAAAGTCCCATAGCTAAAAATTAGCTGAGGCAGGATTTGAACTCCATACCCTGGACCACCTAGCTGCCTCTGCAAAATGTTATTTAAAAAAAAAAAGAAAGAAGGAAAAGAAATTGCCATGACCACTTCAACCCTCAGCAGCCACCACCCTGATTTGTCAGGAGCCATCCACACGGAAGCAAGTCCTTCCACCAGCAAAAAGATTAGGGCTTTCTGAAGGCTCGGATAGAGGGTTAGCACCTAAAAGGTTAATCTGGAACTCAGTGAAGAGCCGGTTATATCTTGTTTTCATTTTGGAAACAGAAAGGGTTATCTAGTGGTTAGTTTTTACTGGAAAAAGAGGCATTATGCAGCTTCCTTTGCTCATTGCTGCCATAAATAGCGTAATATAATAAAAATTCACTGTCTGGGAGGCAAGAGACCCTGAGTTCTAATTCTGCCTCTCTTCCTTCTCTGTGTAATTTTGGGAAGGTGTTGGAAAGCATCCAAGTCTTTGTTTCCACATCTACAAAAAGAGGGGGTTGGATTAGTGGATCAGTAAGGTACCTTTCAGCTCTAACATGCTGTGATTAATCCCCTCAGCCTATCTGTGCCTTAGTTTGCCCAGTAACATTGGGACAAACCATCAGTGTGGATTTCTAAAGCAAGAGCCACAGAAAAGCTGTTTATGCAACTTGACCATTATGACTATCTCCTCTCTTCAGTAACAGGAGTCTGTTGTCTTTATTAAGATTTCACCAAAACCCAGTTGGATTTAAAAGGTCCACTAGCGAATGGCATTTAAACTAAGTTGATGAAAAAAAAAAAGGCATGATTGATTTCTGGGCCTCATTGCATGTCCAGCCTAGATGGAGGTGAAAATAGCTGGGAAATTCCCTATCTTTACCTTCAGAATCACCCCATTTCTTGTAGTGGCTGGATATTTAGAAAGCATCTGCATCAAGAAAGAGAAAGAAAGCTCCCAAGCTGACTGTGCTGAGTGAACTCTTCAGGTCCATATCATTCCTTTCAGACTGTTGTGGGTTCCTACAAGATTTATGAAAGTGGGAAATTAAAAAGAGAGAGATTTCCAGTGAGCTGAAGCATTTGGACACAAACTGCAATTAAAAGTTCATTAGCCAGAGTTCTTAGTGCAAGCATCATGTATCTCTGTCATGTTGATGATAGGGGACTGGGCAGGAAATGCCAGGCTGTTGGGTTGCTTTGTCTACCTGTTCTCCCCACAGCTGGTTGGATTCCTACCTGGGGTTCTTGTAGAAAACCATCCCCTGTATTCTCAACAGTTTCTTGTGAAGACATTGCCTCCCTTTCTGCCTGAAGGGATGAGTGGCCAGCCTCGTCTAAGCAGACTTGGCTCAGTCCTCTGCAAACACCAACAGATATTTTACATTATGAGAAGGTGGTGGTGAAAGAGTTTGGCTGCCTGTTCATCACTTTTCCAGGGTGGTGACCTCTCTAGCCTTTGTCTGCTCAGTAGCATTGACATGTTTGGTAGGAAGAAAAAGCTCTTGCTTATGGCCACACACCTGATCCTCCTACTTCCTCCCATGACTGCATGACTGAGCAATCCCCTTAGAATGCTTGTGGGAAGCCTAATGCCGGGCCCTCACAGGAAGGGCCCCACAGATTCTCAGGCAAAGGAAACCCACTGCACACTCAAGTCTTTCAGGCTATGTCTGGAAGTGCCACACACAGGATAGGAATTTGATATTACTTCTTTCCTGGGCCTGGGCCCAGGATTATGGGTGCACCTCCCAGAGGAGGAAGACAGTTAATCCTTTCATTTAAACTAGACAGCTTGATGTGCTAACACAAAATCATAGGATCACAGGTTTGGAGCCTGTTTAGTAAATCAAGTAGGATTCTATAGATGAGGCCCAGAAAGGCAAAATCACTTATTCAGGGTCAACAGTAATAAATAAGATCGCCAGTTATAGGATCTTGGACCAGAAAGGGACCTTTGAGGTCATATAGGTCAACCCCTCATTTCACAGATGAAGAAACTGAGATACAGAATTTACCAAGGTTATACTGGTAGTAATTAGCACCAGCCTTCCAAACCCAACATTCTTTCCTCTGTCCCCCATATTGCTTCTACACAAAAAGGATTGATTCTGTCAAGTCAGTGTTCATTTTTATGCCCATTCAAGTTTTTCCTGAAGAAAACACTCTTTTCTTTTAAAAAAAAAAAAGAAAAAAGAGGCATCTGTGTTTCCTTCATTGGCTGGTTGTTTGCATAGCCACCTTTCTTTGGCCACAGACAGTGAGGGCTACTGACTGGGAGGACTGAGGCTTGGGAAATCTTCCGATGGTTAACTGTCAGGTCAAGTCATTCATTTCTCTCCTCTTGCACTGACAAATAATATAGGATTTACTCATTCACACACATATACCCCTTTAAAATTTTGCAAAGGAAATGTGCAATTCATTTTCCCAGAATAGTTCCTTCCTTTTTTCTCTCCTGCTTCCTACTCCCCACTACCTCTATAAACAACACACATGCACACAGACACACATGTGTCTGTGCATGCACCAGTAGATCAATTTCTACAATGAAAGGCATTCAACTAATTTCCCAGTATATCATTACTAGATAGTGATGGAAACATGTACCTCCTAAGATAGTACCCTCACTGCCCAGTGTTTCCCCAGTTTAAATAATCAACAGAACAAGACCTTGAATTTATTCTGACTAAATAAGGGCTTGAGGTTGGTAAGGTTGCCAGCTGAGCACGGAAGGCATTACAGAAATCCTGTAGCATACCAACCTTCTAGAAGTGTACATACAGTCTAGTTGGAGAGATGAGACAGGAGACCACCTGAGAATAAAGATGAGAGCTCACATTAACATAAGGCTTTCTAGCTGATGAAGCACTTCCTTCACAAGGACAACCAAACTGGAAGAGGCATTCTGTCCCTGACGTACTAAACGTTGTACTAAATACTGAGGGGAACAAAAAGAATTTGGTCAGTGGGAGACATGATGAGTCCAAGATCTCTTTTCTGAAGGAAAGCTCACACCAGGCCCAGAAGGGTGGACAGCTTTCTTCCAAAGAGCCCCCTGCTATGGAACTCATGCTGTGGAGATTCCCATACATCTTTTCTGGGCCAGATTTATAAAATGAGTGGGGTAGGCCAAATGGTCTCTGTAACCCCTTCCAGAGGTAAACATCCTATGACTCTGGATCACAAAAACTATTCTTCTTATCAGTCCCCATTTTTCCAGATGTGTACCTTAGAGAAAAGGTACACAGAAAGGAAGCATTAGCCAGAAGCCACACAGCAAATGTTAGCCTTCATCATGTCCCAAAATTGCTGACTCTTGCACACCTTGACAAACCATCAGGTGTTTACTAGAAATGTTCTGTTTTTTTAAAAAAAATGCCAAAGGAGTCCAACCCAAAAGGATTGCTTTCTGCTTACCTACCTTGGGAGGTGGTATTATTCATTAGGTTTAGCTTTGAAAACTCCCGAGGAAAGACTTCGTACTTGGACTGAAGTAAGGTCTCTTCACAATGAGTACCTTGTTCTGAGCAGGGAATCTGAGGTGTGGTTTGAAAGGTTAGGCTGGAGGGGAAAAGGAGGTTTGGAACAGCCCAGTTCTAGCTGGAAGAGGGAAGTTTTCATTGTCCAGGTTGGTGATTGAAAACAGTGATGATATCCGTCCTGTTAGGCAACTCTAAGAGCATATAAAAGCCTCTAGGAAAACTGAAGAAGAGTGAAGACCATGTCAGGGCTGTGATGTCCAACAGCTTACCCATAAGTCTTAAAGCAGTAAGATTCAAAGCTAAGGGTTATACAACTACCTTTCATGGGAGCCAATTGAAAGAGATTTCACATAAACTTGTTCAGTGGGAGTACGGGAAAAACAGACCAGAACATGATCATCCCACACATGGATCTCCTCTTGACCCAGGAGGTCATTGGCATTTCCAGGCATAGATCAAGGGAAGAATCCCAGGCTCACATATCCAATTACTGAGGGGGGGCTGGTCCCTCCTTATTAAAAGAATTTCCAAAACCTCTCCCTTGTTTCATTCTGTTGCTGTTTTTTCTCTTCAGTCACTCAGTCAGCAAGCATGTATTGAGTACCTACTGTGTGCCAGGCACCCTGCTAAAGGATGGGCTAGGGATACAAAGAAAGGGAAAAGACAACCCTAACCCTCATGGAACTCACAGTCTAGTGAGGAAGGTGACATGTAAACAACTAGGTACACACACATTTTCAGGATAAATTGGAGCTGATCAATAGAGGGAAGGCAATAGAATTAAGAGGGTTCTGGAACTCGAAGGAAGCCAGGAAATGGAGATGAAAAGAGAGAACGTTCAGGCATGGGGCATAGCCAGAGAGAACGTTCGGAGCTCAGATATGGAACTTGTGGAATGAGGAATGATAGCAGGAAGGCTGTTGTGTATGTGAGCAAGCAGCGGGGAGGGGCCGCCTGGAAAGGCTTTGAACACCAACAGAGGATTGTTACATTGGATCCTGGGTGGATTTACGTGAATTTACTGAGAGTCTGAGGTGGGAAGAGTTATAATGTACCTTTGATTCTCTCCCTCCTTTTTTCCCCCCAAGATTCTACAGATACAAACTCTTCCTCTTAAACTCTTTTCCCTTTTCTCTCCCCAGCTTATTCATGCCCTTTTATTTCATGTCCCCTTGATTCTCTCCTTTATATCTTCCTAATTCTCCTCCAGCATTGCTCAATTCCACCTCGATGTCCACAAACAAACCCAGCAAACACATTTCTTGGGGACAGATAGGCATGACTGCTCCAACCTTGCTAATTCTTGGTTCATTCTTTGTGCTTTGCTGCTTGTGGACCATAAGAGAGGCTATTACTTATCCTTTCTAGGAGAGCCAAGAACCTGGCCAAGAACTTGATTGATACAAAGAGCTTTGGGATACAAGAGGCTTGATGATGACTCAGAACGGATGGTTTCAGTGTGTCCTGAAAATGGTCCTTCACTATCCCATCTTAAAGAAGGAAAATTCTCCTCTTCTTTTTGTTTTTTTTCTCTCTTCTCAAGGCTTCTTTTCATAATCATCCACCTACTCACACACATGAGATTTGGCATACCTCTAAAGATCAAATCAATTCATCTACACAATCACACTTGCTTTATTTAGAATCCAGTAGACGTTGCCTGATCCCAACTTTGTATGACTGATATTTTTTTTCTCCTTTTAAAGGATGATTGCTGGTTAATTGTCCTATTGTCAGTGATCAGTCAGGTAATCAAAGACTAGCTTAAAAGAATGAACCTGGATGAGAATATCTACCTCTTTATTACCATTATTATTAATAATTAATTAATTTATTATTATTATGCTTTCATTTAGTTACAGTGTGTGTTTGACTGTGATAGCTCTCTTACCCCTTGACTTACAAAGTTCAGCCAACAATGTAAAAGTCCTTTCCTTGACGTCTTAATATGTGAGAAGCCTGCTGTTAGGGAGAAGAAAGAGGAATCCAGAGTTTTCCTCAAACCTAGATTGTGAATGCCATCCTTCTTTTGAACCACAATGCAAGAAATGAGCCTGCTGTGGTCTGAACTGCTGATCAATGAATTCCTTTTAAGAAGTTCAGCATGTTACCTTATTTATTCAAACTGGAAGAAATCCACTTTAAATATCTGATTGCCAGTCTGAATCAATATGATTTTTTTAAAACATAGGAATGCTTCAGGGCATCATGAAATAGCTTTGCCAACTTTCAGTATTAATATTTTTTTCTTTCCTCCAGCATGTTTACAGCTTTGTAAATTACTCTGTAAGCCTTCAGTTACAGGCAGAGTCTGGCATTTCCGGTACAGAAATCTTTTGATTGGTGTTGGGAAAATCTAGATACGGACCAAAGCATCCCCTGTTAACACATCTTAGAGGTCTGAGATTGGCGGCAGCAGTCTCCCAACCAGGAAACCTGTCTATCCCAGAGTTATATCTCCTTTCAGCAATGAGCAGATGGGTCAAAGGAAAGGCGAACAGATTAGGCAGATGATCTTAGCATGGACACAGTGACCAGGGCAAGAGTTCTAAAGCTTGTTTGTATCTGAAATCCCTTTGACAGTCTGGTAAAGTCCACAGACCCCTTCTCAGAATCATGTTTTTAAAAGCATAAAAATAAAATATATAAGATTACAAAGGAAACTAAAGGTTAGTGTACATATAGATGGAATTTGTTTCCTCATCTGAGTTTACAGACTCCTTCAAATCCATCCGTGGACCTCTTGGGGCAGGAGTGAGGGTGGGGCAGGGGGTATTATTATTCTGTGGATTTCAAGTTAGGAACCCTTGCTGGAGATGGAGTGCAGGGGAGAATGATCCCACTCAAAAGCCAAAGCAGCAGTGTCCCTTTCTTCCTCTTCTGTGACACATATTGATACCCTGGGTTAACCAGTCCAGGCTGGCCAAATTGGATCGAGGTTTCTCTGGCCAGTATTTCAGCTACAGGGTTGTAACCATCTCTATGGTACAAAGACAGTCTTACCATCCCTAGTGTCCTGAATTGTGTTCATGAACTGATTTGCTCTGTGCTCCCTTTTTTCAGATGGATATGCTTTTTCCCAAGAAGAACACGGAGTAGTCTCTCAGTCAGAAGTGGTCCGCTCCTATGACACAACCAAACAGAGAGCTGGAGTGCAGTAGGACACTTCCTTCCTCAGTGGATATCAGCAATTGATGAGAATCGGATGATTGCATCCAGCATCCCAGACTAAGGCTGGCAGCAACAGCAGCTGAAACACCAGAAAGAAAACTCATTTCTGTGGCCTTAGCCAACAAGTTTGTTAATTTTGTCTCCCCTTTGCAAACCCTGAGTACATATGGTGGGGGAAATCGTTGTTTCAATTTGTCTGCAATCCTCTGCCTAACTTTTGTTGATGTTGTTATGAAGCATTCGACTGTGCTCTGTGAGGTGTGAAATTAAAAACATTATGTTTCACCAATATTTAAACATCAGTACAAGTTGTTCTGGGAGAAAGGTAAAAGAATTTTATGTTCCGTGAGAAACCTATCTTGCTGTAATTGGAATGAGGGTATGGAAACTTCCTGTTTTGTTAACTTGCTGATTAAGTGCGCCAGCAGCATGTAAACCTTACGCCAGACTGGTTGTTCCCCTTGCTTTGATTTAAATTTTGTTTGTATGAAGTTGACATAAACTTCTTGATTGCAACAAAATTACAAATATGTAATGGGATGACAAATCTGAGAATATTTATCTTAACCTTCTTAGCCTTCTACCTTCCTAGCCATGCTAACACATAGGTGTTCTAACGAAGTATTCTTCAGCCGTCTTGTGGGCTCTTTCTAGGTCCCTTCTAGCCATTTTTTCTTCCCCATACGCACAGACAGTATTTCTTCCCTTCAGATCCTCTGCATGGCAGGCCAGGTGTGCTGGTGGCATGGTAACCCAATGCTGCAGCTGTCCCAGTCATATGGTTTCCCCAGCTTCTGGCCTCTAGGCCTGCAAACTCAACAGAATCCTGATCTGGATATGAACAATACCTTTCCTGGCCCCTCTCTCCTTGCTTGACCTGTACTGTTATAGAAGCGACATAACCATCCTGCATATCCTCTGCACATCAGTTATGTCGTTACAAGGCAGTCTCTTGGTGGCTGGTGCACAAGACCTGCCTCTGGATCTGCAGCATGTAAGGAAGTGGTAGGAGAAGTTCCCTTACTACCTGTGCCCTGATTGCTTCAGTCACTCTCTGCACCCAGCAGGTTGGTGCTGCTGGAACCCACACCCATGCTGTCAGGAGTTCAGAGCCCATATTGGATATTCACCTGCTATACTTCAGATGAGTCCTAGTATTTCTCTTAAAAGGACAAAGGGCTAGCAATCCCAGCCTGTCCTTCTGTAGTGGAGACCACACATCAAGGTCATGGAGTGTGCTTCTCCACAGAGTAGGAGAAGTAGATGAAAGGAAGAAAGTAGAAAAGAGGTAGGACTGAAAAAGGAAAGATTGTAAGGGTTGGAATGGTGGATTGGGGGGGGGGGGGGGTTGTAGGGGAGCAAGTCATGAAGAGTTCTTGCTAATGTCTATAAAAACAAACTATAAAAATCCAGCCTGGGGACTGGGCTTTTCTTTCATTAACCCGGCAGTATGTCAAGAAGGAAGCCTTTTGGTAAAGATAGCATTTCTGTGTATAGCGCTGAACAGTGTTGTACAGTACTGTCCTCTGAAAGAATGAACCCCAGGATGTTTATACCATCAGTCCACTAAGTGGGGAGGGGTACCAAGAGAGGGGACAAAGAACTAAAAGATGAAGTATTAATTGAAAAATGCTGACCAACATCCCAAACACTGTCTGGAAAGGAAACCTACTCTTGCATTCTGGTAGGGTGTCCATTTATTTCTGGCCATTTAAAACACTTGTACCTTCCTCAGGATTGACTGAGCATCCTGAATCCTAAGAAAAAGAATGGGCCAAAATACTACCTTTTCTGGACTGCACAATGATGTGCAATGCCACAGTTCCAAATTCTGCTAAACTCTGGATGCCTTGGGGTATGAGCAAGAGCAATCAACTACCTTAGTTAACTACCCAGCATCTAGGCACATCCCCTTTCATTTGAGTAGCCAACCTAGATTCTTGACTGGTGTGAAGTAAATACTGTTGGGCAGCCTATTAATGATTGACATTTCCCAGTCTCTCTGTGGACCAGGGCACTCTTAAAAACGCACACAGACAAAGAGCAGTACTGTTGGCTTTTGGGACAATTGGTGTCTGGTCATTCATAGCTTACCAGGCGTGAATATTTTGCATTCAACCAAAAAAAGATCTGCTATACTAAGCTCTGCTGAAATGGGATTTGGGAAAGGAAAGGAAGGCAACAGGAAGGATGAGATAATAGGTATGGGTCATCTTTCTCCCAGTTATCACTATAAGGGGCAGAAAAATCTCTTTCCCCACGCATCAAGAGAGTAATGTGCTCTTTCATTCCACGGCATAATTCAAGACAGCTCTTCGAAGCTGACCGCTTGGGAAAATCAGTACCAATGGTGACCATGAGGGAATGACATGTAGCAAAGATCCAAATGCCATTGTACTTGTGTTGGCAAAAGAGAGTGCTTAAGGTATGGGTGAGAAAAGAAAGCTTTGCTCTAACCTTTGGCAATAATTCTAGAATCTTAAGTACTCTTTAATTGATCCTGTTTGGAAAGGGTGGAATAAGAAATAATTCTAGTTCTAGACCTTCTTCAGTCTTAGCAAGTCAGATCCATTAATCATTTTTTTCCACTCAACTACCTTTCCTGAGATTTTAAGTACATTTTCCATTTTAAAAGAAGGACCAAGCTCTAGAAAGATTAAGAAAATCTATATAGCAGGAAAACATGGAGGGAGAAGATGCCTTTCTCTTTTTCTTTAATCCAAAGAGCCTTCCTATAGCCAAATGAATGATCCAGTTTCCTAGGAGGAGCAGCTGTCATCTGATGTAATTTATTTACCTAGTGCAGACTTAGAGGCTGTATCATTTTGCCCTATCTCTAAACTGAGGTCAGAATGCCATGCACAAAACCTCCCCGGAGTGAAGCGATAGATTGTACTAAGACACATGTGCTGGATATTGGCTTAGTAGAAATCCCACATGGGAGCTGTCACTGGGCCATACAGTATGTGACACTGGGACTGGAAGGTTGAACTTTATTAGTACTGTAGGATCCTAATCTAGATCAGGTTTAATCCTGCAAAAACCCACCCTAGGTCAAGACCTAGCATTCTTCTTGTTCTCTGGAACAAGCCTTAATCTATTGTGGTATACCACTGACTTTGTATAGTTGGTGGGCGTAAATGATGACTTAGCATGTTCCTGGCCATCTGGGCAAAAAGAAAGGACAGGTCACTCTGTGTAAACTGAATTCTGGGTTCATTTGCAGAGACACTTATGCCAGCAAAGACAGCCTTTGAAAGTAGGCCATGAAAAGGTGACTGACTGGGCAGGGTGGTGGAGCAGAATAAACTGAAGCTTTCTGCTTGGCAATCTGGATTAACACTTCAGTTCTGATCAAAAAGGACTTTCTTTTTTCAGTTCTATGCCTTGGCTAATATGCTGGAACTAAATTCTGGGGAACCATTGATGCATCTATACCATTCTCTTCAGTTTAAAATATTTAGGGTTTCACTTCCCAGTTTCCTCCTCCATCCTGCCATCCCTCCCGGGAAAGAAAACACACAAACTTTTTGGTTTGAAATCAATGTACTGTGCCATATCTGCACATTGTGGATAGAAGATACTGTTTCTTTAACACCTTTAGAGTAATATTTTAAAAAGTGAACCAAGGTTTTAGCAGAGCACTGCTGAGAAGTCTGTTGACTTTTTTTTTCCTTGACAAGGCTTCAGGTCTTGCTGTAGGGAACTGGCAGTGGAAATCGGTAATAACTTGTCAAGGAGAAATAGTGAGGAAAAAATCAGAGTGTTAGTTGCTAATGTCGAGAAATATGTTGGATGTATCTATTATGGACACCAAACTTGACTATTTTTCAGCCAGCTAAAATCTCCATTTATTGTAACAATGACCCCTTAATTTGCTTTTAGAACCATAATGAAGAAAGGATTCTCATCTGATTTCCTGGTTTCTGAAGTTTTCAGATCCCAGCCCCTGAGTTTGCCTGGAATCCCTCACACAGCCTTGCTCCATAGGATCTATTCCTTGTTTAGAAAACAACTGCACACATTTCAGCTGAGGTTTGAATTACAGCCCAGGGTCTTAGTCCTCAAGTAATTCAAGGAGTGATTTAACCTCAGCATTTGTAAGGAATCCTTCATCTCCTGAGATCCTTAGAAAAATACAAACAGGGAGTTGGGTAACTAGGTGAAGTCTGACATGCTAACATATCAAAGAAATGAATTAACCAGGTCAGACCAAAGCACAGTGTCTCCCATTATAGTCATTAAGAGGCAGAGAATGCTTGATGCAAATGAATAAATGAGAGGTGTGGGTAGGAACCATACAGAGCTCCTAAACCAGGGATTAAAAAAGAATGAATATTTAGGCATTATCCAATGGGTTTTTATCGTTTGGGCTACGGGGGCCTAAGGCAGGCATTCATCTAAGTGACGTAGCCTTGGGGAAGGTGATTTAATGCCATCCAAAATAACTGGTTATTTTTCTGTCTTAAAGGGATAGGAAGAAGATAGGGAAATACGAGTCCGAGGACAATCTCAAGGGTTTTCCACATTGCCAAATGTTTTAAGTTTCATGCAAGGGGAGAGAGCAATCTATAGGACTTCTCCAGGTTCAAGACCAAAACTTTAGTGACCCCATCCCCCTACTCATTTCCCTACTTCTCTACTAAAAACTCTATGCTTACAAAAGTAAACATAGCCATTCAACAATGGTTTACCTTCCTTCAGGAATTTGGACAGACTCAAACCATTGTGTTCTCTGGCTCTGTTTCTTGTATAATGGGTGAGACTGATTTGTTCTCGTTACATGTTTTTCTCTAGGGCCAGAATGGGCCAACATCGTAACGCTTTTCTCTAATCTTATATGAAGTCACTCCAAATCAGCAACTTAAAATATCGGATGCTTAATTTGCATTTGATTTGAGAATCTAAGAGGCGGTCTTAGAGACAAGAAGGGCTACTGAAAAAAAAAATAGAAATAGCTGGCCAGAATGTTAAATCCTTAAAGGAAGATTAGAGAAAAGGAGGCCTAATTTTTAAGTAATTATGATTACGAACAATACCTATGGAAGTAGTGTGTCCACTTTATGCACTAACAAAAAGGAAGCAGGTTAAATACAAGTCAGGGAGGATGATCTGATACCCTAGGCATTAAGGTAGCTTATTCTCAAATGTAGATTCTTTGCCCTGATTACCTGTGAGATATCTGCCCTAGTATTTCTATCATAGCTTCAGACCAAGAAGATCACCTAGGCTCACAACATTAACCAGAAGGCATTTCTACTGGGTCAGTGAAGGAAGGGATGCCAATTTAGTAAAAAGACTGACAATTAAACACTTCATGTGTTCACACTGTGTAGTTAGTGTTGGGTCGCTATGACTGAAGGAAAAGAGAAAAGAAATTTGAACTTGGAGGTAAATCTGCCACTAACCATTCCGAGAAAAACATGAAAGTCAAGCCAAGATCAATTTGATTAGTCATCCTGTGGGAGGGAAAAAGAAACTGGAAATAAACCTCAGGAATAGAATAAAGAAATGAACCCATTTAGAAGGTGAGATGGTCCAGTTGGAGGGATATGGAATATCATGCTGTGGTTCCATTGTCATTAGGCATAAATTTAAAAAAAACAAACTTCTACTGGTTCACAAAAGCAATCCAAGCTAAGTCACATCTGCTGGGAATAAGCACATTTTCTCTTATCAGGAAGTTAGTGGGAATACTAAACCTCATTCTCTCCCTTTCATACTTGGTCAGCTATGAATGTGCCCAGAGTTCATACTGGATGGCCTCTTTCTAAATATGACAGCCAAGCAAATAAAAGCAAATGCAGAGACACAAAGATGGTCTTCATACTCAGTGCTAGTAGACCCAGATGGGAATGGTCTAGGTCCTGGATATTTCGCTAGAGTGTGGCCCATTGTTCTTGGAGGTCAAATACTCTGCTGTCTGAATGACAAAATCATCATTGTGTCTTTTTCATCAGCAAGTAAAGTCACGTGCTCCCCTGTCTGTCATATCTGTGCTTGGATTGCTTAAATATTGTTTTAGATGGAGAGGTTTTAATCTGGATATGCAGAATGAAGCAGTGCTGTAGGGGAATGTTTAATTGGCTCCCAGCAGAGCGACGGGAGCTTCAGTGGTGCGTGGGGGTTTTTTTCTTTCCCTCCCCCTAGAAGTGTTGCCATTTTCACGTCCTATTAATGTCCTCTGGTAGTTAAATTACAGGAGCACATTACAGTGGAGTTGGGTTCCCTCCTGGAGTGAATACAAATGAAGGTCATTTACTTGCATTTTTTTTTTAGAGGGTTCGGAGAATTTAGTGATTTGTAGCTTTGATCAATCCTGTTGACTGGTGTATGTCTGCACAAACCTGTTTCAAATAAACCTTTTGTTAAAGTAAATGATTGGACTCTGTTTTCTTTTAGAATTCTCTTCTCCACATAAGCAGTCACAGCCATCAAGGACCCCAGACTGAAACACAGAATGGTTTTGTCAGCAAGTGCAGCCTATCCTGGGTTTCGTGAACTGGTGGCTTAGGAAAAATATTATTTAAGTGGCAGGAGTTCAGGGGAGTCTGAACTACAGATGAGGTTGACTTCAGGGCACTGAAGATAGATTTAAAAAAAAAAAGAGAGATGTGGCAAAGGGACATTGAGCTTGGGTTTGTCAACAATAAAAAAAACTTAAAGAACGAGGCTAATTTTCCCAGGTCATGCAGCTAATAAGTAATGGAAGTGGAATTTGAATCCAGGCCTTTTTGATTTAGTATAGCACTCTCTCCACTGTACCATGCTATTTTACTAGTGAAGAGTCTCTCAGAACTTAGAACAGTCTGGATGACTGCCACACAACCTGTTTCTACGTCCGTACTCAAAGTCTTTCCACATTGGAAGAACCTACAATAACCTGTATGCTACCGGTCTACTTTTGGATGCCCCAAAGTTACCTCCATATGCCAACGAGGCACCAGTGCAATGCTTTAGCAGAAAATCAGAAAGAAAATTTGGTATAAAACCAGAATATTATTTAATATACAAACTAAAAAAAAATGAATGAGGATAATTTTCTGCCTTGGTCACTTAACCTCCTCTGGTTTACTTGAGATTCTTTGCAAATGGAGATATGAGATGTTTATCCCTCCCTCATCTCAGGCCATACTTTCAAAACACCATTTTGTTACTACCACTATATTACCTAATTGTTTTTAATAGTGTGCAAAATTATTGGTCATCCCCCATTTGTGCGATTGAAATTCCATTCTCAAGAATATGTTGTCATGGCATTCCCTAGAAAGAGAAACACTGTAAGCACCCTGGCTCCATTCCAGCCTTTCAAGTCATAGATCCAACAAATGTTATTTTTTAGATAGGAGGAAAGGGGTCTGGGTGCCTAAGAGCCTGCCCTTCCTCCTGCGATAGTCAAACATTTTCAAATGTTTAAGAAGAGCTGCTGTATGACTGGGAAAGCAGAGGTGAGAAGACATGGTTTCTAGGGGTCTAATTTCCAGCTCTGATGTTCACAACCTTGGACAAGCCTCAGTTTCCTCCTCTATAAAATTAAGATGTTAGACTAGATATTCTCCAATGTCCCCTCCTAGGTCTAAATCCTATGTTCCATCTTATGGGTTGCATTGCACTTGTTCTGGGGGCTGGGGGTGGGGAGTGGGGCAGAGAGAGAGAAAGCAAGGAGAGGAAAGACAGATAGAACCCATTAAAGAAATACCATCATACAGGAATAGACTCTGGAACCTGAAAGGGCTAGCTTGTGATTCATTTTTTTTCTCCCCCTTCAAATCTAAACCTGGTCCACAGTGGCTACATTTGCTTTCTCAGTCATAAATTTCATTTTCTAGTGGCATGTATAAACTTGGTGAGCATGGTCCAGTTCCTATCAGCTATGGTCATAGCCCCAGAGGCACAGATGCAAAGAACAAACACTTTTTAGCTTTTGTCTGCTTCTCAACTCCCAAAGCTACAGATGAAGTCCTTATGGGGGATACATAAGTAGGGAGAGCTGTATCTCCTGTATCTGTATCTCCTCATGTAATCTCCTGAGGTTCTGCTCCTCTCCTAGGCGGGGTGGAAAACATCCACCCATATGCATCTACCAGCAACCTCATAGGTTGCATCACAATGTTTTTGGACATGAAAATTTCCTCTCAAATATTTAAATAAAAGTCATTGAAAGCCAAACTGAGGGATGCAACTCATGGCTTTTACTGGTCCTGTTTCTATGGCTTGTTGGAAACATCATCCTTCACTGGTGTCTTATAGAATGAAGGTTTGTTGCTCTTGGGGAGAGGTTAGTGAATACTAGGTTTCTGTCTAAAGCAGTGTCTTCATTAGCATGTTCTTACTGGAAAAGGTTCATGGGAGTTTGGAAAATTATTCACATCCAAGCTATTTATTTTAAAATATTATTGCATATATGTGAGTGTGTGCCTCTGTGTGTGTGTGTGTGTGTGTGTGTATTTATACATAGATAGGGAGGGGATCAACCCAGAAGATGCGTACAAACCTGTAGACCTCCTCAAGGGGGAGGAGCGGTCTGAAGACCTTCTTTCTGAAACTTTCCCTCAGCCTCCTGTGATACACATGATCTTTTGAAAGAGAATTTTCCAACATTTTCATTTTGAGGCCAAATATTTGCTCCAGGGACTACTCAGTCTGCATCTGGGGTTCCCAACTTCTTCTCATAACAAAAAACGGCTAGAGTCAGACCCTTCTGTCCTTCAGCTCAGCCCAGACACATTAAAGCACAACAGCCCTTAAAAAAAAGTTTCTCAGAAGATCCCAGTTTCTGAAAGCACTCAGCGCAGTGCCTGGCAGAGAGAAGAAACTTAAATGTTTGCTGACTGAATGAAAGAAATCCAGGTATCGTTTCTGTGTATTCTAATTGTCAAGGGAAGTTGTCCCAAAGGCTTCATCTCCAACAGTTATGTCTCTGTTTCCATATTAAGTACGTTACACATGCTAGATACTTAAGTGCTAGGGATATAAAGAAAGGGAAAACATAGTCCCCATCCTCAAGAAGCCCATGGTCTAATGGAGACAACATAAAAACAACTCTGTACAAATAAGATATATACAGATAAATGGGAGAGGATCTCTGAGGGAAGGTACTAGGGTTTACAGGTCATTCCTGAGATTAGGAAGGACCCAGAATCCAGCTAGGAGGTATAGAATGTACTACAAGGTACAAAAGAAGACCCAAGGTGATTGTACTGGCCCATCTTGGAACAATGAGCCCCTGGAACTGTCTGCCTAGTATTTGTTAAGAGAGTTATGGGTAGACTGTCCCTCTTTTTTCAAAGAAGAGATGCTGGTATTAGAGGAACCATAAAATAATTGTGTAAATGGGTAGACAGTAAACCTTGAATCATCCCTGACATGGAGTGGATTTCCTCCCATGTTTCAAAATAGTGCTTCTGCATAAATTAAACTTTGATCAAAAATGCTTTTGCAGACCTAACACATTTTTGCACTTGGTGCTGTTGCCTGTCAGCTCAAAGTAGTAGGTATTGGAATTGTTCTCGGAATGGACCTTGAATAGAGGGTGTGAGGTGTTGCTGTCAGCTGAATGAGAGCAGTTCATTAGCCCTGAACAAAGCCGTTAAACTCACCATTCTCTCTTGGCGTGGGTAACACAAGCCTCTTGCAAATCACTTAGAGGAGGATGACTGAAGGAAAGGCACTGGATTTTTTTCATATTGGATTTATAATTGGGCTGGGTTGGGGGTGGGAGCCCTTGCTCATCTTGAAAGGAAACCACCTTTGAGCAAATTAATTTAATACTTTAGCTGGAAAAAATTTTAATGTGATCCCATTTTTTCAATTAATTTAGGGAAAGAGACCCAATATTAGCATGCTGCTGAATGAAGAGACCATAGAACTGTGTTGGTAAGTCTTCAACAGAAATGCCTCTCTTTATGAATGACTTAAAACCATTCAAATCCACAACGTATTTTGTGTTTAAATATACATGTGTGTATATGTCTGTATAAATATATAACAATCCGGTAGAAAAAAAATGAAGTAGACAAAAACTCACATTACTCTACAGGGAAAAACCCATTCTTAACCTTGAGAATCTGGCTTAGCAGCTCATGGATGCAGCAAAAGGTTTGCAAGGACTTAACCCATTTCTTATTTTTGGAGACAAGCAAGAACCCACTTTCTGGCAGCCTGTGAGCACCAAGGGCAAACTGTTCCAGGGTTCTCCCAGCTCCAGTGTTCCTAGATGGACCAAGGAGAACTGGAGCCTCTGTCTGACAACTCACTAGATTCCTAGATTCCAAAAAAAGCCAACTTTCTCACTCCCTCCCCAGCAGGGCCTACACCAGGAGTTGAAGGATTAACAGAACTGTACCCAGGCTTTAAAGTTAAAGCTTGTGCCTGTGGTTACGTCTGAAGCAAATCCTGCAAAGGATCCTCAGAGGTAAAACTTAATGCAGAACAAGGCCAGCCGGCTTGGGTTTCACTAAAATACTCCTCCTCCTCCTCCTCACTGCTTTCCAGAACTTAAGCTATCCTACAGCCCAAATCAGCATTTTTGCAAAACTGTGGGAACAACAGATCTCTTTCACCAGAAGCAAAAAAAACAAAACAAACCTGTCACCAATAACTCACTAGGACCCTCATGGAAGTGAAAATGAAAATGAAGAATAAGGCTCTGTTTCGCAACACCAAAAAAACTATTTGTTCTAAGGTAACCCCATAGCCTAGATCCCAAAAATAGGCAGGATTCTCTCAAGGCTCTACTGTGGTGGTATTAATTGGTAGATATCACTGAATCTCCCTTTTTATTAAAAAAAAAATAGAAAGTCTTAAAACTTCCTGGTACTTTTCTTTCCTAAAAGTCAACTATGTTAACAAGTGGGAAAAGCACAGATCCAACTGTAACTTCTCCATTCTCATTTTCCATGACACTCCAAAACACTGTTATAGTAAGTTATTGCTATCCCCCAAAAACATGACCCTTTAAGATCTTCCCTTCTGCCCTCTTTCTGTTGAACCCTTAGCCATCCCTTCCTGGCTAAACCCTCCCATCCTTTAAGGCAATTCAGGTTCCAATATTCCATGACCACATTGATGCCTGACATGTCAGAATCCCTACCATATGCTTTATCAATTCCACTTATTTATAACATGTAACCAACATCATAGCATTTCCTGTTTCTACTGGGTAAAACTTACTTTTCAATCAGACTGTAAGTCTTATGAGGTGAAGGACAAAGGCATATGTTCTTGTGTATCACTCATGCACACACAAACATACACACACACGTAGTATGATGCTAAGTACTAGATAAATAGTTAGTGAAATGAATTGAAGTTTTCTGACTCTGTTTCTCACTATCTTTTCCCTGGGATGATGTTATTAAAAGAAAGACAATGAAAAGCAGAGTTGCCTCACATATTATTAAATGTCCTGGGGCTTCACTGTTCTCGAGTTCCGTAGCAACTTCTTGTGAAGCATTATGAGGGCCTTCAGTAATTAAACTTCTTAGAGTGATGCCCAAGGTAAACCTACCTTATATAGAACTGTGCTCTATGACAAGGTTTGAGATGAAGTATTATGGACAGAGCAGTGGACTTAAGAGTTAGGAAATCACAGTTCAAATCTGGTGTCTGATACTAGCTGTGAGACCATGGGCAAGTGCCTTAAGCTCTTTGAGAAGCAAGTTTCCTCATCTGTAAAATGGAAACACTAATACCCATAGTGCCTGACAGGCAGATACCTGCCTGAGAGGGTTTCACTTCAAATGAAATAATATACTTAAAGGACTTTGTAAAATGTAAAATACAATGTGTGTCAATTACTGTTCTTACTTTTACCACTGGGGAAGCCAATATAGTCATTTCGATGAATATAAACTGCGTAATATACCTGGTCCTCCATTGTCATTACCTTTATATAATTCTTCCAGGGCTTTCCATCACCTAGCAGAAAAAAAATTAAAAGTCAGGCTGGGCCCACCCACCATTTCCCTGGCCAGTGAGAACAACAGACCAATACCTTTCCAATGTCAGTCACTTCATTCTCCACCCAAAACGTTTAAGTGAATTATTTAGCTTTCTCTTTGCCAGGCATTACATCAGGCTCTCCCTCCCCATCATCCCATTCACCTATGAAATAAATTGCTACATTTAACAGATTTCTTTTTGCTCCAAGACTCCTACCAAAAATTAGCACTGCCTAAAACTGAAACTTATGGGTCAGTGCTGCATTTATTTAAGGTTCTTTCCTGAGTAAAACTGGCCAAGGGCATGCCCACAAGATCCCAACCTTGGCAGTATGTCTACTTAATTTTGTTCCCCTCCTTCCAATTTAAGATTGTGGAAGATGTTGCTAAAATGACTGGAGCGCTTTCAAGCTTTCCCAGATTCTCACATAAAATGCATTGTGTCCTGCCAGCACCCAGAGTTCCAAATCAAACCATGATCAAAGAGAGCCTAGAAAGAAGTAGCAAATGTTAGCCCTGCTCATAAAGGTCACCATAAAAAATGTTCTCATAAAAACAAAGCAAAGAGAACTAGCTTTCTTTGACACAACTGGCCCTCCTAGAAATCTGGGAAAGGCAGGCGTGTTAACCCTTTGGTTATCTGACAGTGGTGTCTAAAAAGAAAAACGGATGTGAAATCTGAAATGAGAAGATAATAGCGTCCTAGCAAAAAGTGGAGGAGATGTCTGAGTCAGTGAATTTAGACTCTACTGTCGGGTCAGATCAACACAGGAATGTTAGCAGTGAAGGCTTTTACAAAATTACCTCTAAAGTATCTTCTTGCTCAGAAATTCACACTTACTGGGTAGCTCCCCCTGAGCATCCCACTGTACCTACTCTTTCCTCTGTAAGCCTTTGACCCAGAGCCTCTAAATGTGCTAACTTGATTCCAGGGGGTGTCTTTTTTCTTCCCTTTTTTTCTTTCCCTCAATCTTTGTACTTTGGCCTCCTAACAGAGTCTCTGCTTCCAGTCATTCCAATACATCTTCCATCCAGCAATTGTTTTGGTTTTGGCCAGAAACCCTGAGGGTTCCCCCTCCCAGATGAATTTTTTTAATGAGATGAAAGAGGCCACTCTTTATCTCACTTCTTACCTAGCTTTAACTGGGCCATCTCCAATTGTCCTGATCCATATCTGGCCACTGGTCCCAGATGGCTCTGGAGGAGAAAGTGAGGCTGATGATTTTGCACAGCCCTCCCTCATTCGTATCCAATTCAGTGCAAGTCACATCATCATCTTCCTGATGTCACGGTCCTCTTCAAGAACAGGCGACAAACCACAACCTGTGAGTAGTCCAAGTTGCCTGAATGGGGATCCAGCTGGCCAGTTGCAGTTGGACAACTCAACTTGTCCTCTCTTCTCCTCTCCCCTCCCTCTTGAAATGGGGCATCATACCTTTACCTGAGGGTGTTCTGCCCAAAGGAAGGTAAATTTAGATGACTAGTTATCCTGGAGTTTACTGCCCAGATTTCTTTCTCAAAGACCATGCCTGATTGGACAATAGCTTCCTGCCCAAGCACCACTTAACGGTTACTTTTTTGGCCCCTGGGGCTCAGGACCTTAGCTTAAAGGGGCCAAGGTCTCCCACTACATCCTGGGTCATCTCCAGTCATCCTGATGGATGTCTGGCTACTGGACCCAGAGGGCTCCGAAGGAGAAAGTGACTTTGCACAGCCCTCCCTCACTGTAATCAAATTCACTTGCATGTCATGGTGTCACTTCCCTGATGTCAAGGTCCTCTTCAAGAATGAAGGGCAAACCACAACATCCTCCTCCTAGCAGAGCTCACCATGTCCCTCCCCTACACAATAACATCCAGTAGCTACCTGTTTCCTTTAGCTTTCCTCCCTCTGACCAACCCTTCTAGCCTTGGTTAGCTATTTCTTCTCATCCTGCATGCTGCAACCTAGTCAAAGTGTACTTCTCTCTGCCCCTCACACACAGTATTCTATCTCCCATCTCTTTGTCTTTGCACTGACCATCCCCCAAAGCCTGGAATGTACTCCCTTGACCTCCACCTCACAGAATTCCTCTCCTTTCAGATGCAGTACACGGACCACCTCCTGCAAGAAGCCTTCCCTGATTCCCCCCAACTTCCAGCATCCCCTCCTCCAAACTACCTTCTACTTAACTTCTTTCCATTTATTCTGTATATGATTACATAGGTATACATGGTCTACTGTGTAGACACCCTACAGACACACCTCAACAGAATGTAAGATCCTTAAGAACAAAAATTGTATTTTCCTTTGTATGTCCAGAACCTAGCAGAGTGCCTGGCACAAAACAATAGGACCTGGGCCTGTGATTTCATTGGTATAGAGAAATCCCAGATAAGGAAACATCCTCTGCCAATGCAAGTGGGCACCTCCTCTGCGATGCATAATCTTAGAAAGGTGCCTATGGCACAGGTATCAAATGTGCTGATGCCCTGTACAGCCCAAACCAGATTAAACTGTAAATGGAATAACATTACATTTTTAAAAACTAAGTCAATATGCAGCCTGCAGGGTTTCTTATGGATTAGTGGTTCCTGGTTCTATTTGATTTTGAAACTCTGACTTAGAGTACTGAGAAATGAAGTGACTTGTTCAAGGTCACAATCAGTATGTGATAAAGGTAAAATTCCCACCCAGGAGTGGAGGTCAGTCTCAATCCACCACCCCATTTTAGCAGGCACTTAATAAATGCTGGATTGATCTGATGGCAGTGCTAGAGAAGCTAATAAATGATGGGGTAGTGGCTTCATAATTGCACCATCTCCTCAGTAAAAAGCAGATAATAATAGCTTACATTTACATAGGCTGGACTTACTAGTTCACACAGCACTCTCCTCACAACAGCCTTGTAAGAGAGCCAGTGCTAATGCCATCGCTGTTTTACAGATGAAAGAACTTAAAAGGGGTCACAGAGTTTGTGGTTTGTCCAAGATTACGTAGTAATTCATGAGAATAATTAGCATTTAAAGGTTAATAAAGTGCTTTACAAATATTATCTCATGTTATCGTTACAACAAACCTGAGAGGTAGATGCTATGATTTTCTTTGCTTTAGAGATGGGGAAACTGAGGCAGGCCAAGGTTAAGTGACTTGCCCAGAGTCACACAGCTAAAAGGTGTCTAAAACTGGATCAGGTTCTCCAGGCTCCAGGAAAATCCACCCTGTCACCTAACTCCACAATTCAAGCCAAAAAGACTTAATGGTTTAATTTAAAATAATCACAAGATTACTTAGAATCAGGAGTGGGGAACCTGTGACCTTGAGGCCACATATGTCCAAACATTACAGAACAAACTTCCTTAATAAAAAGATTTGTTCTGTAAAACTTGGACTCAGTCAAAAGGCTGAACCCAAGGGCCTAGAAGGCCACATGTGACCTCGAGGCCACAGGTTCCCTATCCCTGCCTAGATCCCCAGCAGATCTTTGTTGACTTGGCAAGGAACGTGAGCAGATAAAAGCACTGCATGCTAAGGTCACTGAAGAATGGATGGAAGTTTTGAGAGCTGTAGGACCAGTGACATTTAGGGCCAGACAGTGAGGTTACCCTGGTGACCAAGCTGACAGAGAATCTAGTGCATTGTAACTGGCATAAAAATGGCTTCCCCCTCTCCCCATTAGAAGTGTAGCCTCAGAGGGGCAAGGGAGATTCACTCTGGTTAAAAGTCCTATGGATGGGAATTAGGCCTCTCTACTTTAAAATTTCATCCTAGAATGATGCCAAATTGCCTAGGGATTGATGTTCTGTGGTTCCACGAAAGGCCTTTGGAAAATGCAACACCTACAAAGACCCTACAGGCAAAAGTGAGTGGGAGACAACATCCCTGCCTATAAAGAGGCAGTAGGGTATGACTTCTCAAGGTGTGCAACTCAAGACGGAGTACTGTTTTGTAATCCAGGTAATGCCTTTTAGAGAAGCCTTCAATTCTATAGAGAGGAAACTCCCATTTAAACACAATTGGACACTTGGGTTTCACAGATCTTATCTGTGATCTTTACTGATCTGAAGGAATTCTAAACAGCCCAGTAAAGGGTCTTATAGCACTGGATTTATGAGAGAAAAGAAGAAGAAGGAGGAGGAGGACGGGACAAGACCTCCTAGAATAAAAGATGCGTGTCCTTTATATAGAAAGGACGGACTTAGGTGGTTTGACCCAACTTAATAAAACTGAATAACAAGGCAAAAGTGAACTATGGGAAAGTCACGTTGAAGGCTATTGGGTGGAAAAAGAAGGAGAAGGGAACCTAATTACAATTTTTTTTAAATCACTGGAGATTCTAGAGAAGACAGACTTGGATGAAATGTTCTTTTATAATAAGTTTTTCTGGTTTTGATTTTTCTGTGATTATTATGTACACGCATGTATACATACATGTGGTAATTATGCATACACGGTACAGATGGTAATCAGTCTCCTTAAGCTGTTATGTTTGTAGAATAAATAACATACTGTGGAACCTATGATTTTTCTAAATGGAAAAACCCATACTTTCAGGGCAGTTAAAATTAAGACTCAAGTTTACATTTAAAAAAAAAAATCTTGCATTAAGACTGATGACTCCTCGCATATTGTGGTATCTTTACTGTGGCACTAAAAGACAAAAGTCTAATTTTACATTTCTCTTTTTCTTGATATGAGCCCAGGTTTTATTCAATTTGGATCTACATTTCCAGAGGTGCTGAAGTTTTAACTGAAATGTACACTGACTCACACAGCCACAGCCCTACACAAAGCTTTGTAATTTTATCTCCGAGTTATTCAGACCTGGCAGGGTAGAGTTATATTTAATATACACAAATGCCTAAAATTTTTTAACAGAACAACTGAGAGCAGCTTGGTAGGATTTTAACGCTCCTTAGACAGAATTGAGAGCAGTTGGAAATACGCCCAAGGAAATCAACTGAAATATGTGTACCTACCTTACCACCTAATTTTCCTGAAAACCATCATTTGACAATTTCTGTCCTCTGTCATCACCCACAATCACTCAATTCTGTGATCTTAAGTCACAGTAGTATTTATATTCTCAGTTAACTAAAAAAAGGGGGGAGGGGAGGGGGGGAAAAGAATACCAAGATTAAGACCTTTTTTTTTTTTTTTAAGCTAATGATCACTCTGAATTTTCTGTGTTTCTACATCAGTCCAGTCCAGTTTAACCCAATGCCAGGCATCAGTGTTGATTTCTACTTGGGCCAAGAGGACAAACAGGGGGAGGGGATGGATGGATTTTGGAAGGCCAGTGAAACTCAGAATTTAATAAAAGTTAACCTAAACTTCTCCATCTTCATCTCTAAATCCTATGAAATTGCGCATCTGCCGTAAAGATGAAGAAAAATTAGAAAGAGCCATCGGCAGGCCAAGATGGGGAAGACGCTTTGCAGGAAATCTGGTATGCCAGCAAAGTATGTGGACAGTCCCACAGACTCACTGACATGTAGTACAGCTGGCAGTAGCTCTGGGCATTGGTGAGGAACTAAATTCCTAGCATGCCATCCCATGAGACTGCTGACTTCCTCTCTACCCCAGCAGCTTCTACTTTCTTTGATAATTCATGTTACTTTGTCACAGGCATGCCTAACAAAAACACATCCCCAAGTCCTTCCGAAGACAGAACTGGGAGAAAGAATAGAGCCCCTCCTTTCTTTTGTCTCCCCTGAAAAACACTATTTAAAAGAGTTTGTATTAATGTATCCATTCAAGGAAGGATTCTTAACCCAGGATCATATGGATAAGTTTTAGGGCTCTGTGAATGTATGGGGAAAAAATTACATCTATGTTTTCACTCATCAGTAAGTGAAATTTAGCATTTCCTTCAATTATTGGAGGGGGGGAATTATTCTGAGAAAAGATCCATAGTCCATACCAAAATGAACTATAACAATGAGAAGGTTTGGAAACTCTGCTTTTAAAAAGTTCTTTGCATACGTCAACTTACTTGGTCCTTACAACAGCCTTGCAGGAAGGTAAGAAGACAGAGAGGGTAAGGAACTTCTAGACAGACCCACAGCTACCCAGTAAATGACAAAGCTGGGATTTAAAGACACACCTGATGCCCAAGTCCACAAAGTCCACAACATCATGCAGCCTCTTTTTGAAGATACTGATATAATCTCTGCCTTGGTTCAACAGAACGCTCCTTGTCTCTCTCCCATGTATGACCCAATTTAGCCAGGACAGAGTTAGGGTAGGAGCAGCATAGGGCGGCTAGGTAGAGCAACGGATAGAGGTGAGTTCAAATGTGACCTCAGACGCTTATCAGCTATGTGACCCTAGGAGAATCACTTAACCCTGTTTGCCTCAGTTTCCTTGTCTGTAAAATGAGCTGGAGAAGAAAAAGACAAGCCACTCTAATATCCTTCCCAAGAAAACCCTAAATGGGATCATGAAGAGTCAGAAATGACTAAAAACAACTGAACAACAAAAATCCTGCTTTTCATACTGCCTTAAAGGCAGTAATTCTGAAAACAGGATGGGATCTGAAAATGGGATCACAAAAAGTGAGACCCCACTGGGTAACATCATGTGGAGAGCATTCACCTTTCCTCAGACCTTACCTCAATTAAAATGTATTATGCTGAATTAATTATACCAGGGACCATCGACAAAAAAAGAAATAGTTATGGTGAGGCCTGATCCCAACCAGCTCACTGTCCATAGCCAAAGGGTTCAGGGGAAGGGGATGATAAGGAAGATAAGACCTTCTGCCCTTTATAAGTTCTTCTCTTTAGAACATTTGGGAGAATACATATGTGAGGATATACTCCCCATCCCAACATCACTGAATTTAACTACTCCATACATCTCTGACATTTTTTTTGCCATTATATATCCCCCCTCCTCTCCCCACATTCCTATTCTTTTTTTCCTCCCTCTCTTTAAAAGCTGTTGAGTCGCTCACTTAGAATCTACCATGAGCAAGAATGATACTTATATGATAACAGCTGAAAGTGTCCTGGGTTTGGAGTAAAAAAAGTTAGGAGTTCAATTATGCCTCTGACATTGATTACAAGTATAACCTCAACTAAATTACTTAATCTCCATGAGGTTCCTCCTCTATAAAATGAAAATGATAATACCTACGCTGCTTACTACAGGATTACTGGATGGAGATAAAGTATGTGCAGTGCTTTGTAAACCCTTAAAATACTAACTATAAATGTCAGCTATTCTCATCCTTGTAGGCTTTAGAGTAAAATCTACTTCAGGCTAGCCTGGTAGGGAGGTCAATATAAATGAATGAAGAATTTCAAGTACACACCATCCTAGTAATAATTTGTTATTTCATTCCCTGTTGAGGTAGGTACTATTATTAGCCCTATTTTACAGATAAGGAAACTGAGGCAGAATGAGGTTAAGTGACTTGCCTAGGGTCATAAAGCTAAGTGTCTGACACAGGATCTGATATTAAAGAAATGCAGTTATCCTTTTCCTATAGAAACAGTCACAAAAATAGTTAACAGAGTGCCAAGTCTATTTTTATTTATTTATATTTTTATATAATTTATATTATATTATTTATCATTGGTTACTTTATACATGAATTGTGTGTTTTTGCTGCCAAATGCTTATAGCTGAGATACAATAAGCATCTGAGAAACACAGGAAAAGGAGAAACAGTTTTAACTGTTATTAAGAACTAAGGGAATTTGACATTCCTGGTTCCTTAGACTCCCTGACCCCAGGATTATTTTCACCTTTTCTAACCCGTTTCGGTCCTCATTTTGTGGGCATCAGCTCTACCTCTCCTCTCAAATATTAGCAATCTCTATCCTGCTTTTCAGGCAGCTATGTGGGGTGGTGGATAGAGCGCTGGGCCTGGCCTCAGGCATTTCTTAGCTGTGGGACCCTGGGCAAGTCACTTAACCCCATTTGCCTTAGCATCCTTACCTGTAAAATGAGCTGGAGAAGGAAATGGCCAACTACTCTAATATCTTTGCCAAGAAAACCCCAAATGGGGTCACAAAGAGTCAGACATCACTAAAAAACACCTGAACAACAAAAATTCTGCTTTTCATGCTATCTTGAGACCAGTTCTGAAAATGACCCAGGTGCTAAGCCCCTACCCTTAGGGAAAAGACTTCCTGAATACTAAGACACCAAATGTCTGGATCCTGGAAATCATCCAACCAAATGTGTCCACTTTGAAAAAGATCAATCCAAGTTAACCTTGCAGGAGAAATGTTGCATTTGGCAAGGTTCTGCAAAAGCCCAAACTACTAAGACAGAAGGCTAGCTTAACCAAAGAGAAGGGGAGAACAGCTTTAAAAAAAAACGTTTTAATTGAAATGTATTCATCCCATGTGTTTGGCATCTGGTATCTTTATTAAACTCTTATTTTTCCAATAACAAAAATCAGAAAGCTAATAGCTTAGTATTCTCATTTAACTAAAAGCAGCTAATTGTTTCCTCAGGATCAAAAGATTTAAGATACCGCTCCTTTGAGGGGAATATCCTCTAGAGATATCCAAGAACAGAGGAAGTCCTGAATGTTGTACTCCAGCAACAAGATTGGCCAGGAAGTCAGAGGTTTGTATCTCAACTCTGACATTTATTACCAGGCTGACCTTGCACAAGCACCTTCATTTCTCTAGGACTAAGTTTCCAACTCTATAAGAGGACTAAAAAACTTCAAGCACACCAAGTTTTAGACCTAATCCAACTTCCTCTTTTAACTTATATGGAAACTGAGGCCCACAGAGATGACATGACAAAGTCACACATCCCATGCAGGGATGGGATCAAAATACAACTCAAAATGTAGCACAAGAATTTGGGGGGACAGTTAAAAAAATCAGTTTCTGCAATTGAAATTTGGTTTAAATTTTCCCCTAACCCTAATTCTCCTTCTAACTTTTTGTTGTCACTAAGACCAGTCTCCTGTGCTTGAAAGGTTCATGTCATCCCTGACTTTTCCTTTTGCATATTTTATTTCCAATTAGTCTTCAAGTCATAAGTATAATGGAAACATCAATGACTTTGGAGTGGAAGTTTTCAGAACGCTTCCTATGAAGGCAAAAACCATTTCTTTCCTAAACTTCAATCTCAACCAATTTTAAAAGCAGTAGATGTTTGACAAATACTTGCTAAAATAAATTGAAAGTAACTATAGAAACTGGCATTAATGACTATGTAACTAATGAGACTAGGGGAGTTCCCACCTCTCAACCAAAATCTTAGCTAATATGAAATAAACTATAATCCAGTTACAAGATATATGAGATAATGTTCCAACAGAAGATCTGGATAGTGTAACAAAATATTAGGAAAGGAAAGCTGTGTAAGAAAGAAGTGGTGAGTTCGTCCAAAAGTATCCAGAAGAGAAGGTGCCCCGCCTGGTCGACACTAATGAACGTTCTTAGAAGGTAAATTCCTATAATAATTCCTATAATTCCTATAAGCTTAATGGCACCTTCCTTCAGGGTCATCACATTGGAGCAATAGATTTGGAGTCAGAAAGTTAAGGTTGAAATCCTGCCTCTGCTACTTGAGTAGCAAACCTTTGGTGTGTCACATGACCTATATTACCTTGGGCAGATCTCAGTTTGGGCAGCATCTCCCTGACACTATCAATATGACATCGAAGCGAGTCTCCTCATCTACATGGACCTCAGTTTCCTCATTTGTAAAATTAGGGGATTGGACTAGATGAGATCTGAAGTTACTTCTAGTTCCAGATCTATAATCTTTTATTTCTATGAGGACTGGCCTTAGAATTTGAGGACCTGAGTTCAAGTCTCAGATTTTCATTAGTTTATGTGACCTTAGGCAGTCATTTAACAGTCAAAGGACCAGAATTTAAGAATATCTCAAAGGACCAAGCTGAGTCAGAGCAGCTAGGTGGCACAGTCTTCTGTGAGCTCAAATTCAGTCTCAGACACATACTAGTTGTGACCCTGGGCAAGTCACACAACCCTGTTTGCCTCAGTTTCCTCATGAGCTGGAGAAAGAAATGGCAAAGCCTTCCCATATTTTTGTTAAGAAAACCCCAAATGAAGTCAGGAAGATTTAGACACAGCTGTGCAACAAGAATGAAGAGGTTTAAGTGGACAGCCTTTACAGACCCTTCCAACTCTAAACACTTAGCCTTTACTTAAGACTCTGTTTTCACCAGCCAACCTTCTGACTTCATTTGGTTTCCTAAGGAGACTTCCCTACTAAGAAGAGAATGCCTATAGCAGATTTTGTTCATACAACATTTATTAAACTGAATATCTTTTAATAAAAGGATTCTTCACATAGTAGAACACTAGCCTCCAAGCCAGAAAGAATGCATGAAACCAAATTAAAATGTAATGGGGAAATATTTAACATTTGGGGTATCTGAAAGCCACAACTTGCACATTCAGGTCCCTGAAGGGGAGAAGGTGAGAAGTATGAGTTGTATAATTATTCCCATAACTGTTGTTTTCCCCATTTATCAGGTGAGGAAGCTCTCACAGCTCAGACAGAGTAAGTGATTTGCCCAAAGTAACACAGCTGGTGAGTATCAGAGCCAGAAATCGAACCTCAACCTTCCTGAAGTCCAAATTCAGTTTTCTTTCCACTTCAGTAAGTGAGAAAGAGGGGTGGTACCTAGCAGACCCTTGATCCTGTGATTGACAGGGCATACATACCATGAACATCTGAAACATCGAATCCTGAATTTGTAACTGGAAAGGATGGAGGAGGAGTAAGTCTGTATTTCAGACTAGGGAGATGCAAATCTCCCTGCTCCACCTCCCAAAAGTACGTGAGGTTTTTAGGTTCGTTTTTTTTTCAATACTCTGCCCATCCTACACTTCATCTAAACAGGCAGATTTGTTCTCACAAAGTAGGGCTGCTCCTAACTTTATTACATATTAGAGGACCAACAGGCCAAAGGCACCAATAGATGTCATTTTCAGATGTACGCAGCATCTCAAACAACATTCACTAAGCTTGAGTTCAGTTTACCTGGAGTAGGACTGCCTTAGTACTGCTTAGATCAGATACCAAAATTATATCAGCTTTCCTTTTCCCCTTTCTCTAGGTGTTCCTTTCCTAGGAGAAAATGATGACTGGAAACAAAATTGGCTGCTTTTTGTAAGAGAATGAACTCCCCATCATTAGAAGAATTCAAGCAGAGCCAAGATTTATAGAGGAGATTCCTGAATTGGGTTAGAGACTGAATTAGATGACCTCTAACAAGAATGCCTTCCATCTCTAATGCTATGACTTCCATGTAGTCCCATGGAAGGAATTTTCCATTCAAGATGGTCAGTTAAGAGGCCAGTCATTTGACAGACCATAAGCAATTGTCAGTATCAGTATGATCCACAGAATAGGAAAAAGAAAGTTTCTTTCCTCTGAGAACAGAGATGGAAAAACTTACTGTGACAAATTACATTTAAAATAGGTTCTTAACAAGGGGACAGGAATACATACCACTAATTCAGCAACTTTTCCTAGATTGTTTGCCAGATGTTTCTTCAAAAAAACAAATCAGAGAACTGTTTGAAAAATGAGCAGATAAGATTTTAAGAACCCAAACACCACCATAAATTCACACCATAAAATATTTATTAAGAAACAATGTTTGGTTTTTTTCTTCAATTGTAAAAACATCTTAGTTAGGAATCCTTTTTTTGAAATTTTAAAATCATACCAGATGCCAACATAGTCTTACATTATCTATGACATATATAAAACATGTAAAATACCACACTTCACAAAACTTTAATTAAGAATCAGTCTTATATTTCCACCAGCTAATAAAATAAATTCCACATACTTAACTTACTTTTTTTTTAATACGTAAACAATATACAAAGAGATTCACCTGAATTTCATAAAACAGAGCAGGGGTCCTTATCTGGGTATGTGCAATGAATGGAGTGCTTTCTGCAGAGAGAATGAGAGAGGGAAACAACAAAAATGCCTGACTTCCTTACTGAATAAAGCTAGAATATTTGTAAACCTTTCTCTTGACATAACAAGAGTCCTTGATGTCCAGGGAGAGGTAGGGGTAGGGGAGAGACAGTAAGCCATATCAGAGAAGGTTCATTGAAAAGAGTGTATAATATATCTGCCCATTCTCCTATAACTGCTAGATACTCCTATTTTGGCCAAAGTTCATTAAGTCTGTGCTATAAATTTTCCCCTCAATGCTTGGATCATGGCAGAAAAGTCTATTAAGTAACTGTGTAGATCATTTTATCTGTGTTGATCATATGTAAATAGTAAGTCATTCTCATCAGGTATAGGCAGAAATATTGACCCTCCTTTTCATCTACTGCTGAAATGCACTCACTACTGTCCAGGAATCCAGCCTCTGAAAACCTAAGCAGAACGAAATGCTGAAATGGATAACTTCCCACAGCAAAAAGCAACCAGGAATGGCAGGAACTGATTTTTTTTAATTGAAAGCACAAAATTATCATTAAGACGAATAACCAAGTCTTGCACCTCATTAGATGCTATGGTAAAGTCAGATTAAAATACAATCAGGAAGAGTTCATGGTTTTATTACTATTCCAGCCTTAAGTTTTCTTCAAGATTAAAAATAACTCCAGAGTCTTCCTTGGTAAAGCCTCTATACCACATTTCAGTGAAGAGTGATTTCTTTTTTGTACATAGACCATTTTGTCATACGATTACTACATAAATAAAGGAGATTTTCACAGTCACAAAAGTAGATAAAATACCTAATTTTACATTGAAACTAAGGTGTGTCTGAGAAATGCTGAGATCCAATGCACAGTGTCAGGTAGAAAACAGGTTTTCCATTTTTGATTGCATCATATTGTCTTCCACTGCCAATTTGATTGTCTATAAAACAGGGGAAAAAGAGGTAACAAATATGATCTTGGACAGTTAAGGGTAGGAGTGGGGGAGAAAAAGAAACCGCCTTACTCTAGCAACTTACAAAATTCTTTTGACTATTTGTACCTAAAGGGCACTTGTTGGCTCAAGCATTTCTCACACTCACACTCACATCCACACCCACACGCACTCACACATATACATTCACACAAAGTTATCAAAAAAATGCATGTACACCTTCAACATAATCTTTTTTTTTCCAATAAAAATCATGCACTGGAATGAAACATATCTGGAAATGCTAATGGAGAGATATTGTCATAGAGTTTGAAGCAAATGAACCCATCAAAAAGAAATGCTTTCCCAAAAAATGCTGTCCAACATTCAAGGACTTCCATTTAGAGAATTCTTTACAAATGGACGGTTTGTGGATTCATTTCCAAAGTACTTCTTGCCTGTCCATCTTAGGTACTGAAAGCCAGTTTTGTGGTCCATGAGTTTACACAGTCACTGCTGGGTACATTTTCTGTTCACTACTGGCATGGGGGTAAGGAGACTGGATCTGCCTGTACCCAGTTTGCAGACCATCCAGGAAGGGTGGCACAGGTGTCATGGGCATGGAGTCATGTTGTACCGTGTAGCCCACGTACTGGGGGTGCAGGTATTGTCCTTGGTGGGGCACAATCTGGGTAGCCTGCTGACAGTTCAACACTGAGAAATTAGTCGGCATGTTGACATATACATTATTCATGGTCCCTTCTGGTAAGCAGCAGTTGGTCTGTGACCTCGTAGGGGGAGCTCTGGCACCTGAATTGGCACTGGAACTGGAGCTGGCAGCAGTGCTCGATTGACGGGAGGAGGATCCTCGAGATGTGCTGGCACTTGGTATCATGGGAATGGTTTCCATCAAACGATTACCTCCAGGGGCTCTGCTCTGCTGTGGCTCCTGCTTGGGCCGCAGACACCTGCAGCAGCAAGCAGCCACTAAAGATCCCAAGATGATAAAGGCAACGAACACTGACCCCACGATGAGGAACGGCACATAGATAGGCACTAAGGAAAGGAATGCAGACAGAAAACTATGATTCCTCTTAAAGCATGTTTATGCAACTCTAATACTGATGTTCTGATAAGATTTGCACATTGCTTGATAGCTTAAGAACCATTCAATCCTTCTGTCTTCTATTTCGTTCCTGACCCCTTAAGATGCCTGGGCCTGAACTAGGGGCTATGGAACTGGGGATTATAACAAAGACAAATTTAAAAAAAACAAAACAAATAAACATCAGAATAGTTCATAAAGACATCTCCCACTCCCTAAAACGTGAGCAACCTGGGTGTAAAGATCTCTTCAGATTAATGAAAAATAAGAATTACAGAATAATAAGAAATATAACGTTATTACTTTGAAGCATACAAAGTGAATGAATTCCCATGACTAACCAAATTAATGGATATGTATTACATAGCTCTGAGGGATATGCACAGTTTGGGGCTGCTAAGTGAGTCAGGAGGACCCAAGTTCAAATCCAATCTTGGACACTAGCTATGTGACCCTGGGCAAGTCACTTAACTCCATTTGCCTCAGTTTCCTCATCTGCAAAATGAGATGGAGAAGGAAATGGCAGAACCACTTTGGTTTCTCTGCCAAGAAAACCCCAAATGGGGTCACAGAGAATTGCACAAGACTGAAAACAACAACAGTAGTTCTGGGGATTTAAGTTATTAAAAATTCCATTCTCCTTAGTAGATTAAGTATGTCCCTTGCAATCTTCTTTTGACACTATTTGGGCAGTAAACTTTTCAATTCAAAAGTCAACTTCAATGCAGGGTCAACCATTACAACTTCTGAATGAGTAGACTGAGATTTAGGCATCTTTACTGCGGTAGAAATGGGTAGAAATAAAAAGAGCAAATTTTCTTGGTCAATCTTAGGAGACTTCCTTGACAAACCAAATTTACGTGAGGGATATAACCTGATATGTTGATGAAGGAGACAGTCTATTCCAGGCAAAAGGCAAAAGCATGGGAAAAAAACCTACATCGTGAAAAGTAAATAGTTTAGGAGGAATGGAAAGAGAATCTAAGGAGACAGGAGAAGCTACAAGGCAGCCTAAGAGTAGACTGATACCAGGACTGCTAAGTCCAAAGTTAAAACACTGGGGGATCACAGAGAGCTCCCGGAAAATGGAAGAAACATATTATAACATAAAGCAACCAGTATGAATTCTGACAAGTTAGAGCTATCTTGTACATAAAATAACTTCTGAAAACCAAGAATTGGGTTTAAAACAAGCATTAAGGAGCAGTTTTTCCTTTCATTTTCTTGTTAATCCTTTTCATAAACAGTCAATATTTTGGAAATCCTGAAATACTGGAACTATTTATCAATTGTTCTTCATGTGGAAAACACAAGATGTTCAAAAGAGATGCATGCGAATGGGAAGAGGAGGGGGAAGAAATCTTTTGCTGAATCCACCGAGTTCCTCTAGGGCTTATCCAAGTCACTCATGAAGTACTTAACTCACACTGTAGTCATTTACAGACATCACTCTGTTCTACAGGGCAGGGAACTGTCTTTTATATTTATATTATATTTATTTATGTTCCTCTACAACACCTTGCATATAGTATGAGCTAAATAAACATGAATGAATGAGCCAAATTCCTTGGCACTGAGGGAACAGACCAAGTTCTCTCAAATTGAGCAATGCTTCTAAATATGTTCTTTATGATTTCTGAAACACCTAGTAAAAATTATTAAAATATAACACTTTGTGGAATCACCTAGACTTAAGTTTGATTTTCATGATAAAAGTTTAGCCAAAAAGGATGGTTTCTTGAAGTCCAACAGGTGGTATAGAGTTGGCTACGCCAAAGTTGTCCAAGAGTAAACCTGCCCTAATTCTTGGAGTTAGCTAGAGGGTTTTGTAGCAACATGCTGGGCTTTTTCTTAACTGTTCTATAAATTTTTGTATTCCTCTAAAGAAATCTAGCCTTTCACATTACCAGAGGTTAAAAATCTAGTATTCTTTAAATGCACAAACAAACACACACACACACACACACACACATTATCCTAAGGCCTTGTCATAAGCAATGCAAAGTTACTCACTTAAAAAAAAAAAGAATAATTGTTCACTTTCAAGGAATTTTAATTGGACTTGCATACTGGCATGTAGGGATAATTAATACAGTGCTCCCATGAGCCCTGGTGCCATTTAATTAGACAAGATAGGGCAGCATTGGTGTGAAATAAATTTAGTGAAGCATAATTTTGTTTTTGAACAAGCTTTGTAAAGTGCAGGGAAATCCTCAAAATGCACATCTCAGCATCTTTACGATTTTGACAAGTTTTCATATTTCGTGTTGAATCACAAAGCAATTGTTGTGCAGGGATTTGTCCCGAGAGAGATCTTTTTTTTTTTCTTCTGCTACTAAACTGAGCTCTGCAGACTTGTAACCATCAGACTACACCATGGCTTTGGCACATTCCTTAATGCTTTATTTCATACTCATACACTGCAAAGCTGAGTTGGCACCTTAAACTGAGGCATTTTCCGGAATTATACTCTCTCCTCTCCTCCCTTCAGACAGAGACAGAACAATGCAGCATGAGTAATAAAATGCTTGACTGAAAAAGCAGCCGAGTTTAAAGGAGCTCTCCTCTTACAGGGTCACAAGAGACAGCTCTGTAAACACTCCTTGCCTCTCAGAACGCCAAGAACATTTCAGGCACCTCGGCCTCCTGTAGGTTCAGGATACAGAGAAACAGGATGGGGCAGAAAGGCAGGATGAAATGGAGGGTGCTATAAGTCCCCTTGTCAAAAACCAACTTCCCAGGTTCACGCAGGGAGAGTTCACCTTGATGAAATGATGCCCTCTAGAATATTTTGTCCACAGAACTATATCCTACTCACTGGAGGATAGACTCAAGAAGGTGAACTTGGGATGAGGTGAAGGAGAAGGGGGAGAATATCTTAGAAGAGTGGAGCTTGTAAAAAGATATGTTTTTTCAAAGCTATAATGACAAAAAGTTAACTATCTTCTGCAGGGTCTCAGACAAGTTGGCCAGGCATCTGATGCAACACAATTCAGTTTCAGGTGCAGGTGCCAGCTCTGCTTGCCAGCACACACATGGAAGAACATTAGAGCCCTGAGGCCAGGGCAGGGGAGAAGCAAAGGCCATTCACAATCCATGTTCCAGAAATTTAAGATTTCTCTTCCACTGAACTGTCCAGGTCCCATTACTGAACTAGAGAAAGTCCTAAGAGGTGGAAGGAAGTTTAAGGTTTACCTAATCCAAGCCACTCATTGCACTGATGAGGAACAGCCCAGCTTGGGGGGGAAAGGAGGGATGCCTAACAGGTTTCCCCCCCTTACTCTTCCATTAGAGGGTGGGGGTGGGGCAGCACCTGACTTGGTTAGGCACATGGCCCAGGCTGGCAAAGGAGTCAAGGCCCTGTTTAGATTCACTGCTATTCACCCCCGCTTCTCCTATCTTCTCTCAATATTTAATTCATTTAATTGGAGAAGAAGGCAGGAGGAAAACAGAAATCTCTAAGGGGGAAAAACTAGCTGCCCTGGAATCCGGACAGGAGAAGATGGTGGCAAAAAAGCAAGGTGCATTGATTCTTCTTCCTGAAATATTTGAAAAGGTAATTAACCCCTTTGCCTCAAGTAGGGCGGGAGGGATCCCAGGAAGCATGCTCTGAGGACCTTCTAAGGAGGAGGGGGGAGAGGGGAAAGATTTCCTGAAGGAGGTCCTCAGGACCGAGTTACAACACCCTTAGCGGGAGAGATGATTTAGGACGACTAGCTCCTGCCCGCTGCCAGACTGGAGCCAACCGCCGGCACGTCCGTCCACGCCTCCGCCTCCGCCCCCCCGCCCGGTGCCCATGTAGGGGCCGGCCCAGGCCTCCCCCGCCCCGCGTACCTGCGGCGCCGTCCGGGCTGTCTTTGTCCGCGCGGCCCGGCTCGCCGCCCCCCTGCTGGCGGTCGTTGTCGCAGCCGCCCTGGTCCAGGCGCGCGTCGGCGCTGGAGCAGCAGTAGCGCAGGGCGCAGCTGCCGCAGCAGATGGTGGCGTCGCCGCCGTCGAAGCGCTCGGGACACTGGAAGCCGATGCGCCAGACGCCCTGCGCGTCCAGCCAGCCGTGGCAGTACTCCCCGCTGGCCCGCGCCCCGGCCGCCAGCAGCGCCGCCAGCAGCAGCCGCAGGAGCGCGGGCGCGCAGGGCGGCGGCGAGGCCCGCAGGCGTCCGCCCCACATGGCACCGCCGGAGCGCGGGGCGGCGCGGGCGCCGGCGGGCGGGGGCCCCGCGGGCGCACCGCGGTCTCTCGGAGCCCGGGGCTTCGGCAGGGGTCCGGGTGCTGAGTGCGGGGCGGCCCCGGGCGGGTTCAGAAGTGCTGGCGGAGCCTGCCCCTTTCCATGCGGTCAGCGCCTTTCATTCCCCCGCAGTCCAGGGGCGATCCACGATCTGACGGACAAGGCGGCCCCTAAGCCATCATTGCCGCGTTCTCGGCGCCCTAGCCGGGTACAGTCGGGGTCCGAGGAGCCGCCGGACACGTCCCCGCCGCGGGCAGCGAGAGCTCCCCGAGGTGTTCCCAAGCAGGCGTCCGCTCCGCGCGCCTCCGGCCGACAACGCGCCCCCGAAAGCCTTTCCCCAGTCGGCGCCCTCTGCCCGGGCCAATTACTTATACTCCCGAGCGGTCAGATTCCAGGACCCCTTGAGCCCCCAGGCCGCAGAGCGCAGGCACCGAGAGGAGAGGAGGGGGAGGTGGGGGGCCGCCGCTAGAAGCAAGTGCAGCAGCAAGTGCGGCCGCCCCTCAGCCTCTCCTCCCCATCGCCAAACTTTGTCCGCGCCTCACGCGGCGAAACTCGCGCTGCGCGGGGAAGCTCCAGGGGCGCCCCGCAGCCCAAGCGTCCCACGGAGCGCCGATGCTAACTGCCGAGAGCCTCCGGCACGGTCTGCGCACACACCCCGCCGGACCGCGGGCCAGCCTCGGGGGCGGCTCGGCTGCGGAGGGCGGAGGGCGGCAGCCGCCTCCCGGCGAGCCTGGGGGGCACGACTGGCCGGCGGGGCCGCTGCCCGTGCCGCCGGGGCCGGTGCTGCTGGTGCCGCCGGGGTGGAGGTGCCGCCGCTGGGAGCGGCTCCGGGACTTGGCTCCCTCTTCTCTCCCAGCCGTCTCCTCCACCAGAAGCACCCCTCCTTCTCGCCCCTTCTATCTCCCTCGTCTCCTCTGCCCGGGCACCGGGAGAAGCCACGCACCGGAGAGGGCTAACGGACGGTGGAGGCGGAGGCGGGGAGACCTCTGGCAGCGGCTGGCACACCCCCCTCGGCCTCCTCCTCCGGCCGGCTCAGGCTCGCCTTCGCCGCCCCTCGGCTCGCTCTCTTATTATAGGCACTGGCTCGCACAGCGCGCATGCGCCTCCCTCCCTCCCTCCTCCTTCCTCCGTCCTCCCTCCTCCCCCCTCCCCCGAGGAAGCCCCACATGCGTAGAGAGCGAGGGGCTCTCCTGGCACTCCGGCGCTGGGAGTAGCCTTGATGTTGAGTGAGCTAGCCGCGCTGGCCAGGAGAGGAATGGTCGGAAAGGGCGTGCGCCCCGCTTAGCCTCGACACCGGGCTCTGCTCCCACGGACCAAGGGGAGAATGGACGCAAGTCTGGGAACTTGAATGAACGTGGTCCATCGGGACAGCCTTTCTGCAGGCGCTGGTTCTAAACTGAAGGAACCGGTGTCGGTGCTTTGGAAACGCATTGTTTTTTATTCAGGTAAGACTAGACAGTCAAACTATAGTCGTACTTTTGCCATGAGACCTTGGACGCTTAACCTCCCTGGTCCTCGGTTACCTCCCCTGTAAAATAAAGGGGGCTCTACTAAATAATCTTTGAGGTAGTTTTTAAATGTCCCCTCTAGCTCCCTGATTCTGTATTACCTGGAAAGCAAGGCTATTTTATTTGTAGGCAAAAGGTATTCTTTTTCATGAGCCCATTCAGATACTTCTTTATCAGTCGCAGTAGGTGGTGCAGTGGATAGAGCGCCGGTGCAGGAGTCAGGAGGACCTGAGTTCAAATCTCACCTCAGACACCTGACATGCACTAGCTGTGTGACCTTGGGCAAGTCACTTAACCCCAATTGCCTCATCCTGGGTCTTCTCCAGTCATCCCGATGAATATCTGCTCACTGGATTCAGATGGCTCTGGAGGAGAAGTGAGGCTGGTGACCTGCACAGCCCTCCCTCACTCAAAACAGTCAAGTGCAAGTCATGTCATCATTTCCCTGATGGCATGGTCTTCTTTAGCAAGGAAGGAGGAACACACGCACATACACGCACACACAGATAATTCAGCTATAAAAGCCTCATTTTACCCTATCTAGCAAGTTCAGTCTGCTTCCTTGAATTTGAAACTGAGACTGGTCACCATAAATAATAATAGGAGGTCATATTGATACAGTTTTTACATAATATTTTCTCTTTCCCACAATTTCATGTTAAAACAATTTTAAACTTTTTTGAAGTTTTAAATTCCAAATTCCATCCTTCCATCTCTCCTTCCTGCCCCCCTCCCTGAGATGATAAGCAATCCAATATAGTTTATACATGTGCAATCATGTAAAACATTTCCATATTGGTCATTTTATACAAGAATCAAAAAATGAAAGTGAAAAATAGCATGCTTCAGGGTTTTAAAGTTTGCAAAGCATTTATATATATATATATACATATATAATTTGATATTCAAACAGTCTAGTGAGTAGATGCTAGTCAAATCAGGTCAAAAAGCATGTAAGTGCCCACTGTATACCAAGCTGTGTGCTGAACACTGACTAGGGGATACAAAAAAAAGGCATAAATAGTCTCTGAAGATGGAAACAACATTTGACTGTTGTCAATCTGTCCAAATAAGATATGGACATATAGATATGTATATAGATATATATGATAAATTGGAGATAATCTCAGAGGGAAGGTGCTAGAATTAAGAATAAGGAAAGACTGTTTCTAAAATGTGGGATATTAGTTGAGACTTGAATAAAGCCAGGAAAACCAGGAGGCAGAGATCAGGAGGGAGAGCATAGTTACCCCCTTCTACATCAACTTTTCCCATCATGATCTTGATAGAGAGTCAGTATAAGAAATTAAATGAGAATTTGGGGGGAGTTTGCGAAAACTGCAGATGATACTTGAAGACCAGCAGATGACACACAAACAGTTTAGAAACTCAGAAATGCATAAAATATATGTATTCTATTGTATATCAACCCAAATTTTACAATAAGGTACTGTAAATACCCCACCAAAGAAAAAAATCAGACACTTTCTCTGGTACGAAAGGAGGGCCAAAAATGTTTATGCAGATTTTCCGGATTGAGGAGGTACTGCAACCCTAGCCCTCATGATATGTTCCAGGCACAGGGAACAGCCAGCGAAAATGCCCCCAAAAAGGAGATTGTATGAAGAACTGCTTGGCCCAGTGTTACTGATTCACAGAGTATGGGAATGTGAGTAAGGTGTAAGAATACTGGAAAGGAAAGATGGGGCTAGGTTATAATGGGTTCTGAAAACCCATTCTGAAATCATAAAATATGATTTTATATTTGACTCTAGAGGTGATTAGGAGCCACTAGAGTTTACTGAATGGGAGGGAGGAGGGTGACACGGTTGGGCCTCCACTTTAGGAAGTTTCATTTTAATAGTTGAACCGAAGATGGACTAGAGTGGCGAGACTTGAAGCAAGAAGACCAAGCTAGAGTCTATTTTAATAGTCTAGGCATGAGGTGACAAAGGCCTGCACAGGGAGTTGGTGATATCAGAAGAGAAAAGGGGGTATATAAGTGAGATATTTAAGGTAGAATCCATAGGACTTGGTGATAGATGGGATAAAAAGGGTGAGAGAGTCAAAGATGACTACTAGATTGCAGATCCATGTATTGGGAGGATGGAGGTACCCATAATAATAGAGAAATTAGGAAAGGGGAAAGGTGGTTGAGGGAGGGAAGGAAAAGGAAGAGCTATTTGTTAAAAAGTTATCTTCATTTTGCAAACTGGGGTTCCAGGAGGATGATTCCCTTGTCCAAGGTCAAGCAGTTAGTTAAGTGTTAAGAGGTAGGGTTCTAACTTAGGTCTTTCTGACCCTAAGTCAAGTGTACCATAATACCTCTAAACACAGATAACTTTAGTTTATTATATTTTATCTTCAGAACTATTGTTGTTGATTACATTGCCAGAGAAGATCCACTTAACATCAGAACCAATTTTATAATAATCTATAAGCCCTTCAGAGAAATCAGTCACTCCTTTTTTGAGACAACCTTATATAATTCTACCAATCAAGAATAGGTAGGATTTGTACCAGTTTTTAAGTCATCCCTTTTATACTTGTAATCTAGAAACCTTATGAAAAAGTTGAGCTGTATTGATTATTCATGTGCCATGCTCTCTGAAATTACTCCTGACTTAATAGAAATGACAGTATTGGATGCTTTGAACAAAAATGAACTAAATTCACTGTGTACTGACAAATTTATTATAATCAAGACTGAATTCTTTTGAAAATCAGTATTTAAATGTATTAAAAGCCATGGCTCTTCATTTCCTATTGAATATAATATAAATGCCAATTTTGGGCATTCAATGCCTTGTCCAGTCACCAATCTACCTTTTCAGTCTTAGTTTCCTTTTATATACTCTCTATTCTTGTCAAACTGGACTTCATTCTGTTTTTCTATCCCTTACTCCCATCTCCACAATTTGGAGCCCAACACACATCCAATTTACATGAAGCTTTAACCTCTTCCTTGAGGCCTTCCCTGACTCCCCCAACTGAAACATCATAATCTTGGATTTTTTCATAGCACTTTGTATAGAATTCCATTTGCATTTACTGCATTCAATCTTATCATCCTTATTTATGTATCTCCTTATCCCTTCAGAGTGTAAGTTCCCTGAAGTCAGAGACTATGTAGTATCTCTGTAAATACCCCACAAAAGAAAAAAATTAGACATTTATTGAGTGACCCTGAACAAGTCACTTAACCCTGTTTGCCTCAGTTTCCTCATCTGTAAAATGAGCAGGTAAAGGAAATGGCAAACCATTCCAGTATCTTTGCCAAGAAAACCCCAAATGGGATCACCAAGAATCAGACATGATTGAAAAGCAACTCAACAACCTAGAGAAGAAAAGACTGGGGGGCTCAGAGGGGAGAGGAGAGGGAGATAATTTAAGAAGCACATAGTGTTTAGATTTGATAGTATTTTCTGGCCCATTATGTAGACAGCAATTAGTCTTGTGGAAAGAAGAACTAGGAGGTGTGGAAAGAAGCTGACAGGAGACAGATTTAGGATCGTTGTAATTGTTTCCAACCATCAGAGCCACTCAAAGGTCAATGGAATAACTCTGGAGGTAGTGGATTCTCCTTTACTGGATGTCTTCCAGCAAGGTCAGGATGACCACTTTTCAGTTGTGACGGAGAAGAATTCCTGTTAAAGTCTGGGTTGGACTAGATGGCACCCAAGGTCAGTCAATCAATTAAAAAGAGTTTATTAAACATTTACTAAGTGCCAGGCATCTTGGTAGGAGCTAGGGATACAAATATGCAAGAATACAACAGTCAAGAGCTTACATTCTAATGGGAGCCACAAGAAGGAAGAAAACAAGTATTTATTAAGCACCAACTATATGCCAGTCATTATGCTAAGCACAATGCAAGTACTATCTCATTTGGTCCCCACAACAATCCTGGGAGGTAAGTGTTGCTATTATTACTGTTGTTTTCCAGTTGAGGAAACTGAGGCAGATGGAAGTTAAGGGACTAGCCCAGGGTCATACAACTTAGTGTCTGACAGAGAATTTGAACTCAGTTCTCTCTGACTCCAGGTCTAGCACTCTGTTCATTTTTTTCCCCTACAACATTCCGTCTTTCTCTAACTAGGTAGAAATTTCCAGTGTGGAAATTCTCTCTTCTAACTGAGGAGATGCCTGGGAGCACTAAGACATTAAGTGATTTGCTCAAAGTCATTCAGTCAGTGTCAAAAGCAGGACCTGAATGAAGGTCTTCCCTTCTCAGTTGCTTCTGGCCCTCTATCCACAGTGCCAAATGCTCTCTGGTAGCTGACTATAAATTTAAAAAATTATATTTTTTAATAAATTTGTAAAATTATATAAATTCATAAAATTTTAAAAAATGCCTAACAGATCCTCGGTAGTATGAGTGGAGAAATACATATAAATAATGAAACAATTGCTTGTGAGCTTGCTAAATGGTTGTTCCTACAGATCAGATGGCAGTAATCTTATTTCATTCAGTTTTCAGGAAGTTTTCAGGGACTGTGGTATGTCTGCACATTTAAGAGGTACTTGTCATCTCCAAACCAGACATTAGTGTGTTAGAGAGCAGATTTCCTCACTGTTCATTCATTTTTTTCTTCTTTAAAAATAAGCTAGTTATTGCAAATTTACATTTTGTTTACAAGGAAGACTTCTTTTAAGTTAAAATGTTTTCAGTGCCAAATGAAACTTCAAACCCAAACAAATGTGTTAATTTACATTTCTTTTGATTTTTGTCTTGTGGTTCCCAAACCTCATCTGAATAAAACTAGTTATAAAAATTCAAAAAATCTTTCTAGTTTCTTTTGAGTTTTTCAATTTTCTCCCTCATTTCTTGTTCCTGTAATGAAGTTAATCCTGTAACTTCCAGGAAAGTAATTTACTCCTACAGTCTTCATTTTCAAATTCAGTTTCTTTGATCTAACCCTTAACTTTATGGAATTTGTGTGTATTCTCTCAAACACACACACACACACACACACACACACACACACATTCTCTCTAGTTTTACTGAAGTTTTTGGTTCACTTCTTTGGATAGGACACTCCTCCTACCTAAGCAGAGAAGCAACAACAATTTTACAATTTGTAGCCTTAGGGAGTTCTCTGGGGGCACAGAGGTTAAGTGACTTGCCCAGGATCACAAAGTATGTGTCACAAATAGAATCTGAACCCAAGTCTTTCAGACCCAAGGCCAGCTCTCTATCCTCTGCATCACTGCCTCTCTTGCTGAAACTTTGCTATGTTGATTTCAATCTCTATTAATTATATATTTCCTTACTGGAAATACAGAGCTGAAATTTGTCACTGCCTGCCACTGAAAGGACATTAGAAAAATCTCAGAGATAGAAAGGAACTCAGAGACCAGGTAGTACAGGGGTGGGGAACCTGTAGCCTCGAGGCCACATGTAACCTTCTAGGTCATTGGATGTGGCTTTTTGACTGAGTCCAAGTTTTACAGAACAAATCCTTTTATTAAGGGGATTTATTCTGTGAGGTTTAGATTCAGTCAAAGGGCTGCACTCGAAGACCTAGAGCACCACTTCTCCACCCCTGCTCTAGTGCAACCCACAACTGAACAAAAATCCCCTCTGCAACATAACTGCCAAGAGACTGGACTCCATCCACTTGAGAATGTCCAACGAAAGATAAATCACTCCCGATCTGAGAAGGAAGCACATATTGCTTTGACGTAATTCTAATTTGTTGGGAGATGTTTCCTTTTGACAAGACAAAATTTCTACTATATACCCACTGCTCCTACTTTGTCCCCTCAACTCTCTTTTCAGCTTGAAGACAATTAACCATGTTCTCCCCAGTCTTCTCCAGGCTAAATCTTCCCATTTCTTTTTGTCATGGTCTCCAATTATCTTATCAACATGGCTGTCCTCTTGATACTCCTCCATTATCACAGTCCTTCCTAAAGTGTGGCATTCCTAGCATTTTTTCTGCCTGTTTCCCAAGACTGGAAAGTTCTCTCTCTTCATCTCCACCTTCTGGCTTCCTTCAAGTCTCTACAAATTTCCACCTTTCCCAATCCCGTTTAATGCTATTGCCTTCCCTTTGTCGATTACCTCCAATTTATCCTGTCTCCACCTTATCTGTACACAGTTGTTCACGTGCTGTTTCCCCCATTAGAGAGTGAGTGAGCTCTTTGAGAGAAGGGTCTGGGTTTTACTTTACTTTGAATCCCCAGAGATTAACACATTACCTGACACATAGTACATAATTAATAAGCATTGTTTGACTCAGTCAAGTCCCAAACAGAACACAGTACTCCAGATGTGGTCTGACCAGCTGTGTCAGCTTGGTCTCTCTATCATGATTATAAAGCCCTCAGGGGCAGGAACTATATTTCTGTTATTCAGTTGTTTCAGTTGTGTCCAACTGTTCCTGACAAAATTTAAGGTTTTCTTGGTGAAGCTATTAGAGTAGTTTGTCACTTCTTTCTCTAGTTCATTTTACAGATGAGGGAACTGAGGCAAACAGGGTTAAGTGACTTGCACAGAATCACAGGGCTAGTAAGTGTTGGAGGCTAGATTTGAACTCAGGTCTTCCTGATGTCAAGCCCAGTGTTCTATCCACTGTGCCACCTAGCTAACACCTATAAAGCACAGGTTCCTTTAATTTTCTCAATGTTGAGACCAAGCGGGACTAAAGAGGCAAAGTGGACTAGATGATCCATTCCGATTCTAAATATATGATTCCCCTAAAATCTCAATACTTGTGAAGTATTTTATGAAATGACTTAGATTTTTATTTTAAAATTTGATATAAATATATATAAAATTTTTGATTATAAAATTGATTTTGGGGGGTGGAGCCAAGATGGCGGAGTAGAAGGACGCACGTTTACGAGCTCCGAAACCAAAGCCCATAGAATTAATGTAAAAAGAGTCCCCCATAACTTCTGGGTCAATACAAGGTGTGCAGAAATGGAGTGGAGGAGATTTCCGTTCCAGGGAGCCCTGGAGACCCGTCCCCAGGGTCTGTCGCACCCCGGAAAGTGGACAAACCCCCAGCGCTGCCCTGGCCGCGGCCACAGAGAAGCTGATCCGAGCAGGCTTCAGAGACGGAAGCTCTGGCAGCTGGGAAAGTCCCTCCACCCACAGAAGCTACAGGTCAGTGAGAGAGAAGGCTGGGCTGGAGAAGAGGGGGAGCAGGGCGTCTCCATGACTCGGGCCCCCTCGGGAGGAAGCGGCGGTGGCAGAGACGGGGGGCAGGAAGCGGCGGAGGCAGAGGTGTGGGCGGCAGCTGGGGCGGCAGCTGAGGCAGCAGCGGACCGGGACTCAGGAATCCCCCAGCAGCAGGCAGGATCTTCATTACGGAAGATTCCTGCATAAAACCTGAGGGAGCTGAGCCTGGGAGACGGCCCTGCCCCCACCCCGCTCTATTACTTAAGGCTTCTGCTTAAAGCCCCCGAGGGAACTGAGCCTGGGAGGTGGGGGCCCCCCACCCCGCCCCCACCCGTTCCATTCCTGAAAGTCTCTACATAAAGCCCCTGAGGGATCTGAGCCTGGGAGGTGGCCCTGCCCCCACCCCAGCACCTGAACTAAAGCTCACTGATTGACAGCCGGCAGGAGGAAAGCCCATTTAAATCTCAGAGGCCAAGCACTAGCTGGGCGGATCCAGGCGGGGGTGGAAAGGAATCTCAGAAGTCAAGTAACTGGCTGGGAAAATGCCTAGAAAAGGGAAGAAAAATAAGACTTTAGAGAGTTTTTTCCAACAAATGCAAATGATCCCGACCTTTGGATCTGATGGCAAGGACGTATCCTTACCATTAGGGAAAGACGTGGAGGGTGGGGCCTCAGTACCCCAGACACCCCAGGGGGGTGGCAGGTGGGCTCAGGCCCTGGAAGAGCTCAAAAAGGGTTTTGAAAAGCAAGTTAGACAGATGGAGGAAAAACTGGGAAGAGAAATGTCAGAGATGCAAGAAAAGTATGAAAAACTGGTCAATACCTTGGTAAAGGAGACCCAAAAAATGCTGAGGAAATTAACACCTTGAAAAATAGGCTCACTCAATTGGCAAAGGAGGTTCAAAAAGCCAATGAGGAGAAGAATGCTTTCAAAAGCAGAATGAGCCAAATGGAAAAAGAGGCTCAAAAGCTCACTGAATTTAATAGTTCTCTCAAAATTAGAATGGAACAGATGGAGTCTAATGACTTTATGAGAAACCAAGAAATCACCAAACAAAACCAAAAGAACGAAAAAAATGGAAGAGAATGTGAAATATCTCATGGGAAAAACAACTGACCTGGAAAATAGATCCAGGAGAGACAATTTAAAAATTATGGGACTACCTGAAACTCATGATCAAAAAAAGAGCCTAGACATCATCTTCCATGAAATTATCGAGGAAAACTGCCCTGACATTCTAGAACCAGAGGGCAAAATAAGTATTGAAAGAATCCATCGATCACCACCTGAAAGAGATCCAAAAAGAGAAACTCCTAGGAACATTGTGGCCAAATTCCAGAACTCCCAGCTCAAGGAAAAAATCTTGCAAGCAGCTAGAAAGAAACAATTCCAGTACTGTGGAAATACAATCAGGATAACCCAAGATCTAGCAGCTTCTACATTAAGGGATCGAAGGGCGTGGAATAGGATATTCCAGAAGGCAAAGGAACTAGGACTCAAGCCAAGAATCACCTACCCAGCTAAAATAAGTATAATACTTCAAGGGAAAATATGGTCTTTCAATGAAACAGAAGACTTTCAATCATTCTTAATGAAAAGACCAGAGCTGAAAAGAAAATTTGACTTTCAAACACAAGAATGAGAAGAAGCATGAAAAAGGAAACAGCAAAGAGAAGTCTTAAGGGACTTACCAGAAGTGAACTGTTTACATTCATACAGGGAAAGACAATATTTCTAACTCTTAAAACTTTTCAGTATCTGGGTAGTGGGTGGGACCACACATACACATGTACACGCATGCACACACATACACACATGCACACACATACAGAGATAGAGAGCACAGATTGAACTGAATAGGATGGGACCATACCTTAAAAGAAACTAAGGTAAATGATGAGAGAGAAATGTAGGGGGAGGAAAGAGAGGGAAAGGGAAGGGGGTAACTATATGTCATTTAAGAGGCAGGTAGGAGTGTTTCTTAGTGGAGGGATAAAGAGGAGAGCTGAGAAAAAAAAAAAACAAGAAGTTTACCCTTATCACATTTGACTAAACGAAGGAGTGAAATGCACACTCATTTTGGTATGAAAACCTATCTTACAGTATAAGAAAGTGGGGGAGAAGGAGATATTGCAAGGGGGGGGATGATGGAGGGGAGGGCAAAGGGAGGAGGGAGCAATTTGAAGTCAACACTTGGGGAGGGACAGGATCAAGAGACAGAAGAGAAACAATGAGGGGCAGGTTAGGAGGGATGGTAATCCAGTTAGTCTTACACAACACGACTATCAGGGAGGTCATTTGCAAAACTACACAGATATGGCCTATATTGAATTGCCTGCCTTCCCAAAGGGAATGGGTGGGGAGGGAGGGATGGGGAGAATTTGGAACTCAAAGTTTTAGGAACAACTGTTTAGTATTGTTGTTGCAACTAGGAAAGAAGACATACAGTTAATGAGGAATAAAAAGTCATCTGGCCCTACAGGAGAAAAGAGAAGATGGAGACAAGAGAAGGGAGGGATGACAGAAGAGAGGGCAGATTGGAGATAGGGAAAATTAGATTGCTTGGGGTATTGGGGTGGGGGGAGGGGATAAAAGGGGAGAAAATTTAGAACCCAAAAATTTGTGAAAATGAATGTAAAAAATTAAATAAATAAATAAAATAAAATAAAATAAATAAAATTGATTTTTAAAATTATAAAATTTGATTATAAAATTTTGATTGTAAAATTAATCATAAAATTTGATTATAAAATATCTCAACTTTCCCCCATTGATCTATTGCTTTGCCCATTACTTTTCTACTCTTATCTGAAGCACTTAGCATGGTGCTTTGCATAGAGTAAGTACTTAATAAAGACTTTATTCCTATCCCTACACAGTTCATATTTTCTTTTCTTTCACCAACCACATAGTGTGAAAAAATTTAAATCAACAACTTAGTTTCTCTAAAGATCCATCTTCTTGAGAATTCTTAGTAGTCTCAACAAGGCCTAAAGCTTGAAGTGAAACTAACATTTCACGAAATGGAAGCCAGATGACCATGACATTTGTATGTACTGCTAGATCAAGCCCTTCTTGTTATGTAGACTTAACAGTGTCAGGATCTCTCCAGACTTAATATCAAATGATCTGATGTGTACTGGACTTTGGGAAGGCAAAGGACCAAAGCATATAGTCCTGGATTGCCTTCTCCTGAAGAGTGGTGATAGATACTCCCAGAAAGGACCCTCTCTACTGCAGGCTTATTGATCTTGTAATTCTTGTTGGCATCATTTCCCCCTCTTCTAAAGATGAGAATCTCCTAGGAGGTCCTTTCAGTGCAACAACTTTGGTAAGGAAAAGCCTGAGCGCTAGTAGTTTGCAATTCCCTCCCCAAGCTTTTGGAATTCTCTGGGAGATGCTCACTCACCTGGGAAAAAACCTTTCAATCAGTAGTGGTAGCGTTGGTGGTGATTTCCCTCTACCTATTGTGGAACTTGCATCCCCATCTCTAAATAAAAGTCCAGGGTACACGGTATTTTTTACTACCCCTAGGAGAAGGCCGTGAGAAGAATAACACATACAAACTACTTGTACATCAATGTTTTAAGGATCTATGATTTAGTCATTGGGTGCTTAACACTGGAGGGTTTAATTTGGTCTTTTTGACTTGGTTTGGTTGAAAAATTGATCGCCACCATGTGGCCAACCTAAACTTAGCAGACGTATGTCTCAGCAGAGAGCCTATCACCATACCCATCCTTGAAGTCTAGGTTGTTAGGACCCACCAGATAGTGACAGATAGCATATATTTCTATGCCTTTTGAGACTACTCTAGATATTCATGAGTTTCGCCTTTTAAATCCTATGATTATGGCATGAACCTGAGCACTATGCAACTTCTGAGTGGATAATAAACTATGTAGTGGAATAGAAAGGAGTCAAGCCTTGGCTTTCCTTCCATTTGTGTGACTTTCCTGTTCCTCATCTGTACAGAGAAGGGAGTGGGGTATGTGAGCTGGCTTTCTATGGTTCTGGAAACTCGCTGAATTGATAATGTGACCCTTATTCTCTCTGATTAAATATAGCACAAAAATCTTGCTCTGTTGCATATCACTTATAAATAAATCACTTGATTAAGTTATAAATGTTTACACTCACAATTTCTTTTTCATTTCCGTGTGTTTCCTGCTGTGACTTGCCCCACTCCCATCCCCCGCAGGACATTGTTCCAGTCCTTCACTTCCTCACCCAGTCCCGCATTCAAGCCAACTAAATAACAGTATAGACTCTATGAACCTGACACCCTGATCATCAGTTGGGAAGTCCTGAAATGTAGCCAGGTCCCACAGGCGTCAAAGTAGAGCCAGCCAGTGTTGAAATAAGGCTGGCCAAATTTTATACCTTTCTCCTCCCATTTTAAAATAAAAATTGTACTGTACCACCTATATGAGCAGGTACCTTTCCTTTATATGTTCCTCGTTTACCCAAGTAATTATACCTATGAACTAGCGTAGGGATATTTTAAGTGGTCAGAGAGTATGAAATGGAAGTGACTTGTTTCTGAAAGTCCAAATTTGAGAATGTGGAACACAGCATCTTCAAATTGAAAAAGACTCAAGGCCATACATAAGCAAGAGTTTATAGGATCATGGCTCTATGGATGAAAGGACTTCAGAGAACATCTAGTCCAACAACCGTCCCCCATTTTACAGATGAAGAAACTAAGGCCCAGAGAGGATAAGTAACTTGCCTAAGGTTGCACAGTTAGTAAGCGTCTGAAGCAAGATCTGATCCTATGCCCTCTGATTCCAGTCAGCGCTTGTCCAACATTTGAATAAAGAACCCTAATCAGAGGAACCCATGACCCCCTGAAATAACCTTTTCAATATTAGGTATTCCTTATTAGCAGGATATCTTTTTTTCCTTTATTTCAGGCTTAAATATGCCCTCCTAAATCTTCTACCCGTTACTTGTAGACGGGCCTTCTGAAGTCAAGTATAATGAGTATAATCCCTCTTCTACCCAACAGATCTTCAAATACTTATCCTCGCTAAGCCTCCTCTTCTCTAAATATACCCAGGTCCTGCAACCACTCCTTGTTTAGCATCATGGGTATTTGGAGATGCAGAGGCTAGGGAATTCAAGCTCTTTCATCAATTTAATGGTCATCCTCTGCATACTCTCCAGAATGTCAGTGTCTATTCAGAAGCTTCTGAAAATTTGATGACCCAAAGTGAACACAAGACTCCCAAAGTGTCTGAACATGGCAAGGCACAGGGTGACTATCCCAATATGGATGATATACTTGCCTCAATGGATGACATTTTTTGACTGCCATTTCTTCCTCCCATTTAGAAAATGAGTCTCCTTTTCTCACCCAGACTGTAGATGTCAAATTGGTAAGAAGAAAACAAACTTTATGAAGCTCCTACTATGTGCCAGATACTACACTAAGCACTTTACATGTGTTGTCTCATTTGAACCTTACCCCTACTGTGAGAAGTGCTATTATTGTACCCATTTAACAGTTGAGGAAAATGAGGCAGATAGAGGTTAAGTAACTTTCCCTAGGTTACACAGGTAATAAGTATCTGGGGCTAAATTTGAACTCAGGTCTTCCTAAGTCCAGGCCCAGAGCTTTATCCACTATGCCACCTAGCAGAGGGCCTGACCTCACTACTGATCAAAAGAGAAACTCTGACCTGCTCCATTTCTCACCTGGACTTGTTTGTCCCTCCTTAGACAGCCTGATGACTACCTTCTTCTGAGAACTTACCATACTGATATCAGACTTAATGTGAACACCAGATTGACTTCACCCCACTTTAGTTCAGAAATTCTGATCTCAAGTAATCTTGAGACCATTTTGGCATTGATTTCACAATGTTGGCTTGTATCAAGTTTCTAGTCTACTGAAAATCCAAAATCTTTTTTCAGGTGAACTGTGCTTAAGTAATGACTGATTCATTAGTGCAATCTTATGGAGATACAGTTATGTAGATATAGAGTTGGATAACAGAACACATGTTCATAATATAGGGACAGAAGGGTGAAGCCAACTGATGAACATTTATTAAGTATCTACCATGCAGTTGACAAAAAGGATTCAAAAGAAAACAAAAGACAATTGCTGCTTTCAAGAAGCTCATAGTATAATGGGAGAGAAAACATGTAGACAGTGATGTTCAAAATAACATATATACTACATAAATCAGAGGGGATCCACAGAGGGAAGGCACTAGAATAAGGGGGGGATGGGGAAAAGCTTCCTGTAGAAGATGGGATTTTGTCAAGGACTTGAAGAAAGTCGGGGAAACCAGGAGGTGGGAATGGGAATTAAGAGTATTCTAGGCATGACGGGCTTCAGGTATAGCAAGTAGGAGTTTATTGTGTGAAGAATGGCTAAGAGAATGAAATCACTGGATCACACAGTACATGGGTGGGGGGGATAGGAAGGTGTAAAGACTGAAAGGGGGGGTGGAGATCGATAGCAAAGGCTTTTAAAAGACAAACAGGGGCTTATGTTTGACCATGGAGATGACAGGAAGCCTCTAGAAGTTACTAAGTAAAAGGTGATACGGTCAGACCTGTGCTTTAGGAAGATCACTTTGACAACTGAGTGGAAGGTAGGCTGGAGTGGAGAGAGACTTGAGGCAGGCAGAACCACCGGCAGGCATGAGATAATCAGGTCGGTAACAGCGTCAGAGGAGAGAAAGGGGTGTATGCAAGAGAAATCACAAAGGTAAAAATCAATAGATTGGATTTGAGGGCTGATGAGGAAAGAGTGAGGATGACACAAAGGTTGCAAACCCAGGAGGATGATGGTATACTCAACAGTAATAGGGAAGTTAGAAAGAGGCATGGATGGGGTGAGGGAGGTTTGGTGCAAAGATAATGAGCTTGATTTCGGACAGATTGAAGTTAATCTGTGGACAGGATTTTCTAGTTTAAGATGTACAATAGGCAGTAGGAAATCCAGAGACTGGAGGTCAGAAGAGAGGGTAGGGTTAACCAAGTAGATTTGCAAGTGATCTGCACAGAGGTGATAACTGAAACCATGAGAACTGAGAAGATGACTGGGTGAAATAGTATAAAAAGAGATGGTGGTCCAGAACAAAGCCCTGAGGGAAAGACCCTGATTAGCAGGAATGATGTGGATGAGAACCCAGCAAAGGAGACAGAGAAGGTGCCATCAGACAGGAGAAAGCAAAGAGGGAGCATGCCACAAAAGCCTCAGAGACAAGGTTACCAAAGAGATGAGAGTGATCTACAGTGTCAAAGACTACGGAGAGGTCATGAACAATGAGAACTGAGAAAAGGCCATTCAATTTATCAATTAAGACATCAATGGTCATTTTGGAAAGGGCAGTTTTGGTTGAATGATGAGGTTGGAAGCCGGGCTATCGACTTCTGAAGACTGATAGGAAAAGAAGAGGGAATCTAGAAAGAATTCCTTTCCAAGGAATGTAGCCACCAAAGGTAGGAGAGATATAGAACTAGAGCACAACGGATGGGTCAAGTAAGAACTTTTTGAGGATAGGGTCTCATGGCCATTTATACAGGCAGTAGGGAAGCGACAAGATAATAAAAATAAATGGTAGAGTAGGGATGACAGAGGAGACAAGTGAATGGAAAGTCAACTTCAGAATCAAGAAGTCTTGGCTTCAAGTCCTACCTATGACACATAAAGGCTATGTGACCCTGGGCAAGTCATATATTATCTCAGTGCCCTAGGTAACTTTCTAAGAATAAAAGTTTCAGAGCAGATGCATATCTGCATTGGTAGATGCAGAAATTCTCATCTGAGAGTTTCTAATACTGACAAAATCACCTATCTGGTCCCGTTGGAAAGCTCCTTGCTAGAGTTAAAAACCTCCTTGAGTTCAGGGAGCTTATATTCTGCTTAGAGAATCCATTATGTAGGCTTATAAGTGCCTTATAAGGAATATTGAGAGAGAGAGAGAGAGAGAGAGAGAGAGAGAGAGAGAGAGAGAGAGAAGAGAGAGAGAGAGACAGAGACAGAGAGAGAACACTAATGCTTGGGGGAATAAGAAAAAACTTCTTGGAAGGCAAGTACCTCAGCTGAGCCTTGAACAAAGACAAGAATTGTAAAAGATAAGAAAGACTGCATTCAACATATGTTTAATCTTCTCTGACTCTTTGTGACCCCATTGGGAGTTTTCTAGGCAAAGATACTGGAGTGGTTTGTCATTTCCTTTTCCAGCTCATTTTACAGATGAGAAAACTGAGGTAAATAGGGTTAAGTGACTTGCCCAGGGTCACACAGCTAGTGTCTGAGGTCACATTTGAACTTGGGCCTTCTTGACCATAGACTAGCACTCTATCCACCATACCATCTAGCTGCCTAGGCAAGAATAAAACAGTATAGATAAGCTCCAAGTTGAATAATCAACCCTTGATTTGGTATGTTGAACTCAGGTCTTCTTGACTCCATGCAAGCTGCTTCTATTCAAGGCCTAGAGAATATGTGAATGCAACCAGGCCAGAGAAAGATTAAGTCTGGGACAAGCTTAGTAGTCTGGTTTGACCAAAATATAAAGTGCTTAGAAGCCTCTAGTTGCATCTGGAGTTAGGAAGACCTAAGTTTCAAGCTAACCTCAGACACTTTTTAGCTTGAGCAAGATATTTAACTTCTCTCAGTCTCAGTTTCCTCATTTGCAAAATGTATACATAGTTCCCCAGGTTATTGGGAGGATAAAACAAGATATTTGTAAATTTAATTTGTAAGTAATATTTTCAAATTTAGAAGTGCTATCCAAGTGATAGTTATCATTATATTTACTACTTCTCTGAGTCACCTAAAAACCTCTCCATCGAACGAGAAAGAGGGACTTCTATATGTCATGTAGCACTTATTAAAATGAAAATATTGAACTTGAAGTTAAATTATATAACAAATCACTCATCCAGAAACCTTCAGTGCCATAGTAGTGCCTAAAGACTTTTTAACAATTAGGTTGATTACAGAAGTTAAGATATTTTTCAACTTTAGAGTAAATTTTTACCCTTCACAACATAACTTTTTGTAGAGCTTTGGTATATGTTACCTTTATTACTTGATGAGAAGGAAAACAAAGTTTTTCTTTTAACTTCAAAGTAGGCTTGAAGCATTATGAAATTGAAAGAAATGTAATTTAAATCTGAGTGATGACTTGTTTCATCAGTGTAACTTTTTCGCATCCATTTCTTAATAAAGTAAGGAAAAATGTCTAGTAGTGTGTTGTCAGATCTCTCCATTATCAAAGGAAGTCAATTAATATTGTTTTCCATTTCCTTCTTCTAGGTTAATGATTATCTTGGCTCATAATTCTGGGCGGATAACTTCGGGCATCCTGCCAAAGCAAATTATATAAATAACTCATTGGCATGTTGAATGCCAGCTTCAGTCACTCAATGACTTTTGTGTACAAAAGGGTTGAATTCTGTAAGGTGGCAATACTTTTTTTTAAATTCCGATAACAAACACTTCCTGTAGAAGGAGAGTCATCTCACTTCTGTAACATGAGACTGGGGAGGGAAAGGGGAAAGGGCAAGGGAACAAAAACAATCACAAATAGAGAAATAGAAAAGAGATCTTTTAGAAGATAGAAAAGTGAAGAAAAAATTAAGGTGTTAAAATATTTAGTCTGCCAAAATATCGCAAGCCCTTTAATAACTGGCTTCCACTCTTCAAAGGGTTATTTTAAGGAGGACATTGTATAGTTTCTGTCCGGCTCCACAGAGGACAGATCTGGAGGAAATGGGTTTAAATTGCAGCCCAAGAGAAGGAAGAATTTCTGAACGTTGTGGATGATTAAGCACTAAAACAGGTTACTGAGAGAGGTCATGAAATCCCCATCCCCAGAACCGTTTAAGAACAGTCCAGGTAATCTCCAGTCTTGAATAGTTTAAGTGTATCAGTGCCTGGAGGCAGAGGGGTAGACTAGATGACCTCTTGAGATTCCTTTCTATCCTCGACTCTCTTTCAATCCTTCTACCCCTAGACAAACAATATAAAACATTTTAACATCCTGGATGGAAACTGTGAACAGATTCAATGTTAGTTCTGTATACGCTGGCCAAACTTCCTAAATGATCTTGGCTGGTTGTTTTCAAACTGGACAATATTACTGCTTTTTTTTTTTTTTGGTCAGCATTTGTGATTTCTTGGTATTGGGAAACTTCAATAAGGAAACTCCCTCTACCAATGCAGGTGAGCATCTGCTCTGCAAATTAAGAGTCTTATAGAGTTGCCTGGGACATTGAAAGCTTAAGTTACTTGCTCACACAGTCAGTATGTGTCAGGGATGGAACTTAAATCCAAGTCTTATTGATTGTAAAGTAAGTTATCTATCCGTTGTGGCACACTGCCTTTCCTGTGGTTGATTATTAATGTAATAGATACACCAATACTCTAATGGATGCATGATCTCATCAATGTGGGTATTCTCTCCAACAGTGCAGATCACAACTCATCCATTCCCACCCATCCTGCACAACTCTTATGTACAACTTCCCATAATTCACCATAGGGAGTTTGCTCAATGGATGAAGAGTCTTTCTCCTTGACTGCTTGAGTTTACCATTGGAGCATTTTGGCTGTCTAACAGGTCTTTTTTTCAGGGGGAATCTTGGAATTATTCAAATAACTTTGTAATTTTCCAAAGGTATTCCAGCCCATCCTCTTTCTTCCCCTTTTCTCCATCAGATAACTGATTCCAAACCATTCCATCCAATACCCCCAGTTTTTATGTATAAGATGTATTCAAACCTATATAAGATGTGTATTCCACATGGTTTGTCTAAATGAATAGATGCTTCTCTTGGATAGATATGACCAGGGGCTTAGATAGATATGACCACAGGTGTCATCTGCCTCTAAGGAAAGGAAGAGAGCCTGGGAAAGAGCTTTCACCATGATAGTGGGATAGGGATTGTAGTGGGGAAGAGGGAACAAACAATCACTTCCAAGAGTGCCAAGAACTGGGCATGCTCCAGTCTCCAAGGGAAACCTTGAACTAGAATTATATTTATTTGTTTCCCTTATATATTGCTGGTCTTAGAGTCTAAGTGTGGACTATAAGAGTTGCTTACCTTATCATTAGTCATTAGTTTACATGAGTTTAGCTCCTTGCTTAGTTTACGTGAGTTTAACTCCTTCCCACCAAATGCTAGTTATATGACTCCATCACAAATAGTAAATAACTAGTAAACTCATTTATCCAAGCAACAGAGCAAAAAATAATTGAGTCTACAGATTAGAATATACACAAGAGTGAATGAGATGTAATCTCAACTCAAATCCAAGCAGAAGCATGGAGCTCACACAAGAAAAGTCTCTAGAGAGGCAAGCTGGATGTCTTCAGGAATAAGCTTCCCCTATATGTCTATAACTTCCAATCTTTCTACATGTCTGCTCCCCCACTTAAAGTCATGGAGACCTGTGGAGGGTCTTTAACTTGGACAAGAGGGAGAGATAAATATGATGAAGAGGATCCTAGATTTCCTCAGCTTGTGTCTTTTGGTCCCTCTTATAACCCAGTTTCACTGGGAACCCAGATAAAAGGAATCAGATTACTTTTCCCCCCTGTTCCCTCCTCTTTCTTGGGAGCACGGGTTATACATTCCACAGGATTTTGGGGCTCAGGTAGTGTGAGATGGGGATAACATTCTCCCTGAGTATTTACGCTTATGGTTTACTTGAAAATAAAGTCTTCTCTCACTCCCCACCTCCTCCCATTCCTTCCAAAATGGGGGGCAGAGAGCAGCAACTGACCTGTGCCACCTAGAAACCCTTCTCACACACCTGGTAGAGGTGGTGTGACCTTGACTCTGCATCCAAAACCTCTGGGCCCCATCAGTTTCAGATTTAGGCAATTTACATTTATGGTCTTAGTTGAGCCCAATGGATAATTTAAGCACAATCTGAATAAATGGCAACATCAATATGCTGAGGCCAATGAGTGATTATATTTATGAGGTGTAGTGAAGCCAATATTTCTCACTCCACTTGGGAAGGTCTGGCCAGAGAGAGACTGACTGCAGTGGACACACTACTGAGTGTTGAAACCACAGGAAAAAGAGAGATGAATACGTTTTCAAAGAACTCCCAACCTCTATAATACTATTTCAGATGTGCCTAAATATTCAATATTCCCTCAGTAGAGGATGGATAATAGGTGCTGAGAAACAAACTACTTCCTTTTGAACTCCTTCAGGCTTTTTCCAAGGTCTACGCTGAGCTGCTGAACCTAGACTCATTTCTGAGAAAATATAATCCAGATGTTGCCTAGTGGGAAGGGAGGGATTAAACCAGATTCCAAGTTATACATGATGAGCAGGCAGCTCCAGGGCACGGCTAACTGCTATTTTCATCATTGTTCGAGGGAATGATTTTAGTAATCTGGGGAAATGAACTGGACAGCAAAGATCTGGCTTAATTTAAAGTCAACGTGTTGGAGATTTATCTTACCAAATTTAGACAAAGCAGTCTTCCCATTGCCCAGTACTCAGAAAAAGAGCTGTGTGCTTTGATAAGATATTATATTCTATCTTGGCACAGGGAAGTTGGAGCAAGAAGATTCCTTCCCAAAGAGGAAAAAAGTCTAGGAAGATCTTTCCTCAAGGCCCTCTGGATGAGTGGCATTGTTGAATTGTTTTTCAGTTAGGAAGATTCATCTTTGTGAGTTCGAAAATTACCTCAAACACTAACTGTGTGACCCTGGGCAAGTTGCTTAACTCTCTTTGGCTCAATTTTCTCATCTGTAAAATGAGCTGGAGAAGGAAATGGCAAACCCCTCCAGTATCTCTGACAAGGAAAGTCTAAATGGGGTCACTAAGAGTTGGACATGACTGGATTAGTGAGAGAACGCTATATGCCAGTGGGATGGTTTTCCTTGCAAATTCCTCTAGCAACATCTCACTTTCTAGAATCACTACTAAGTCTCCTAAAGTTTTAAAATGTAGTTTAATTTCTACCAAATCAAAAAAAATTAATTTTTGTTCTATTTTCTTTAACTGTGGATCTCAAAGCTTTTTATGAAGTTCCGTTCATTGATCTCTTAGGAAGAAAGTTAAAGAAATGATATTAGTACTTCAGACAGGCAATGAGCAATTTTTTATAGGACAAAGTTATATCTAACAGAATTAATTAATACAGTTGATTTCCATGAAATTAATTTAAAAATTGGATTGACCCCAAATTAATAATGTGCTTTCACCGTAGTTAGGATGTTATTCTAAAAATATCATGAAAATTAAAAAGGACATAGCTGAGGAAGAATATTCATGGCTCTGTAAAAAATATTCATAACTCGTTTGCATTAGCAAGAAACTAGAAATGACCAATTGTGTTTGCCTTTCATTTTCGAAGAGGACCGTGACATCTGAGAAATGATATGACTTGTACTTGACTTTGTTCTGAGTGAGGGAGGGCTGTACAAGGTCACCAGCCTCACTTTCTCGTCCTGAGCCATCCAGATCTGGTGACCAGACATTCATCAGGATGACTAGATGTTTCAGGATGCAACGGGAGACCTTGGCCTTTTAGGCTAAGGTCTACACAGGTATTCACTTAAAGAAAGGAAATGTTCATTCAGTGAATAGGCCTCTTTCACATAATAAACAGGAAATAATCAAAAGAGAGAAAGGCACTAGAATTAAGTGGGGTTAGAAATGTTCTATTTTTGCTGGGACTTAAAGGAATCCAGTGGGGGCAGCAAGTCACTTTAGCCGTTTGGCTCAGTTTCCTCACCCACAGAATGAGCTGAAGGAGGGAATGGCAAACCACTCCAGTATCTTTGACAAGAAAACCACAAATAGAGTCACAGAGTTGGATGCCAGTCAACAACAACAAATACTTATTGACTGACTAGTAAGTAGCAGATAGGATCCTACCTTAGGTCTCCTAATTCCAAATCCAGGGCTTATTTTCCTATGCCATCAGCCTCTTCCTGAGTACACTGGATTGTTAATTGTATTAAGATTCAAAATCATGGTATGGATCAGTTATGCTGATTTTTCCTCAGGAATGACCAATAATTAGAAAGTAAAATTAGAAAGTAAAAAATTGTATAAAAATGAAAAATATAAAGAGCGCAAGGAAACATGAAAAGGAAGCATGTAGAAATATAACTAGGGTGGGATGATTAGGGCTTTTGCCCAGGGCTCCAAGATTCAAAAGATACTGACAATACTTTTACTCCTAAAACAGGTTTCTCCAGAACTTAGCAATTGAATTTAGCACCCAGTTTTCATGAATGAATTAGTTAGAAAATACCGAATGATATTCTTCCTGCTCTGGAGAGCCATCCTCTAGGTGAGTTCTCTCATGGCCTGGACCCACCCTGCTCTTCTTCATAGATACTTGCCAAGGTCTCTATGTCCTCAACAAAACATGGTATCCTGGGATATCTCATCTTCTATAGCCTCTATCCCAAGATCAAAAATGTCTTCTATTTAAGGTCTCTCCCTTCAACTATCTGAATATTTCCTTTAACGTTGATTTCATAGAAGGCTAGGTTTGAAGGGACTTCATGTGGGATCTAATCCAATATTCTAATTTTACAGATGAGGAAACCAAGGTTGATGGTGATTAAGTGACTTGCCAAAGGTCTCACAGATAGTGAACTGTAGTAGCAGCATTCGAATTCAGGCTCTGTGACTCCAGAGCCACTGTTAATTCCAGTGATGTTACATGCCTGGAGTGGGTTTTATGGTGTTCATCCTCGGAATCAAAATTGCTCCTTAAGGTTCTGATGAGAAGTGATACTAACCAAGAGAAGCAAATCATCAGAACCAGAACAGTATCTACATACATGACAATTCTATATTACAAAGTAAAATAAAGCCAAAGTGAATTCAGTTGGAGATGCAGAGCAAACACATTTTTTTTTTTTGGTTAGGGGTAAAGGGAAGGAGAGAACATGGAACCAAAAATTAAAATTTAATTTAAATTTAAAAAAAATTAAAAGTAAAGAAATTCAGTGTGTGTATATATATGGGGGAAAGAGAGGAACATATTTCCTCTCAAGGAAGCTCATTCCATTTTTGGATAGCTCCAAATGGAAGGAAGTTTTTCCTTACATCAGACCTTGAATTGTAACTTCCACCTATGTCTTCTAGCTCTGCCCTTGTGGATCCAAGAAGAACATATCAAATCCATCTTATACACAATAGCCCTTCAAATACTCAAAGAGAGGCTTCATGTCTTCTGAGTCTTCTCTAGGCTTAATGTCCCATGTTCCTACAACAGAACTTCATATGGAATAAACTCAAGACCCCCCCACCATCTTGGTTGCCCTCTTCTGGACATTCTCTACCTTATCAACATCCTTGCTAAAATGTGATGTCTAGAACTGAACACAAACATGATCTGATCAGGGCAAAAAAAACAGTGAGCCTAGTTCTGTACATTGTTCTGTACAAAGTTATTTGATCCTGTTTGCCTCAGTTTCCCCATTTGTAAAATGAACTGAAGAAGGAAATGACAAACGAGCTAAGAAAACCCCAAATGAGATCACAAAGACTCAACAAGTACAACAGCAAAGATTACATTAACTCTCTTGAATATCATAGCACAATGTTGATTCATATTGAGTTTGCAGTTCACTAAAATCCCCAAATCTTTTTTATATTAAATCTAGCTATGCCTCACCTCTTATATGGTACTTGTGAAGCTGAATTTTTAAACCCAAAAATAAGATTTTATATTTATCCCTATTAGGCTTCCTTTTATTTGATTCTACCTAATTGGAAACAAAGCAGATGCCCATAAATTGAAGAATGGGTTAACAAATGATGATACATGAATCTAATAGAATATTACCATGATGTAAAAAAAATGACAAAGAAGATGAATACAGAAAAATATGCAAAGACCTACATGAACTGATACAGAGTGAAGTAATCATTCTTACTTCTCTCTGGACTACCTCGGGAGGAAATGAGTTCCCTGACCTTACAAGAATAAAGAATATTCAATAACTACAACTATGCAAAATGGAAAGAACAAAACACACATACAAAACAAAGTGAAAGTTACAAAATTATAAAAAAGAAACATGGCTCAAAAGAAGAGATGTGGAAAATTCTCCCATTCCTTTGGGAAGGAGGGAAGGTCATAAGTATTTTACATTGTACATATTTTTAGACTTTTTCAATGTATTGATTAGTTATATTGATTTTTCCCTCTTTTTTTCTTTATAAAATATTGTTTGTTATGTAGGATGGCTCTCTGGAAAGTGGAGGGAAAGATAGTAAGGGAGATTATGGTAACTTAAAAGAAATCAATGAAAACTTATTTTAATAAAAAACAGATTATATCTACTTTCCATAGACCAATCTTTAGAGAGAATCCATTACCAGTAGGCTGACCACTTGATGATAAATTCTTAGCTAGTGCAATCCAAGAACCAAAGAAAAATGCAAAACAGCTAATCTTAAGTGGTCTCCTTCCATTTCCACAGTGATAGTAGCGCAGTGGAATAAAAGGGGGCAAAGAGTCCTAAGACCTGCACAAGTTGTAGACCATGTTAGACATGCTCACTATAAACAAAACCAGAAAGTGAAAGGAAATTTCAAATAATAGCAATGTCTCACAGGGTCCCTTTGAAGAGAAGTTGGGAGAAATTATTGTTATCATGAATTCAAAGTTAACAAGATATACCATCTTATGGGATGTTTGATCATCTCATGTTGAAGTGGTCATGATAAATACTAGCAAAAAAATCATTATGAAAATAATTACATGTTATGAACAAATATATTCCATTACTGAGGATGAGAACAAAAAGTTATATGAAGAACTCAATAATGTCTTCAATTAAAAAAAAATATGTAATTTGATATTCAGTGCAAAGGGGGGCATTGGAGAGCATGGTAAAAAATATGTGGGAAAATATTGTTCAGAAGTAAGGAACAAAAGTGGCTAATTATTTCTAGATTATACAGAAACCTTAAGCCTATGTTTTGTGAATTCTTTCTTTAAAAAAAAGAATTGGGAGGTACTAGATATAGTGAGCAACAAATAACATAACAAAAGTGGAATTGCCTACATTTTAAATGACAGAAAGTGACTAACCACTGATGTGAGGATTATTACTGAATCTTTATGCTTTCAGAATATCACCTTATTTGAGCAAAAAGATCAAAATTAATATAAAACTGGAAGAGAAGATAAATGAAGAAAGAATAGAATGTGATGTTTTAATTTCATTCTATTCTTTTTTCATTTGTCTTTTCTTCCAATTTTATATTTAATTTTGATCTGTTTGCTCAAACAAGATGATGTACTGAAACCTCCAACCTGACCTATGTAAACAAGTGGCTAATGCTAAAAACAGGGAAATGGATTGAGGAAAGGACATTGACACCAAATCATACCAATTTGATATTGAAGTTTAACCATTTGCCATAATAAGGAGACAAAAAGAATATTAAAAACCACATTTATCAGAAAGTGCTCAACCTTGTCAAATAGAGGAAAATGGCAGCCTAAAACAACACCAGTTCACACTCTACAATCATCCATACAATCTTACAGAGAAAGATGTTAATATACTACTAGCAATATTAGCTCATATAAAGAGCAAAAAAGCACTTGAAGGAAAAAACAAAAAAAGATGTTAAAAAAAACTTAACAAGAACCCTAAGCAAAGTAATGCTGAAGGGAACTAAAAAATGAAACTGAAAGGACAAAAAAGTAATGAAAAATGGAATGCATCTGTAATGATTATTTTAATCAGCACTTTTTGATATTAAGGATAGAGGAGCTACCACAAAACATCTTAGATGTGCATTTTGAGGAAGTACAAGAATTCCAGACCAGTTAGATAGAGAGAAACATTGTGCTGGAGGCAACACAGTGTTGATACCTTGAATGTTCAATTCTCAAGGTATCTGAAAGAAGGAAAAATACCAAAGACATGGGGGGAAAGAAGTCTTTAATCTTATTACAAAAAAAAATGTTAACTGAGAGAACAGTAACTACTTATCTATATGCCTACTTTTCCACCTATGAAACATTTTTCTGAGAATACTCTATATGTGTATTGAAAGTTTCCTTGATGACCATACTGGAAAGGAATGGGCAGGCTTTCATAAGGGTTATTCCATAATAAGTCACATATTTATTATTACATAAGTGATTTACATCAGTAAAGAATAGAAAATCCTACTATGTTTAACATTTCTTGGCTACAATAAAATCATTCAACTTGGTAAAACTGAAAGTCCAAATAGAGAAGCTCTTCAAATAAGGTATCACCCCATATACATATCAAAATTAAACAAGATTCTTTAGTGGACATACAACAGATATAGCTTTATTTGAAAATTCTTTGGGTAAAAAACAGGAATATATATGTTTGCCAAAGGTACTTAACATTGTCATGGATGCTATCCAGCACAGATTCCAAGTTGAAGAGGAATTTTTTTATAGGTGATGAGATCTTCCACATACTCCTATTACTATATGACATCATGATCATTTCATCAAGTCTCTGGAACACTGCAGTGTCCCAAAGGAGATCTACAATCATTCAAAAGAGTGTCCTAATTTTCTACAAAGAAAATACTAAATGGATAAAGAATACCTATTAGTATTGCAAGTGAACAGTTATCTAGACCCTGAATTTTGTAGAAGATTGAGCTTAATTGCCTTTGAGAAATCATCAAGTTCTCTTAAAGATCTTGAGATTCTACCTAGAACAAAGGCCCATCTTTTTTTTTAAGAGGCAACTGGGATTAAGTCATTTGCCCAAGGTCACACAGCTAGTAAGTGTCTGAGGCCAGATTTGAACTCAAGTCCTCCTGACTCCAAGGCTGGTATTCTCTCTACCCACCATGTCACCTAGCTACCCCCAAGGGTTAAATAAAGGTCCACCTTTTTATTTATTTTTAATAATACTTCATTTTTTTCCATGTAAAAACAACTTTTAACATTCATTGTTTTATAAAATTTTGAGCTCCAAATTTTGTCCCTCACTCCTCCTCTCTTCCCTCCCTAAATCGGTAAGAAATTTAATATAGATGTGTGTGTGTGTGTATATATATATATATATATATATATATATATATATATATATATGTGTATACATATATATGATAGAGGTATGTATATTTATATATAGAGGTATATAAATATAGGTATGACATAGGTACATTTATTTACATTTGCAATCATGTAAAATATATTTTCATATTATTCATATTGTGAAAGAAGAAACAGTTTGCAAAAGAAAAATTACAATTTACAAAAGGAAAAAAACACACCAAAAATAGTGAAAATAGTATGCTTTGATCTGCATTCAGATTCCATCAGTCCTTTCTCTGGATGTGGATAGCATGGTCTATCATGAGTCTTTTGGAACTATCTTGGATCATTATATCGCTAAGAAGAGCTAAGCTGAACAATGTTTCTGTTACTGCGTACGATGTTCTCCTGGTTCTACTCACTTCACTTTGCATCAGTTCATGTAAGTCTTTCCAGGTTTTTCTGTGATCTATTTCCTTGTCATTTCTTATAGCACAATTTCCATTACATTTATATACCACAGCTTGTTCAGCCATTCCCCAATTGATGGACATCTCCTCAATTTCCAATTCTTTGCCACCACAAAAAGAACTTCTATAAATATTTTTGCACATGTGGATCCTTTTCCCATTTTTATGATCTCTTTGAGATACAGACTTAATAGCGCTATTGCTGGATCTAAGGGTATGCACAAGGCCCATCGTTTTAATGCCAACATTTTCCTAGTGTTGGCTGCAAGTGATTGAAAACAACAATCCATGAAAAACTGAAGTTGAAGATTATCTAAAAGTCAATGAAAAGGAACACAGTGAGTTTCAGCCAGCTATACACTGTAAGTGAGGAATCATAAAGGTGGCATAACATGAAGGGGATAGCTGTTAGCACAGTACATAGAGAACTGGGCCTGGAGTCAGGAAGACTCCTCTTCCTGAGTTCAAATCTGGCCTCAGAAGCTTACTAACGGTGTGACTCTGGGTAAGTCACTTAACCTTTATCTGTAAAATGAACTGGAGAAGAAAATGGAAAACCACTCCAGTGTCTTTGCCAAGAAAACCTTAAATGGGGTCATGAAGAGTGACATAACTAAACAACATGGTGTAAGGAATTTCATCAAGAAAATGTATAACAGGGAGGAGAAGCCAAGATGGCAGAGTAGAAAGACTCACGTATGCTAGCTCTGAACCCACAGCCCATAAATTTCCTGTAAAAAGAACTCCCCACAAATTCTGGAGCAGTGCAAGCCACCCAGCAATGAAGTGGAGGAGATTTCCATTCCAGAGAGCCCTGAAAAACTGCCACCAAAGGTCCGTTGCGCACCGGACAGCAGACCCCAGCCCTGGCCTGCCCTGGCTATGCGGCCCCGAGAGGAACAGATCCGAGCAGGCTTCAGGGACAGAATCTCCGGAGGCCACAAAGGTCCCTCCACCCACAGGCACTACAGGTCAGTGAGAGATCCTATCTGGCCAGCCAAGAAGGGAGCAGGGTGTCTCCATAACTCAGGCCCCCTCAGGAGGCAGCGGTAGAGGCAGCAGCAGAGACAGGGACAGCAGCAGACCCAGGCTCCTCAAGCAGGAAGGAGCTCAGATCCATTACTGAAGGTCTCCACATAAACCCCCTGAGGGAACTGAGCCTAGGAGGCGGCCCTGCCCCCACCCCAGCACCAGAACTAAAGCTCACATTGATTAGCGGCGCGAAAAGCTCATTTGAATCTCAGAGCCCAAGCACTAGCTGGGCGGATCTAGGCGGGGGTGGACAGGAATCTCAGAAGTCAAGTAACCGGCTGGGAAAATGCCTAGAAAAGGGAAGAAAAATAAGACTATAGAGAGTTTTTTCCAACAAATGCAAATGATCCCGACATTTGGATCTGACGAGGATGAGGAAATATTCTTGCCATCAGGAAAAGACGTGGAGGGTGGGGCCTCAGCACCCCAGACACCCCAGGGGGATGTCAGGTGGGCTCAGGCCTTGGAAGAGCTCAAAAAGGATTTTGAAAAGCAAATTAGACAGGTGGAGGAAAAACTGGGAAGAGAAATGAGAGAGATGCAAGGAAAGTATGAAAAACGGGTCAATACCTTGGTTAAGGAGACCCAAAAAAATGCTGAAGAAAATAACACCTTGAAGAATAGGCTCACTCAATTGGCAAAAGAGGTTCAAAAAGCCAGTGAGGAGAAGAATGCTTTCAAAAGCAGAATTAGCCAAATGGAAAAAGAGGTTCAAAAGCTCACTGAATTTAATAGTTCTCTCAAAATTAGAATGGAACAGATGGAGTCTAATGACTTTACGAGAAAGAAAATAACACCTTTAAAAATAGGCTAACTCAATTGACAAAAGAGGTTCAAAAAGCCAATGAGGAGAAGAATGCTTTCAAAAGCAGAATTAGCCAAATGGAAAAAGAGGTTCAAAAGAAAATGTATAATAAAAAACAGGGGGTAGTCACATAGTAAGAAGTAGGAATAGCGACAGACACTCTGTGCTCTTTTAGGGTCTCGGCAGCATCAAGATTACTTGAGCAGAGCACTCAGCACACCATGCGGATGCTCTTGAGTGAAATTATGGGAGGACATGTAGAAGGGTTCATCACCCTGCATCACTGAGGCGGCTAGAGGAAGCACACTGGTCTGGAGTCATGAAGACCTCAGTTCAAATCCGTCCTGAGACACTTGCCCACTGTGTGACCCTGGGCAAATCACTTAACTGTGAACTAAGGATAATAATAGCACCTACCTCTCAGGGTTCTTGTAAGGATCAAATGAGATACCGTTGGTGAAGTGCTTAGCACAGGGTCACGCAGTAAGTGCTATATAAGTGGTACCTAGTATTAATTGTTATTACTATTAGAGGGAATACTTACATTATTAAGATTATAGATTCCTTGCAGGGGTGGGGAACCTATGGCCTCGAGATCACATATGGCCCTCTAGGTCCTCAAGTGTGGCCCTTTGACTGAATCCAAATTTCACAGAACAAATGGAATTTGTTACAGCTTTGTTACTTCTTTGGATTCAATCGAAGGTTGCACTTGAGGATCTAGAGGGCCACATGTGGCCTGGAGGCTGCAGGTTCCCCACCCCCACTTGATTAGAGCATTAGAACTTCTAGGTATCTTCACTGTTTTTCTTCTTCCTTCCTCCTAGCTACTCTGTGAAGTATGGAGTTTGATGGCCATACACAGACAATGTCCTCTATCTCTCTTTATTTTCCGTTTCACGTCATTTTGATTAGATTTGCAAGACTCAAGTCAAATATATCCTCAACAATCCACATTGGGGATGCTCCACTCCTGGCCAGGAGCCTAGAAGTCTTGTATCGTGAGCTACGATCATCCAGAAATCCAAATTCCATCCCAGACACTGTCTTCTTAACCAATGAACCTCTTCCAGCTGCCATTCTCTGGTGAAGCCCTGGCCTTTAATCGGCGATAGTGGAACACCACCTGTGTGTTCCTTAGGTCTTTAGTTTTTTCCCCCAAACTTTAAGATCTTAAGAAATTCTTTTTTAAAGAAATAAGTTTCCCTACCTCAGTCAGGCTGGAAGTGCACAGGCTGGATCCTTCTTTGATAAGCACAGAAATTTTGGCCGACTATTTCTAACCTGAGTCTATTCATAACTCTTTTTAAAAATATTCATTTATTTATTTTTAGTGTACAACATTCAGTTCCATAAGCTTTAGGGTTTTCAATTTTCTCTGCCTCCCTCCTGTTCCCCCTCCTCAAGATGGTGTGCAATCTGATATAGGTTCTACATATACATTTAGAGTAAACATATTTTCACATTAGTCATGTTGTAAAGAAGAATTATAACCAATGGAATGAACCACGAGAAAGAAGAAACAAAACCCAAAAGAGAGAGAACAAATAGTATGTTTCAATCTGCATTCATATACTATAATTCTTTCTCAGGACATGGATAGCATTTTCCATCATGAGTCTTCTGGAGTTGCCTTAGAACCTTGCATTGCTGAGAAGAGCCCAGTCTATGAAAGTTAGCCATCACAAATTATGGCTGTAACTGTGTACATATTCATAATTCTTTAGGAAACCTGGGACTTTCTGCTCCCAGAGATTCACCATATTCATGGTAAACTCAGTGCAGACCACTCCAGTGCAGCTCAGAATTCCTGAGCTCAAAAGATTGGCCAGACTTGGCCTCCCCCTCCACGGGAGGGCCAACATCCATATTCTTAAAGGGAGCATCATTTCTGTCCTTTTCTTCTTTTGCTGTTCATCTCTCACTTGATATCTATAGATCCACAAACATCTTTCCTTAGAGGGAAAACCAAATGCCTCCTCAGAATATACAGTTTTATAGTCTGGGAAGAGCTTGATATTTGTCTCTTAGCTTCAGTGTTCAGAGGTCCTTCTCCTCTTTTTTCTCTATGTGACATTTTTCTAACTCTTCAACCTTCTGTTATCTTCCATTTCTTATAATCCTTTTCCTTATTTTTTCCCAGTCGCCTTTCAGACACTTCGAATTGATGTCTGGTGGATATTTTAAACATGTTCAAAACTGAGCTCACTATGTTTTCCCCTAAATATTCCCTCTCTCAAACTTCCCTATTGCTGTTGAAGCCACCACAACTCTCTCAGTGCCCCAGGCTGTCAAAGCAGGTGTCATTCTCAACGCCCCACTGCATCTCACTCCACTTAGCCATTCTGTTGCTAAAGCCTATGGATAGTAGTAACACAGATAACTCTGTGACATCTCTTGTATTCTCTCCCTTCACTGTTCTGACACCACCATCCCTCTGGTACAGACCCTCACACCTGTATTGCAGTAACCTGCTGGTGGGTCTGTCTGCCTCCAATCTCTTCTCATTCCATTCAGTCATCAGTCATTTTCCTGAACCATGTCACCTCCTATTCAACAATCTTCAATAGCCCCCTATCATCTCCAGGATCAAATAAAAACATTCCTCTGATATTTAAAGCCCTTCATAACATAGTCCTCCCTACCCCTCCCTTTCCAGCCTTCTCATCCCTTATACCCCTCCCCCATGTACTTTTTGATCCAATGACACTGGTCTCCTCAAAGAAGACACTCCATGTCTGTGCTCCAGGAATTTTCTCTGGCTGCCCTCCATGCCTGGAGTGCTCTTGTTTCTCATCTCTACCTATTGGTTTCTTTGGCTTCTTTCAAGACTCAACTAAAATCCCACCTTCTACAGAAAGGTTTTCCCAAACCCTCTGAACTCTAGTTCCTTCCCTCAATTAATTATTTCATATTTATCCCATATATAGCTTGTTTAGACATATTTATTTGCTTGCTGACACCACTATTAGATTGTGAGCTCCTCAAGAGCACAGACTTGTACCTGTCTTTAACACTTAACACAGTGCCTGACCCCTAATTACTTACTGAATGATTATTTTTTAACATTGTGACCCTTCTTCCACGTTTAAAGGAATATCAGTTCCCTCTGATCTCTAGAAACATGAGGGGTGTTCCTTTCTTTCTAGGATGGACATCAGTCTGAATTTGAACAGATATGGTAGCTGCCTGGCTGCCAAAATATCAATATTGCATGCTTAGGACAATCAGTGCAGACCCTGACCTCCATGATTACGGGAAGTAAGATTCTCAGCCCTTGACTTTCTTGCTAGTACTCTCCTGGGCAGCTAGGTGGTGCAGTGGATAGAGCACCAGTGCAGGAGTCAGGAAGACCTGAGTTCAAATCTCACCTCAGACACTTGACACTCACTAGCTGTGTGACCTTGGGCAAGACACTTAACCCCAGTTGCCTCATCCTGGGTCATCTCCAGTCATCCTGATGAATATCTGGTCACTGGATTCAGATTCTCACTCAAAACAAAGTCAAGTACAAGTCATGTCATCATGTCTCTGATGGCATGATCTTGTTCAAAAACAAAGGACGAACACACACAAGTAACTCTCCTAGAAAACTACCGCAGTGAAGTGTTTGTAGGAGTCTTCACCTCTGAACTTGTTTCTCCTCTTTTCACCCCCTTTATCACCTCTTTAGTAGGCTAACATTCACATTCAACTTCACATCTCATCTCTCATTTACTTCTTACCAACTTGACTTATTTGGTCTTGCCACATCTTTATTTTGAGTAGTTTTGGTTGTGTCTGATTCTTCATGACCTCATTTTGGGGTTTTCTTGGCAAAGATACTAGAGTGGTAACCATTTCTTCCCCAGCTCATTTTATAATTGAGGCAACTGAGGCAAACAGGGTGAAGTGTTTAACCAGTGTCACACAGCTAGTAAGTGTCTGAGGTCAGATTTGAACTCATGAAAATGAGTCTTTCTGATGCCAAGGCTAATACCCTATCTCCTGTGCCACCTGGATGCCCTCTTGCCACATTAACCTCCTTTTTTCTTTGGGTTCTTCTCCTTCCCTGATCCTTTTTTCTCAGCTTGATTTCTCCTCCTCAGAAGATGGCAGAATGAGAGGTTTTCTGGGGCAGCTTCCTCCCATCACACTAAATAATATAATTAAAAGCCCCCAGTTTGAAAAAATTCATCAATGTTAAGAAAAAAGAAAAGTAAAATAACTTGCCACAAGGTCATTCTTACAGGAAAATGAAACACAGGAAAATTGAACAATTTCAATTTTGGGAAACAAGATTTTAGGATTAATCCCTTTACGTGTCTTTTAAAATTTAATCTGAGTTACTTGGATTTTTCTATTATTTTCTTAAGTCCAGACAATCATCAAAACTATTTCAAGTCCTGATTTGTAGTGTTTGCCTATTTTTCAAGGTCTAAATGCTAAAAAAAAAAAAAAAAAAAAAAAAAAAAAAGAGGGAGAGAGAGAGAGAGAAGAAAAAGAAAAACAATTTACAGTTGGCTTTCTTAATATGACCTGGCTTCAGCATGCTTCTGATGGAGGATTGTGGGGAGGTTCCCTGCTCCCAGAATAGCTGGTAATATTTCCCCCAGGAGTCTACTTCAATCCTCTCTCCTTATCTCTAGTACTTGTTGCAATGGGAGACACCAAGTTTTTTAGTTTGAACCAAATCAGTGTCTTAGAACAAGTTGAAACTCATGAACCAGGCCATCCCTGAGGTCCAAGAAGAAGGAAAGGAGGTGGTTGTAGACTGTTCAGCCAGAGAAATAAGAAAGCGGAAGAGATCAGAAACAAACATTTTTTAAAAACAATTAATAAAACACAGGAAGAAAGTGGCAGCCCAGAAAGGGAAGGAGAGGAAGGTGAAGAAGAAATCTGACTGCATTGTAGCACTCCTCACAGCTATTTCCTAAGAGATTCCCCCGCCCACTTCACAACCAGCTGCATAAAGAGAAGGGCATGGAACCCAAAAGAATGGAACTGGTTAAGGAGAAAAATAGAACCTACTTCAGTGGGTACTTGGTAATTCCCTGCAGTAACAGTAGTTCCAAATGGCTACCCTTACCTTCTGAGTAGAATATATCTCATCCAACAATAGGGGTCTGAAAGAAAGGCTAGAAAAGAGCTGTAATAATGTTAGACATTCTGAAGGGAAAGAACAGGTTATATGTGTATTTTCAGTAATAATAATAAAACTCTGTGACTGATTAATAAAGACTAAGAGTGACAAAGAAAAAGAAATGAAAAGGCATTCAAATATAAGATCCACCACAATAAATAAGTTATTATTTCTTAAATAGTTTTTAGTAATTCACCAATTAATAATGGTCAAAGGATATGAACAGGCAGTTTTCAGAGGAAGAAATTAAAGCTATCTATAGTCATATGAAAAGATGCTCTAAATCATTATTGATTAGAGAGGTACCACGTCACACCTATCAGACTGGCTAACATGACAAAACATGAATAAATGTTGGAGAATATGTGGGAAAGCTGGAATACTAATGCATTGTTGATGAAACTGTGAGCTGATCCAACCATTTTGGAGAGCAATTTGGAACTATGCCCAAAGGGCTACAAAAATGTGCATACACTTTGACCCAGCAATGTTGCTCTAGGACTGTATCCCAAAGAGATCATAAAAATGGGGAAAGGACCCACATGTGCAAAAATATTTATAATAGCTCTTTTTGTGATGGCCAAGAACTGGAAATCATGGGAATGCCTTGGGAAATGACTGAACAAGTCATGGTATATGAATGTAATGGAAAACTATTGTAATATAAGAAATGATGGACTTCAGGAAAACCTGGAAAAACTTATATGAGCTGATACTAAGTGAAGTGAGCAGAACCACGGAGAATATTGTACACAGTAACATCCATAGTGTGAGAGGACTGATTTTGATAGACTTAGCCCTTCTCAGCAATGCAAGGACCTAAAACTTTTCCAGAGGATTCATGATGGAAAATGCCACCCACAAACAGAGAAAGAACTATGGAGTTGGATTGTGGAGGGAAGCAGATTCTTTTCTCTTTTGTTTTGTTTTCTTTCTCATGGCTTCTTCCATTCATTGTAATTCTTGTATACAACATGACTAATGCTGAGAACTGAAATTAATTTTTTTTAAAAAAATACAAAAACAAAGAGACAAAAGACAAAAAAAAAAGTAGTTTTCAGTAGTGTCTGACTCTATGTGATTCCATCTTGGCAAAGATACTTCAGTGGTTTGCCATTTCCTTCTCCAGCTCATTTTACAGATGAGGAAACTGAAGGAAAGAGGGTAAAGTGACTTGCCCAGGGTCTCCTAGCTAATAAATGTTTGAGGCTGGATTAGAACTCAGATCTTCCTGACTCCAAGTCCAGTGCTCTTTCTACTGCACCACCTACCTCTTTCCCAGAAGATAAGTACCTCAGAACAAAAGAAATAGAATCAAAATTAACTGGGGAATATGGAAATGACAAAACAAATTTTTCAAAGTCCCTTGAAACAAAAATGGAAAACTCCAGGAATATTCAGAATGTTTAAGAGCAAAGAACTAATTAGTTTAATTATTTATTAAAATTTAAGTTAAATTAAATTTAGCTTTAATTAAAATAAAATTTAATTAACCTAATTTTCACTTAAAATATGAAAATAATGACAGAAAATAGAGTTCTTAAGTAACAAATCAGCAAACCAGCAATCTCTAGCCAATAAGAGGAAGCAAAATTAAAGACAAAACATTCTTCATATAAGTAGATTTTTTGAAAAAGACAATGGCAAATAGAATGTGAAAATACAGAAAAAAGGAAGAGACATAATGCAGCAAAAGCAAAATTGGAAGAGACTGAGAGCTCTATAAAACAAAAATGCTGATCTTAAAGATGGGCCAATAAGAAATAACCTAAGGAATATAGACCTTACAAAAAAGAATAATGAAAAAAGAAGACTGAGCATCAAACTCTAAGAAATTCTTCCGAAAATTTGTCCAGAAATGTTGGAAACAGGTGATATTTCAGATCAAGAAAACCCACAGAACACCAGTGGAAAGTCCACCCCACATTTGAATTATCAAGAAACATTGTAATCTAATTTCAGAACTACAAACATCAAAGAACATATCTTTTCAACAAGGAAAAAATACTTTAAATTCCAAGAAGAAACCATGAAAATAGTACAGCATTATTCAGTGGTTATAAGAAATCAAAGGAAAAATTGAAATATGATATTTTGGCAAAGGACTTCAGTTGATACCCTAAAATAATATCTCCTGCAAACCTGAGCCAAAATATCAAAGAAAATAAATAGGTATTTAATATTCAACATGAAAAGTGACTAAAGAGGCAGAATATTAAATACTTTCAAGTAGAAATGATGAAAGAATAAGAAACTGAATGTTTATTTTCATATGGTTGCAGGGTAAAAAGGGCTTATTAGGTCCAGCAAAGGCATGCATCATTGTGATGGATGGAGGAGATCCAGCACAGAGAGCAAGTTGAAGAGGAATTTCTTGTAGCTGGTGAAGTCCTTCAGATGTCCTTGTTTGTGGATGACATTACACTGGTTGCATCAAATGGGGATCACGGCAGAGCTTCATGGACAATATCACTAATTAGTCAAAAGAATTTGGCCTTGCCATCCACGCAGGAAAGACCAAATAGGTGAAAAATATCTATTGTCCAAATTACATTGTCCCTTGGGAGACTTAACCTATAGAACAGGTGTATGTATGTATGTACCTGTATATATACACATAACATATATGTATATACCTATGTAAATATAGAGACCATCCACTGTTTTGCATGACTACTCATGCATAATCTATATTGAACTTTTTGCCTTTTCAATGCGGAGGGGGGAGCAAGGGAGAGAATTTGAAACTCAAAGTTTTATAAATGAATGTTAGAAAATTGTTTTTACATGTTACTGGGGTAAGATAAATTTTTAAAAAGAAAATGACCATCCAGATACACATATATGTGTATGTATGTATGTATATATCTATAAAATCTGGAACAGAGCATATAAATGGATCCACCAAATAAGCCCAGAATTTAACAGGAGAAGGAAAGAAAGCTGGACTGCTTCTGAATACTACAACTTCTTTAATGATTGCAAGCATACCCTCCGGTGTCTACTCTTCTTAATGCCAACATTCTACTAGTTTTGCTGCAAGACATGGAATAGCCAAAGAATAACAGAAAGGTATAGGGTGGGTGGGTATAAGCAGCTTGCAACATAAAACCGATGAGGATCTTCAATGAAGATGAGTACATGATGTCATCAGTTTTCTGTACAATAAGTAGAGAAGATGGCCAGACCATTTATTTGGTGAGGATTTGGGATTACAGATATACGGCTAGAATGCTCCATTGGCAACTGATGTCAGAAGAAATTGAGAAGGGCCTCCAAGATTGAGTCTCATTCAACAATCTTGAGTGAAAACCCTGCATTGAATTTATGGAGGAAGGAAAGAAAGCCATCAAGGATGGCCAGGCACAGATCATTTGTAATCTGCATCATTGGGGAGAACTCCAAAGTCAGTGAGATCCCAGATCCTCTGTAGGTGGAGAGGATTAGGCAAGGACATGTGATTGTTTGGTTTTCTTTAAAAGGACATCTTGCAGACTCGTGCCTCTTTCTTCTCTCTTCCGTCAGCTCTAGATTTTCTCCTTTTTTTTTTTTTTCACTTCCTTCTCCTTCAACTTCTTCTCAGGTTCTCCCAAGTTCTTCCTCCCAAGATCCAACCTTTGGCCTTCTTCCCAATTCCAAAACTTTCCTAGTCACCTCTACTTCTTTTTCTTTCTCCTTCTTTAGCTGACATGCTCCTCTGGCTCCTGCTTCTCCTCCCCCACAACCTTTTCCCTTAGAAGGAATAAGCAGAAAGTTCTTGTTGGTGGTTATTAAGTTTATGATACATTTTAATGGATTGGCCACACAGCTTTCTTTGCTTCTATGTTAATGAAATTAACACATTGTAAAGCAGCAGCAAGCCTAGACTGTGGCATTCATTCAACAGTCAAAATAGCCTTTTTAATTCAAACTTTCAGTGCAGATACAATCTAAGAAACTAACATTTCTAACTTCAGGCTCCAAATACATCAGGATAGGGTTCATGATCCATCCAGCTGTTCCAGGCACTAGCCTAAGTCTTGTCTACTAACCCAAGTAATAGATTACTTGACCGGAGTAAATAGATTACCATTAAAATGCAAGCATTTTGAGGGCAGGGACTGTAATTTTTGTCTTTGTGTTACTGGAGCTTAACAGTGACTGGTACATAATAGGTACTTAATAAATGCTTGTGAAGTGGTTAATTACAGTTGATATTACTTAATCAAGCCATACAAATTAAGCTCAAAGTGTAACTGGATGACATTCGTGACTCTGCTTACTTTTGTCTGTATTAGAGCATACAAATGTTTCTATAATTATCTCTTTTATCATAGTCATCCTTTCTTATAGCCCAGCAAGCACTCCAGTATATTCATGTACCACATTTTGTTTAGTCATTCCCCAATTTATGGGCATCTGCTTTGTTTCCTTGTCTTTGTTATGAAATTTCTAAGTAAATGGTTCATATCATGTGTACATATATGTATATATACACACACTCTACTTAAAAGATATATATGTGTATATAAATATGTACATACATATATACACATGTATATGTGTGTGTATGTAACAACAAAAGTCCTTTCCCAATAGATAAGTTGGTCAAAAGATGTGAATAAATGTTTCTTAAAAAAAAGAATCACAAATTCTTGACAACCATGTGAAAGAATGCTACATACCTCTAATAATAAGAGAAATGCATATAAAAACAACCCCCAGGTTTCACTTCACACCTTGGGAATTGGCAAAGATGATAAAAGATGGGAATAGTTAATGTCGAAGGAATTGTGGGAAGATAGGCATACTAGTATACTGTTGGGAGAACTGGGAATCAGAATAGCCATTTTGGAAAGCAATTTGAAATTTTGCAAATATTAGGTACCCGTATACACTAAAATATTTTTTAAGGAGTACTTTATAATTGAATCTAAGTATTTTGTGTCCTGTGTTAGACTGATTCCTAAGTATTTTATACATTTGTAGTTGTTTTGAATATTTCCATTTCTATTGTTTCCTCCTAGATTTTGTTATCATTATAAGAAAATGTTGATTTTGAGGATATATTTTGAACCCTGCAGTTTAGCTAGTGATTGTCGCAATTAGTGTCCTTGCTGATGCCCTAGAATTTTCTAAGCAAACCATCATATCATCAACAAATAGGCACAGTTTGATCTCTTCTTTACCTCTAAAAACCTTTAATCTCCTTTTCTTGTCTTATTCTTTTCTTGTTCCTATTACTTTTGTATCTTATTGCTTTTGCTGACAATTTTAGAATCATATCAAATAAGAGTGGGGAGGGTGAGCATACATACTTTACTACTCAATGTATTGGGAAAGTTTATAATACATGCCCAATGAATATGATGTTTGCTTTTGGTTTTATGTAGATACATTTATGATTTTTTTCAAAAAGTTTCCCTCATTCTTATATTTTTAGAGGGCTTAGTGTAAATGAGAGTTGTATTTTTGCATAAGCTTTTATGCATCTATTGAGATGATCATGTGGTTTTGTTTTTGTTTTTTAATTCGATTAATTATGTTAATTGTTTTCTTCATACTGATCCAATTTGACCATAATGAATGATTTCTTGGATGAATTGCTATAATTAGGATTTTATTTAAAATTTTTGAATCAATATTTATTAATAATGTTGGTCTGTAATTCTCTCTGATTTAGGTATTGGGACTATATTTGTCTCATAAAAAAGTCTGGAGTGCTTTTTCTTAATTTTGGTGAATAATTTGTGCAGTATTGGTGCTAATAGTTCTATAAAAGTTTGTTAGGAGAATTCTCCTGTGAATCCACCAGGACCAGAACTTATTTTCCTTCTTCGGAAATTTCTTTATAGATAGTTTGGGTTATTTAATCTCTTTTTGGTATTTTGATAATTTGGGTATTTTATATTTTTGAAAGAGGAAGCTCAGATGGGGCAGTAGAGAGAGCACAGGGCCTGGAGTTTTGTGACCTTGGAAAAGTCATTCAACCCTGTTTGCCTGAGTTTACTCATCTGTAAGATAAGCCAGAAAAGGAATTAGAAAACCACTCCAGTATCTTTGCCAAGAAAACCCCAAATTGAGTCACAAAGAGTTAGATATGACTGAAACTACTCAGCAACAATATTTTTGAAGGGATTCTTTTATTTATTTTATCTTTTTAGTTTTCCAGCATGTAACAGTGCATAGTAGGTTCTAGTGATTTTAAAATTTCATCTTGTTTTGTTGTGATTTCATCTCCTTTGCTATTTTTGGATTTTCTTTTCTTTTTAATCAAGTTCAGGTTGCCTTTCTGCCAGCCTTTTTGTCTTTTCAAAACTTTTAGTTTTATTTATCATTTACTTACTTTTAGTTATCATTTCTATAATCCTTTTGGTTTCTAAAATATCTATTTTTCCTCTAATTTTAATGTCTCCTTTTCTGTGTTTATTTTCAATTTGTTGGCTTTCTAGTTTTAAAAATGCATATTCAATTAATTAATCCTTCCCTTTTCCATCTTGTTAATGTGTATATTTTAGGGACAAAATTTTCCCTTAAGGACTGCTATCTCAGAAAATTTGGTATGTTCTTTCATTATCATTCTTTCACATAATTATTTATTGCTGTATAATTTGCTCTTTGACTCACTGATTATTTAGAATTTCATTGTTAGGTCTCTATTTGGGTGTATGTCTTATATGTACTGCCTGAACTTATTGCTAGTTTTATTGCATTATGGTATCTAACATATAATATTTTAATAAAGTGTTGTAAAAATTTTGTCAGTTTTTGTAACAAACTTGTGTGGTATTGAGAAATATATTCTTCAGTAGAAATAGATATGTCTTTTAGCACTAGTTTTTCCAGCAACTCGTTCAATTTTGTATTTTCCCTTTTGATTATCTTTGTATTAGATCTGTTTAAAACTGAGAGAGGGATATAAGTTAGAGTTTTAAAGAGGAGCCTGCCTACCCATGAACAATGAATATTTCTCCAATTATTTAAATCGCACTTTATTTGTATAAAAAGTTTTTACAATATTATTTATATAGTTCCTAGGTTTGTTTTGGCAGGTATATGCCCAGGTATTTTATAACATCTAGAGTTATTTTAAATGATAATTTTGTTGTATATTTGAGAGGAATAGCAAGTTGTGCATAGTAGATTTGCAGTTTCATGTGCAATCATCTTTTTTTATTGTATCATGTTATGGGAATGCTTGTCTTATTCCGTAAGTTAAAAATAAAATAAAATTTTTAAAAAGAGGAGCCTAATTTGCTTAAGGCTACATTGTCAGCATGTGTCAGAAGCAGTATTTTATTTAAGGTCTTCTTGAATTAGAGATCAGATATCTCCATCCAACGATCCACATTGACCCTTCTGTCACTTCTACTTGCATAATAACATTCAGTGACATTCATATACCATAGGTTTTTCAGTTGTTTTCTGTGACAAATACATTAAAATCGTGTAGGACCTCATGACAGGAGTGAATGCAAAGATAATTTTGTTCAGTAAATACCTGAGTATTGACATCAAGCAAGACATTCAACATGCCCGCAAAAGAAATTTTCTAGTCTGTGGAAGATGTGTTTGCTAAGTTCCAAACACTGAAAGATTTCCTTTGGATGGATAAATTGTCTGAATGCCCTAGTTATAGGCGATGCCTAGAACACCAAAATGCCTTCTCACTGAAATCATTCAAAAGTCAATCTGTCAATAAATGTTAGATTATTAAATGCCTTCAACGCAGCAGATAGTGTGCTAAGTGCTAGGGATACACAGAAAGGTAAAAGACAGTCCCTGTCCTCAAGATATTCAGGATCTAACGGAGATGAAAATATGCAATTACTGTTGCCATTGCTATTGTTATTAAGAATAAGAAGACATAGCAAAGATTTGGGTAGCTACTCTATGGGAGATTTATGGGAAAACATGAATAAAAATCACATAGAATGAGGTGTGGAAGGGTAATTCTCTGTGTTTCCTGAAACAGTAGCCATTCCAATGAAATTAAGGAGAGTAAAGGGTCCATCAGAATGTTCGATCAATAGGATTCTCTCCACAGAGATCATTTGATGAGATTACAGGCCACGTGTGGCTCTTTGTCAGGAAGGAGGGACGTCCCATCTGTCAGCATTCCCTATGGCTCCTTGATGTGGCAGCATGTAACATGCTGGGAAGACACAGTGAACTCCTGCTTGGTCCCTGGTGAGTGGGACTGGATCAGAGATGACTGACTTTAGAACCATGATTCTTCTTAGTTTATGATTGGAACTGAGCATTGATCTTTTGAAACATGATTTTCCTGGGCATCTGGACAAGGAGACCAGTGTGACAGAATATTGGGGTGAAAGCCAGGACACTTGGTCTTGACTCTACTACTGGCCAACAAGCTGTGGGACCTTGGATAAATCACTAAACTTCTTTGGGATTTAGTTTCCTTACCTATAAAATTACAAAATTATACTAGGTAAAGATGAGTGTTTTGAATGCAAAAGTAGTTTTTTTTACTAATAAACTATTGAGAGGCAGCTTGGCATAGAAGTTAAAGAGATCTAGTTTTGAAGTCAAGAATATCTAGACTCAAGGGCTACCTTGGACTGGTGTGTGTACGTGTGTGTGTGTGTGTGTGTGTGTGTGTGACTCTTAACAAGTTACTTAACCCCTTTTTCAATGTCTCAGGCTAAAAATGCAAAATACTTTCTAATGGATTTTGGTAGATTTGATGCCGGTAAAATCATGGGTCTGAATAAGAACTTTTTTTTTAAAGACAAGAAAATGTTGTTAAATTATAATTATTATCAAAGTTGCTAAATTATAGTTAACTTTGCTTCTCTTACCTTGTTCAGTGACCCATACCATAATTTTCATTGCACAACTCCCCTTGCTTTTGGGGGGTACTACTCCTCAGTGTGTCAGTTGGAAGAGTCCCAGAGGCCAGTGACATACATTTTGGGCAGGAAGGAAGTTCCAGGATACAGAAGTACAGATAAGGCCTGGTGTCTGGGATGGAGAGACTCTTTTTCCTGTGTGGTCTGCCCTTACCTACATTCAGTTTCCTTAGTGAGGAAGAAGGAGTTGGGAGTATAGCTGTAGATTTATGTATACAGCCCAGTCAGAGCAAACTAGGAAGAAATGTAGATAGCCCTGGAGATTGCTGCCTTGTGACAGAGTGAGAGCCTTTGAAGATCCTTCTTCCCAGTGCCAGAACATGAAGGGAGACTGTGAATTCAATAACACTTGGTGCCAGTATTGTATTTCCTAGTCCAAGGGTGGGCAACTTGCAGCCTCGAGGCCATATGGGGCCCTATAGGTCCTCAAAGCTTGGCCCTTTGACTGAATCTAAACTTCACAAAATAAATCCCTGTAACAAAAGGATTTATTCTGTAAAACTTGGACCCAGTCAAAAGCCCTGAGTCCAAAGGCCACACCCAAGGACATAGAAGGTCTAGAGGCCACAGGTTCCCCACCCCTGCCCTAGGCTTTGCCTACTCCCAGCAACCATGGTGAGGACAAAACAACTGAACAAACTGTCTTTCCTCAAACCTCTGGGTTTGGAGCATGTACTAATTCACAAGTTGTTGGTTTGCAGCTGCATGGTACGCGCTATTTTGTGTATTTTTTTAAATCCCATTTGTTGACTCTGCCAAAAAAATAAAGCATTATATATAGTAACATATATATATATATATATATATATATAAAAATATATATATATATATATAAAAATATATATATATATATATATATATATATATATATAGTCTGTCTGTCTGCATAGGAGAAGAGGGGACTGATGATTCTTTTATAGCAAGGTCACTATCGCTAGGGCTCTGAGAAGTAATAACAGATACAGGGAAAAGGGAAGGTTTCCAGTAGATGGGAACAATTTCTACATTGACCATTACCGTTAGAACTGGGGTTACTAATCTGGGGTTTTATTTTTTACGGTTTGATGACTGCATTAAATATAATTGATTTCTTTTGAACTCTGGCTTATTTTATGCATTTAAAAAGTTTTTCTGAGAAGGATCCATAGGCTCCTTCAGACTTCCAATGAGTCCACAACACAAAAAAAGGTTAAGAACTCCTGCCTTGGGCTAACAAGATGGTACAACTACCCAGAGAGGGGCAGAACTAGGGGACAGACTGGACCCTATCTCTGAGAACAACCCAGAGCTTGGCATTTCCTAAGAACTACCTCTCTAATAGGGCAAAGTACTAAACCTCCAGGGAAACTAAGGACTTCCCAGGGTAGAGTTCTTTGTGATGACTAGAATCCGGTGATTGACAAGCCCCCCCACGTAGTGATCCAATAGTGAAGTCAGTTTCCATGCACATCCAGTGCGGTTGTGAAGCAGTTTACTATGAAATGGGTTAAAAGGGAGAATATTTTTAATGTTTAAAACTGTTCAAGGTTATTATTGCTGCCAACAACGTTCATGTTTCTTTCCGGCTTGTTACTGTGGGTCTCTCAATCCCACAAGGACAATTCATGGGCTTGGTTCCACTGTGATTGGCTCAGGAGACTCAATATGCTCCATTTCCAACCTGAGTTAGTTCACCTCTCTTTTGGCAAGCTGGTTCTCATTGTCCCCTGTTCACCGTATTAATGCCAAACTGAGCGCAGATACCAGACTGGCTTAGCCCAGCATTGCTCAGAACTCCTGAGCTCAAGAGGTCTGGCAGACTCAATCTTCCTAGTAACTGAGATTATAGATGTGTGTTATCAAGCTGCTGATGGTGTTACTATCATTAAGAAAATTTTAAAATCCTCCCCTAAGGTCCTACTTTGATGCCTAATTGTGGTATGGTAACTGTAGTTCTTGAAGGGCTATCCCAATACAATATATGCTCTGGTAGGACCCACCCAGCTGGAAAAGCTTCAAGTCTAGATAGGCGACAACTGTGCCCTCCAAGCACAAGTCAATTTAAGTATGGTGAGGCCCATCACAGAGTTGGTCTTGGGCTGATGAATACTTTGGCTACAGCTATCCTTGAAGACTGCCTTCTAAGTCATAGAAGGCTTATACTCTGAACTGACTGAGGCAATTCCCAGACAAGATTATTTATCTTTGAATTATTAAAGAAGTCTCAGTAATAAGAACCAATTAAATTTTCAGTGGGTTTATACCTCTGAAATTAGCAAATGCTACAAAGAAGTGTTTGATTTATTTTGTTGATTGTTCAGACTAAAGAAAGTGATGGGAAAAATATTAATAATGCAAATTACACTTCAAAGTATGTTGTGAATTCTAAGAACTGGCTGCTTAACATTTACCAGCACATGTCTCTATATGTGTACAAATAACCCTTAGAAACAGGTGGAGAATTAAAGAATAGTGTTTCCATCTAAAAAAAATGCACATTATGTCTAATATATGTATATTTCTATACACATGCATAGCCAATTTTTTATCTGTTCATGCAGGCAAAGGGAAATGTCAGCAGCAAGAAGGCTATATTTACTGATGTTTCTGTTCAATAATATCTATCGCCTCTGTTGAGAGCTTCTGTAGTTCCCTTACCTTAAAATGATCACCTGCATAATTCCTTCCCTATTTTCACTTTAATATTTTCACTGTAAACCAAATTCATTAAGATTATTTGAACATTTAGGCTTCAATCCCAATACTTTTAATTAATATGTATAATCATACATATACGTTTATTAATAATATATGATTATACATATGTAGTATATAAAATACATATTATGTATATATTTTGTACATATAATTAATGTGTATAATTGCCCATTTATATATGTAGTGCCTATATAAATGATTTTACATGTACATACAAATTTATCTGTGAAGTTAGTGTGTGCATGCTAATGCAACCATAAGAGCACACAAAAAGAGGGAAAGGAGAAATGATTGTTTGAATATAACTTGATTTTTAAAGTGATGGAATATGTCATTTCTATCTAAGATTTCTGTTCCTTTTTTTCCACCCCATTTCAGGTATAGGTCTAAGTCCTTTCTTTAGGGCAAGAAGGACCAGGCAGCTGTTGCATTCCCAATGCATTGCTCCAGTGTCTTCTGATGGGGTTGGAGGTAGTGAGAGTGATATAGTCCTGGTAGGAAAATAGAAAAAGCAAAGGAAAAGGAGGCAGCTATGCTGAGGTAGAAAGTGATTTACTTTCTCTCCTTCCACCCCAGTCATTGTCAAATAGCCAGGTGGTGCAGTCTGTTCCTTTAATTTAACCCTCTGTCTACCCTGAAAAGGTAAAACCAGCTAATGTTTCATGTAAAAAGCGTTCCCTATGGAAAATACTTTGCCTCCAGCTGTGAAATTGATTAATGGTCTTAAAACCCCCAAGAGCCTCAGCAGGCAGCTGTAATTGCTATTTCAGGATAGGAAAGGGGGAAAAAAAAGGTGTGTATGTTGTTGAAGAAGAGTGGGAAGTGGTTGTTATTAAGAGAACATTTTTCTTTATATTCTCAAAATAGGTGCAAAGGATAGATCCTGGGGGAATATGTACATGAGTAAACATGGCATTATTTTATTTCATAATTTAGAGCAACTTTTTCCTAAAGCCTGTAAAAAGCTACCAAATTTATCAAAAAGTTACTCAAGCTATCATAAAACTAAGAAAAAGACCATTGTATCACTCAGTCTACTTTCCAGTGCAATTGTTTTCATGGTAAGATGAAAAGTCTCTAGAGAACATGGTAATCACGTCTAGAAATTTTGCTTGGAATACATTGACTCAGAACTTGTTTGCAAAGTAGACCTGGGTGCAAATGACTGTTCAGAACTGAATTTTTCTTCCAACTTCATTACTTTCTATGACACTGGGCTGACGAATTTCAATTGATATTGCTGGGAGAACATCTAAGAGAAAGAGGAAAATATCAGTTTAAATAATATCCAATTCCAAGCATAGTAAAAATTAAGTAGTTCTTCAGGATATTAATTAGTCTCTCCACACCTCCCAGAAATAAATTGCAGACTGGCTAATTATTTAGGTGCCTGAGAAGCCACATGTGAAACTTGATCTGAGATTGGAATCATAAGTTCCATATATGTGTATATTTGCACACATAGACACATACATATGTATCATTGTCTGTCTATCTCCAAGATCATACAACTTAGGGCTGGAAGAGACCCTGCTAGAGAAAAGAATACTGCTTTACAGTCAAGCCACAGCTACTCTTTGCTCTTTGACAAAACATTTGAAAATCCTCAGAGTCCAGGGGTGGGGAACTGGTGGCCTGAAGGCCACATGTGGCCTTTTGTTCCTTAGGTGTAGCCTTTTGACTGAGTCCAAGTTTTATGGAAAAATCCTTTTATTAAGGGGATTTTTTCTGTGAAGTTTGGATTCAGTCAAAGGGCTGTGCTTGAGGACCTAGAGGGCCATATGTGGCCTTAAGGCCACAGGTTCTCCATCCCTGCCTCAGATACTCCTTTCCTATAGTATTGCTTTAAAAATCCAATTTGCTTTCTTTAGTTTCGGCAGAAGAGGCAAACATACATTTGAGAGAAGCCTCCTCTCAAATCTACCTTGCCACAAAAATGATGATAGTAAGAGTCCCTGCCAATAGAGGTTATAAGGTTTGTAAAGTGCTTTCCCCACTATTTTTGTGACTATTCATGTCTACAGGAGGGGAAGACTAATAGGATCTACAACTGACAAAACAGAATTAAAATGGAAAGAAAAAAATCCCAACATTCTGAGAAGCTCACACACAACACTGAAAATTAAGTGCTCCCTCATGACTTTCAGGGAGAAAACCCTTAACCAACTTTACAGAATGAAGAATGGTATCTCCTGCCATCTGGTGACAACTCGGCAGAACTGCACGCAGGGTGTTAGACTAACTGGTTCACTGTTAGGTGACAGAGATGGTCCTTAGCTCTCCTTTAATGTATTCTAATTTTCATGCTTATGAATTCTCAAATATGAACCCTTTTTTTTACCTTTTCCAATTAAATTTTTAATAACTCAAATGTCTATCTAAATATGACAAAGCAGGCAATGACCACTCCTGGTCCTAGGGAACAGGGAACCTGTGACCTTAACATCATATGTGGTCTTCTGGATCCTCAAGTGCAGCTCTTTGACCGAGCCCAAGTTTTATAGAATTAAGGGGATTTGTTCTGTGAAGTTTGGATTCAATAAAAGGGCTGCATCTGAGGACCTAGAGGGCCACATGTGGCATCGAGACCACTTGTTTCCCACCCCTGTATTTCAATAGGGAGGTGGGATATCATAAGAATGAAGCATTGGATGAATTTATTTTGTTGGTTTTGGCTAAGCTGTTTTTCTTTGTGACAAGGGAAGATTTCAAGGGAATGGAGAAAGGTACTAGAAATGTCTGTGATACAATAAGACAAAAGGCCTCAACAAATCTCAAAAACAGATAAGCAAGGAAGCATGAGAGTCAGGACACCTCAGTATGGCACCTAATGGTCTTGAGTAAATCACTAAAGTTCTGCATCTCTTTCTCCATCTGTTAATTGGGAATAGTATTTCCCTCTCCCTTCTATACAAAGATATTAGGAGATCCAGGGGATAGAAAGTATTCCTGTAGTAATGAGAGAAAGTGATTGGGAAGAAGGAAAATGTGAAGTTATAAAGACCATAATTGTAGATTCTTTCTCATAGGAATCACAGAAAAGGAGCCAGAACGAAAAAAGGGTAAAGAAAAAAATGAAAATAAGGGAAAACTAATGTAAAATTATCTCATAGAATATTAGAAAAGCAAATCCAGGTAAGCAAGATTTCAAGTATTATGGGAGTAGCGACAGGGATTGGAGACTGGACCCATCACTTGCAGAAGAGGCTCGCTCCTAGGTTGGGAAGTTCGCTCTGCCCATTCTGTCACTTACAACACTGAGACGTTAAGCCCAGAGTCACCTAGCCAATGTGTGTCTGAGGAGTCAAGGACGGCTCTCTATTCACTACACCATGAAGGCAGTCTCATATTCCATTTTAGAAACGACACTCAAAAAGGTAGGTGTCTCTCCGAAATAGTGAAATAACTGAGGAAATTAGGAAGGGAAATCTTCAACTTACAAGGCAATGAGAAATAAATGGAGCCAAGTGAAGGAAGGACTAAAAGTAATATTTATGTTCACTTATCTTTAATGCTAGCAGTTCTAAAATAGGGTATTTCCAAATGAATGAAATTCAGTTCTTTAACAGACCATCAATAACAGAAATTTAAAAAAACAGATTTTTTTACATAGTGTAATTTGTACATAACACCTAGAAAATAATGTTAAAAAAAACCTTTTTAGTATAATTGAGACAATAAATCCAAATTTATTTGAATTAAGATACTTTATACCATATATATAAGGTAGTCTTTTAAGCAGTTATCTACTTAACACAGGTAATCCAGCCAAATATTTCCTTGTCAAATGCTTTTTGTAAAAACCAACAAATATCTCTATGAAGTTTTGCATAATGCCCAAAGTGACTTACAATTATAAGTTCCTTAAGATGATTCATCTGCATTTTAAGGACATGTTTGTAACTAGGTCAGCTAGGCTACAAATTATAGAGTACACATCAATAATACTGCAGTAGATTAATACTGGTTTTTGGTGCAGATCCATGATTTCAGCAGTGTAGAGAACTTTCAGTGCAGAAATTCCCAATGCACATGGATATACCTAGGCAATTTAGGAGTAACTTATAATCTTTGAGAGTTATCTGGGGTGCCAAGAAGCTGTGATTTGCCCAAGGTCACAGGGTAAATGCAGGCAAGCCTTATCCCTGAATCCAAGGGTAGCCACTATGATAGGCTACCTCTCCTCCAGGAATATCAAGAGGCCCTGTATTATGTAATACCCAGTAGCACCTCTATGGATTTAAAGAGAAGAAAGGAAATAACTGTATTCACTGGGAATCAATGCTTAATCAGCCTAGAAGAGTGGTGTCAAATTCAGAAATAGAGCCACTATAGACTTTAATAAAAAAAACCCCACAAATTAACAGTTTTATTGCAGTTTGTTTTTGTTAAACATTTCCCTATTCATTTGTAAGCTGATTTGGTCCATCTGGTTGACATCTCTGGAAAGATTTTATTCCAAAAAAGAAAAAGGTGCCTAGCTTTAACTCTCAAGATGTGAATTGATGTCTCCAGAAAGGTCATCTCTACATGGAGACACTGGGTTCGATTGAATTCACCTATGTCTTTGCAAGTACACAGTCCTTATCTCTCTGCCTATTAAGTACAAAGTTTCAAGAAGGTTAAAGCTGGCAAAATGGATTATAGTGCTAACCTTAAATTTGTCCCATTCAACATTTTCTTTTGCCTATGACTTGGATAAACACATGGAAACTTTTACTTATTGTATTTGCAAATGATACAATATATATGTGGTGAGAGGAGAGGACAAGGGAGACATATCGTTAATTTGTACACAGTCCTTATCTCTCTGCCTATTAAGTACAAAGTTTCAAGAAGGTTAAAGCTGGCAAAATGGATTATAGTGCTAACCTTAAATTTGTCCCATTCAACATTTTCTTTTGCCTATGACTTGGATAAACACATGGAAACTTTTACTTATTGTATTTGCAAATGATACAATATATATGTGGTGAGAGGAGAGGACAAGGGAGACATATCGTTAATTTGTACCCAAAGGTAACAAAAATGAAGCACCAGGCTAGATGCTAGAGATAAAAATTAAAAAACAAGTGTCTGCACCCAAGGATCTTACACTGTACAGTGGAGGAAAATAGCATGTACATAGATAATATAAAATAGATATAATGCAATTAGGGGAAGGGATCAGGGAGGATCATTGATTACTGGGGGAATCAGAAATGGTCTCATAGGAGATAGCCCTTGAGACAAGACTTGCAGTTATGGAGGGAGAGCATTCTAGCCATGAGGGACAGGCATCATCTACAAGAACAAACATTAGAGGTGGAATGGCATGTTTGAGGACAAGTAGGTGAGTTTGGCTGGAATTTGGAGGACCTAAGAATTATTGGAAATCAGCCTGGCTTACCAGATAGGTTGGAATCAGATTATAAAAGGTTATGATAAATAAAGGAGTTTGTATTTTGTCCTGGAGGTAGGTAGACACTGACTTGCTTCTTGAACATAACACAATCAGAAATGAGTTGTTAGAGTTTCCATATGGAAGCTACATGAAAAACACAGAGAGGTGAAGCCAAGGGCAGGGAATTCAGTTGGGAGGTTATTACAGTAAGGACTTGGAGTAGCAGCTCTGTGAGAGGAGGGGTGAGTACAGAGACAAATTGTAGAGGTAAAATCAGTAAGATGGGGCAGTCAGTCAATAAACATTTATTAAGCACCTATGGTGTGCAAGGCACTGTGCAAAACACTGACACAAAGAGGCAAAAGATAGTGCCTGTCGTCAAGGAGCTCACAATCAAATGAGGGAAACCACAAACACGCACAAACCATATACAAGACAAATAAATGACAGAGAGAAGGCACTAGAATTTAGGGAGGTTGGGAAAGGCTCCCTCTCAAAGCCAGGATTTTAACTGGGACTTAAAAGGAAGCCAGGTGGCAGAGATGAGGAGAGTGTTCCAGACCTGGTGGACAGCCAGAGGAAAGGTCTGGAACCAAGGGATCGAGTGTCTTTTTCCCGGACGTCAGGAGACTAGTGTCACTGGAGGGGAGTGGGGTGGGGCAGCTTATGAAGGACTCCAAAAACTAAACTGACCGGATGGAAGCAGAGCGGTCTTGTCCCAGTTAAGAGTTAAAGATGGCTCCTAGATTTCAAACCGGGATGATCGGAAGGGTGGTTGACACCATAAGAGAAGTAATTAAAGTGGAAAGGAGGGCTTGTGAGGAAAGATAATGAGTTCTGCTTCAGACAAGATGGCTGGCAGTCGTTAGACCTAGAGAATTGACACTCAAGAGAGAGGTGAGGGTTTGGTAGATTTGAGTCACTTGCACAGAGACAAGTTCAACCAAGAGAGATTACAGAGGTAGAGTCAGCAAAGCAACCGATCAGCCGAATTTGATTAGGAAACAACAATTAGCAAAGGAAAGGAAGATCCACAAGTGTCCACGTGTGTAATTAATCTAAAAAAAACCAAACCCCAAACCAACTGATTTAGAAATGTCTACTCACAACCTGAGGCAAAGCAAACAGAACCAGGAAAAACGAGACACAAAATTACAATATAAAAAACAGGATCAACAGAAAGAATACAATGAAAACATAACGAGTAAGTTTGACGTCAAAGGGAAGGTCTGAGAAGGCACCTCCCCTCTCCTTTCTTTGCAAGGGTGTGGAGTTCCAGGTGCGGAGTAATACAGAACGTCAAGCCTTCTTCAAGGAAGCAGCTCAGAGCCAAGAACTCCTGGGTTTGAGTGTACTGGCAAATCAGTGTTAACTTCTCAGTGCTCTGGGCAACGCTCTAGAACGAGAAATTGCCAAGTGCCAACTCCCTATACCGATGAAATCCCAAGTTCTATCATTTTCAATATATCGGTTAATTAATACCATACTGGTTTCTCCTCTTTTTCATTCATTTTTATGGCTTGCTTACTAGGACCAGGAGGAAAGAGATTCAGAAATATTTGTGATATAAAAACAAAATATATCAAACTTAATTTTTTAATAGTGTGCTGTTCAATTTTTTTTGGTTGTGCCCAACTCTTCATGACCCCATTTGGAATTTTCTTGGCAAAGACAATGGAGTGGTTTGCCATTTCCTTCTCCACATCATTTTACAGATGACTGATGCAAACAGGGTTAAGCAATTCACCCAGAGTCACATACGTGTCTGAGGCCACATTTGAACCCAGAAAGATGAGTCTTCCTCACTCTAGGTGTAGCACTCTATCTCCTAGTGTATAATTCTAGTTTATAGTTCCAGTAGCTTTCTAAAAATGAAATCTCAGAGGTAGAGAATAATGTACTTTTGGTTTGCAAGTGTTAGGGTTTTTCTTTTTAAGAGTATGAAGTGAGTTATTTACTCAGGAAAAGAAAATTAATCTATAGAAAAAAAAACTTAGGAAGGATAACTGTCTTCAAGTATTTGGAAAATCTATCACATAAAAGGATTAAATTTGTTCTTCTTGGCCTCAAAAGTCAGAACTATGAACGATAGGTGAAAGCTACAATTTATGAAAAAAAAATCCCAATAATTAGTGATGCCCGTTGGTGCTGAGGTGAAATGGTAGGGAGAGAATGGCTTTCTCCTCACTAGAAATCTTCAGGCAAAGGCTGGATGACAATTTAGGTATTGTAAAGGCAACTGTTTGTAGGCATAGGTTAGACAATACAATCTTTGAGCTACTCCCCAGCTCTGAATTTTTTTTCTGTCTGAGAGCAAACTGTGTACAAGAAACAAAGATTTCTGGTGCCATTTGATACCTCAACTCCTACTGTTCCTCCCCACCCTCATGTCTGTTATACAATTCTGATTCTGGGGATCTGGGTCAATAGTATAAATGACTGGGAACAACAACAAAAAATAGATCAAGAAATGATTACAGAAAAAATTACCTTGAAAATTATCTGAGAGTAGATCCCAGTCTACGTAAAAACATACAAATCTGCATGCAAGATGTTAATCCAAGCTAGAGCTATAAGAACTTGCAAAAGTATCACATTCTTCTACTACATCATAATTTTAATACCATATCCAAATGAATAAATCCAATCTAAAAATATTTAACTTTTGTAAGTATCTACAAATTATTTTTATCAGGGTATATTTTCCACAATGGCACTATCCAATAGAAAATGGTAAAGAGGTCACTAGTGTAATAAAAGCTTTTACTGATTAAAAATCAGTACTACTGATTAAATCTGATTAAAAATCAGACTATTCATTTTTAAAAAGTGGTCATCATACCTTACACTGTTAAAACTATAAATCACTTCTTTTTCCAACACCATAAATCATTCAGGCTTATATAATGAAATGTTCTAGTACTCAAAATGGAATCACTACAGACTGGAGTCAGAGGAACTCAGCAAAAATTCTGGTTTACCCACTGTGAATGCCTACCTGTGCGGCAGCCTCGGGGGTTCCTCATCTAAAACAAAGCAGTCATAAAAGATCATCGGGTCAGATGAAGAACCTTATGTAGAGGTCATCAAGTTCAATCTTCCCTTTGTTTTACAGGTGAGGAAACTGATGTTCAGAAATGCTAAATTACCCGAAGTCACACAGTTAAGGGGGAAGAGTAGGAATCTGAATCATTTTCTGTCTAATTTAGTCACCTTTTCCCATTGTACCACATGGACCATAAGTTTCTGCCAATTTAATATTTACAATTCTCTTAGAACTTCAGAAAATCCAATCCAATAAATAATTATTAAATACTATGTGCAAGTCATTATGAATACACAGATATATTACCATAGTAAAACAAGGTAATTTTCAGATAATTCATGTAAATTTGAAATAGGTTAGGACAGTAAGTGAAATTCTTCAAAATCCTAAGAACTTTTGGGACCACTCTATCACATCTGATGATGACTTCTTTTCTCCCCCGGTGTTTCAGATTAATAACAAAACCACCTTAGCACGTGTGCTTGAGTATACATACTGACAAACTGGACTACTAGCAGCTTCCATTCTCATCTTGTCTATTTCCCAATTCTTTCATCTCACAGAAAAGGAACCTGATAAGAAATGACCTGGCCAGCATCACGCTGGTACTCTCAGTGTCAGTACAACTACCTGATACTCACAACACTCAAACTCATGATACTCCCTCATGCTTGAAATATACTCTTCTCAATGTCTGCTAAAATCCTTCAAGCCTCAACTCAGGTGCCACCGCTTCCACTAAGTCCTAATCCCCTTAGCTAATAAAGTGTAAGTAAATTCTTACTTGAACAGAGCAATCTATAGGTATTTGTATTGGGAGTCAGAGGATACCAGTTGGAATCTCAACTCCTCTATTTACTACCTGTGTGATCTTAGCCCAATCACCCAATCTGGAACTGGTTTGTTCATCTGTAAAATGAATAAGTTAGTAAACTAGAAAATTTCTAAGGTCCCTTTGGGTCCTAAGGTGAGCATATTTAATTTGACCCTGTCACATTCTCTGTATTAACTTGTGTACATACCTGCCTTGCAGAGGCCAGGGACTGCCATTTTTCATGACATACCCCCGTACTTGCACAGAGTGCTTATGTTTTTGCTGAATTCAATTATCAACTGTTGTGTCTAGTGGTTGATCATAATCCTTTTCCTGCTAGTACTCCCATGGTTGGATTCCAAATGGCTTCTAACATGTAACAAATTAACTGGGTATGTCTACGACAGATCTAGGTACCTCCGATATATAGTTGTTTAAGAGTCTGATACCATTGCAGAATCTACATGTTCTCCATCCCTAACTAAAGGACTCTCAAAGTCAACCAGACAAATGTTTTAAAATTCCTGGCAAACTTAATATATTATTGGCCTCCAGGTAAAAGATAACTTACAAGGTGAAAAGGAAAAATTTAAGCAAAACTGGAACCACGAACTAGAGTGCAAATATAGTACATGATAAAATACTTCCTTGTCACATGATTGTCTAAGTAGCTTTTGGTCTTGCTAGGAAAACAAAGAGCCCCTGGAGAGCAAACCATATTAAAATCTGTTCATTCCCCTTCCCCGCAAAGCTGTATTACTTTCACTGGGGAATGGTCACCTTTGGAACAAATACGTAAAACATTTGACATTTAGTGTATCAGGGAAATCTAACAGTCTACAGTGGCGTTATACCTTTTCTCTGCTCACTATGCCAAAGGGGCCCCCAATCAGCCAAGCACATAAGCTAGGAACAACCTGTTACCCTCCTTGATACAGACTTCCCTAATATAGAATGTAATAGGACATGAAAGCTGGGTACTAAATTTCTTGCTTTAGAACAGCAACAGGAAATCAATTACCAGTCAAGCTTCCCAACACAAAGAATATCAAAATCAATGTGGTGGCAGGTTTATCTGAATCCCTCCTTGAAAAGAAAGCTGCAATATATGCCACCGATGAGGGAAGTTCTGGAGCCTCCTGACCAAAATATACTTGGGATTCTTAAGCCTGAGGGACATTTTTGTTCAAGCAATTTTGCATTTGTGTGATCTGGGGAATGCCATTTGAGGATGCCATTCTCTGATGCACATACTAAAAAATACAAATGAACGAATCTGTCTTGTCCTAAAGATGAATATCCACAGAGCAAAATGTGGCCCGCTATTATAGTATTCACATAATGGGACTTATCTTTTTTCAACAAAAAGGCATCATTTATGCTCAGAAAAAAACAAAACTGACATGGTGCTCATTTTATTATGAGCAACCAACAAACAGATGTGGAAAATACAAAAGAGAAGTCCACCTAGATGTTGTCAGGGGATTCAAAAGAACACAAAACAATTAATGAAACACATCAAGACAATCCATCTAATTAAGAGATTAAAATTCTAAGAACCACCAGTAAATTTTCATATTAATGGGCAAGTGATAGCTATAAGGGTTTGAAGCAGTGATGCAATAAATTTTATTGTTTACACAATGGTAGATCGCAGACAAAGTGCAGACAATGTGGACAATGGCAGCACATTTAAAATTTTCACAAATGGTACAAGAATTCCAGTGGTTCAACATTTTAAAATTTAACACTTTTAAAATATAAATGAAGCAGTAACAAAGCAATGCAAATACCCAGATTATTTTTTTTGCAGCCCAATGCAATATATCTTTTAAAGAAAAGTTTGGTTTGAATGTAATATTTAATTATGACCAATATTCAAAAAACAATCACACTCTTGTTCTTTATCTCCCTTCCCCTTAACCTCAGGTTCAGTAACAAAAGTGAAAGTTATTTTAGTACTAAAAAACAAATATATCCTTTTTTTAATGTATCAAGGAACAGATATTCCAATTTAATGGAGACTAATTATTCTATGTGGAACCATTCCAAACCTACAAAATGGTGTACTTGACAACACTGTTACAATCAAAAGCAACTGACATCATACTAGAAAAAAAAAAAAAATATATATATATGCGATACTTGTTTTAGAAAAAAAGTTGCCTTGCTGAAAATGATTCTGTAAATATTTGATTTGATGCACATTATATACAAAACCTTTCTATATAAAAAAGGTACATTACTGTCAATGAAGTTCCATGCTCACATTCCATCTGATACCTGTACTTGCAAGACAAATAACTCAATGTTTGGTGGTGGAAGCTATTATTTTTGTAATAAATCTAAGATAAGGCAGCTCACTCCTTAAAAGGGTTTCCCCTCCAACCTCCACCATTTTACTTTAGAAATATTAACTACACAGATGTGAATTATTAGCATTTTATAACATGGAGTTCCCTATATTAGAAAGACTAAGGGGATTTTAGAGATGCTGGCAAGAATGAATTTTTACTCTCAAAATATACTATTTCTCTATTCCATATTAAGCAGTTACTTAAGACACTGAGGGCTGATAAAAAGTTACTTCTTTTGGTGTTGATGTCAATAGCCCTAGGTGAAAAACCTCCATATCGGAATGGTTAGAACACTAGCCGTCAGAATAATAATCAGTGCATCCATCACCTGCATAGAATTGGGAACTTTGGCTTCACAGTTCTTTGCCCCTAAACCAATAGTCTAGAATTTTAAATATTCTCCTGAAGGTCAGTCTTAGAAAAAAATGAAAGAAAGAAAACTTTTAAAACCTCATTATTACCCAGGATGCTGATCATATAGGAACAGACAAGGTTTTAAAAGCCATCTGCATATGCCACAGGATCAGATGCTGCGAGTCCTCTCTTTGGAGTGGCTATGGAAGATGACGGCTGAAATGGAGAGGGAAGAGACAACTCAGCAACGAAGCAGACTGGCAAAGATTTGTTAGCAATGGATTGCAACATAACATCCCAACAAGCAGTGAGGCTCTCAAGACAAAAACATGGAAAAGGAAATACTCAAAAAGGGATAGAGATGACATTGAGGCAAGGTTTGTAACGTGTGTAAATATATATTTTAATATGTACACACATGTGTGCATTATGCTGTATATATTTACATACATATTCACAGAAATGCCCTGCAGTAGATTCCAAAAGGCCTTTTCAAAGAACAGAAATTATGAACTTTTTCATATCTATACTAGAATATACTTTATATATGTACAAGGAACAAATATGCATCAACTTCTATGAATAAGTGATATTAACAAAAACACTGCTGACATTAGGCTAAGTAAATGGTTTTACAAGTTTTCTCAGTGATATCATCAAAACATTTCTAAAGCTAGAAACTAAAATAATAAAAATACACAAGGGGGTTGATATTAACAAGAAAATAGCTGTTCATCATGACCGGTGTGGATACAATTTAAATTTCAGAGTAGGGAAAAATATCAAAACCTTATAAATCTCCTGGGATGCAATTTAATTGCTGCATCAGTTTCTAGAAAAATAGATTTATAGAATGAATAGAGCGGCTGCAGCTTTTACTGCCCCGCCCACCCAAATGTTTATCTTTTTCCTCTTTTGTTTCCAGCTGGCGGTTTCTTCAGCTGAAGGAGTTGTCCTCCTGTTCCAAATCCTGCAGAGGCAGGATTGGACACCCCGAATGTCAGGCCAGCTGATGCTGTGATGCCGGGATTGCTGAAGTTAAACCCAGTTGTACTTGAGCTGCCAAAGCCTTGTGTGTAGGGGAGAAAATATTTATATCAGAAGTTAAATCACAACAACAACTTCATATATTTCTTGGAAAAAAGCAATCGGTATCTGAAAGAATTGAGAGAAATTTAAATAGCTCAGTAATCCCAGGCTACACTTCTAACATGTGGTATTAGGAAAGAAAAATCTTTCTAGCACCAGAGATTAAGCATGCAGACTAGGCCAAGGGCCTTGCTTCAAAAGGCCTACCACAACCGTTTCGACTCTGTGTGAAAGAAGTAAGATTTATTTTAACCATTCAATCCTCGCACACCTCCCCTTCTACAACCAAGCAGCCCACCACCACATACAATGTCTAGTTTCAAGGGGTACACTGAAAATAACAAATAATTTTGCAAGCCTGGCTTGATATAATTACCTTTGGGTAATTAAGATGACATGACATTCTAGATGAGTTAATCATACCACCACTATCATCTTCAGAACAGCAATCCTCACAGCCCTCAAAAGTGAAAAGCATTACGACTAGCTTAGTAAGCTAGCTGGACATATACATTTGAAACATTACCCAATCACACACTAAACTTCTTTCAAAATTAACATGTATCAGTACAAATTATTTTGGGGCATGTTATTTCTTATCAAACATTGAACAATTAAGGATCACATGACATCAATTATTAGTTACAAATCAAACTGTTTCAAAGTTACACATAACTTGAGGCCTTGTATTAGTGGCTGTCAAAATTTATATTCCAAAAGTAAATAGCTAAATGTCAACGGAGGGAAATTCTGTTCTTTTAGGCATGACTTATGGACTACTTACAATTTCATGTGAAGTAAAGCCGAATGGAACTTCTAAAAGCTGCTAAATGTCGTATCTTTGGAATAGAAAGCCTTTCCCAGAATGTTCCATGGGTAAATATTATTAAGTATTTGGCTGCAATTTCACGGTAAATTTGTTAAGCTAAGCTAAACTGTTTCAAATGACAAAGGTCACTAGTGTCCAAAAGACATTTAGATGATGAGGCTGCTTAGATAAGGAGGCTAGGATGTAATATTTTGGAGGAAGGACCAAATCTAGTGTTAGGGACATTAGAGTTCCAGTTCCTATCTTTTTGACCATGGGCAAATCACTAAACTTCTTTTAGCTTCAGTTTCCTCATCCAAGGTTGTTATGAGGTTAAAAGGAGATAATACATATAAACTATGTATGTATAATGCTTGGCAAACCATAAATTCTAGCTACTAGTATTACAGCTACCATTATTAAAGATGAGCATTATTAGGGGATTAAATTAAGAAGTCTGAAAAATCTGACATATTTAGAAGAGGTAGGACAAAAATTAAGATCTATATGATATATTTTTGTATACCATAATACAGGGTGACACTGAGTTTTTTTTGGATATGTGGAACAAAAGCAATATTTATATTTTTAAATAAAATTCTTTACATTTTTCTAAAATTTAGACACAAACAAACCTGCACTAAGACTTCCTGAGGGTTTATTTGTTGTTCCAAATCCAAATGTGGAGGCCCCTGTGGTGCTGCTTCCAAAACCAGAGCTAGTTCCAAATCCTAGTGGAAGGGTGGTAGAGAAACATACAATGGCACATAAAAGATAGGTCAAAAGCTACCAAATAAAATCTAAAATTGTCAGTTTTACAAATATGATCTTGTATAAGTATATAAATATAAATTAAATAAATATAAACTTATTTCAAAACCTGTTTTGGCAATTTGTGTGGAATCGTTAAAATGAGTACGTATAAAATGCTAACCTAGGAGTTATCATTTGCTCAAATCAGTGCTGAACAGATATGTAAACTTTAATCAGAAGATGTCATAGGAAAACTAATTTTGAATTAAGCAAATGTGCACTTGTTTAGAATTTATATTAATAATCCATTCACATTTTAGATAAGAAAACTGATCAAGAACAGGAACAAGAACATGTTATTCATTAGTTTCTTTATCAAATGGGCTAGAGATTTTTAATGAATCCCATGGGCTAACTCCAGCTTACTAGGCACAAAAGCATCTCCTTCTGTTAAATTATTTCACTTAATGAAAGAAGATTCTCTATGTCATGAGCATAGCACATATCACTATTAAGAATTCAGTACTTATAGATATTTTTATATATTAAAAGCTCATTTTATTTTGCTTTGAATATGCAAAAATTACAATAGGAAGTCTGTACTATAATTCCCATTTCTTCACGAAATTCAATTAGCTTTCATCTGTTCTGTTTAAATAGACTTAAATGCAAAATAGAAAAGGGGTATTTCTATGTATACAGTAAAACTATTTTCACAAATGCAAAAACAAATTTTATTTTTTCCCAAACCATACAAATTGCACATAGAATCATAGATGATTCCTTTAAGACCACATATGAGAAAACTAGTTGTTCAACAAACCTAACAAACTATATAACAAATAATTTGAAATTTTTACAGTATTTAAAAAACTTTTATTGGTTCACAAAACTTTCTGGGGCAGAGAATTTTATTCAAATACTGACTCTGAAGCTTAGTGTTAAACATTAATTTGTACAGCTAAATGCTTCAGAAATAATATACAAAATCTGAATAATTCTGTATTTTTCATTAGTTACAACTTAGAATTTCATTCCCTGAGGAAAAATTTGTGAACCATAACATGAGGGAACTATGCTATACAGAAACACAGTTTATTCACAGTACAATCAACTCTCTCAACTCACCATGCCAAAGGTATTGAAATACATTGTTTTTTGTTCTTTTTTACACTGGATTTTCTTATGGCAACATTAAAATTATACTGCAATGTTTAAGCATGCAGGTGCATAACCAGGCAAAAAGCAAAGAACTATGCTTCACGGGCAGAAGTCAAGCTACAATGCAAAAATGGCCAAAGATAATCGGCAAAGCTGGTAACCAGGAATTACTCAGTGTAGTATAAATAAATTAATAATTAATTGAGTTTGTATGAACTGTTCAGTTCTTACTTCCTGTACTAAAATGTGTTTCTCACTGTTTAAAATGTTCCCTTTTCTACAAATGAGAATTTTTTAAAAAGCTTAATACTAAGAGAAAATAGCTAGGGCTCCAAAGTGGTATTAACACTGTAAGACTAATTAAATTAATATAATTTTAAGTGTTACTTTATGTTGGCCTCCTCTCACTTTTTTGTATTAAATTTTCATAGCCTTTATAATCATCTATTTGCTCTTTGTGAAGCTGCCACTATAAGACATTATTAAGTTTGGAGAATCTTTCTTGCCAGAGTTAATTTTAAGTTCTGAAACATCAGAAGATCCTCTTATAAAATTTTTCCTATTACAAGTTCAGATATATAAAGGTTAAAGGAAACATTAGAAAAGTTAAAGTGTACCTCCAAGATTTGAAGAACCTAAGCCACTTGATTGCAAGCCAGTGCCAATACCTGAGCCGAATGGTGTTCCAAAACTAACTCCCAGAGATGGCTGTGGCCCTGGTACAAAAAAAAAAAAAGAAAATGGGGAAAAAAAAAAAGCTTGCCTTACTCTTTCAAGATTTAAATTTCTTTATTTTAAGAGTGAACATTAATTGATTTTAGACAAATTTCATTAAAAATTTTAAAACCTAAGTCTCAAAAATTTTCCCATATCTAACTTTTCTTTTCCACTTTGATAAACCTAAGATGAAAATTTTAAAATCAAAACTAGAAAATCAAGACAGTATTACCACATGGAAAGGAACTTATAAAGTATATAAGTCATCTAATCTAACAAATTATACACCAAAATAACAAAAATATTTAATGTATTATCAATTCAAATCTTATTGGTTTAGTTCTTAAATTACCTTAACTTTCTTACTCACCTTTTGGTAAAACTAAACAGTGAATGAAGAGTAGGATTTCATGGTTTTTGTTCTTTACTTATAGAAACTTTCATTCCTGTTAGTGTCAGCTCTTACTTCAGTCAAAAGACTAATGCTAACACTATAAAACCATCATGTTATTTACTAAGAGTGAAAACTGAAAACTTGGTATGGTTTTGCATTTGAAAGATCAAATTTTATATGTACAGTAAGTGGATAAAAAACAAGACAATATTTTATTTTATTAAATTTATTGGTCATTTTAAAGCAAATCAATTACACAGTAACACGACAATTCAAACTTGTTCACAAAAAGTGATAACCGAGTTCTGTTGTTAAGTTCTGCTACATTACACCATTCCATAAATTATTCAAATCACCTGATTAATAAATATGATAGATTAATAAACATTTACAAAGGCACAGCTGTGTACCTTGACCAATTCAATAAATACATTCAAGATTTCAATTCAGAAACTTTTCCCCATAATTTTGGAAATATCTCAGATCAAGATTCATTAGAAACTCCTTTCCTATCTGTGAGATTATAGTTTAGGCTGAGTGTGGCGAGGACAGAAACAAACTAACCGCCTCTCCTTTGAACAGTGTTAGTGACCCAGAATACAAAAGTCTAAAAATCTCTCTTTAATAAATGATTTATGAAAATGATTCGACAGGTTTTCTGCACAGTACAATCTTCATTGTCTTGTCATTTTCAAACACAGTGATCAGTGCATCTGAAAAGTGTGGGGGTGGGGGTCACCAAAGCAAAACACACATTAAAAAATTGAATTTTTAAAAGAAATCAAAATCTTCAAGTTGTCCAATGCAGAATAAGGTTTTGTGTATTCAAAAAGTAGTGTTAAATTATAAAGTACTTATGGGTAACCATAGCTGAGAAACTCTGTTCTGTCTAAATAATGAGATAAATTGGATTTTCCAAATAGATTGTAAACATAAAACAAAAAGTAACATAACTGATAGCAGCCAGGGCCCTTACACTATTATTTTTTTTAAAAATAAGTTAAAAAATTAATTTTTACATCCATTTTTGAGATTCAAATATCTGCTTAGTAGTTCTTTTAAAAAACTGTTAATCACAGTACAAATAAACTAAAGACAATTTATAATTTGAACAAAACATGCAGAAAACATATGTCCAGTTTCTTCAAGTTTAAGGGAAGGCCTCAAGTTACACATTAATAGGAGGCACTGCTGGTGGAAGACCAAGAAGATTAATAAAAACACCACATCCCTCAGCCCTCCAAATCAAGATATTTATCAAATATAACATGCTGTTTTTGCTGTTTTGTGTGTATATTCTAAGACCAACAGAACATTGTTATTCGAAACACTAACAGTCAAGCTATAGAAAAAAACTCAGAATCCATCCCTAAAGCTGACAAGATTTTCCACTGTACAACAGATATGATACTTCAGTCCATTTTGTACTTTAACATAAAATTCTGAAGGCAACATCATTTATAACCTAGTAGGCAAATGTACATCATTTTCAAATAGTGAAAACTTTGTCCTGTGCCAAAGTACTAGCAAATAATGCATTCTTTGGCTACTATCATAAATTGGTTTCATTTTCAGGATGTGAGAGACAACTCCTTTAGACAAGAGTTATTCTAACAAATCTAAAAGTATACCTCAAAATCTTAATAGTTATGACCTGAAGGACTGATAATTTAATAAATTTATTTTCCACTGAGAAACCATTTAAGTAGTAGGTAAGTCATCATGATTGCCCAAAGTGAAACTTTACTTATAGGAACATTTTACCAAAGTTACCACATAACATTCACAAACAATACAATCAAGCTTGGCATTATAATTCCTATTTTCTATCAATAAATTCTACCATCTACAGCTGGTTGACAGGAAAAGGCAAGTGCTTAAAACCTCTTTAAGATGTTCAAGGATCAGTCAAAACACCTAAAAGATGCTACTTTACTGTTAACAAATTCTATTTTTAAAAAAATCAAATACAACCCCCGCACCCCCCAAGTTGTAAATTTTCATACTTACTGATTTAATGGGGAATGTTCCTTTGGTTAATAAATAATAATAAAATCACAAACTCCTAAAATTTCTGGATGGAAGACTTAGGATTTCTTGGTTAACACTAAGCCTAAGATTTCCAAACCTAGAAAATATGAATCCCTAACAAAATGGTCTCAGCTCTCCTTAAGAACAGCAGCCAAGTATGAGAAAAAGTCTCATATTATGTAAACATCAAATACTTTTAAAATAAGCAAATGCTAATAACAAAACATTTAGGATTTTCTTCATTTCTATTCAGTTAACAACAAATATACCACAAACATTACATTTAAATTACTACACATCAATTTATGAAAAGGCTAAGGGAGCTCTTGAGGAGCAAACTGAGAGTCTTTTCCCATTGTCCTTTAACTTATCCAAGAACTCTTCTCATATTTTTCTCATATGTATATGCTAACTTACAAGCAGCTCTCTGGCATCTCCAAAACTCCTCAACCTCCAGAAACACAGCAGCCATAGAATACACTTGCCTAAGAAGTACAAATATATAGCTACACAAAGAAAATCAAAACCAAGACTAAGAAAGGACCTCAATAGATCATCTATTTGATTCTTCTGTCTCTGGGAAAAACATATGGACCACCTGCAAGAGATAGTTGTCTAAAAAGTCAGCTCTGTGCCCATATATTTACATTATCCATGGGCAAGGAGTGGGTCTATTCTTAAAAACCAAAAAAGCACCTGACAACTTAGAAACTGGCTCAAATCTTGCACAGGTCAGTAATGGCATCTGAAAACAGTAAAAAATACCCAAACTGCTCATAGATGATTTTTAAAACTTTTCACTGGTATGTATTAGAGAAAGACTTCCCCTTTATTTAAAACACTTTAAAACAGATCCACAGAGTCATGGACAAAAGAATAAGTTACCTCTGTAGTATGTACAACAGAGTAAACGAATCAATAATGAACTCAGTTTCCAGCCGAGCAGTCAACAGGCTCATCAGAATATTGCTCTGTACATGCACTCAGAAGGATGCATAAACCTTGTTCCTGTTAAATGTCAGTTAAATACTGACAATCAGTATACCAAGGTCATTCAAGCTTCCACTGAGCAGAGGCCCAACAGAATGGCTGCATCATGGGCACAGAGTACCGCTACAGGAGGGAAAGAATGAAGAGGACACAGCAAAATTCTAACACAATAGTTTGGTTATCAAAACTGCTCAGCTGCTCAGGTCTGACACCCATACAACTCTAAGTTAAAAAACTCATTCTATAAAAGAGAGCCCCATTACCATTTATTTTTAATACTGACAAGGCTGACAAGGCTGGAGGTATGCCTGTCTCAAGGTGGAAAGAAACAGACTTCATAAAAGTCCTTCATAAACTTATAGGATGGGAGTTTCTGCAGTGAGAAAAAGTAAGGTACAGTTGATTTTCCCCAAAGTCTAAGGAAAGCATCTTAAAATGAAAGCATATGGGCAAATAGGAAAACTGTTTCTCAAGGTAATTAACAGGCACTCTAATTTAAGCCTCTAATATATACGAAAGGTATCAAAACACTAGAGGGAAAACTCAAGAATTTTCAGGGTAAAGTGTATGTCTCATTTAGAAGTTTTAACTCCCTCTGACAGAGCAGTTTACAGAAGTTTATCTTGGTAGTCTACACCAGAGGAATTCATTTTTGGCAAGACACTTTAATAATTCAGACTTTTCTCAAGTTTTTCTGCTTGGTTTAGAAACTGACAAAAGCTTTCATAAGTAGAGAAATTGGTACTATTCTAATTCTGTAGTTCAGTTAACTCAGTGATCAGAAAGCTAATAATTCCCTACTTATGGGTTTACTTTCTGTAGGGACCAATGCATTCTTCTCTTTCATGACCAGAAATCACATATCAGTAACAGTCATCTATTATGTATATGTACATATACCACTGGTCACAAAAGGACCAGGAAGTAGAAAGTGTCTATGGGTCAGTGCAAATCCATCACCACTGATGGAAAAAATTCAAGGTGCTCTAATGACGGTGGTCGGCAGTATCATTTTCATTTATGAAGTTAAGTGAGGATAATAATCCTACCAAGCAGCAAACGCCAAAGAACATACAAGACTGCAAGCTCATTGAAGGCAGGGATCACGTTATTCATCTTTATACCCCTCATGGTGCCTTACACAGGGCAGGTGTTAAACGTTTAATCCATGCCATTCTTAGCATGGAGGCTAAATATAAATTGAAAGGCCATAGAACAAGTCAAGATTTCATTTGACATTTTTTTTTTGATTTCTTGCACTACTTTAACTTACTATTAGACCTAGCCTCTTGGTATATATGCCAGAACAAACTAAGGTGCTATGGAAGAAATAACTCAAGTTTTTTTTAACTTTTGTAAAAATCTATTTCTATGAAAAAAAAAAATACCACCTTCATTTAAATAAAGTACATGACTTCTGCATACCAAAATCTAGTGCAGCCCAATCACAGATTAAACAAGTCTGTGATAGTAGGCAAGTAATAAGACTAGAAATAAGGGTTGGAGTAAACATAATAAAACTTATTTTGACCCTAAAATGCAGATTTGCCTAGAAATACATTTTAAAATAATCTGATTATATCCTTCTCAATCGTTATTTTATAATCAGTTTAGTTTTCCCCTATTCAAGTTATCTCTTTATGTTCAACCTAACCTAAGCAATTTCAACATACACGCAGCTTTCCTTTCTCTCATCATCATTTCTGCTCATTTTCAAGGCACTAGACCAAAAGCTGGTCTAATATACTTCTTTTTCAGAAATTGGTTTGGTGAGTCAGTACATATGCCTTCCAGTCAACACAAACACACACACAACACCTGCATAACCTTTAACATACCTTCAGTAAAAGCAAACTTCATTTGGATGTACATGAGGGTTGCCAAATACAATGTTTTAAGATGAAAATGAATCAACTGCTTTACATAGGAAAATGTAATGTGTAGCTGGATTGCTTATTTCTGACTTTGAAGTTATGTACTACATAATTACAATTTTAATAGTATATTCTTTAGGGAAATTTGATAGCAAAAGATTAAGTCCCATAAGGTACTGAGTGATTCAGCAAATACCATTAGAAATACTGACAACATTAAATATCTAACTGATTTATTATTATTGCTAAGTCTACCCTGCATCTTCTAACATAGATATTTTTATAACTGTCACAATAATCAGATTTCTCTAGATAACAGCTACTCATAGAAACTAAGAACTAACACAAAGACCTTATATAAAAATGTACACAAACTGACTGCAGTTGTAACACTAATAAGCTATAACTTGAATGCATTCAGACCTGTAGCAGGCTGTTGCTGCTGTGTGAGTGTTGCAGCCATCGCAACGGCTGCTGCATTTGGTATGTTGCTGAAAGGGGTGGGGCCGGTAGTAACTCTTGGAGCACTCTGCCACTTCTTGGCTTCTGCTCGTCTTGCCTCAAAAACATCCATGGCATCTCCCAGGAACATTTTTCTATAACCAAGATACTGTTCTTTGAGCATCTAAAAGAATAAACAGCAACAAAAAGTTTCCCAAAAAGCTCCACTGCTGTATTTTGTAGTTGTATAAATTGTGAACTATATTACCAACAAATTATCCTAAAGTCCACAGCCACTACCCACCAACCATCTTCCTTCTAAACTGATGGTAATGTCAGTACAGATGAATTTTTGCAAAGGGGAATAGTGTTTATGAGAGTGTGCTCTTCTGAATTTCTTTTTAAAAACTTACCTTCATTCATTTTATATGCTACTTATCTATGTTTGCCATAGTGAAAGTGAACAGAGTACATCACAGTTATTTAAATAAAATCTAACAGAATCCAGCTAAACTTTAGGATAAATAGAGGTAAACTTTAAATCCTACTTCACACATTCTTCTCTTCCTGGCAACTCCCTTCCCAACTGGTCAACTTCTTTGGTACAGGAATGGGGTAAACCCTTATTTCCTGCTCACAGCAGAATGAAAAGTTTTCGTCGAAAAGATGAAAAATCAGCTTGAATGTATGCCTCCCGAACAGAAGTACTAGAAGCAAAATGTTGAATTCCCATCAAATCATGATTTTATTTGCCCATATACTATTAGAAATAATTGTGTAAATTATGACTTCTGCTTTAAGGGGACATCAGTAAATAAAATGTATAATCAAATAGGATTTTATTACCTTTAAGAATAGAAGTAAAATGTAAGAACAATTCATGTATTTTCTACAGTCTTCTTATTTAGTATTTTAAAAAATTTTCCCCAGTTACATGTAAAAACAATTTTTATCATTTGTTTTTAAAACTTATGAGTTGCAAATTCTCTCCCTTCCTCCTTCCCCACTTAGAAGGCAAGCAATTCCACGTAGGCTATACATGTGAAGTTGTGCAAAACATATTCATAAGTCATGTTACACAGTCTATCTTAATGAAAGAATAAAAGAGGATCAGGTCTTTCACAGTTTCGACTTCCTGCTGCTTGTGAAACTAACTGAAGGAACCTTTTCTAAGCTGGCAATTGGAAGGAGTGCAGGGACCTGGAAGCAAGGTATGGAATGATATAGGTACTGACTTAAGGCACAAAGTTTGCTATTCACATCTTTTATAAACTTCCTTTCTTGGTGCATTACAAATCACTATTAAGTCACCCACCTTAAACTTCATTTTGTTTAATGCAAAGGAGTCAATAACACCGGAAACATCTCAGATTAACATCATTTATTACTAAGTGCTTGAAATCTTTGTAAATTAAACAATCATAGAAACTAGAGAGATGATCTACATTCACAGAAAGCATACACAGTGATGACATCATTAACCCTTTGAAAACTGCTCTGGCAACTTTGTTAATATCAGTGGGTCCTAGGTGGGTAAGGTAACTTAGCTTGTTTCAAAAATTAGATACCCTATGTGCAACATTAAACAAGGAACAGCGAGAAAAGGGTGCCTGACACACAGTAAGTAAGAGCTAAATAACTGCTTATTGACAAGTCAAATCTGGTTCCAACTATTATAAATTATCTGTTCAAATCAAATCTTTGAAACTGAGCTATTCTGTGATACTTGTAGGGAAATAATTAGGTAACAAAAAAGAAACTTGAGGGTCCTAAATTTCTGGCTGAACTAATTATCAAACATTGTAACAGAATACTCCTCTGCCACATTCTTAAAAATTTAAAAACTTGAACATGAAAATTTCAATTGGTTGTCATGTTATGGTAACTACTGAAAAACTGTCAAATTTTCTCGTATAGTTTCTTCAACTACAAATCAAGATTTACAGACAACAAAGCAACCAAAAGCACCAGACCAAAACCCCATTTCCCTCTCCACTTCTACTCTACACCAGGCTTTTTATCCTTCCGTTCTACCACTACTCTCTCTCACCGTGAAATCTAAAGAAGGAACATGAGACAGGGCTCCTGCGCTACTCAGACTTTGATTCCGATCCCAACAGTAAGTGGCCACTGACATGTCGATGTCAGCTCCACACCACTGTAATCATCTTTTATGAAACACAGCATGATGCAGTGTGATGAATGCCAGTCAGGAGTCCTGGGTTCAGTTATCAACTCCTACCACCTCCGTGTGACTACAGGAAGTTAAATAGGAGTAGTATGACATTTAATCCTATACAAATAAGGGAACCACTGAAGGTTTTAAAGCAGTGAAATGATATGGGCCAGGGAAAATGTTTGGTATAGGAGCAAAAAGATCACTATATTTGGATTCAGATCTGAGTTCAAATCAGAGTCTATAACTTACTATCTGTATCTGAAGCAGTCATAAAATCTCAGTGGGAAGGGTCTCAGAGAATCCTCTCTACACTTGACAGCAAAGAAGCCATCAGCTTTCATTTGGTATTTTTTTCACTCACTTAAAGACTTCTAGGAAGAGGTAACCGATTACCTCTCAAAGCAGCCCATTACATTTTAAGATAACAGCGCTAAGCTTTTCCTAATATGAAGCCTAGATTTGCCTCTTAGAAAACTACTCATTGCTCCCAGTTTTTCCTGTGGCAAAGTATAACATTCCAACCACATGACAGCCCTCAGAAGACCTCAAGAGCTCTTTTCAGGACTTCAACCATGACACTTACCCTGGTTTTGCAGCTCTGCTATGGTTCATCCCACACTTGAATCTTCTGCCTTCTTACCTTTCCCTAGTTTCTTCCTGACTCGGGCCAAATCCATCTTCTGCAGGAGGCCTTTCCTGATCCACACAGTTACTAATGCATTTCAGATCACCTTCATCTACTGTGTACAATTTTTTATACACTTTGTTATTTACAAACTGTCTCCTCAACTAGAATGTAAGCTACTTGAGAGAGGAACTGGTTTTTGTCCTTCTTTGTATCCTGACTGAAGATGGTTATTATAGCCCTGTAAGTATTCTTTTCTTCATGTTAAACATCCTCAATTCCTTCGGCTAATCCTGCTCTTGAGGCACCTGGCTTTCCCCCATCCCTGGAATGCTTTCCGTCTTCCACTCCCAACTACTGACCTGCCTGGCTTCTTCTAATTCCCAACTAAAATCTTATCTTTCACAGGAAGCCCTTCCTAATCCCTCTTAATTCTAGTATCTTTTGTTTATTAATTTCTTCCTATTTATTCTATACAAGACGTGTTTTGTTTGCATGTTTTATCTTCTCATTGGATTACAAGCTCCTTGAGCTCAGGGACTATCATTTGCCTCTTTTTTGTATTTCTAGCACTTAGTTAATAAATGTTGGCTGACTGAATGTTAGAAAGGTTAAAATCCAGAATAATAACTCATATTTAAGTAGTACTTTAAGGTTTATAAAACCATTTTCTCATTACAAAATTGTGAAGTATATCATCTCAGAGATGTTAAATTACTTGCCCAGGATAATAATGTCAGAGATGAAATATGAATCCAGGTCTTCTGGATCTAAGTCCAACACTCTTTTGTTACCCTACTGAGGCTTTAAAAAAAAAGCTGAAGACAAGAGAAAAGCTCAGAAAGGAAGAGGGCCCTGACCTGTATAATAATGGACAACAGAAAGAACAACTCAACCCCCATTTTGCTTGTTTTCTCTACCAAGGTGAATAGTCTGCAGATTAGGAAAAACAAAACAAAAATGGGAAACAAAACTCAAAAGAAGTAACCATCTTCTATTTATATCAAGTTTGATAAGCCTAGAGTGTAATGATAGAGCAATTATCCTGAGGGAGAGGATCATCATTATACTCTATGTTGCCCTTAGTAAGACTACTTTTGGACTATTCTGTCAAATTCATGGTATCACATTTTTTAAAGCCTCAGCTTTTTACAGATGAGCAAACAAGGGCAAATGGACATTAAGAAACTTGCATAAGGTTAGACAGACAAGATCTGAGGTCAGATTTTAACTCAGGTCTTCCTAACTCCAGGTCTCACTAAAGAAAATAATTCCCTAAAAATTAGAATTGGGCAAGTGGAAGTTAATGTTTTCATGAGACATCAAGAAACAATAAAACAAAGTTAAATAGAATGAAAAAATAGAAGAAAATGCGAAATAATCTCATCATAAAAACAACTGACTTGGACAGCAGAAAAAATGACAATTTAAGAATTACTAGACTACTTGAAAGCCATGATCAAAAAATATTTCAAACATTATAAAGGAAAACTGCCTTGATATCTTAGATCCAGAGGATAAAATAGAAACTGAAAGAATTCGATGATCACGTCCTAAAAGAGATCCCAAAACAAAAAAATCCCAGGAATATTATAGCCAAATTTCAGAGCTCCCAGGTCATGGAGAAAATATTGCAAGAAGCCAGAAAGAAAAAATTCAATTATTGTGAAATTACAATCAAGATCACCCAAGATTAGCAGTTGCCACATTAGAAGAATGGAAGGCTTGAAATATGATATCCCAGAAGACAAAAGAGCTAGGATTCCAAGCAAGAATAATCTACTCAGAAAAACTGAGTATAACCTTCAGGGGAAAAAATGGAAGTTTAATGAAATAGAGGATTTTCAAGCATTCCTGATGAAAATACCAGTGCTAAACAGAAAATGTGACTGATATTCAAACACAAGACTTAAGGGAAGCATAAATAGCAAACAAGAAAGAGAAATCAATAAAGGACTTTGGTTACATTCCTATATGGGAGGATGATGTAGAACTTTATCAAGTTAGAGAAGTATGTGGTGTAGGCTGATTTTGTTGGGATGATCTCAATTAAAAAAAAAAAAGAAAAAACAGTATGTGTAATGGTAATTTAAATGGAGATCTTTTCCATTCATTAATAGGCCTGCTGAAGTCACATGGAAGCCTAAGCCACATGAGTTTGAGTCACAAGAAGCCGGTGGTGGGAGGAGTTTGCTGAAGGGTGGACAGGAAGAGGCAGAGCTGGAGCAGAGCTAAGAGGAAATTGGTCAAAGTAGTTAGAATTGAGGGAGACAGAGGAGGCAAACAGCTAGGCTCCTGAGTGTTTGTTTGTGGGAAGGCCCTAGCAGGGGGAAGGCTTGGGGATGGTGATATTGTTATTGAGTACAGATTCTGTTACTATGATGGATTTGTTTTTCTGGTGTCTGAATCAATGTTTTGGTTCTGTCTTCCATGTGGAGAGTCTGTTGTACTTCACAATTCAGAATTGTGCCAGGATATTCATGGCTGCCATAGGTGCTGTGAATATCGCGTTAGCGCTACAATGTGAAAGAGAAATGTTCTAGGAGAAGGGGGAAGAGAAGGGAAGAATGGGAATAATTTTCTTACATAAAAAAGGCATTCAAGGAAGAACTTTTACAGAGGAGGGGAAATTGAGAGGAGGAATTTGGTGGGTAATACTCGAATCTCACTTTCATCAGAACTGGAGTGAAGAAGATTTACACATACTCATTTGGGTACAGAAATCTCTCTTACCCAAAAGAGAAATGGGCTAGGGATGAAGAGGGATGATAGAAGGGAGGACAGATAAACAGAAGCAGTGGTCACAAGCAAAAGACTTCTGAGGAGGGACAGGATAAAAAGAGAGAGAAAGATAAATAGAAGAAAATGAGACTGAGGAAAATACACAGTAATCATAACTGTGAATGTGAATAGGATGAGCTTGCCCATAAAATGGAAGCAGATATCAAAACTGATTAGAAACTAGAATTCAATAATATATTGTTTTCAGGAGACACACCTGAACCCAAAATACAGAGAATTAAAAATAAGGGGCTGGAGCAGAAACTCTTGTGTTTCAGTAGAAGTAAAAAGGCATGAGTAGCAATCTTGATCTTAGACAAAAGCAAAACCAGACCTAATTAAAAGAGATAATCAGGGCAATTACATTTTGCTAAATGGTTCCACAGACAATGAAGTAATATAAAAAATTTTTATAGCTATTTTCTCTGAAAATGGCCTTATTCCTCAAATAAATAGAGAAATGAGTCAAATTTATAAAAATAAATCATTCTCCAACTGATAGAACAAGCAGTTTTCAAAAGAATAATCCAAAGTCATCTATAATCACATGAAAAAAATGCTCTATATCACTACTGATTAAAGAAATGCAAATTAAAACAACTGTGAGTTATCACCTCACATCTAATGACAAATGTTGGTGGGAAGGAAGGAAGATAAGTACACTAATGTTGGTGGAATTGTGAACTGATTCAATTATTCTGGAGAACGATTTGGAACTATGTCCAGAGGGATACAAAACTATGCACACCCTTTGATCCAGTAATAACACTACTAGGTCTGTACCCCAAAGAGACTGAAGAAAAAGGACACGCAAAAATATTTATAAGCAGTTTTTTTGTGTTGGCAAAGAATTGGAAAATGAAAGGATATTCATCAACTGGGGAACAATTGGTCAAGTTATGGCATATGATTGCAATGGTAGTAATACTGTGCTATAAGAAATGGTGAAGGGAATGGTTTCAGAAAAACCTAGGAAGACCTATAGGAATTTATATAAAGTAAAGTGAGCAGAACCAGGAGATCATTGTACACAGTAACAGCAATATTTTAAGGAAGATCAACTGGGAATGACTTAGCTGTTCTGATCAACACAATGATTCAAGACCATTCCAAAGGATGGTCTTCATAATGGAAAAAATGCTACCCACTTCTAGAAAGAGAACTGATGAACTTGAGTACAAAGTGAAGTATAATTTTCTCACTTTCTTCATTTTCCTTTACTTTTATTTTTTTCTTGTGATATGGCTAATAGGGAAATATATTTAGCATGATTTCATATGTATAACTAACATACTGTTTGCCTTCTTGTGGGTAGGGTGAGGGGCAGGATGGAGAGAAAGAATTTGGAATGCAAAAAAAAGTTTTAAAAGAATGTCAAAAATAATAAAATTTTTAAATTTAGAACATTTTCTTAAAAGTACTTGCTTACTTTTCTTCATTTAATGAAGTTTGTCTTTCTTAAACTTAGTCATTTTACTTGAAAATTGATCATCAAAATAAATTCTTTTTAACTAAACAAAAGTGAGAAACTTCTCTGTGATTTAAACTAGTTTGATAAAGTCAAACAGTTCTCAATATTACAAGTATGGATGTTAAAATTAAGGTGTATATATAGGGCCCCACATTTATTAAATATATACTGTAGATTAAAACATACCTTTACATTTTCATGGATAGACTGAAGCTGTGCAGCTAAAGCTACAAATGTTTGGTAAATTTTCTGCATAGCCATTGACAAATCTATAAGACAAAATTTATATTAGCAAAAAATTTACTAATTGCGAAAACATGAGAAGAAATAAGATCAATTTATCTTTACTCTTCAAAACAGAGTTCGAGTACCGTGTGGTAAGGAGAAAACCACATTAACATTTCCATACACAAAAACAGAGAAGATGCCAGACTATGTACAAAGAAGTGCCTGAATAGGCTAATTTGTAAAACTAGTAGAATAACACATTTGGTACTGAGCTACTTTTTATTACCACTAAATTCTCCCATCCACTGTACTTAACAAAGCAGAAAAATTATATCAAATCCAAACAAAAACCTTGAAAGCAAATTTCCAATCAGCATTTCAGAAATAGCTACTTTGCTATCTCATATTTTATTGATGTAGTATAGTTCAATTTCCAATTTAAAAAAAGTATTACACTAAGAAATTATTATAGAGAGCATGTTACCTTGCGGAGTGATATGTGAATTGTTTGCTTGAGTGGCAAGGTGATTTTCCAGTTCTTCAATCTGTTGTCTGTACTGTTGTAGCTGTACTTCAAATTGTCCAACCAAGATTCTGAAGTAGCTATATGAATGTATTTAAAAACTATCAGATCACTGATACTATCTTGGGGGAAGAGCAAGGGTAAAGGAGACATTTATGTCTTATGAGTAGTCTTATACCATTATCCAAGTACTGGTTGATTTTTAAAACAATAATTAACATACTCCATCAAATAGAAAAAAGGAAAGATGTATTCCTGTATTCCTATATTCAGAAGGTAGCTAATGTACAGTCCACTAGCCTTGGCATTCAAAAGACTTGTTCTACCTCATACCCATACCATTAGTGTGGCTAATAACAATAGTAATAATTATGATAGCTACCATTTATACAGTTTTTTTAAAAATCTCATTTGATCTTCAACAACCCTGGAAAATAGGTGTTATTACTATCCACATTTTACATTAGAAAACAAGCTGAGAGGTTAAATAACTTGCCCAGAGGCACACAGCTAGTCTAGGGCACAATTCAAACTCTGACCTTTTGGACTTCAAGTCCAGAACTCTTATCTTCTATGCCCCCTCACTGTCAAATCACTTACCCTCTCTCAGTGTCTCACTCCACTCTGTTAAGTGTTTATGTCACATATCTGCTGATCTACGTTAGTGGAGAAAACTGTCATATCAGCAGTGCCCCACCCCAATTAAGTCACACATCTGTCATCCTCCCCCAATTCTTACAGTTACAAAAAAGCCCTTAGATTTTGTCATATTCTAACAACTGGAAAATGAAACACTTAAGAAATATGTTGTACTTTATATAGAGAAGATCTTTTCCCATATCATTCTCTCTAGTCTTGAAACCTTCTCTATTCCTCCAGACTATAAGCTCTAATTTACTTCATTTCCTTCTCTATCCAGCCTATATCCCATGAGTAGCTATACATTTCAATGACTGTCTCACATCCTTCTAACCAGTTTTGTTATTCCTGTTTCTAGGGTACTATGTGTCACTGAAAAAAAATCATTAAATCTGCTAACTCATTCCACTGCCAATTCTAATTATCTAGCCTACATTCTGTTGACTTTTTATTCACCTTTAATAGATACCCATGCTTAGGTGATGATTTCAGATTTTTGGTCTCAAGTTTCTAACTGCACGCCCACCCTTTTCATTCTCTCAGATACTTATTCCAACTTTTCTGTAGACTGAAGTCATCTGACATGAGCGCCATTATCTTAAATCCTCTTTCCCGCAACATTTCTTCTGTGTCTTTAACTATCTAGCTCTCTTTCCCACCGTAACAATGGAAGAAGTTCTTCTTATTTCCAAGGTTAACTGTTCCATTTATGCCCTGCATGGTACCCTGTGACCACTAGGACACAACAAAAACTTTTTGACACTTTGTTTTTGACACTGAGTTTGACACTTAAGCTTCATAAACTGGTTGCACTCCACCTTTCCAGGATCATTATTACACAGGAGTTACACACACTCTACAGTCCAACACAATTAGCCTTTTTGCTGTTCCTTACATTCCCTACAATATTTCATTTTTGTTTCTGTGTGTGCATAAGCTGCCTCTCCTAAATATAAAGTGCTCTCACACCTCCTCATAGGACTCCCAGCTTCCTTATGAACTGAAGTGCCACCTCCTAAAAACAGCTCATACAGTTGCTTTGCTCCAAGACGTATTTTACACTGAATTTTCTACATACGTGTCATTTCTCTCCCATCCTCCTTGAGCTTATTCTCATTTTTCTATTTCCCCAGTGCCCTGCATATTACCTGGCAAGTATTAATAAATATTTGTTATCCTACGAACTTTATCAAAAGGAAACTACTGAAGAATTCTGTGTAAAAAAGTGACATCTTACAAAAATTTTTAGCATTGGAAGAGACCTACGAGGTCATTTAGTTAGTTTAACGTTTCCATGTGGAAAAACGTGAGAGAAATATGACACATGAGTTGGAGAGGAAACATAGTAGAAAGAGCAGTCAGATTGCTACAAATCTAAGATAGTAGTCAGGATGGCCTATATTAATAATTCATTCATTTAGTCAAGACATATTATCAAATATTTAATGTATGTGTATGTGTTAAGAATTAGGAGAGAGAGTTCCTGGTCTCATGGGAAGGGAAAAGAACAAGCATTTATTAAGCATCTACTATGTGCCAGGTATACAGTATGCTAGGGGCTTTCATATATTACAAAAGGAAAATTTATAAATACAAATATCTCATTTGATTCTCACAACAATCCTGGGAGGTAAGTGCTATTATTATTCCCCTTTTCCAGTTAAGGAAACCAAGGCACATAGAGGTTAAGTGACCTTGCAAGAGTAATACAGCTGATCTAGTCATATGAAAAAATGCTCTAAATCATTATTGATTAGAGAGATGCAAACCAGAACAACCCTGAAGTACCACATCACACCTATCGGACTGGCTAATACGGCAAAAAAGGAAATGATAAATGTTAGAGAAGATGTGGGAAAGCTGGAAAACTAATTCTTTGTTGGTGGAGCTGGGAGCTGATCCAACCATTCTGAAGGGCACTTTGGAACTATGCCTAAAGGGTTATAAAAATGTGCATACCCTTTGACTCAGCAATATTACTTCTAGGGCTATATCCTAAAGAGATCATAAAAAAGAGAAAAGGACCTATATGTACAAAAATATTTATAGCAGCTCTTTTTGTGGTGGTCAAGAATTGGAAATTGAGGGGATTCTGTCAACTGGAGAATGGCTGAACAAGTTGTGGTATATGAATATAATGGAATACTATTGTGCTATAAGAAATGAGGTAGACTTCAGAAAAACTTGCAAAGAATTATATGAACTGATACCAAGTGAAAGGAGCAGAGTCAGGAGAACACTGTACAAAGTAACAGGCACAATGTGCACTGACTGATTTTGACAGACTTAGCCCTTCTCAGCAATTCACGGACCTAAAATAATTCCAAAGGACTCATGATGGAAAATGCCATCCACATCCAGAGAAAGAGCTATGGAGTTTGAATATAGAGAGAAGCAGATATTTCTTTTCTGTTTTGTTTTTCTTTCTCAGACTTTCTCCCATTCGTTATAATTCTTCTATGTAACATGACTAATGTGAAAATATGTTTAATAAGAATATATGTGTAGAGCCTACATTAGATTGCATGCCATCCTGGGGAGTGAGGGGGAGAAAATTTAAAACTTATAGATGTGAATGCTGAAAACTAAAAATAAATAAATTGGAGAAAAGAGTCACACAGCTAGAAAGTATCTGAGGCCACGCTTGAACTCAGGTCTTTCTGACTAGCACTCTTATCCACTGTACCACGTAGCTGTCCTAGGGTCCTACCTGAAGTGGTAGGATGGAAGAGGCTTACAGTACCCAAGATAGGAGAAGTAGGAATAGAAGAGCAAAAAGGTATGAGAATGCTACTGAAGGAAAATCAAAAGAATTTGGCAACTGAACCATATTTTAAATGCATTAGAACGGGCAAATTGTTAAAATAATAATAAAATAAAGCAAATTTCAAGAATCAGCATTCTAAGTATCTCAACCTTCTACACAAAGAGAAGCAAGTACAACAATTTTCCGAGTGTCCCAAACAGAATGACAATGATTTAGAGTCAGTTACTGAACACAAAGTTTCTCAAGTCTTGGTCATATGACTTCAGAGTCCACAACAAAAGAGAGATGACAAACTTGAAGGGTGAAAGTGAACGGCTGTTAAAAAAGAAGGTGTACCACAAGATTCACAAACTGACATATGAATAGTGAAGGGAATACCATATGCACCCAGAGCAGGCAGATCTATTTACTCTAAGGGTGAGAAATCTCAGCCTTTCACAATCATCAAGCACAATAAGACCGACATTCATAATTATGACTCTCAGTTATCAAAAAAAGGAGGAAATTATGTTTCCTGTTCTGTTTAGCAAGTATATGAAGTATAACAACATACTAGAAATATACACATGAATATGTGAAGTATAACATACTAGAGAAAGATTTTCAATGAACACAGTACAAATATGTAATGCTGAAAAACTAACAATGATTTTTACAGTGCAACCATCTAAAGGAAGAAGCTTCAATTATCTGGAAAATACATTTAGGTGAAAAGAATTGTTATCTTACAGTAAAAGGCAAATGAACACAATGTCTTGTATACAGTGAATATCTAAAAATGTCTGCCAAATTAAGCAAATAACACTGGCACTGGCTAAGGGAGAAATGCTTTCGTATCAAACTCCAATTCACTTACTCTGCAGGAGCTGTATTTTCATGTTGAAGTCCAGGTGGGGTTTTCTGTGTTCTTAAGGCAATTTCTGCATTCTTTAACTCCTAAAGATGTAGGAAAAGAGGGGAGAATATATGTTAAAGTTATATATAGTTATAGAAAATACAGACTCTATTCAATTATTCCATAGAATCTCAGACTGGAAGGACCCTAAATAGCCCAAGCTATCTGAACAAGAATCCTTTCTAAATAATACCATTAATGTCCTTATCCACCGTTTGCCTGAGGGCCTCCCAAAGTAGCCCATAATTTTGGATAGCAGCAAATCTTGGAAAATACTTAATGTCAAACCTACATTGCCACTTTTCCCACCCACAGTTTCTAGTTACTGTCCCCTTTACAGCTCCCTAATATTATTTCTAGTTCTGTCCTTTGTTGTTAAAAATAAAGAAGTCTAAACTTTCTTCAATGTGACATTCCTTCAAATACTTAAAAAGAACTATCAAGTTTTTCTTCCCTAGGGCAATCCCTACTTCCTCCAACCAATCCTCTTGATATACTATGAACCTGAGGTCTTCGGGCATGCTGGTCATCCTACCCTAAGCAATCTTTAGCTTATTAATATTCTTCCTGACCTTCCAGGAGTAAGCAGTAAGTCACTCTCACTCTCCTTTATTGATCTCCAAAAACCCAGAAGATATCACCACCCCAGGAAAAATCCTGCAGTAGCTGAGCTAGCAAGAAAATGAGATGGAGCATTCTATTTGCCCAGGAGGCTTGGGGGATCTGTAGGAAAGATCCTCTAGCTCTGGTGGAAGGGCAGCACAGTCTAGGACGGGAGGCATCCCAGCAAGTCAAGGGCGAGTCCCACCTCAGCAAACTGGTGAGAGATCCTGAGCCCCAAGGGTGCTGGAGCAGGCAAGCAAGCAGGCAAGAAGAAAATATATAATACCTCAATGGAAAAACAACTGACCTGGAAAATAGATCCAGGAGAGAGAATTTAAGAATTACTGGTCTGCCTGAAAGCCATGATGATAAAAAAAAAAAAAAAAGAGCCTGGACAGCATCTTTCAAGAAATTATCAAGGAAAACTGCCCTGAGGTCCTAGAACCATAGGGTAATATAGTCATCAAAAAAATCCACTGATCACCTCCTGAAACAGATCCCAAAATGAAAACTCCCAGGAATATTATGGCCAAATTCCAGAACCATCAGGTCAAAGAGAAAACACTGCAATCAGCTAGAAAGAAACAATGCAAGTATCATGAAACCATAGTCAGGATTATGCAGGACCTTGCAGCTTCTACATTAACAGACTGGAAGGCTTGAAATATGATATTCTATAAAGCAAAGGAGCTTGGAATACAACTAAGAATCAAGTACCCAGCAAAACTGAGTGTAATCTTTCAGGAGAGAAAACGGACATTCAATGAAATAGTGAACTTCCAAATTTTCCTTATGAAAAATCCAGAACTGAACAGAAAATTTAATCTTTAAATACAAGAAAAACATAAAAAGGTAAATAGAAGAAGGAAAAAAAACCCAATAAGGCTAAACTGTTTATATACTTACATAGGAAGAGAATATTTCCAACTCTTGAGAACTGTATCTTTATTATGACATTTAGAAGGGGTATACATAGGGTGTGGATATAAGTGGACTTTGATGTGATAAAAAAAATTAAGGGATAAAAAAAGATTGTGTTAGAAGAAGAGAAAAGGAGAAGGCAGAAAAGGGTAAACGACATCACATGAAATGGTACAAGGACATTACAGTAGAAGGAAAGAAAGGAGAGAGACAAATAGTGTTTAAACCTTACTATCATTGGATTTAGCTCAAAGACGGAATACCATACACACTCAATTGGGTATAGAAATCTATCTTACCTTACAGGAAACAGAAAGGGAAAAGGGGAAGAAAAGGGAGGGGGTAGACAGATGAAAGGGAAGAAGCAGGAGGGGAAAAGGGAAAGAACAAGAAGGTGGGGCTGATAGAAGGGAGAGTAGACTGAAGGAGGAAGTGGTCAAAAGCAAAACAGGTGAGGAGAAAAGGAGAGAAAGAAGAAAGAAAAAAAACATAAATGGGGGAGGGGAAATAAGATGGAAAGAATGACACAGTTAGTAATCAATAACCCTGGATGTAAATACTACGAACTCTCCCATAAAACAGAAGTGGACAGCAGAGTGGATTAAGAATTATAATCTTATAATATGTTGTATACAAGAAACATGAAGCAGAGAGATACACAAAGAATAAAGATGAAAGGCCAGAGAACATATCATACTTCAGCTGAAATAAAAAAAGCAGGGGCAGCAATTCTGATCTCCGACAAAGCAAAAGTAATAACAGATTAGATTAAAAGAGATAAGGAAGAAAACTCCATCCCGCTAAAAGTAACTATAGATAATGAAGTAATATCAATACTAAATACATATGCACCAAGTGGTATAGCAATCAAATTCTTAGAGGAATTATAGGGAGTTATAGGAAGAAATAGACAGCAAAACTGTACTAATGGGGGACCCCAACTTCCCCCTCTCAGAATGAGATAAATCTAACCACAAAATAAAGAAGAAAGAAATTTAAGGAGCAGAATAGAATCTTAGAAATCTAACTTAGAAAAGTTAGATATGGTAGACATCTGGAGAAAAGTAAATGGGGCTAGAAAGGAATATATACCTTTTTCTCAGCAGTACATAGGATCTATGCAAAAACTGACCATGTACTAGGGCATAAAAATCTCACAATCCAATGCAGAAAGGCAGAAATACTATGTGTTCTTTTCAGACCACAATGCAATAAAAATTACATGTAATAAAGAGCCATGGAAAGACAAACTAAAAATTAATTGGAAGATAAATAAGTTAATTCTAATGAGTAGGTCACACAAAAAATCACAGAATCAATCAATAAATTCATCCAGAGAATGACAATAATGAGACAACATACCAAAACTTATGGGATGCAGCCAAAGTAGTACTTAGGGAAAACTTTATACCACTCACGCTTACATGAAAAAAATAGAGAAGGAAGAGATCAATGAATTGGGCATGCAACTAAAAAAATTAGAAAAAGAACAAATTAAAAAACCCCAATTAAATACCAAATTAGAAATTCAGAAAACCAAAGGAAAAATTAAGAAAACTGAAATCAAGAAACTTATTGAACTAATAAATAAAACTAAAAGCTCGAAAAAAACCAATAAAACAGATAAACATTTGGTTAATCTGATTGAAAAAAAAACAACAGGGGGTGGAGCCAAGATGGTGGGCTAGAAAGACACACATATGCTAGCTCTCCCCTCACCACCCACAAAATACCTGTAAAGAAAGACTCTCAACAAATTCTAGAGCAGCAGAAGCCACAGAACAACAGAGTGGAGGAGATTTCCAGTCCAAGGTGACCTAAAAGGGCGATGGGAAACATCTGTCACACGGGACTCGTAGCGGAGCCCAGGCCATCCTTGGCCCAGCAGTGGAATCTCCAGTCGCAGTAGCAGCCCTTCGCAGATCCCTCAACCCAGAGGTGCCAAAGGTCAGTGACAGGGTTTTTTCAGCTGGCCAGGAAGGGAGAAGGGCCTTCCCATAGCTCCACCTCAGGCTGCAGCCAGCAGAGGGCAGGCGGCAGCAGTTTCCACAGCAGCCCCTACAGCAGCCAGCACCCATTGTTAGATTGTAAAACCCTGGGGACACTGAGCAGCTGATTCTTACTTCAACCCAGTGTAGAGGCCCTGCAGCAGCTGATCTTTATCTCACGCTGAATGGCGGCCCTGTCCCTGCAGCTTATCTGAATCTCAGCTCCCCGTGCTGGCTTGGTGGAACTGGAGGCCACGTGGTTGTGAAGAAGAAACTGTTAAGATTCTGGGCACAAAAATCTCTTCCTCCTCCCAGACCAGTGTACACACTTGATTGTGCCACCTTGGAGGAACTGAGATCTTACAGATCCCCAGAGTATACCCTACTCTTGACAAAGGAACCAAAAGTCAAGTAACAGGTTGGGAAAATGCACAAAAAGGGGAAAAAAATAAGACTATAGAAGGTTACTTTCTTGGTGAACAGGTATCTTCTCTCATCCTTTTGGATGAGGAAGAACAATGCTTACCATCAGAGGAAGATATATAAAAGTCAAGGCTTCTGTATCCCAAACGTCCAAAATAAATATTCAGTGATCTCAGGCCATGAAAGAGCTCAAAAGGATTTTGAAAATCAAGTAAGAGAGGTGGAGGAAAAATTGGGAAGAGAAATGAGAGAGATGCAAGAAAAGCATGAAAAGCAAGTCAACAGCTTGCTAAAGGAGACCCAAAAAAATGCTGAAGAAAATAACACCTTGAAAAATAGGCTAACTCAATTGGCAAAAGAGATTCAAAAAGCCAATGAGGAGAAGAATGCTTCAAAAATTAGCCAAATGGAAATTAGTCAAATGGAAAAGGAGGTTCAAAAGCTCACTGAAGAAAATGGTTCTTTAAAAATTAGAATGGAACAGATGGAGGCTAATGACTTTATGAAAAACCAAGAAATCACAAAACAAAACCAAAGAATGAAAAAATGGAAGATAATGTGAAATATCTCACTGGAAAAACAACTGACCTGGAATATAGATCCAGGAGAGACAATTTAAAAATTGTAGAACTGCTTGAAAGCCACGATCAAAGAAAGAGCCTAGACATCATTTTTCATGAAATTATCAAGGAAAACTGCTCTAATATTCTAGAACCACAGGGAAAAATAAATATTGAAAGAATCCACTGATCATCACCTCCTGAAAGAGATCCAAGAAAAGAAACTCCTAAAAACATTGTGGCCAAATTCCAGAGTTCCCAGGTCAAGGAGAAAATATTGCAAGCAGCTAGAAAGAAACAATTCCAGTATTGTGGAAATACAATCAGGATAACACAAGATCTAGCAGCTTCTACATTGAGGGATTGAAGGGCTTAGAATATGATGTTCCAGAAGTCAAAGGAACTAGCATTAAAACCAAGAATCACCTACCCAGCAAAACTGAGTATAATACTTAAAGGGACTAAATGGTCATTCAATGATATAGAGGACTTTCAAGCATTCATGATGAAAAGACCCGAGCTGAAAAGAAAATTTGACTTTCAAACACAAGAATCAAGAGAAGCATGAAAAGGCAAATAGCAAAGCGAAATCATAAGGGACTTACTGAAGCTGAACTGTTTACATTCCTACATGGAAAGACAATATTTGTAACTCTTGAAACTTTTTTCAGTATCTAGGTAGTTGGTGAGATCACACACTCACAAACACACACACACACACGGTGAGTTGAATAGGATGGGATCATATCTTAAAAAAATTAAATTAAGGGGTGAAAGAAATATATTGGGAGGAGAAAGGGAGAAATGGAATGGGACAAGTTATGTCATAAAAGAGGCAAGTAAAAGACTTCAGTGGAGGGAAAAAGGGGGAGGTGAGAGGAAAAACATGAAACTTACTCTCATCACATTTGACTAAAGGAAGGAATAAAATGCACTCATTTTGGTATGAAAACCTATCTTACAATACAGGAAAAGTGGGGGAAAAGGGGATAAGCAGGGTGGGGGAGATGATGGAAGGAAGGGCAATGGGAGGAGGGAGCAATTATAAGTCTACACTCTTGGGGAGGGACAGGGTCAAAAGAAAGAACAGAAGAAATGGGGGCAGGATAGGATGGAGGGAAATATAGTTAGTCTTACACAACACGACTATTATTTCAGTCATTTGCAAAACTACACAGATATGGTCTAAATTGAATTGCTTGCCTTCTCAATGGCGATGGATGGAGAGGGAGGGAGGAAGAGAAGTTGGAACTCAAAGTTTTGGGAACAATTGTTGAGTATTGTTCTTGTATACAACTAGGAAATAGGAAATACTGGTAATGGGGTATAGAAATTTATCTTGCCCTACAGGACAAAAGAGAAGATGGGGATAAGGGAAGGGAGGGATGTTAGAAGGGAAGGCAGATTAGTGATAGGTGTAATTAGAATGCTCAGCGTTTTGGGGTGGGGAGAAAATTTGGAACTCAAAATTTTGTGGAACTTTGACAGAATTAGCTCTTCTCAGCAATGCAAGGATCTAAGACAACTCCAAAAGACCCATATTGGAAAATTTTATTCACATTCAAAAAAAGAACTACGAAGTCTGAATGCCAATCGAAACATGGTATTTGCTCTTTTTCTGTTTTTTATTTCTTCTTTCTCATGGTTTCTCCCACTGGTTATAATTCTTTACAACACGATTAATGTAAAAATATGTTTTATATGTACAGCCTACATAAATTGCCTGTCAGTGTGGGGAAAGAGGAAGTGAGGAAGGGGGAGAAAATTTAGAATTCAAAATCTTGTGGAAAAGCAAATGTTGAAAATGAAAAATAATTTTAAAAGAAACAGAACAAAACATTCCTTTTTTTATTTTTTAAATGTTTATTTATTTTTAGTTCTCAACATTCATTTCCACAAAATTTTGAGTTCCAAATTTCCTCCATCTCTCCTCTTCCCCTAGCCCAAAATGCTATGCATTCTGACTTCTCCCTTCCCCCAATCTACCCTTCCTTCTATCACACCCCGCCCTTCCCTTATCCCCATCTTCTCTCTTGTCTTGTAGGGCAAGATAAATTTCTATACCCCATTACCTGTATTTATTTCCCAGTTGTATGCAAAAACTATTCTCAATATACGTTCCTAAAACTATGAGTTCAACTTCTCTCCTTTCCTCGTTCCCTCCCCATCCCCACCGAGAAGGCAAGCAATACAGGCCATACATGTGTAGTTCTGCAAACAACTTCCACAATAGTGATGCTGTGTAACACTAACTACATTTCCCTCCAACTTATCCTGCCCCCCTATTCTATTCTCTCTTTTGGCCTTGTCCCTTCCCAAAAGTGTTTACTTTTATTGCTCCCTCTTCCCATCTGCCCTCCCTCCATTCCTTCATCTCCCCCACCCCACTTATTCCCTTCTCCCCTACTTTGCTGTGCTGTAAGATGGATTTTCATACCAAATTGAGTGTGTATGTTATTCCCTTCTTAAGTCAAATGTGATGCGAGTAAGCTTCACTTTTTCCCTCTCACCTCCCCCCTTATCCCCTCCACTGAAAAAGCTTTTTCTTGCCTCTTTTGAGATAATTTGTCCCATTCCATTTCTCCCTTTCTCCTCCCAACATAATCCTCTCTCATCCCTTAATTTTATTTTTTTAGATATATTTTCCTACTCAACTCAACCTGTGCTGTCTATATGTGTGTGTATGTGTGTTTGTGTATGATCCCTCCAACTACCCAGATACTGAGAGAAGTTTCAAGAGTTACAAATGTTGTCTTTCCATGTAGGAATGTAAACAGTTCAACTTTAGTTGTGATTTCACTTTGCTGTTTGCCTTTTCATGCTTCTCTTGATTCTTGTGTTTGAAAGTCAAATTTTCTTTTCAGCTCGGGTCTTTTCATCATGAATGCTTGAAAGTCCTCTATATCATTGAATGACCATTTAGTCCCTTTAAGTATTATACTCAGTTTTGCTGGGTAGGTGATTCTTGGTTTTAATGCTAGTTCCTTTGACTTCTGGAACATCATATTCTAAGCCCTTCAATCCCTCAATGTAGAAGCTGCTAGATCTTGTGTTATCCTGATTGTATTTCCACAATACTGGAATTGTTTCTTTCTAGCTGCTTGCAATATTTTCTCCTTGACCTGGGAACTCTGGAATTTGGCCACAATGTTTTTAGGAGTTTCTTTTCTTGGATCTCTTTCAGGAGGTGATGATCAGTGGATTCTTTCAATATTTATTTTTCCCTGTGGTTCTAGAATATTAGAGCAGTTTTCCTTGATAATTTCATGAAAAATGATGTCTAGGCTCTTTCTTTGATCGTGGCTTTCAAGCAGTTCTACAATTTTTAAATTGTCTCTCCTGGATCTATATTCCAGGTCAGTTGTTTTTCCAGTGAGATATTTCACATTATCTTCCATTTTTTCATTCTTTGGTTTTGTTTTGTGATTTCTTGGTTTTTCATAAAGTCATTAGCCTCCATCTGTTCCATTCTAATTTTTAAAGAACCATTTTCTTCAGTGAGCTTTTGAACCTCCTTTTCCATTTGACTAATTTCCATTTGGCTAATTTTTGAAGCATTCTTCTCCTCATTGGCTTTTTGAATCTCTTTTGCCAATTGAGTTAGCCTATTTTTCAAGGTGTTATTTTCTTCAGCATTTTTTTGGGTCTCCTTTAGCAAGCTGTTGACTTGCTTTTCATGCTTTTCTTGCATCTCTCTCATTTCTCTTCCCAATTTTTCCTCCACCTCTCTTACTTGATTTTCAAAATCTTTTTGAGCTCTTCCATGGCCTGAGACCACAGCATAGTTATTTTGCAGATTTTGCATGAAGAAGCCTTGACTTTTATGTCTTCCTCTGATGGTAAGCATTGTTCTTCCTCATCCGAAAGAATGGCAGAAAATGCCTGTTCACCAAGAAAGTAACCCTCTATAGTCTTTTTCCCCACCTTTTTAAGGCATTTTCCCAGTCAGTTAACTTGACTTTTAGTCCTTTGTCAAGAGAGGGGTATACTCTGGGTACCAATAAGTTCTCAGTTTGCCCAAGGTGGCACAATCAAGGGAGAGGAGTTTATTCCTCTCCTGGTCTGAGCTCTGGTTTGGGAGCTGCCAAAGCTTTTCTGCCCAGGACCTGCAAGAAAAATTCCCTTTCCAGAGCCTCCACCTGCTCCACCATGCCAGCCAGCACTTTTCCCCACCCTAGGGCCACCACTCAGGCCTGAGACCCAGATCAATGTCTGAATTCCCCCAGGGGCTTTAGGCCAAGGGCTCCAAAAATGGATGCTGTTGCTGCTGCCACCTCCACTGAAAAGTTTTCTCACTGATCCTTGAAGCTGTCTTTGGCTTTTGTGGATTGAGGGATCTGAGAACGCAGCTGCTGCTGGGATTCTGCCCCCGAGGCCTGTTCGGGCTGAGCTCCACTCTGCGCCCTGTGCAACAAACCTTTCTTGTTAGCCTTCCAATCTACTGTGGGCTGGAAATCTCTTTCACTCTGCTAGCCTAGAATTTGTTTAGAGTCATTTTTTACAGGTATTTTGTGGCTGTAGAGGAAGAGCTAGAGTAGGTGCGTCTTTCTACTCTGTCATCTTGGCTCTGCCCTTCACAAAACAAAATATTCTTCCTAAAATGTGTGGCTAGAACAGACCACAATACTGAAGATACAGTATGACCGTGGCAGAGTTCACCAAATATGTCATTTCTCCAGTCCTGAACACTACAGACTTCTTTATGATTCCTCAAACATTAGCTTTCTTCACTTGGTGTGTGATATAAAGTAAAGAAAGTAGAGCCAAGAAAATGGGACTCACAAGGACTACCCAAAATGCAACTGGAAAGAACCACCACAAAACAACTGAAAATGAAGGCTGCAAAATTATTAGCATGATCCCAGACAAGAGAAATGAGAAGACACCTTACACCATCTCCACTTCCTTTGCAGAAGGGGAAGGTCCCAAGGTGTGAAACTCAACATATTTTCAATTTTTTCCCTAGGTATTGATTCGTTTTATTCATTCCCCCGCCTTCTTCCTTTTTCTTGTTATGTGGAATGGCTCTCTGGTAAGAATGGAGAAGGATACAAGGGGAAATTTAGGCAATATATATAATTTATCTTTTATTTTAAAAAAACCCTAGATCTTTTTCTTATAGACCCAAGCTTTCTCCATGTTACAATTATGAAGCGTGAATTCACACATAAGACTTTACATGTATACCTATTTAACTTCTTCACACTCGAGTGAAGCCAAGGTTCTATCAATCAATAAACAATCACTTATTAAGCTTCTGCTGTCAGTTACTGAAGACTGGATCACAAAAACTGAGTCTACCTGCCCTCAAAAGCTTACATTCTACAAGGGGAGTCCCATATACGGTACATATAGGTACTTCCAAAACAGATACACTGCTATTTGGATGAAGAAGGAAGTACTAGGAACAGGGATGATCAGGAAAAGCTTCATGTAAAAGGCAGCATTGAGTTGCATCTTTAAAAGTATATTTCATAGAACTTGGCAGACATCAACAACATAACGATTTATTTCCACATATAAGGAAACAAAAGAGAATTTTACATGAAACCGTGAATCACTATTATAAGTATAAAATAAATATACTATGGTAATTTTCTAGTAAATCTTGGTTCTTTTGTTTTCTAAACTTACTTTTGTTGAGATGAGTCTTGAAGGAAAGTAGGGAGGGGCAGATGAGGAGAATGAGCACTCCAGATATGAGAGAGCCACACAAAGACACAGAGAGAGGACATGGAAAGTCATGTATGAGGAATGTTAAGATGGTCACTTTGGCTAAACCTGGGAACATGTGAAAGGAAGCAATGTGTATTAAGGCTGGAAAAGTTAAGTTAGAGTCAGGGTTTAAATAGCTTTCCCTGTCAACCAAGGAGTGCATATTTGATCTTAGAGGTAATAGGTACTGAATAGGGAAGTAACATATTCAGATTTGTACTTTAGTAAAGTTACTTTATCAGCTGTGAAGAGAATAAAAAGGAGTGGGCAAGACGGAGCATTTATATAGTACTTTAAAGTTTGCAAAGCACTTTATATGCTATCTTATTTGATCTTCTCAACCGTTTTATGAGGCAGATGCTAGTATCATCCTCATTTTACAGATGAGGAAACTGAGGCTGAGTGAGATAAGTAAATTGCGCAGGACGACAGACCTAGTAAGTATCCAAGGCAGAATTCAAACTGAGTTTTTCTTGACTCCAAGGCCAAGACACTCTTCACTGAGCTAGCAAGCTGCAGTTAGGATGGACCAGATCAGAAGTAATGAGATATTCAACTGGGGGAGTGGTCACAAGAGTAGAGAGGAAGGGATGGATGAAAGACAGATTGTGGAGAAGCAACAAGATTGGCAGCTGCCTGGATATGAAAGACAGTGAAGAGTCAGAGAAAAACAACACAATTGCAAAAATGAAGCATAATAGTAGTACCCTCAATAGAAATAAATTCAAAAAAGAAGTGAGTTCATAGGGAAAGATTCGGTTTTGGACATTTTGAGTTTTAGATGTCTCTGGGACATACAGTCCGAAATGTCTAATAATTAGTTGGTGATAGAGTACTGAAGCTGTGGAGAGAGATTAGCTTGTCAAGATCTTTTCGAATCTTGTCATACAATGTAATAGCTATGTGTCAGCATTAAGAAAAATGTTAAACAACATAAAACCAAGCACAAACTCTGGGACAATTCACCAAAGACCTTCTAAACTGACAGGAAATAATTTGTAATTATTTTTTGAATCTGGCTAGTCAATGAATTTATCTAATTAAACTATTGTTTAGCCCATGTTTATCCATCTTTCCCATCAGACTTGTGTGAAGAGATTTTTGTCAAAGTCTTTACTAATATCTAGGTAAACTCTATCTAGAGCATTCCCCTGGTTTACCAATCCAGTAGTCAAAAGCATATCATAAATTTGGATACTTCCAATGTTGTAAATTATAATCTATTTACATTTACCCTTCTCCATGCCCTTCCATAAGTTTCCCCTTGGGAGTGTATTACCCAACCTGCTGGAGGCCTTCCTCCTGACATCCAGTGTATAACAGAACTATCTACCTGTCATTCCTCTCTGTCACACATAACCAGGGAACCTTTTTCTGTTAAACATTTATTTGGTATTTTTTTACTCCTGTTCTTCCAAGTTCCCCATTGGTTATATTACCACACATCCCTCCAATGTCTCTATGTATTTACTATGAATTTTTTCAGAAACTGTGGTGCATGCCTCATAGTTATAGTACTATTAAAAAGCACCTCTGCATCTGGAAGAAGTTTGGGGTCATTAAAGTTCCTTGCAACTTCCTCAATACAACTCAAACTTTTCTCCTTTTCTTTCTTTGGACCCAACTTGATGTCTATTTGTACGGTGTCCCAGATATACAAAATGATGGACAACCTGTATGAGTTGTCTATCCAGCAGTCTGTCATAATCTAGGCAGGACAATCTTCATTCACTTGTTTTTCCTGTGAGGCTGAGTATACTTTTTGAATTGTTAAGGATCTCACCTGGGATGCTTTGCAGCGCTCTGGAGCTTAATGCAACCATCATAGTCACCTACAAAGTGGAACATGCAGGGGACAAAAGCGTCCAGAGAATCCCTCTTCTAATTAAGGTCTGTGAAGGATTTCTCCTTTACATCACCATCTCCCTATATTTTACACTTCATCACATTCATGATCAGGAGGTCACTGTACAAGGTTGTACAACCTCTGACTGACCCCTTTCAAGAAATCTTGAATGACTGTGATGTACAAATGAAAACCAAAAAGGTTAAAAGACTTGCCCAGGGTTAATAATATAAAATTAAGTGTCCAAGGCCGGTTTTAATCTTGGGTCTTGATGACTCCAAGTCCAGTACTATGTCACATTAATCCCTCATGAAATTACATGAGTTTCTTAAGCAAAAGAACCTTTTGGGAAAGATTTATAGATTGTTACAAATAGACTACAGCCATGAAAGTGCTAACCCCTTATCAGAAGAGAGCCATGAAGGTAATGTCTTGCTCTACTAAATCAAATGCTTTTTTATAATGAATAAACATTAAAGGCAGTGGGAACGTATTCAATACAGTTATCAGTCAAATATGTGATGGTAAAGATGGGGTTCACTTGTGAAAGTCTGTTTCCTATTATAACTCCCTCAATGATGCCCTCTATCTTTCATGGAGATGATTCTCCCAAGAATCTTACCTAGCTAGAAAAGAAGACATATAGACTAGTGGTTGTCAATGTTATCTCAGCTGCTTTATTTGAGTATTAGCAAAAGTTGAGATTCTTGGTCAAACCTTTGGTATCTTCCCCTCTCTCTACTATCCCTCAATACCCTCACAACTATGTAACATGCAGGAGAAAAATCCTTGTATACCTGGTCCAATCCAGCTGCATCTCCCATCTCTTTTCTGTCTAGTAGCATTTTTATCTCCCTTGTAATAAGCGTGGGTGGGAATGAATGTCAGATGCCAAGTGCAGTGGATCTACTGTCCTTAAAACTGGAAATAGTTTATTATTAAAATATTTACAGATCTTTTCCACTTTTCTATTTTTTTCTTTTGTTCGCTATTGTCCTTAAATACTCTCAAAATTATTTTGCTTATCTGGATATTTCATTAAACTTTTTCCAAACTGGTTTAACTTTCCACTGCTTCTGTTTTATGACATGATGCTGCTCATAGGTTTCCTTCATCTTTTTTTTATAAGATTTCACAAAATAATTTATGTTCTAAACTGACTTTTTACTTTGGTTGGCTGTCCCAGTGACTACCCAGTGTAATAACCCTATCAAAAAAGTAAATTAGACTAGTCAAGCAAGACTTGCTCTTAATGAAGCTCTGCTAACACTTTCTAACTATCCCATAGCATCTAATGCAAATACCTTGAGAGAAGGGACTATCTACTTTTCTATTAGTAAACTAAGCTCTTGATACAGAGCAGCCATTTTATGAATGACTACTGTCATTCACTTCCTTGTCTGAATGTTCATTATAATCATTTACTCTACAATGGAGGCTGCTATATCACTAGGCCTTCTTATCTACCCCACAAGTACATCTTCCTAAATTTGGTATCTCTCAGGTATTTCACTGTCCTTAGAAAATTTATCTCTATGTTCTTTATGAGAATTGTTTCTTAGTATCTAAATAATTTAATTCTTGAGAAATTCCCATTTTTCTTATGGTGACTTCCCTCAGAAATTTTTAGTTCATAGGATACTACCTTGCCTTTCTTTAGAAACTCTGAAATATGTTCTCCTTGAATCTATAAAGTATATAAGATTATTATCAGCTTTTCTCACTTCCCAAAATTCTAAGATGATGTGATCATTTCCTCCAAAACTTCCTAACATTTCCACTCGAGCAGCCAGTTCTTCCTTGGAAAGAGTTAAATCCAGAATAAAATTGCCCTTTCTTAGTTCTGTTTTCTGAAAGATGAACTTATCATCAATTCAAGTCAAGAAATAAATAGTTCTATGGCTTCTGGCACAGAAAACAAGATATGGATACTCGGATAATTAAAATCTTCTATCACTACAAAAACATGACACTGTGCTAAAAAGCTTGTAATCTCCTTCCCAACTCATTTATTTTCTCTGCCCAGATGATCAAATTACTCCAATGACAATCACCCATGTCTTTGGCTTCACTGATCTTCATTCAAATGCTTGCTGCTACTATGCTTTCCTACATAGTTTCTGGATTTCTGCATAATATACAATCCTATTTACATTATTTCTATCCCCCACATACATTTTTACTATACTATTTCATAATACAATGCAATCCTTAGAAGTTCACATTATATGAATGCTTTATAAGCAAAAACACTAATTTAATAAGGCCTTTTCAGTATTCTGAATTCCTTACAATGCGTTCAATATGGGCCAGCCTTATAATAAATTCTACCTTCCCTACATCACTTAAAGTGAAGGGCTACAAAATTTTGTTGAAATTATTTTAGACTGCCATCATAAATCTAACAATGTACCAATTTTTCTCAGGTCCCCTTCCAAAAAAACCAGGGCCATTTCCACAGACTTGTAAATTTATAAGAGGATTTAAACTGCATTAGAAATTTGATTCTACTACCAATAAATTACTTATCTCTAACTCTTTCCAATTTGCCTCTTAAGACATCTCTTCCTTATGACTATTCCTACCCCCATCCACAAAGTCCTTTTCCCAGTGAATTCAGCAATCTTTTCTCAAATACATGGGCTTCTCAGCTTCAGTATAAATAGCATTTCTTGTAAATTAGGTAGTCAATATCTGGTGGCAGAGAAGGTATCACTGGGAGAAAAATAACAGGAGGGCGAGTGCTGATACTTTTGTAGTGCTAAGTGGCTTACTAGCAGTTATCACAGAAGCTGAAGTGGATGTCATATTCCCTAATTCCCCTGAAGGCCCATTAAGACTTTAGAAGTCAAATGTTCCTAATAAAGGATTTTAATTTTTAACAGATTTATCACAAATAGTGCTTGATAATTATCTGGCTTAAAGACATACATGATCATTTAAAGGTATAGATTAAATATGAACAGCATCATATTTATATGAGCTAATTTTATAGGGTAACAGATTTATAGCTGGAAGAGACTTTAGTAGTCATCAAGTCATGCTCCCTCATTCATTAGAAGAGGAAATCAGCCCAGAGAGATTAAGTGATTTGCCTAGGGTTCAAGGTAAATTTTGAACCCAGTTCTTAAGGACTCCAAATCCAGCACTCTGTCCAGTAAACCATAGTTTCCTTATAAGATTACATGAGTTTCTTAAGCAAAAGAACCACTTAACATTTTGTGAAGAATTTAGATTGCCATGAATAGATAACATTTCACAAATACACCTTGTAATACACCTTGACATAAGAGGTCAAACCAATCATCTATCACAGGAGGCAGCTAGAAGGCTTAGTGAATAGAGCACTAGGCCTGGAGTCAGGAAAACCTGAGTTCAACACCTGCCTCAGATACTTACTAGTGTGTGACCCTGGGCAAGTTACTTAACCCTGTTTGCTTTAGTTATTTACTGGAGAAAGAAATAGCAAACCACTCCAGAATATTTGCATGAGGTCCATAGTGTCATGAGTAGTTAGACACTACTGAACAACAACCACCTATAACTTCTCTCCCACTCATATGGAAACTGCCAACATATAAGGGGAACAGGTAGGCGTTGCTGAATCATATTTAAATAAGTCCTATCTCTATTTCATAAAATGTAAAGTGAAGGAATATGGCATAGTTAAAAAAACAAACCACACTGATTTTAGAGCTGAGAACTCAGTTTCTAGCACCAAATATCCCTGTTTTTGCTGATACAATCTTGAATTATATCACCTCTCTGGGTCTCAGTTTCCTCATCAGTAAAATGAAGGTGCTAGATAAGATGACCTCTGAAGTCTTCTCCAATTCTAAATACACAAAATATATCAGTTAAAATGTATCTCCTTATCAACTGCGAATTACATGACTCTGGAAGACTTGAGCTACTAAGACGACTATGGTTATGGCTACTTATTTTTCTATTTTCTATTATTATGACTCAACATTTTATGTAGTCTTTATTCTGATCAAAGAAGAGAGAAGGCATTCTAGTTCATAACGTTTCAATTAAGTAGTATCACTTTTAAAATGACTATATAATACCTGAGCAGTTTCTATTTTCAACTTGTCAATATTGAGAGTATTTCTCTGTAATCCACTGGCAGTCAATGAGAGAAGTTGTTTCAGGGCTTTAATATCCTCTTGAACTTTAAGCATTGCTTTAGAAGACATTCGACTAATTTCTTCTTGAACCTGTTTTTGTTCCTTCACAAATTTTCTGTAAAAGTTTCAAGAAAATGCAATTTTAAAAACCATTTTCTAAACCACTTACAATCAGAAATAAGAGGCTGACTAACATGTCAAAATCCAAGTGCTAGAAATATACTAAAAAGATCCACCTAAAGTGCATATGTCCTACTGCAGAAATACACCCAATGCAGTCTACCTATCTGGACCAGGAAGTGGAGGGAAAGATAGATAGGATGACTAGTTAAATATGGTCCCTGGTACCAGGAAAAAAAAACAAACCTTACCACCTCCTAAATCTAACCTACTCTGACTTACTTATTACTAGTGTATTCCAAGGTTGCTAGAGTCTACTTACTCAAAATTAGAGCATTTGTGAAAGTCTGACACTTCTTTTTTGTGCTCCGCAGTTAAAAATACAACCCAAGCCACTTAGTGGCAAGTAAAGTTAGGACCAAAGTTTATACTATTTCATTTTTCAGATCAGGAACCAAAATGGAAGCTCAGATATCAGATAACAGGGAGGCAGCCAGTGAGCTTGAATTCTCAGTATCTTTCATCTATGAGGCTAATTTGTATATTATTGATAAACCCTATGTTTAGAGCAACTGGGTATAAAGCTCTCCGTTGCCATAAAATCTCAAAGCATATTTTGCTTCCTATTCTCCATTGCTTAAATTTCTTTTAAGTATTTAAGATTTTGTCCAACTGCGAATTTTCAGAAAAAAACCATATATTCAACTTACAATAATGCTCCAAATTGGGATTTGAATGCTTATCTTTGAAGTTTAACATTTTTAATTTTATTAGATACTTACTGGAGATTTTCAACATCTTGGCAAATTACAGGAGGTAGATTTTCATCCTTCAGTGCTTTACTATCCCTAAGAAAAACATCATATATTAATTTTAACCCAAAAGATAAGGAAAACTTGAAATTTCTTTGAAGACATGTAAAACAATGGCAAATATCATGCAAAAGAACAGTTTATGTATTGCTCATGATCACAATACTTTCCATTTACATAGTACCTTTCCTAGAATAATTTTTTTCATTAGTATGTGAAGTTTTTAATATGTGCAAATATTTCAGGAATTGGGAGTATAAATGACATCCTTTTACATTTCTAGTTAAAAAGCTTTAATATGGTTTTAAGTTGACAACATTTGAACGACAGTGACCCTAACAAAAGTATGCCAATTAAGACAGTTCCCAGGAAGTAGTGTAACCTGGGAAAAGGGGGTCCCCTTGGCTAATCCCTCATTTAAATCATTAGCAGCCATAAAATTAGAACAAACCTACTCAATTTTCCTGGAAGAATTTTAAATAACTTTAAAATCAGTATTTCATCAATTAAGTTCTTTGTTGTTGCCATGCAAGAATATCAACAATGCCCTTTAGTAAAAAAAAAAAAAAAAAATCACAAAAATGGTAATAGGAGAAAACACTTTTTAAAGCTTCAAAATAAAAATGATCTATTTTTATATGAAATAGATAAGCAAGGCTTGAATAAAAGATCTATTAAGAATACTGAGGGAGATAAAGCTGAATAAATGAGGCAGAGCCAGGCTTGGGAGGACCATTTGAATAATAAAGTGATAAAGAAAGGATAAAGTGTTCTGATTTAACTCAACAGGCCAATTTCTCAAACTAATTGGCAATAAACATATAATTTTTTTCATATTTATATCAATGATCAAAGTTGAACTTAATACAATGTGAATCCAAACCTGTTTTTCAACACTCTATCCAATTTTTCCAACAATTTTTATTCTTTTCCCCAATGTTTTGTTTTCCCCAGTTCTGAGATTATTAAACACCAGTTATTTACATACAATGGTTCTATATCTGTATTCTCTATACTACTGCAGAAAACTGTTCCCCTGTCTTTATAATATATGTTATTACCATTCTAAAGACGATTTTGAAATTTAGCAAGATAACCATCACTTTTTTCCCCTCAAATTCCTCTGGACATACCTGCTCATTTTTGCTTCTATGTGAATTTTGCTTTTTTCTCTAATTCTGTAAAATAGTCTATTGACATTTTCATTAAAGCTGCAATTTAATTTGAAAAGCATTGGCAATGATATTATATATTCACTTGAAATAACCAATACAGGGAAAAAAAATTTCTGTATTTGTTCAGTTCCTTCCTAATCTGTCAATTATTTTAAGGTTTTTACTGTGTAAGCCACAAGATAGGACATTTCCATAGAACAATTACCCAATAAAGGAGATAAACCATTCTCAAAAGAAGAATCTTTTGAAAAATGGAAACTATTAACAACCATATGAAAGAATGCTCCAAATTACTAAATTGAAAAATGAGGTCTCAATTCTGGGGTCTCAACTCATATCAAAAGAATTGGCAAAAAAAAGAAACATAAGAATGGTCAATGTTGGAGGGATTATGAGTCAGAAGGGATTTGGAGGCCATTTGGTCTGTCTCATTTTTCACATAATATTGAATGACAGATTCAGATTTTGAACTCAGGTCCTTGTCTCAGCCACTGTAATATGTAGGCTGCATGCAGTTTTTTTTAAAATTAGAGCCCAAATATTTAACATGCTGTGTTGATATTGTAATGCTCTTTCACTATCCTGCTTTGTTTGTTGTTTTATTGGTAATAATACTGAAATTCAGGGGACAGTTAGGTAGCACAGTGAATAGAGCACCAGCCCTAGAGTCAGGAGGACCTGAATTCAAATCAAGCCTCAGACACTTGATACCTACTAGCTGTATGACCTTGGGCAAGTCACTTAACCCCAGTTGCCTTGCCTCCTTTAAAGCAAAACAAAAATATTTTAATGTAGATGACTTTTAATGGATTTATCTTCTATCCTGCTATATTACAAACATAATGTGTTATTTAGACTCTTAAAATATATGTATTTTGGGGGCAAAAGCAGAAAAGTGGAGCAAGGGGTATTCATAAGAACCAATAAAAGGCAGGACAATTGTCCAATAAAGAAAGGAGATAAACAATTCTCAAAAGAAGAATTGGAAAAAAAAAGAATTGCAAACTATTAACATCTATATGAAAGAATGTTCCAAATTACTAAAATGAAAATCAAAACAATTCTGAGGTCTCAACTCAGACCAAGAGAACTGACAAAAAGAAAAAGCATATGAATAGTAAATGTTGGAGGGGTTGTGAAAAGCCAGGCACATTAATACTTTGATGGTGGAGCTATGAATTTGTACATAAAGATAGTCTGGAGACAAGAGTATGAAGGACCTTGAAAGAAAGACTAAGTTTGGAGTTTATTCATAAGGCAATGAAGAGCAAATGAAAATTCTTAAAGAGAGCAATAACACACAATTACAGAATTTATTATAGCATTAAGCTTGTTTATGCCAGCTCTAATTATTGTGCACGTTTAGAAAGAAAATGAGAGTGAAGTAAGTTTTTCAAAGTGAATGGAAAATATTCGTCTTATTCGAAACCTTATGATCTAAGTGCTAAATTGTTTTTAATTTAAGAAATAATTATTTAGATTTTTTTTCTTTCTGAAAATAACTACTTACTCTGGTCTTGTTCCTGCTTTATCACCTAAAAAATTAAAGAAGTATTATGTAAGAATAAGTATTAGAACTTTTTAAAAATGGTAGCAATCTGAATCTGAATATAAATACTTTAAATTAAAGAAACTAAAGTCTTGACACCATTTGAAATTTACAAATGCCCAATATTATTAGAGTTTATGAACTTAAATAATTTGGTTAAATTATTTCTGAGATACGGCATGTCCAAAGCAAGGTTTGAAAATCTGCTTCTGTCTTTGCTCTGGTGCCACCCTCCAAAATAAGTGTTATAATGAAAACTCAATGTTCATAGCATACATGTGATGTAACTCATCACAAAATTGAAATCTGTATACCCCAGAAAGTAAAATTTTCTATCAAAGTATATTCACTATAAAAACACCATTAAAAAATATCCCACACTATAACTCCTTACATGATACACTCTAGTATCTAGTCAGATACTGACTTTACTTACCTGTATATCTCAGGCTCTGAGTTTGGTCATTAATTACTAAACTTAAAATGTATAATAAAGTACTTTCCTAATATTTGAGATCGGATTTTTTTCACTGATTGTACATTCAAACTCAAAACTATGACATCAATTTCAATACTAATAAAATCGGGGAAAACTTAAAAAAATAAAAATAGCATAACTAAGCCTAAAACTGTAACTCACAGTCTATTTTATACCTATAGAGCACTTTCACTGATTGGTTTTGTGGTTTAGGTTCCAAATTTATTATACTACTTTCCCTTATGAATGCAAATGACATAAGAAGATAAGACTTACATTTTTTATCTGAAGAGCTGCTAAAATCTATACCACCAAGACCTTCATTACCAGTAGTAGAAGGAGCTGCAGTAGTTCCCACTGTTAAGCCCAGCGCATTCTGTCCAAGTCCTACAAAATGATATGTAAAGGAAAAGATGTCCTAAAAATACTGTATGAATACTGCAGAGTAAAACACTTATTAACTTGAACAAAGAATGACTTTTCTGCACTTGACTTTTCGGAGAAACAAACAGAAGACAAAGAAACCAGCTACAATTACAGGTAAGATAAACACTTTAGAGAACATGTTCAGGAAAAATGAAATTTCGGGGGAGGAGCCAAGATGGCAGAGTAGAAAGACTCACATATGCTAGCTCCGAACCCACAGCCCATAAATTTCCTGTAAAGAGAACTCCCCACAAATTCTGGAGCAGTGGAAGCCACGCAGCAACACAGTGGAAGAGCTTTCTGTTCCAGAGAACCCTGAAAAACCGCCACTAAAGGTCCGTCACGCACTGGACAGCGAAGCCCAGCCCTGCCCTGCCCTGGCTGCATGGTCCCAGAGGAGCAGATCCGAGCAGGCTTCAGGGATGGAACCTCCGGAGGCCACAAAGGTCCCTCCACCCACAGGCGCTACGAGTCAGTGAGAGAGACTTCTGGGCTGGCCGAGAAGGGAGCGGGGTGTCTCCGTGGCTCGGGCCCCCTCGGAAGACAGCGACAGAGGCAGCTACGGCAGCCCAGGAATCCTGGAGCAGACAGGAGCTCAGGGCCATTACTGAAGGTCTCTGCATAAAACCCCTGAGGGACCTGAGCCTAGGAGGTGGCCCTGCCCCCACCTGAGCACCAGAACTTAAGCTCACATTGAATAGCAGCCCCGCCTGCTGCTGAAAGCCCTGAGGCTGGGGAGCAGCATTTGAATCTCAGACCCCAAGCACTAGCTGGGCCGATCTAGGCAGGGGTGGACAGGAATCTCAGAAGTCAAGTAACTGGCTGGGAAAATGCCTAGAAAAGGGAAGAAAAATAAGACCATCCTTTCTTGGTGAACAGATGTTTCCTCCTTTCCTTTCTGATGAGGAAGAACAATGCTTACCATCAGGGAAAGACATAGAAGTCAAGGACTCTGTACCCCAAACACCCGAAATAGATATCCAATGGACTCAGGCCATGGAAGAGCTCAGAAAGGATTCTGAAAATCAAGTCAGACAGGTGGAGGAAAAACTGGGAAGAGAAATGAGAGAGATGCAAGAAAAGCATGAAAAACGGGTCAATACCTTGGTAAAAGAGACCCAAAAAAATGCTGAAGAAAATAACACCTTGAAAAATAGGCTCACTCAATTGGCAAAAGAGGTTCAAAAAGTCAATGAGGAGAAGAATGCTTTCAAAAGCAGAATTAGACAAATGGAAAAAGAGGCTCAAAAGCCCACTGAAGAAAATAGTTCTTTAAAAATTAGAATGGAACAGATGGAGGGTAATGATTTTCTGAGAAACCAAGAAATTACCAAACAAAACCAAAAGAATGAAAAAATGGAAGAGATGTGAAATATCTCATGGGAAAAACAACTGACCTGGAAAATAGATCCAGGAGAGACAATTTAAAAATTATGGGACTACCTGGAAGCCATGATCAAAAAAAGAGCCTAGACATCATCTTTCATGAAATTATCAAGGAAAACTGCCCTGATATTCTAGAACCAGAGGGCAAAATAAACACTGAAAAAAATCCATAGATCACCGCCTGAAAGAGATCCAAAAAGAGAAATTCCTAGGAACATTGTGGCCAAATTCCAGAATTCCCAGGTCAAGGAGAAAATATTGCAAGCAGCTAGAAAGAAACAATTCCAGTATTGTGCAAATCCAATCAAGATAACACAAGATCTAGCAGCTTCTACATTAAAGGATCGAAGGGTGTGGAATAGGATATTCCAGATCTAGCAGCTTCTACATTAAGGGATCGAAGGGCATGGAACAGGATATTCCAGAAGTCAAAGGAACTAGGACTCAAACCAAGAATCACCTACCCAGCAAAAGTGAGTAGAATACTTCAGGGGAAAATATGGTCTTTCAATGAAATAGAGGACTTCCAAGCATTCTTGATGAAAAGACCAGAGCTGAAAAGAAAATTTGACTTTCAAACACAAGAATGAGAAGAAGCATGAAAAAGTAAACAGCAAAGAGAAGTCATAAGGGACTTATCAAAGGTGAACTGTTTACATTCCTACATGGAAAGACAATATTTGTAACTCTTAAAACTTTTCAGTATCTGGGTAGTTGGTGGGACTACACACACACATGCACACACACACGCACATGTACATGTGTGTGCGCACAGACATACAGAGACAGAGAGCATAGACTGAATTGAATAGGATGAGACCATATCTTAAAAGAAATTAAGGTAAATGGTGAGAGAGAAATGTAGTGGGAGAAGAGAGGGTGAAATAGAATGGGGTAAATTATATCTCATTCAAGAGGCAAGCAGGAGACTTTTTAGTGGAGGGAAAAAGAGGAGAGCTGAGAAAAAATCATGAAGTTTACCCTCATCACATTTGACTAAAGGAAGGAATAAAATGCACACTCATTTTGGTATGAAAACCTATCTTACAATACAGGAAAGTGGGGGACATGGAGATAAGCAGGGTGGGGGGGATGATGGAAGGGAGGGCAATGGGAGGAGGGAGCAATTTGAAGTCAATACTCTTGGGGAGGGACAGGATCAAAAGACAGAATAGAAACAATGGAGGGCAGGATAGGATGGACGGAAATAAAATTAGTCTTACACAACACGACTATTATGGAAGTCATTTGCAAAACTACACAGATATGGCCTCTATTGAATTGCTTGCCTTCCCAAAGGGAATGGGTGGGGAGGGAGGGATGGGGAGAATTTGGAACTCAAAGTTTTAGGAACAACTGTTGAGTATTGTTCTTGTTACTAGGAAATAAGAAATACAGGTAATGGGGAATAGAAAGTTATCTGGCCCTACAGGACAAAAGAGAAGATGGGGTTAAGGGAAGGGAGAGATGATAGAAGAGAGGGCAGATTGGTGATAGGGGCAATTAGAATGCTCTGTGTTTTGGGGTGGCGGAGGGGAGAAATGGGGAGAAAATTTGGAATCCAAAATTTTGTGAAAATGAATGTAAAAAGTTAAATATTTAAATAAGTTTATATTAAAGAAAAAAAATGAAATTTCAACAAAGCAGGTTTAAATTATCCAGCAATTTCACTACAAAGAAATGAAGTAACTTCTTGTAGAATTGAAGTTACTTCAAATTTTTTGTCTGTTTCAGACTGTGGATGTCTTCAATGTGCTGGATGGTCTACATGGAAACTCCTTTCATGTATGCAGCTTAGCAACTGTCCATGACTTTCTCAGTTTTTCCTGGGGCAATGAGAAGAAACAACTTGGCTATGGTAACACAAGTATTTGTCATAAGCAGGACTTTGACACAGGTCTTCCCAACTTCAAGGCACAGTGCAAAATGTTGAAGGCAATATCCCCATCAATAAGTTCACAAATCAATGAATATAAAACTATTTCACTTGTTATTGACAAAAAAAAATTTACTTAACTTTCTTATGATGTACAGTAATTCAATAAGCCTACATTTCAATGTTATAAATAGCATTCTGGACCTTCTAAAATAATTTTCTGAAAATTTAATTCACTTTATCATAAAATTATAGCTTTAGTGGCTAAAGAAAATGTTAAAGGTCATCTAGTCCAACCCAATCAACTTATAGATAAGGAAATTGAGGCCCAGCAAGGTTAAGAGACAAAATTACACAAGTGGTAAATGACAGAACCTGGATTCAAACTTAAGTCCTCCAAGTCCAAATTTTTACCATTGGTATTTTTTATTTTTAATATTGAGATCAATGAAGAATTGTTACCAAAATAGAAAAAAATTGAAGGCATTATGCTTTTACCTCTCTCTACTTAAACCTAGGCTGCACATATACATGCATGTTATACATGTGTATATACATAGTACATTCCAAGCTATATCACTAAGGTACATGGCTTTGTCCCTTTCTGATCAAATGCCATCAACACCTTTCAAGTATTGACTGAAAAGATTAAGTGGTATCTCTAGACTAGCACAATCATAATGGCAAACTCAAGAATCCAAGAAAAATTAGGAAAGACCAGGAGAAAAATCAGGAAATAGACCTGAAGTGAATGAAGCATAATTTATCTATCCTTTCTATTCCTATTTTGTCCTAATTTTTTTCAAATGTATCTAAGATAACTTTAGAATGAATATCTACCAAACAGATTTGTGTGTCTTAATGCTGTAGAATAGATGTTAAGAATAGACAGGAGGGAGGAGAAAAGAAAGGGGAGAAAATTTAAAACTTATGGAAGTGATTGTTGAAAAGTGAAAAACAAATTAATTAAATTAAAAAAAAGAATAGGTAGGAAAGTTTTGTGAGGATAATGGAGTTGTTGCAAGACCAATATGAACAAGGCGAAAATGATTTGGTCAGTATCACCACCACTTCAAAGTGTTTCTTCTACAAAATGTACTAAGTCTACAGTTATTGGTTTATAGTCAACCTACAAAAGGAGGCCATTTCAAATAATAATAACCAATAAAAAACCCCACACACAAATGCCCAGTGAATTCAGCTCTCTAACACTAGAGAATAACATGGAATGAAGTAACAAAAACCATAAAGCATTAAAATTCAGTGTCCCAATTTAAAGTGAAACTAGAGCTTAGTCATTTGACATAAGCATCACTTTTCTATGGTGACAGGAATCTCCTCAGAGTTTTTAATAGACTAATACTCCATTTAGTAGCTGGCATACCACTAGCTGTTCAACAAATGCTGAGAAATAGAAAAAAATACATTTAAAAAATTAGGCCAATTTGCTCAATAATAAAAAATGCTACAGACAAGTTACAAATAAAATTATTTTCAAGGTTTTTACTAAAAAGTAAATACAGACCTTAATGCTCTCAGAAAATAAACCTGCTCAAAACAGCAATTGAGGACAAGAAAATAATTAATTATTTCAATACTGAATCTTTAACATTTGAAAAGGAAATAAATTTTGAAACAAAAGTAACTAATCACCTGTTGTAGCTGTGTTTGTATTCTGGAAAAGAGAGGTTCCCAAACCAGGTAAGGATCCTCCTAGAGAAAGCCCCGTTGATGAAGTTGTAGTTGTTGTAGGTGCTGCACCCAAATTTAAAGAAAAGCCTGTGGAAGCTGCAATGAAAAAGAAACTCTACTTCATACACCAGAGATTTTTCTTGAATACAAATGTAACCTACTCCTAAATGAATTAAATCACATTAAAATGGGCATAAATTTCTCTCTGGGAAATAGTTTTCAAGTTAAGCTAAAAAAAAGTATTTATTCCCTGGCAGATAACATTCAGAATATCAGCATTTATGTATTTATACTACAATGATTAGAATAACAAGTTGCCCATAAAATCCAAAATACATAAAAGTTATCCAGCGCTGCTGTGTACTTAACATTTTTGTTACTAGTTAATCTATATGCCATATACACACACTAATTACTATCCATGTCCCTGGGAACAAAAGACAAACTTTCAAGTCTGCTACTGCCACTTAAAATTAAATGTTGATTTTTCCTCTTCCAAAAATATTAATGTAGAGATGCAAAATTTTACATATATAAACATATATTTTTACACACACACACACAGCTCCAATGTTAAGGATCAAATTTATCTCCTACTTAACATATTTCATAAAATCTAGTTTTCACATAATTTTCTTAAGATGAGGAGTATTTATAGTCTTCAAACAAATAAAAACAAAACATTCTAACTTAATGCAACTTATGTTTCTGCCATGAGTTTACCTGCTGCTGGAGTTGATGTAAGGGCAGATGAAAGAGAGAGAGGACCACTTGAGGTAGAAGTAATAGGTAAAGCAAATGGTGTAGCAGATGCTGCAGGTTTACTAAATCCTAAACTGAAACCTGTTGTTGTTGCAGATGTAGTGGCAGGCGTTCCTGTAATAAAAATATTTCATAATATTATATAAATATTTTACATCTGTATCTGTCATTTTTCTCATTTGTAAAATGGATATAACACCACCTCTAGTACTTCTTCATACATTGATATGATCAGTAGCGTATCAAGTGCCAGTCATGGGCTGGGCATCAAATGAGATAATGTATACAAAGTGCTTTGTAAGCTTTAAAAAAGAACAGAAATCTCAACTATTGCAGGCATTTTCTCTGCAAGGTTGTCAAAAGAATAAGGATCTTGGAGTCAGAAGATCTGAATCTGAATGCTGGCTTTAACGTTCATTGGCAAGTGACTCGAAGAAAGTCATTTTATTTCTATGAACCTTCTTTCTTATCTGCAAAATGGGAGAAATTATACCCATTCTATCTATCCACATAAAACATTCTGTGAACCTTTAAAGTCCTATATAAACAAACAATTATTACTGAAAGATCAAGAACCTATGTATGCACAACAAGCAGCATACTTGTGTATAAGATCAAACTCCCTCAACAATAGTTACCTAATAATTTAACTAAGAAGATCAGTGAAAGTCTAGTGAAAACCAGCAAGGAAAATGGTAAGCAGGAAGAAAAGGTCCAAAGCATTTTGTTATGAAAGGTCAGAGAAATATGTTAATATGGATTGAGATAGAAAGAAACAGACTTGTTATTTAAAAGGATCTTCGCGAATGCTCCTGCTGATCAGAACAGTTATGACCATATTGTAACTAAGTTTTGATAACCTTTTCAGTCCTGGGGGCTATGGTAAGAAAAGGTAACACTGAAAGGTCTAAGAAATAGGTGGGCGAGGAGGAAAAGGTCTTATCTTCATGGGAGAAGAGTAGAAATGCCACTAAGAGTCCACGTGAATTATCATAAATTATTACTCAAAACAGTAACTCTACGCTGCTTATGTCTACACCTAAAAACTGGACTGCAACATGGTGAAAATAATAATAGCTAATCCTTACATAGTATTTAAAATTTTGCAAAACACTTTACATACTTGATCTCATTTGAGCCTCTCAACAAACCTGTAAGGTAGTACTACAGGTATCATGATCCCATTTCACAGATAGAGAAACTAAGGTCAAGAGAGAATAATATGAGTTTCAGAGATTTGAACTCAGATTATCATCATCAAGCCCAGATGTGTATCCACTCTACATTATTTCCCAAAGTATATCTGCTGCTGCTGATACTAAATTAAAAAGTGACCACATTTCAAAATTCACAGGTTCCTCAAGCAAACCCAGAAATCATCTAGTTGAATCCTCTAGTAGAAAGGAGGGTTGCAAGCCAGAAATCAGGCACATCTATTTTACAAATGAGAAAATGAACTTCAAATGACCATCCCTAATTAGTTACCAGTGCCAAGTTTTGTGATTTTTAGAAGTGAAACTTTTCCCATTAAAGTTCTGTCTCTGAACTAACTCATGAAAAGCAGTAGCATATTAAAAAATGTTTCACTTTAAAAGCTACGAAAGGCAATTAAAACAGGAAAAAACAATCCCTACATTCTCAGAACATTCAAAAGACTTATTATGTTCAGTTATTTCTGCATTTTCTTCATTCGACACACCCAGCTCTGAGAGTAGCAGAGTTAGCAGGGCTGCAGGAAAATCATGCCAATCATGCCCAAGGGATTAAACTCAATAAAATCAGTCATTTCAGATCTACTGCCAAAATGCTCTTACCCAGGGTTAATCCTGTACCTAGAGTCGTTGCTGTTCCTAGGGATAAAAAAAAAAATAAAAAATTAAACAACTATCCGTAATAATGATGACTAGTGACATTTACACATTGTTTTAAAACTTGTGAAACATTTTAATCTTACTTGAGCTTCATGGCAATCCTTGATATTAGTGCCACAGACATTGTTATCCTCATTTTACAGATGAGTAAACTAAGACTGAGGGAGGTGTTGCCTAGCCACACAATGCAGAGCGTCTGAGAAGGATCAGAGCCCAGGAATTCTACGTGTCAGTCTCACACTCCACTTACAACGCTCCAGTAAAAGATTTGGAATGATCTACAAGAAAAATAGTATCTTAACAATATCACCTGACTGGAACATCAGTAAGCTCCTTAAGAGTATGGACTGCTCATTTTAAAAAATTTGTATTCCCAGTAACTAGCAAAGTGCTTGATTTGAATATATACTAACTGAATATTATACAAAACCCTTCTTTACTATAACAATTAAGCAGAGTAAAAATAAACATGAATCACTAAATACTTCTTAAGTACTCACAAGTAAGGCACTGTGCTAAGCATTAGGGATACAGAGAGAGAAGTAAAACAGTTCTCTTCCAGGGGCTTACATTCAATCGGAGGAGACAACATATACACATCTAAGCATCTATAAAACATACAAGGTAATTTTATACTGTGCAGTTTGGAGGGAAGACCCTAGAAGCTGAGGCTGCATGTAAAAAAAGCAGAGCTTGAGTTGAGCTCCGAAGTCTAAGAGGGGGCATTTCTGTCTAGGAGACAGGAAATGTAGTGCTGTGCATGTTTACGGAACTTCAAAAAGGCCAGTTTGGCATAAATACAAACTGAAAAGAGGGAAGTAGTGTCTAATAAGTGTGGAAAGTTAAGAAAGGCTCATGGTTTATAAAAGAATTTAGATACAAAATGGAGAAGGTGAGGTTATCCTTAAGATAAAAGCGCCTAGAGCATACAGTTACGATAAAAATGTTATCAAATCATGTTTTAATACTATTTTGGTGGTTGTGTGAAGATGACAGAAGAGACTTGGGGCAGACTAATTAGGAATTTACTGCAATAATCCAGGCAAAGGGGCTGAGGGTCTGCATTAAGCATGGCCATGTGAAGTAAAAGGGGAAACACTTGGGAGATACTGTGGCGGTAGAATTACAATCTGCAAACTTACTGAATGTAATGGGTAGGAGACAGATGTCAAGGATAACTGGGGTTATAAATTGTAAGGATAGTTAACAAAAATATAGATGTTTAGAAGAGGGGAAGAGAAAGAGTTTGAGAGGCTAACAAGAACATTCAATTTAAAATGTCTAAAAGATCATTGGTGATACATGCCTAGAATTCAGGAGAGATTACAGCTGGATTTATGAATCTGGGAGTCATCTGCATAGAGAAGATAATTAAACACAAAGGACTAATAAGTTTATCATGAAAGTACAGCAAGAGAAGTGAACAGGGCCTAGGACAGCACCTTAGTGTATACCCACAGTTAGAAACTAACTGCAAGTTTCTGAACATTTCAAATACACAGCATTAAATTTTATTCCAAATTAATAATTAAAAGCATAAAGGATAAAATAAATATTTTCATTTGTTCTGATAGAGTACGCAGCTTTAAATTGGAAAAAGTTGGGGAATTTTGGTTCCAATTCAGGCTCTGCTGTTTTACTGTCGTGACCTTGGATAAGTCTTTTCACACTCTGGGGTTCAGATCTTCAATCGTCTTCACTGTCATAAGCTAGGGGCAGCTAGGTGGTGCAGTGGACAGACCATCAGAGCAGAAGTCAGGAGGACCTGAGTTCAAATCTCACCTCAGACACTTGACACTCACTAGCTGTGTGACCTTGGGCAAGTCACTTAACCCCAATTGCCTCATCCTGGGCCATCTCCAGTTATCCTGATGAATATCTGGTCACTGGATTCAGATGACTCTGGAGAAGTGAGGCTGGTGACCTGCACAGCCCTCCCTCACTCAAAAAAAGTCAAGTGCAGATCATGTCATTATTTCTCTGATGGCATGGTCTTCTTTGGCAATGAAGGATGAACACACACACACACACACACACACACGAGCTAATAGCCCCAACATGTCAAAACCCAAAAGTGAACGAAAATCTCCTTTCACTATAGTCTTGTATTCTGTACCTATTTCTTGAGACTTTAATTGTTTAGAAATTGTCATATGAAGTTAAACCTAGATACGTAAAAAAAAAGCCTCACCAAACTGTTGAGATGAAATTTAAAGTTCAACATAAACATTAAGCAGCTAAACCAGCCAAGTAGTGCCAGAATTTCCAATTAGTTTCCCATAAATACCACTATAACAGAAGGAAAAAGCTACTTAACAAACTTCATTAACTATAAAAGATACTTTTATGTTATGTCAGAAGTTAAACCTCTCTCACACGTACAAGGATCTAAAGAAAGTTCTACTTCTATCTACTGGAAGGGCAATAATCCTTCAATGTACAAGAAGACATCCCTTTATGCTATTACTGAGAACAACTATGTCAGTAGTAACTTCCAATATTGTTAAGGTATCATGAACAATTAATTACCACATCTACTAGCTAAGAACAGACATATCTTGTGTCATTTATTTCTGTGAGTGAGACTAAGGAGCTCTGAACCCTACTGCAATGCCTTATCTTAAATTAGAGATAAACTGTCTAATCTTGGGCTCTAACTCCAACAATTTTCTAGCTGTTATGATAGCATTCACGAACATCTGGTCTTTTTAGCATGTCTAGGCTAAGTAGATTCTTTTCCCTTTTCTTGCTTCAAACCCTCTCAACCTCCAGAGCCTATTAATGCCATTCCCCTGAAATACCTCTTGCTGCAGTATATAAGAGCAATCATTAACCAACCACAAAAATCTATGAACAGAAATACATACTACAAGAGCAGGGAAAGGGGATCAGAATTAGCATGCATAAAGGCTGGAAATTTAATTTCTATTTTACAGTTAATATAGTTAAAAATTAATTATTCCCTACCAGTATTAGTGCCTCCTAAAGTGAACCCTGTTGCAGATTTTGAACCAAAAAGTCCAGTTCCAAAACCCACAGAAGGAGCAGTTGTAGTTGTTGGATTTGTTGTGCTTCCAAGAGATCCAAAATTGAGTCCTACTGATGGGGTGCTACTGCTGAATAATAAAAAAAACAAAAATACAAAAGAAAGGTGATTAGTTAATACAACAGGACAGGATAACAGACTATCAGAAACAAAAGGGAAACTGAGTTTTGTAATTTCCAATGTGTTCTTTCATTCTGGTGAAAGACTGGTTGAACAAGAATTACACCAATAGCTATAATATCAGCAAGAACATGATAAGAAGGGAAGCAGGGAAACCACTTACTAGAATACTGAAGTAGTCCAAATGAAAGGACTGAAAATAGCCTGAACTAGGTTATGAACAGAGACAATGGAAAAGAAGGAATGAATGTAAGATATAATCAATGGAGGGAAGGGCAGTAAAAATATATTGTTATATTCAATAAAAGAAAATGTCTCTAGCAATTAAGATTTCAGATTTCAAAGGAGGTTATCACAAAAGTGCCCATCACATAATACTCTTCCTACATCTAATTCTTTTTCTGACTGAAAAATCGCATTTATAACAGCCTACATGGTAGTTTTGTGAATCAATTTTAATGAAGTTGGTGTGAACTGATTATGTAAACATTCAATTTGTCAGCTTTCATTATATTAAAAACAAAGAAAAGGGTTCTTAGGATAGGCCAGAAACAAATTTTGACACTGTCTTCTCTGTCTATTGCTATATAATCATATTCATTCTTATAATCTACCTACATACATGCTTTAGGGAGGGAGGATGGGAAAGATTTTCCACTAAAAAGTATAGAGAGGAAATATATGTAGCAATTTTGTTAATTAGGGTCCTTATATGTATATAATACTTTACATATATAATCTCATTTAAGACTTACAATAACCCTGTAAGGTAGCTACTATTATTATTTTACAGATAAGAAAACTGAGGTCAAATTGAGTTTGGAACAGGGTAAGTGCTTTGCCCAGGATTATTGTCTGTCCTTCCTTCTTAAAGAGGACCATGACATCAGGAAGCATCACGATGCCATGATTTGCAAATGAATTGGATTTAAGTGAGGTAGGGCTGTGCAAAGTCAGCAGCCTCACTTTCTCCTCCAGTCATCTGGGGTCAGTGGCAAGACAATAGGTCAGAACAACTGGGAATGCGCTGGAAGACCTTGATCTTTTTAAGTTAAGGTCCTGAACAGGTCTCAGTTTGACTGAGGCAACACCCATTCAGTGATTAAGGCTGGGTAAGAAATGAGGCAAAGAATGGCCTCTTTTACCTAGTTAAAAAAAAACAAACAAACAATCTGGGAGGGGGAGACTCTTAGACTTTCTGGCCAAAACAGAAACGACTGCTATTTGCACTAACTCTAAGCCATGAGAACCCAAACAACGACCTAGTGAGGCTTAGGATGGGACCTACTGTTGGCCCAGGGTCACATATCTAATAGATGCCTTCATCAACATTTGAACTCAGGCCTTCCTGACTGAACTACTGATCTTGTTTTATGTTTTCTTGATCCACATTAAAATGCTAGGTACTTTAATGTGAAAAATTATACTTCCCAGTAATGAATAAAGCTTGCTCCCAAATGTCTCAAAGCTCAGAAATTATTTTAGGGGAATCAGTGACAAGGGCAAATATGCTGACCAGGAAAGTAATAGATAGGGTCTCATTGTTCAAGAGGCCACTGGACTAAATATCTTACTTCAGCAGCCTATATCTTGTATCTGCCTTCTCATGTGTGTCTATATGTAGATGTATACACATATATACTACTTCCTATCTGAAAATAATGCATATGAGCACTCTAGTCAGTTAGGTACCCTTTTCATTATAAGAAATAAGTATAGCAATAATTCCACATAAATCTTATCATTTGCTAAATTTCCAATGCCCTGTTCTATGATGAAGCCTTTGTTTCTACAGCTGTGACTTGTACATAGGATTAAGTTCTGTGCTCCTGCATACAGAGGGAATAAGTTCTCCTCAAAATATTATGTTTGCTTCACAGATAACACACAGAACGCACTGGAAGCTTCAGTCTCCAGCCTCTAATCGGTTCACTCTTGATCTGTTCAGACAGGAAGAACAGTTTCAGAGGGGTTAATAATCTCACTGTATTCTAGTCTAGTCTTCTCAGAAAGGTTACTGATAACGGAAGCACTAACTCTTACAGCATTCCCTAATCACCCTCCTCTCAGGAGAAGGAGGGACAACTACCCTCATGTCTTGATGACAGGCACACTTGTGAACTCCCCTAAATCCCTTCAAGCTTCAGCGGCAGCAGGCTGAGGCACACACAGATTCCCCTATGGGTTCTCCGTGGTTTTCCCTGATGGGTTCCCCATGGTTTCCACCCCTCACTGACCAATGCCCATTTGCTTTTACAAGGCAAAAAAGTCATCTTGCCAACAATTAAGCTCATAAGTTAACTTTAGCAATATCATCATTCTGTGCTAGCCTAATAAGTATCAATTATGTCACTCCCTTATCTCATGGCACAGCCTCAGTAGGACTGCCTGTCACTATAATTCTAAGAACTACTATTTAGAATCCTTAGAACTATTCTGGTTATTATCAAACACCTGGAATTCCAGTAGTCATTCCTATGGTCATGGACCCTAAGAAACCAACTCTAAGAAGGATAACAATATCCTCCTTACATACAGTGTTACTACTAAAAGCTATTATGTTAATATACAACTACATATTTTGCCTTCTCAAGTTTATGTCAAGTCCCAAGTTTATTACAAGTCCTCAAGCTTACCACAAAAACAGATTTTTAAACTTTGTTAAAGCTACTCTCTATTACCACTTTTCCCCTTCATTCCAAGAAGGGGATTTGACTATTTGAATATATCTGCTTGGGGGGTGGGGGGTGCATGGAAAAGACACTTTCCTAAAAGAAAGAACAAAGTTTTATAAGGGTACCTTGTGACTAGCTTTTAAAAGACAAAATGGGGGCATCAGAACTTGACATCTGTGGTAGGCTGAAATTACGTTTATTTGTGTGTATATATTTATACATATATAAATATATTCTTTTAACTTTCTGAAAGTTAACTGCTTTTATTTATTCGTTAATAAATAACTTGCACAAAATATCATTTCTTCTCTTCCTGATAAAATAATTTTTTTAAATATGAGGGACAAGGAAAGGCCCTGTTTTCTGTTCAAGATCTACTCAGTAAGGAAATGTGAAAGTATATACAGAAACTTAGCAAAGATCTTGAATGAACAAACTTCTGTATTTCTTTTACATGTTGTTACTTTAAGATTAGAAATTACTTGTATTAGATGATTTTAATACCTTTTCTTTTAAATGCACAAATGAATCACTTTTTCTCAATGCCTGTGGAATCATAGGCCAAAGTTTGGCCTATCACTTCTGAGCCCTACATATGGTATAGATTTTTAAAAATGGATAAAGCAATAAAACAACCACCTGAGTCATTGAGGAAATTTTTTTATATATAAAAGGAGAAAGATGGAAAGCCATTTTGCTGCTTTCATCCTATGAGCTAGGGCCACATACTGTGCTTCAAGGGAGCTGAGTCAGCAGTTATCCTAAAACCTGTTAACAACAAAAAGGAAAAGAATGAGGGAACCCTAAATGTCCTTTGATAAATCTGGCTCCAAATACCTAAGATTTGTGAATGGATGGTCTTTCACTTCTGTGGTATAGCAGAAGGCTTACCACAAAAATATCCATTTAGAAAATACTTGCTAATAAATGACAAGGAAAGTAAACAGGTGAGTCTTATCATCCCTGCAACCCTTTTGCAAGTCCCTATGAACCCCTAATTTAAATTAAGCAGTCTTAGCAAGAATGAAACCCAGTGATAATTATTTCTCCTATCCCAAGAATGAAGGTTCAAGTTTAATCATTTTATCAGGTTATTATGATTATGAGTGGCAGTCTTCTTTGCAAGCTTATTAAAAGCAAAGAGCTAAAGAGGTAAACTTTGCCATTTATTTTAGACAGACAAGACACAGGTAAACAATATTCACAGCTATTAAAATACTCTTCAGATGATTTCAAAGTTTCAGAGCTTTATAGGTGGAGAGGGCAATCCACTTAGGGACTGGAATGAGGGTCTTGGAGCAGGGGAAAAAAAATGGGGCATATAGGGCAGAAACAATAAATGGAACTTCATTTAATCCAATCAATTATATTCATTTCTTTCCATTTTCTCAGCAGTATAAGATAAAGTGTGTAAAATGATCTGCAAATTTTAAAGAACTATAAAAAAAGTAAACTATTATTATAATGGAGCAGTCCTAGAATCAGTTTCCCTACTATGTCTTCAGCACAGATTTAAGGCTGGAAGGGACCTTAAAGACCATTCAGTGAAGTTCCTTTACTCTGAAGCAAACTCAGAGGTCACATTTAGAATATGATGCCTAGCTCTGAGCACAACATATAAAGTAAGTTAAGCTAGAGTGATCAAAGTAAGGAGAAAATGAGGAGAAGAATACTTGAAATCATGTCATTTATTGAGATGGTCAGTTTGAAGAAGACGTTTGGAGGGTACATGGTCGATGTCTTCCAATATCTAAGTATTCTACAGAGGAAGAGGGATTAGATTCTACTAAATCAGACTACGTAGTACCACCTAGTGCGGTACTTGCTGACAATAGGTACCCAAAGGATGTTCTCAGGGAAAGTATGATTGCCCTTGTTGATATCCCAAATTTTCTTTAATAACATATGAGGTACCTACTGTTCATCAGTCCCCTCTTGCTGTACCTGCAGCTACACACTGTCAAGAGACCTAAAATCAAGAAAGACTCAAACTGGATGGGTTATGAAGAATTTAGGGGAGGATGTGAACAAGAATCATACAGGGTAAGGATAAGGTGTGGATAAGTTATGAGATTCCCATGAGTGGAGGACTCACACTGATGTATTTCATTATATATATATATACTCTCTTCAGTCACCTGATGTGTGTGTGTGTGTATACACACAGAGAAAGAGTGTGTGTATATATAATGAAATCTGTGTACAAAAAAAAAATAGCACTAAATCAGTTTCCTTCAAATATGGCTCCAAAATTCCTCCATTTATGTATAATATACCTACAATTAAGAACAAGTTGATTCCCATCGAAGACAGTCACATACAAACTCTTTCTTCTCACCTTCCCAAGCTCTCCAAAACACTTAGACTTGATAAATATCAGTGTTCATCCAATCTGTATATTCTTTCTTATTTTATATACAATAGCCCTCTCTGTCAAAACCTTATTAGGATTCAGAATTCTAACTTTAGGGACCATCACCTTGATTTCAGTTGACTATGGACCTTTTCTGGCTCTCTATCTGAAGCAACCAGAACTCACTGAACAAAATTATTAAATAGATGGCATCATAGATATAATTGGAGAGGAAGATCTAAGTTTACATGCTGCCTCTGGCTGCGTGACCTTTGATAAATCATTTGGCCTCTCAGTGCTCTAAGCCAGCGTTTCTTAAACTGTGGTCCCATATCATGTGCTTTAAAAAGCACTGAAGGGGTCTCAGAGTGGAAAAAATTTAAGAAGCCCTGCTCTAGGTAACTCTCTTAAGACTTAAGTTGCAAAGAAAGTGTTGACCTACACTGGTACATATTTCTTCATCTGACAGTTCTTTATACCAGTGAAATCATAGGTCCAGTCATGGTCTCAATATAGGTGCTAAACCAATAATTTACATTTTGCATTCTAAAGACAACGTAAGTAATTCCAGTCTAAACTTGGGTAAAATTCTAGTATTTATTCAACCAAAATCTATTCAGGGAATATCTATGGACAAATCATTATGGAGAATACAAAAGGTGATAATGCAAGTACACATTATGCACTTGCTCTGCAGAATATAGTAGAAAAGGACACCTAGGCATTCAGAGTTCTAGTTGAAGTCAGGAAAACTCATCTTCCCAAGTTGAAATCTGGCCTCATATGCTTATTAGCTGTGTGGCCCTGGGAAAGTTACCTAACCTTGTTGGCCTCAGTTTCTTCAATTGTAAAATCAACTAGAGAAGTAAATGGCAAACCACTCCAGTATCTTTGCCAAGAAAACTCCATGTGGGGTCACAAAGAGTCAGATCTGACTGAAAACAATGAGCAACAAAGTGTAGAATACTAATGGTAGTAAATGTTGCAGATACAAGGAAGAAAAAAAATGAATCTACACCCTCTTAAGATTCTGATCTTGGAGGATAACTCTAAAACAGGTAAGAATGTAATACAGAGACCAAATGGATACAGTACTAGCCTAAGCGTGTGGAAACCTCTTCTGTACCTGCTGGTTATGTGACCTCTTTGGGAGGGGGATGAGAATAGACTACAAGATCTAAGCTCCCTTCCTGCTCTAATATTCTATGAAATCTCTGTACATAGTAAAGGTCAGAGAGAAAGGAAGCTGGAAATGAAGGAGCTACTTCTAGCTGGTAGATCAGGTAAGACCTCATGGCTTCATGGAAGAAGTTAATATGTCTCTGGCCCCAAGAAACTAACTACAATCTCACAGGGCATATAAGACACCTAAACAAATAAATGTGACATAGTGGGTCACCTGGTCTAGACAAGGCCTTACAACATATAAACTGATCCCGAATCGTGTCTAAAATGTAATATAAAGCAGAATGTAAGTGACATACAAGAACATATATAAGGTATGGCATGGGATCTGGTGGTGGGGAAGCAGGAAATTGTGGATTGGATGTGAAAGAACAGGGAGTGAAAGATGACTCCAAAGTCTAAGGTTTGAGCTGAGCATGAATACAGTGGTGACATATTATAAACCACATCAAAAAACAAAGAAGGATCACAAATACCAACTGCTGTGAAATTAACATTACGCCATACAAGACATGAATGATAAATATTGAACAATTTATTCATCGGAGGCAGCTAGAGCACAAAGCACTGAGCCTGGAGTCAGGAACACCTGAGTTCAAATCTAGTCCTGAGGATTCTGTGGAAGTCATTTAGCCTCTATTTGCCCTAGTCTCCTCATCTGTAAAATGCAGATGATAATAATAACAGCCCTACCTCCCAAGGTTGTTGTGGGGATCAAATGAGGCAATAATTGTAAGGTGCCCAGTACAGTGACTGGCCCAAAGTAGGTGCTGTATAAATGATAGCTATTATTATTATTATAATACCTTTATATTTTTTGTCTTACACCTAACATAGGGGTAGGGACTGGACCTATGATTTTATTGGTATAGGAAACTCAGCCCCTTCCCTTAAATTTAAACTCCTGGAGAGCAGCCTAGGGCACTGAGATGTGACTTGTCATACGGCCAGTCTGTGTCAGCAGTACGTGCTGGGACTCAGGTATTCAAGATTCCAAAGCTTGAAGTTCTCTGTACACATCACCTATCAAATTAGAAAGATCACCATACAAATAAAAAGTCCAAGCTCCTGGGCCCTAGAAATCATCGATGAACCCCACTACGAGAATGGTTTCACTAATATTAAGAATTTCAGAATCTGATATGGAACCAAAGAGTCTGGATTCAAATCCCTATCCAATCTGCTAGTGAAGAGGCTTTTCACCTGGGATCTGAGGACAGACTTCAAAGTGCAAGTGAACCTGGAGAGTGGAAAAAATTCATTCCCGTGTTTTTACTTTACGCATCTAAAATCATTCTGAGAAAAAATCGACAGCTTCACCAGACTGCCCAAGGGCACAAAAAAGGCTACGAATCCTGGCCTCTAGCCCTAGGGACAAAGCGGCGGCAGTCCCGACCGCCAAGAACCCGTCTTTGGGGGGGCTTTTTGCCCTTTCTCGGTGTCCCCAGCGCTGCACACGAGGAAGAAGCGCTCCCTCCGGGCCAGGCACCGGCCTAAGTGTCACACAAACGCTGGGGTCCCAAGGACGGGCAAACACAAAGAGCCGCCGTTCTAACGCGGCGCTCGGTCCCCTCGCCCCCACCCCTAGGCCTCCACGCCCCCCGCGACCACAAAAGCCGCGCCAGCCAGCCTCGGCGGTCCGCAGATGTCTCACTGCGCCGCCAGAGCCCAGGACGAAGACCGCCGAGGAGGAAGAGCGAAGCTCCGCTTGGAGATGCGGGTCCTCCGAGGGGGGAGGGGAGGGCGGGGTGGCACCGGCTCCGCCCTGGGAGGAGGGGCGAGGCAGGGGCCGGACGTCGGGGCGAGGCAAGGGCCGGACGTCAGGCCGAGCAGGTGGGGAGGCCGTCCCGGGAGATGCTCCCACGTTCGAGCCGGGCCGGGGCCGAGGGGTCAGGAGATGGCTTACCTGGAGGTGCCCGTCCCGAAGGAGAACCCTCCTCCTGTGGTCCCGGTGCCCCCCGTGGCGGTAGCCACGGAGCCCAGCGTCCCCGTCCCGAAGGAGAAGCCCGTGGACATGGTTGAAGCCGGCCAGCCGCGGCCTGGGCCTCGTGTCTCGTCTCAGCGCCGAAGGGGAACCCGCAGCATCCCCCCTACAGTGGCCGGCCGGGCTAGCGGGCGGGCGGGAACGTCAGTCCAAACCAGGGGGCGGGAAAGAGGAGCGAGCGAGCGGCCGCAACCCCTGGGCCCGCGCACGCCGCCGCGCGGGAGCCGGCCGAGCCACCGCGGTGCACCACGGGATGGAAGCCGGGCGACGTCAGCAGCGCGCGTCTTAAAGGGACAGGCTCCGGTCCGGAGCGACACTTCCGATGAGTGCCCTGTGCCCCTCCTTAATTTAATTGGTTTCGTGGGCAGATGTGGCATCGGGGCCCCGGGTGGCATATTGGACCACAGATTTAGAGACAAGAAGGGACCTTATGTGTTACTGACTCAAACCTCATGTTACCAATGAGGACGCTGTGACCCAGAGCGGTTCAATCAATCGTCATCGATCAATATTAAGAGCCCATTGTGTGCCCGACGTTGTGTTAAGGCCAGGGCTGGTAAAAGAGGCAAAGGATCGCCCCTTCCCTGGGCAGACACATCTATAAAACAAGCTGTGCACAGCTATGCAAAGCCATAAATGAGCGGGTGTTTCCCGCTACAAAAAAGGAGGGGACGAAGTGAGTCAGAATTGCTATACGTGAACTTTGGCACAGTTGCCAAGATTTTAAGCAGCAAGGTAATTGTGATTTAAAAGCTCGCTGGGACAGAAAGCCCTGCCTCCGTTATGGAGCTGACCCTTCTAAATCCCCTTTTGACAGTTCTAAAATGACTGAAACGTGCGCAGCAATGGGAAGTACAAGAAGGGAGTGGCTAGAACTAAGAAGGGCTGGGGAGGACTTCCAGCAAAAGATGAGGAGGGCATTAGGGGGAAGGGAGGAAGGAGAGGGTTCCATGCCTGGGGGACAGCCAGGAAAAAAAGATTCTCAGTCAGTAAACGCTGATTAAGCACTTACTATGTGCCAGGCACTTGCTTAGTACAGGGAATACAAAGAAAGGCAAAAGCAGAACAAAATTAAATTCTCTGCTTTATTGGTGCTCACGGTCTAATAGAGGAAACAACCATATACGTATATATATACACATATATACACACACACACACACACATACATACACAGAAATGTATGTATATATGCACACATACATATATGTTATATATACAACTATATATGCAAAAGATACATACAAGATAAATTGGAGATAATTAAGAGAGGAAAACCATTCTGAAGAAAATGGGATTTCAGCTGGGACTAGAAAAAAGCTTAGGAGTTAATAGAGGACATCAAGTAGAAGAGCATTACTTGCCTGGAGGACAGCCATTGAAAATGGAGCTTCTTGCTCCTCAAGTGCCCTTAACATCCATGCAGATAACTCCCTATTCCAGCCCTAGGCAGTCTCTGGATCTCTAGTCCCACATCACCAACTGCCTGTTAGACATTTTAAACTTGGATATCCTTGTAGGTATCTTACATTCTAGTCCCAAATAGCAACTGCACTGTTTCTGTTGAAATGCTTCTCACTCTCCCACATCTGATATATCCATTGAGTTGCTTGATCTTTCTATTTCTACCTTTACAACATTTTTCTCACATCTAACCTTTTCTCTCTGCTCTTAATCACCACCTTAGTCTGGGCCCTCATCACTACTCAGCTAAACAATTGCAAAAACTGCCTCAAGTCTCTACCCATCCAGTTCCTCTTTCCCTCAGATGCCACTGATCATCCTTAAGTGCAGAGCTAATGACGTAATTCCCTTCCTCAATAAACTTAAGTGGTCCCTATTGTCAGTAGGATAAAATAAAAACTCTTCTGTTTGGTTTTTTAAAGCCCTTCTCAACCTGCCCCCAACCTACCAGTCCACTCTGATTATACATTACTTCCTTTGTTGTACTATCCCATCCAGCCTCAGGGCCATCTCCAGTGATTTTGATTATATCCTGCCATGGGCCAGATGGCTCTAGAGGAGAAAGTGAGACTGGTGACCTTGCACAACCCTTCAATCCAGCTCACTTTCATGTAGCATCACCTTCCTGATGTCATGGTTCTCCTTGAGAATGAAGGAGTAGTCCAAGCTGCTTCCCTGGGGATCCAACTGGCCAGTTCCAGCTCCTTCCTTCCTTCTTTCTTCCTCTCCCTTGTTGGCAGGATTTTACTGAGCCATTTTTTAATCTGAGAGTGATGCAACTGCAGACTAGAGACAAAGTGTAAGTAATCAGGTAGCCATTTAATTAATTAGTTTCATTATGAGGAGTAGAATTGCAAATCAGGAATTCTCCTGATCAGAATTCCACCTTGCTGAAGTGAAGACAGAGATTCTATATTCTAAATGGCAAGGGAGGGTAGAAGGTGGATTACACTCATTCCCAGGGCCAGAGTAGTTTCCCAGGATAAACCCACAATTTTGGAGTCCTATAAGAGCAATACTGCCCAAGTCTTGGGAGTGTAATGGTAAGGGAATTTGAAAATCTTCCCTACCCCTTAATAGGCCCATGTGGCCTGCTTTGAGCTTTGGCCCAGTCCACAATTTGAGTCTCATGGAGCTGATGGTGGAAGGAGCTTGCTGAAGCAGTACAGTAAGAAGGGTGGAACAAGACAGATGCAGCACGAAGAGAGAGGAAGGTGGAGCTGGGAGAGAGGCAACAGTCAGAGCAGAGCAGCTAGCCTGGGCGGGAGAGGAGCATTTTGCTTAAGGGGGCTTGTTTGTGGGGAGGCCTGGGGATGGCGGTCCTCTCTCTATTGGTAACGTGTACAAGGTTCGTTGTTACAGTGGTGGAATTGGCTTTTTGGTATCTGAATATCTTTGGAATATTTTGGAATCTGGAATCTTTGTTTCATCTTGGAGGAAGAGAGTTTATATTTTGCGAATTTACCCTCAAAATACACCTGCATATCCGTAGCAGCTGCTGTAGGTATCTCACTGACGCTACAGGGGGTTGTTACTTAGTGGGTCACAGGTTATTCAGGCTTTGATTCTCTTCACTTCAGGTCTGAAGGCAGAAGGATGCCACTGATTGAGTCTTGTCATGGTTTGATTTATGAGTTCAAACTGCGTTGTGAGTGACCCACAAGCTGGAAAAGGCAATTCTGCAAAATCTTTCCCTTCCTTTTTCCCTTCCCTCTGTCCACTTAGGGTATCATATCCTTATATGCTAGTGCTTTGCCCAAAGTATGTAAATTTTGGTGATTGAAACCTAGCAAGATATCTTGGGATTTAAGGGCTAGAATTCTTCCTTAAGGACTATGCCTTAAACATAATTCACTCTGGCTCTCATTGATTGTCAAGGAATAGGCCCCACTTGGTTATTGTTTGGACCCTGATTGTCTCAGAGTGAACATAAATAGTAATTGTTTCTGTTTTGGCCAGAAACTCTCAGGGTCTTCCCTTCCCAAGATAGATTTTTTTTTTTTATTAGGTAAAAGAGGCCATTCTTTGCCTCATTTCTTGCCTAGCCTTGATCGCTGAATAGGTGTTGCCTTAGTTAAGCAGAGCTGGGAAAGATCTTAGCTTAAAAAGGTCAAGGTCTCCCACTTCATCCAAGGCCATCTCCAATTGTCCTGGTCTGTATCTTGTTACTGGACCCAGATGACTCAGGAGGATCAGATAGTGAGGCTTGTGACTTTGTACAGCCCTCGCTCACTTAAATGTAGTTCACTTGCAAGTCATGGTATCACCTCCCTGATGTCATGATTCTCTTCCAGACAGAAGGAAAAACAACAATAATCCAGCCAAAAAAGACCTCTTTGTTTTTCACCAAGCAGCTTATGTGTTGAGTGGATAGAAGGCTGGGCCTGGGGTCAGGAGGACTCATGTTCCTGATTTCACATATGGGCTCAGACACTTGCTAGCTGTGTGACCCTGGGCAAGTCACACTTAACCCTGTTTGCCTCAGTTTCCTCATCAGTAAAATGAGCTAGAGAAGGAAATGGCAAACCCTTCCAGTATCTTTACCAAGAGTCTGACGTGACTGAAAAATGACACAACTACTGTTTTTCACACATGACAATTCATCTTCCATGCTATGCAAAGGACAGCACTGGCTGTCTTCTGTGTTTTGAATGCATCCCCTGCTTACCTGTGATTAAATGAATTCCTTACTACCTTCCCTAAACTCAGCTCAACCAACACCTACTATGAAAAGTCTTTATCCCTCCAACTGCTAATGACCTCATTATCAATCATCAAGCATTTACCATATGCCCTCAAGAAGTGTACGTTCTAATAGAGGATACAACATACATAAATCAGTACATACAAGATAAATACAAAGTAGCGGGAAGGCAACTTTATGGGATAATACCAGCAACTAGAAGGGAGGGAAGGGACTGGAAAGGTCTCCTGAAGGAGGTGAGCTAAGTCAAAGAAAGCCATTGGTTCCTTGTCAAGAGGATAGTCATTATCATTTCCCTGGGAGGGAAGGAGCTGTGTACATGCACTGACTGCATGTTCACTCAGCTGCATTCTGGTCATCCTCTGAACAGGGTGTTAGCCCAAGCAAGGTGAGATTTTTGTTGTTTTCTTTATTCAAATTACCTGTCAAATCTATAGGTAAGGGAAGAGTTCAAGATCAAACAAGATACAGAGGTTCACAAGGTTGAAACAGATAATTTTGATTAGAATAGAAAAGTTTTTGCAAAAGCAAAATTAAAAGGCAACTAAAATTAGAAAGGAAGCAGGCAAACAGGAAAGAAATCTTTGTAATAGGTGTTTTTGATAAAAGTTTCACTTTAGAAGTTACAAGAAGTGCAAGAATAGGAGCTATTCTCCAATTAATAGTTAAAGGATATAAATAGGCAATTTTCAGAGGAAGAAATCCAAGTTGTCAGTAATCATATTTTTAAATGCTCTAAATTACTAATAATTAACAAAATGCTAATTATAACAACTCTGAAGTACTGCCTCACATTGCTAAGATTGGCAAAATTCACCAAAAAAAAAAAGGAAATTGATAAATGCTAGAGGGATTGTGGGGCAACAGGTATACTCATAAACTCTTGGTGTACCTATCATCACTTAATTTTCAGTAGAGAACAAAACCCAAAACTGGAAACATTTATTAAAAAGTTTATTATGTCATCTGACAGAAGGGAGAGCTGAAATAGGCCCACCCTTGAGCCTCTGTACGTTTTACCTTATATAAAGAGTTCAATTAAAGGACCAAGGAAACAGCTGATTGGCCAATATGAAAGCACATAAGATATGTGGGTTTCTTGAGAGGTACATCACAAGAAAATTCCTCATACTCTTTGCATCAATGTTTGAATCCCCTGCAAGGGTTTCTAGTCACCATAACTGAAGTTCTGAGTTAAACATTAAATAAATCTTATCTCTAAGCAACAGGTTTGGTCTCTTTGCCTTGCAAGGCTAGGTTCAAACAATCCAATAAAGTATGAACCACCACAGCTGAATTACCCACATTATGAACAAGTCAGTCATTCTGGAAAGCAATTTGGAATTATGCTCCCAAAGTTATTAAGCTAGGCAAACTCTTTGTCCCAGAAAAACCACTACAAGACCTATATCCCCAAAGAGATCAAGAGAAAAAGGACCCATATCTACGCAAATATTTATAGCTGCTCTTTTTGTATGGCAAAGAATTGGAAACTGAGAGTGTGCCTAACAAATTGAACAATGACTAGTCAAGGTATGAATGTGATGAAATACTCTTGTGCTGATGAAGGTGATAGTTTTAGAAAAACCTGGGAAGATTTGTATGAACTAATACAAAATGAAGTGAGCAGAACCAGGAGAATAGTTTATACATTAACAGCAACATAGAAGATAAAAAATTTTGAAAGACTTAGCAACTCGGATGAACATAATGACCAACCAAAGGACACATGATGAAACATGCTGTATATGTCCAGAAAGAGAATTATGGACTCAGCATAACGACTGAAGCATGTATTGTTTTTGGACATGGCTAGTAGGGAATTATTTTGCATGAGTGTATATATTGTAATGAGTTTTGTTTTTCTTGTCTTCTCAATAGGCAGGGAAAGGGAAGCTACTTGATCTGAGAATTTACTATGTCAATGAAATTATAGGTCTAATCCCTATCTTATAATATACATTTGGATGGCCCACTAATAGGACTGATCTATGAGTGTGTATATCTTGGACTGACATTGCAAATGGGCAGTAAGCTAGTCTCAGAATTGAAAAGGAGGGTCATCAGTATTGTCATTGAGAAATTGCTCAGTGCTATTAATTAGCCTATTTTCTTTGATTTTATGTTTATTATAATTTTATTCAACTTACTATTTGCATAACTTGTTTTTAAAATTATTTTTCTTTAACAAATTCAAAAGATTCCACAATTGACAAATGGTCAAAGGATATGAACAGAGAGTTTTCAGAAGATATTAATGCTTTCTATAGTATGTGAAAAATGCTCTAAATCACTACTGATTACAGAAATGTAAATTAAAACAACCCTGAGGTACCATCTTACACCTATCAGAAATGACAAATCCTGGAGATAATGAGGGAAAAATTGGGACACTAATGAATTGTTGGTGGAGTTGTGAACTGAGAAACAATTCTAGAAAAAAAATTGGGAACTATGTCCAAAGGGCTACAAAAAATACCACTACTAGGTTTGTACCCCAAACAGCTCAAAGAAAAAGGAAAAGGACCCATCTGTACAAAAATATCCATAGCAGTTCTTTTTGTTGCAACAAAAAATTGAAAATGGATGGGATATTAATCATTTGGGGAAGAGCCGATTAAGTTTTGGAGCACTATTGTTGCTATAAGAAATGATGGGGAGGGTGGTTTCAGAAAAACATGGGAAGACATAAGAACTGATGTAAAGTGAAGTAAGCAGAGCCAACAGATTATATGCAGTAACAGCAATATTTTAAGGATGATCAGCTATGAAAGATTTAGCTACTCTGACCACTACCATGGTCCAAGACAATTCCAAAGAACTCATGATGAAACAAGCTCTCCATCTCCAGAAAGAGAACTGATGAATTGAATGAAAAGTGAAGTATAATTTTCTTACTTTTCTTGCTTTTTTTGACTAATATGGAAATGTTTTACATGATTTCATATGTATTATTGATAGATCGCTTGCCTTCTCAGTGTGTGTGGGAGAGTTGGAGAGAGGACAAGAATTTGAAAGTAAAAAATAAAAAATAAGTTAAAAATGAATAATTAAAAAGCCAAATTCACAATACTTCAGTTAAAATCAAACTAGAGATGCAGTTTTTGTATATTTCAACTGAAAAAAGAAATTAAAACCTTAAAATAATATTCAAATAAAGATACATATTTTAAAATTGATTTACATTTTTCAACGGTGCTGCAATATGCTTTGCCGCATGATCCTACAGTTTTTACAGTTTATTTCTTAATAATAGACCTGAGGGGAAAAGGTTCCAGAATTTAGGGGAGTTCTCATTGATCAAGGCATTCAATCTCAACGCCCCCTCCGCTTCTTTAAAAAGTACCATCTGGTTTCTGGCCAATACTAAGAGAGCTTGTCTTCCCTCCGACCTAGAGGGGGCGCTGTGAACAACGCCACCTAGCGAAGAACACGTAGCCGGCCCCGCTCTCTTGTGCTTTGCGCTCTCGGCCCCCGCTCGTTCTCTCCTCCCAGCCTCGGTTTCGGAAGGTTTCTAGGAGACCGGCGCGGCTGCGCGGGTCCGCTAGGTCGGGGCCGACCGATGGGCGGGGTCGCGCCGTGCCGGGCGCCGTAACTTCGGTCGCTGTGACTTGCACGTCTGTCGCTGCCGCCGTCGTTTTTCTCTCAGGTTCATGGTGCGCCCGTGAGGCCGGCTCTGGGGCCTTCCCTCCGAAGCGGCCTCGGGATGGAGCATATTCGCACGACCAAGGTAGATCGCGGACGGGACGCGGGGTGCCCCCGCCGCCCTCCTGGCTCCGGGGGGAGGGCCAGGCCGGCGGCCGTCCGAGGTCTCCGACTTGCGTGCGGGGGCGGGGGTCGTCCCGACATCCCCTGCTTCTGAGACAGACGTGTCTCGCCTACCTTGCCTTTGGGGCTCCAGGGGGCCACCGCTGGCCTTGGCCAAGGAGGGAGGCCTTCTGCGTGCACGCTCCCTTCCGCCCTCGAGACGGGGATGAAAATTGGGGAGTTTGGGGACTGGGGAAATTGGCAGTTGCAGCCCTTTCCTGTACAGGTCAGGCGCTGGGTAGTCTGTGCACCTGGAGCCGCTAGACAGCTGCTCCTTCCTCGGCGGAAACATCCCGGGGTGCGTCATAAATACGCCGGCGTGCTGCTTGTGCTATCTGATTTTCCTCCTTTATGCTTGTAAATTTGGCGGCGGTGCAGGGAGCGGGGAAGAGGGGGGGGGGAGGAAAGGGTGCGGATTGATCCACTTTTTTTTTTTTAAGGATCCGGCTCAAAATCATAGAATGCACAGTCAGGAAAGATAAATCCACCCATGATTCCTAACTTCCTGTGTTTTGCTGAAATCATCTATCCAACTCTGCCCATTTAAAAAGTACCATTCGTTTAGGGAAGTGGTGGTAATAAACATTGTTTACCTTCATGTTTTCCAAGCGCAACTTTGTTTCAAGCCAGTTTGCAAATCTTTAAAGTGTATCTAGGTTTCAAAAAGATCCATATTTTGTCGTTGTGTATAAAATATATAATGAAATCAACAATAATAATAAATTCCCGTTTTTATAACTTGTTCGAATTTTGTCTGAAATTCTTATTTTTAAATGAAGCATTATATCAGAATTTGCATTTGAGATTTGAACGTGTTTGGCGTAGTAAACAACTGAATATTAAGATATTGAAATAAAGTTTGATTGCTATGGTAGAATTGGCTCTTAAGAAACTTGCATTCTATAAACAGTAATAATGGCCAGCGGACAAAGGTTAAGTGACGTTCTCAGGGACACAGCTAATAATTTAGAATCTTGGTACACAACATGTATAGATGTCATTTGATACAGAACATATACAGAGTAAATAAAAGGAAATTTTCAGAGGTGGGTGGAGAGGAGAAAGTGGTGGAAAGGATTGGAAAAGACTTTATGTAGTAAGTGGCACTTTAGTTCTATCTTGAGTGAAGATTCTGATTCCTAAGTAGAACTGGGAGTGGGGGCAGTTTTAGGAGATAAGGTTGTGTGTGAGTTAACTGTAAGTAAGCTCTCATTTGATTGTGTGTGGTGGGGTAATGTGCTGTAAGTCTGAAAATGCAGCCTGGAGTTTTAAATGCTAAACAGAGGCATTCATCCTAGAGGTTATAGGGAATTTCTGGAACTTCTTAAAGAGGGGAGTGAAATGGTCAGATTTACTTTAGGAAAATTCACTTTGGCATCTGTGAACGAATACTGTTAAATATACAAAACTACTTTAGAAAAATTCAATTTCCCCAACGCTTTTAGTTTTTAAATCTTTTAAAAAGTACTGCAAGGCTATGAATTATTTAAATGCTCTTTCCTTATTTGTTGTCCCTATTTTACAGATGAAGAAATTGCAAGAGATTTGTGGTCAAGTCCCTAGGTTTTAAACCTGCCTACTTCTGGATTCTAATCTCATTTGTTGGTCTGTTTCTCAGATTATTTCTTGGATATCTCACAAGGTTTCCAGCCTCTACTGGATGATTACATCACAGGTTTTTATCATCGATTGGAGTTTCTTTCATGTATGAATTGAACTGGGCTGCTCCTGATGTCCCTTCAAACTCAAGTTCTGTGATGTTGTAATCATTTTACCAGTCAAATTTATTTTCAAAGTAAATAAAAATGATTATTAAGGGACTTGACCCAGTAATACAAATATAGGAAATAAATTCTAGTGGACCCCAACAATGAATGTGATATAACAAAAATGTAGTAGAACTGTTCAGACCATTCCCTTTCCTCCTATTGTTGTTGGCTGAGCAGTCAGCCTGGTTTTCATTACTTCTAGCTTGGTTTGCTTATTAATCAGCAAAGCTTAAAAGTTGTTTCTATTTCTCCCGTCTCCTGGCATACCTATATACTTTTGCTGTTAATTTATTATTTTGTTTATTGATGGTACTATAAATACCAGTTTAAGCTGAATTATTTTTATAGAAGGATTAATTATAAGATACTTGTATACGTTTAAGAATAAATATGCTGACTTATTTCAGGTGTGGTTTCTGGTATCTATGCAAGATCCAGAAATCTATAAAAGCCTGATTAGATCTCTGAAAGAGCGTTGCTTAACTAGACACACATGCTTTTCAGAGCCATCTCTGTTTACTGAGTTCTACTAGTGAGGTAATCCTGCCGAGAAACAATGAGAAATTCAAGAAACACAAACAATTCAATTCTTCATTGTATAGACTCTCTTCTTCCTCTAACACACTGATGGTGCCATACTATTTTCAAATTAAACTGATGTCTATGTAGAATTTAATAGAAGAAATAGTGATGGTAGTGATAGAAGAGAGTAAGAACTTCTCCAAGGTCTCTTTCAAATATAATTATATAATTCTACAAACCTTGTGAAATATCACTCATTAGGATTCGTTAGGGAATGTTCTCTTTCCCTTCAAAATCTGAACCTTCAATTACAAGTATATGTCCCAAAAGCAGTGTTCAATAGCTTGTCCTTTAGCTTTTTTTTTCTCTTTCTTCCAATAGAATGTAAGGCCACATTTCATTAGACAACTAAATGAGAATATGAAGCTAAGACATAGACCTCCTCAGGAGTAAGGATATGGTAATATTAGCTGGTAATTCAGAGCATAATTTATTATTTTTGTCATTTCTTGGGGTTTTATTAATTTTAAGTTGTAGTTTTTCCCTTATTCTATTTTTAAAAATAGACAACTACTAATAAAATGGGAAACAAAGCCTAATTAAAGAAGATAATAAAACAACCTCATTTTTGTATATAGGTATTTAGTTGAAAGGATAGTATAGTTAATGAACTTTGGATCTGATGAAAATATTCCCCTCTTTTTTCTTTGGAAAATGGGTCTGTTGATGATCATTTTTCTGTAAACACTTCACAGATTTGAAGTACTAAAATAACACCACATTTATCTAGAATCTTCAGAAGGTCTTCCACAAAAGTGAATTTTCTATTGAAGCTTATTCTTTAAAGGTCAAAGCTTTTTAAAAATTTGATTTTTTTTATCCATAGAAATTTTTTAAAAATCTGTTGATCACATAACTGCCTTCTTAAAGAATATGCTTCATATAATTTAGGGGATAGGGACTATATATTTATTTTCAGTTATTATGCTATGCAAGTATTGTATAATACTGCCTTAAGGCACTATTCACCTGTTGGTCCTATACTAAAATAGACCCACATAATAAAAATACCTCTTGAATTACTGTGTCTGTTTTTATAGTTCTAACTCCTCTCTCATTTAGTATTCTGTCCTACTTCTAGTGCTTCCTTTTGTCAGTCACTACTTCTTGTTCTCCCTCTAATTTTCTAATTTTTTGCCTCTTATTTCTTGTACTAATATGCTATATCATAAAATAGAAAATAGAAATTTATAATAAGATGAAAGTGAAACAAAAATTTTTAAAATAATTTTCATTTCAACAATAAAAATCTTTTTACTCTAAAATCATAACTAGCAATATTTTCTTAGAGCAATATAATTCATTACATGTTCATTATTTTGGAAAATCTTGGTGTAACACTTTGAGATACAGCCTTTTGAAAGTCTAGTTCTAAGTTGTTTATTTTGATACTTGATTTTTGTGACTATCATGGTTGAAAAAGATATCTGACAAATTTTTCTTTTTTTTAAATTTTGTTTTTTTTTTAATGTTCTACAATCACTACCATAAAACTTAGATTTTTTACCCCCCCCCCCGCCACTTCCCTCTCTCCCCAAGACAGCATACAATTCTATATAAGATCTATGTATACTTTCCTGTTGAATATGTTTTCACCATAGTCATGCTATGTAGACAAACTAAAATAAATGGAAGAAATCATATTATAAATCAAAACATAATACACACGCACACACAAACATGATCCGCTACATTCTGTGAATGAATTCCATAGTTCTTTCTCTGAGTGTGGAAGGCATTTTGCCTTCGAAAACTATTGGGAAAAATTTTTCCTTTTTCAATCCCATCCACTACTTAATGGATTTCTGTTGAAATTCTGCTAGTAATTTTTTATCTCCCTAATGTTAATTAATTATTCCTGCAAGCAATTCAGATGATGTTACATTTTTATATTTTTGAAGAATGGACTCGAGACCCACTGAAACCTCTCATTTGGAAAACTTATATGGGTCAGAAAATCTTTTTCCAAGTTTTTCAGGTGTGAAGATGAGGTGTTTTTCTTTAGGTGACATAAATTTTCAGTAGCAAAAGCTTAGTTTTTAAATGCCTTACTAATTAAAATATTTCCAAGAACAATATTTTAGGATGGGGTTCGTTACTAATGGCAATGGATCTAGCTGTATTTCACCTAAGCTTAATAATACAGAATTTTTTGGTTGACTTGTCAGTTCTCATTAGATTGTCGTTATCTTTATATTGTCATGTGACTGATGAAGAAGTTATATTTGGTAGTAGAGAAGTGTTAGCTTTGCCATTTTCTTGTTGCTTTTTGTGCTTACTACCCTGTTGAATCTAAAGTTTCTTTGCAAGAAGTCTTTCTAAGCCACTTGTTCAATTTGTGAGGATTAATTGTAGTTAATACTAGTTAACATATATAATTCACCCAACTGGTCACTGTTAAACAATATACTGAAAGCAAACAAATGAGTGAGGTGCTAATGTCAACCCTTCTTGCACTGTGGAATTCAGCACTTGACTCAGGATACATGACCAGCTGATATACAGACCAAGGATAATAGTAAAGCCAAATTTATTTTTTAGATACAAGATAAATATAAATAGTTCCAGCAATTTCTTCTTAACAACCTGGTGAATAATTTTACTTAGTTATCTGGGTACACCTGTCTCGTTTTGGAGATAATGTAGTAGGTCAAAAAAAAAGCATTACCATGAAAAAACATTGATTAAGAGCTCTCTGCCCAGTATGCTGAATTATAAATGAGAGGCCTCCCTCCTTTCACATCTCTTAACTGATAGCATGAATTTGATACATTTTTGATGAGATATTGTCACTTAAGTGATAAAAGGCTTTATATTTCCTGACTCATTCCCTAGTGCTAGCAGTGTGGATAGAGAACACACTGTTGTTGTTTCTTGAGGAGGACCATGACATCAGGGAGGTGATGCCATGACATGCAAGTGAATTGGATTTAAGTGAAGGAGAACTGTGCAGAGTCACCAGCCTCACTTTCTCCTCTGTAGTCATCTGGGTCCAGTAGCCAGATACTGATTAGGACAGCCAGAGATGGCCTTGGATGCAGTGGGAGACCTTCGTCTTTTTAAGCTAATGTTTTTTTTTTTTTTTTTTTAACAGATCTCAGTTTGACTGAGGCAGTGCCCATTCAGTGATTAAGGCTAGTAGGGGGAGCACTGGTCCTGCAATGAAAAGATCTGAGTACTCCTGTTTTTTTTAATAGCTTTGTGAATTTGGAGCAAGTTAACCTAAGACTCAGTTTTGTAATTTGTGAAATGGAAATAATACTGCTACTCTACTTTCCTTTCAGGATACTTATACCATAAGTATCAAATGAGAAAAACACATTAAAAGTGTTTTGTGTCATGTAAAGCACCGTAAAAATAATTCTAAATGCTATTATTTTAAAATAACTTCCCCAGTAGTTCTACATTTGAGAGACCTGCAGAAATAAGGGGCTCTAAAGGAAGGGGGCTAGAAAAGTAAAGGCCAGGGCACTAGCAACTACTGTGACATGGTGATAGATATAATAGGTCCCTAGGTCAGTCTTTTGCTTCCATCCTTTCCCGTTATTCTTCTTTGAAGAGGGCTATGATTTTTACTGTGTAGAAAAAAAAAAAAGAATATGACTAGAAGGTTGCTGACAGTCTATTGTAGGGGATTGTTATAAGTGTATTACTTTTTTCATTCTGTTGAGGAGGGATGCTACAGTGATGGAGTGTGCGGAGTAGTGATTCTGGCAGCCTTGAATATACAGGGACTAATTATGGGGAGTGCAGCAGTTTTTCACTCATTGTCAACAACAGCTACATCTCATTGAGAAGAATGGTGGACAAGAAAACTGAGATCAAATGATTTGGAAAGTTGAGAAGCTTTAAACACTACCACTCAGCTTCCAGGAGGATGTTTTTGAAGAAAGGCATTGGATGATTGTTTCTCATATCAGCCCATCCCCATATCTGATTGTTTGGAGAATCAAATTTTGATCTTTGACCCTTAGTATTGTTATATTATTATGTATCTTTCACTGTCACGTTATTCCGTAATGTAACCAGTCTCATGTGACAGCAATGTCATTAAGTGGTACTTGTGTTAATTTCTCCTCTCCCAAATAATGACCTTTCTTTTTCCTCATCTCCATTTCTTTTTCCTTTTTCCTTTGTTTTCTTTTTTGTCTTTAACCTCTCTGTTTTTCTCCTCATCTGCCTTAGATCTACTAGTGATACCTGTGGGCAATTTTAGACCTTTATGCACTTTGGGTTGTATAAAATAATGCACTCAATCATTGATTTAACGAATTATTTCTGTAATGCCTTATGGTTTTGTAGGGACTTGAAAGAATTAGTAAATATCCTTTGGTGTGGCAGCCAGCTGAGGTCCCCATGTGACTCGGTGACAGCAGTGAAGAAGAAAGACACATGGGCAGGTGGGAGAAGATAGGGCAACTCCATTTATTGATCCGAGGGTCAGGGTATTTAAAGACAGAAACTGCAAGTCTACGTGACAATCTGCTGTCTCGGGTCCTAGTAATTTGGCCCAGTCTTATTGAATGTTAGCCTAAAGGGCACTGTCTATTTTACATATCCCTTGTATTCTGTACTTCTCTTGTTTATCTTGAGGAGACAGCAACATCCAGGGGAACCTGGAGAGCAATTCTGCATGATAATGAGCACTGTCTCAGTGAACAGGTTTTCCTGAAGTTCTATCCTGAACTTGCCACTGCACTCCATCCTAGCCCTGAACACTTTGGAATGCAGTTTTCTGTAGTATTGTAAGACAGATAAACAGCACACAGGAGGGCTTGTTAGTGCAGATTCACTCTTGATCTTATCAGAAGGGTTAATAATTTTACTTTATTCTAGTCTAGTTTCTCACAAGAGGAATGCTGATAATGAGAGAACAAACTCCTACAGGAGCAACAACAATTCCTACATCTCCATGGGGTCAGTTGAGACAGACCCAGCTTGTGAATTTCCCTAAATTCCCTCAGGCCTCAATGGGGGCTGGTTGAGGCAAACACAGATTTCCCCTACGCCTTGATCGGGGCCAGTCAAAGCACACATAGCATTCCAGTTTGTGCATTCAACCCTAAGGGTTCCCCATTCACTGACCAGTTCCTGCTTTGTAGGGCAACAAGAAGGCATATTGCCAGCATTAGCCTCATAAGTTTACATCACCTCATCCTTGTAATCTCACTGCTTATCCGCAGTGGATGTTTACAATTTAAGCACAAAATGTTTGTATTATTTATCATTATATAATGCTGCACAAGTGTGGTGGAGGTGTTTTGAACCATGTTTGTGAGAACTCATATCTAATACCTGGGAACAAGAGATTATTATGGCCATGGATCCTAACAAAAATCCACTTCACACTCACTAAAAATCCACCTTACTTACACTCAAAATCTATCTTACTTGTAAGTATCCAAAAAATTACTATGGTATTAAAAAAAAATTTAATTTAGTATCCAAAATCCTATCATGCAGTTTATCATACTATCCAAAAAGTAGCGTTACACATGCTCTGGATTAGCATGTGTTATGTACATTTAATCGAATCAGTTGCAAGCATTTATTAACCCTACTATATATTGGGTACAAAAATAAAAAGAATGAAACAACTCCCCACTCTTAAGGAATTTACATTTTGTTGGGGAGACAAGTCCATTTATAAGTATATAGAGAGTAAATTTAAAAAATTCAAATAACAAAATTGTTAATATAGTAGTTGGGAGTGAAGAGCAAGAGCAATTGGGGTAGGGGAAGCTTGATGTAGCACATGGTTTTTGAAATTCCTTCAAGGAAAAGGCAGTGATGAGGAGGGAGAAAATTTGATAAAACTGATCAATACACCAAAAAAAAAAATGTAATATCTTATCCTGTGTTCCATGCCTGTGCACTTGTCCCTTCATCCCCAATCTCAATAAGGAGCTGGTGGGAGGTATCTTATCATCTTTCTTCTTTGGAGGCAGCCTTGTTTATAATTTCACAACAATCAGTTTCAATTGCTTTGTGATTCTTTCCATTTATATTGCTAACATTATGTATATTGTTTTCCTACCTCTGCTTACTTTGCTTTTTCATTTAAGTCTTATCATGGTTCTCTGTATCTATTATATATACTATTTCTTCTAGCCTAGTAAAATTCCATTATATTCATGTACTACAGTTTATTGAGCCATTTTCCAGTCAATTGATATGTATCCCTTTCCAGTTCTTTAGTAGCATAAAAAATGCTGCTATAAATGTTTTTGGTATATATGAAAACTTTCTCTTATATGCCTAGCAGTGGAATTTCTAGATCAAAAGATACAGATATTTTGATTTGCATAATTCCAAATTTTTTCCAGGATGCTTATATCAATTCATAGCTTCCCCAATTATGCATTAGAATTCTTATCTCTCAAAAAATTCTCCAACATTGAATATTCCCATCCACCCATTTGCTAGGTGTGAGGTGATCCCTCATAGTTGTTTTGATTTTCATTTCTTTTATTATTAATGATTTACAGAATTTTTATTAATGTTTTGTAGTTTTTTGAGAACTCTTTCAGATCCTTTGCCTATGCACATGTCTATTGAAAAAAGGCTTTTGGTTTTATGTATTTCTGTTAGCTGTCTATATATGATACCAAGCTCTTATCAGTGATGTTTATTATATTTTCCCATTCTTCTGCTTCTTTTTTTATTCTAGATGCATACATTTTGTGCAAAAACTTTTCAATTTCATGTAATCAATTTTATCCTGTGTAATTGACTCTTTATCTTGTATAGTTAGGAATTCTTCTTTTACACATATCTGTGAAAGGTTAAATTATCTACTTCCCTTCTAATTTTTTATGATACTATTTTTACCATTCAGGTCATGTATCCATTTTGAATTTATTATGGTATATGGCATTTAATGTTGATTTTAGCTTAATTTCTACCAGACTTTCTGGTTTTCCCATTAATTCTTGTCAAGTAAAGTAATTTGTTTTCCTAAGTAATTTGTTTTCAGGTTTATTCAACACTGGTTATCGACTTCCATTATTTTTGGTTCTTCCTTGACTACTCTGTTCCATTGATATTCTTTTCTATTTTTTAGTCAGGTGAAATTGATTTGTTAACTGTAGCATAAGACTTTACATTTATTCCTGATAAATTTCATCTTAGATTTATTTGTTGTTCAGTCTTTTGGTTGTCTCACTCTTTGTGACCCCATTTGGGGTTTTCTTGGCAAAAGATACTGGAAAATTTGTCATTTTCCAGCTCATTTTACAGATGAAAAAACTGAGACAAGCAGGATTAAGTCCCAGGGTCACACACACAGCTAGTGGTCTGAGGTCAGATTTGAACTCAGGAAATTGCATGTCCTTTACTCCAGGCCTGGCACTCTAACCATTGCACCACCTTGTTGTCCTTAGAAGATTTAACAGGATGTTTAACATTTTGGGACTTTATTCACTGTCAATTTTATTCACTTTAATCCCCTCAGTGATGACAGTGGTATTATTATTATTATTATTATTATTAACAGCATCTGCATTTGTGTAGTGCTTTAAGGCTTGCAGAGCTCTTAGTAGACATTTATTTTTCTTCTCTCAAGAACCCCTTGAGATACTGCAAGTATTCCAGTTTTATACAAGTATTCTAGTTTTAGAGATCAGCAGACAGGCTCAGAGAGGTGGTGATTTGTTCCTGATTTACCTACCTGGTAAGTGATAGAGGTAGTTTCTGGGATCAAATATTATTTCATCTTTTTCCTCACTCTTTTTAATGTCTATTTTTTGTATAGGTGTTAAATAATAATGATATATATGGTAGTAGGTGTATATAATTTATGAGTAAATATGCACATGCCAGCCTGTCCTCCACATAGCTGTCAGAGAGCTTCCTAAAGCAAGGAATCCTGTTACTCCTCTGCTCAGTAAAACCCAACAGCTTCTTCTGATTGCTGTTAGATCAAATATAAACTCTGCTCTTTGGTTTTTAGAGCTCTTCACAACCTGGACCCTACCTGTTTGTCCAAGGTTATTATTTATCACTGTCATTTGTACATGCCATAGTTGAGACAAACTATCTTCCTTGTTATTTCTTACACATGACCCCACTGTCTCCGTGCATTTTTATTGCCTGTTCCCCATGTTTGAAAAGTTCTTTTTCTTCACCTCTACCTCATGGTTTCTTTTCATTAAAGAACCTCTAAGACTTTCTTCTTACCCCCAAATGCTGGGGTCCTCTTTGCCTAAACTACCTCATTTTTGTTTCATACGTATTTTTACAAGTAGTCTTTCTGATAGAATGTAAGCTCGTTGAGAGCAGGGACTGTTTTATTTTTTGTTTTTGTAACTCCCAACACCTACCATATTCCCTGGCACCTAATAAGTGCCTAATAAATGCTTGTTGATTGAATGTCTTATTGTAAGGAAGTCTAGTAGAGTGTCCCCTCAGGGAACTTTTCTTGGTCCTGAGTCATTTAACATTTTTATTCATGTCTTGATGAAAGCATAGGTGGCATACCTATCAAATTTGTAGATGATACAAAATTAGGAGGAACAGGTTTCAGTTTGGGTGATAGGATTGAAAAAGATCTCAGCAGATTAAAAGTGGGTCTAATCTAATTAGATGAAATTTAAGTAGGGAATAAATGAAAAGTTTTATACTTTGGTTAAAAAAAATCAACTTATAGGTGTAGGTTAGGAGAGCCAGATGATAGTTTGTGTAAAATAGATATGGCTTTTTTTTTAAAGATACTGTAAGTTCATTATGAATAATGTAACATTATACTGTCTTATACCTTTCTATTATGCTGTCTGCTTCTAGAATATCAGGGCAGTTTTCTTTGATAATTTCTTGAAAGATGATGCGTAGGCTCCTTTTTTGATCATAGCTTTCAGGTAGTCCAATGATTTTTAAATTATCTTTCCTGGATCTGTTTTCCTGGTCAGTTGTTTTTCCAATGAGATATTTCACATTTTCTGTTTTTTTCATTCTTTTAGTTTTATTTTATTGTGTCTTAATTTCTCATAAAGTTATTAGTTTCCATTTTCTCAATTGTAGTTTTTAAGAAATTATTTTCTTCAGTGAGCTTTTATATCTCCATTTCAATTTGGCCAGTTCTACTTTTTAAGAAGTTTTTTCATTCAGTGAATTTTTGTACCTCTTTAACTATTTGGCCTTGTATGTTTTTTAAGGTGCTATTTTCTTCAGTATTTTTTTGTCTCCTTTACCAAGCTGTTGCCTCTTTTTTCATAATTTTCTTGCATCACTGTCATTTCTCTTCTCAGTTTTTCTTCTGCCTTTCTTACTTGATTTTCAAAATCCTTTTTGAGCTCTTTCATGGCTTGAGACCAATTAATACTTTTCTTGGAGGCTTTGGATGTTACAGCTTTTACTTTGTTGCCTTCTTCTGATTGTGTGTTTTGATCTTTCTTGTCACCGTAGTAACTGTCTGTAGTCAGCATTTTTTATGTTGTTTGTTCATTTTCCTGTCTATTTCTTGACTTTTAGCTCTTTGTTAAAGTGGGGCTCTGCTTCTAGGGTGGAGGGTGCACAGTTCCAAGCTTCAGGGGTTTTATGCAGCTGTTACCAGAGATACTTCTAGGGTCTTGTAAATTTTCAGTTCTTCCAAGGTGGTATGATCTCTTTAGAGGCGTTTGCTACTTTCCTGGCCTGTGCTTGGAGTGACCACAAGCACTGTTTTCTGCCCTGGAACTGTGATGAGGGTCCCTGGGTCCACTGCCACAAGCTCTGGTATGCTAGTGCTCCTCATCTCTGTGGGATTACCACCCAGGACTGTGACGCAGATCTGAGTATGGGCAAAGCAATAGAGTCCTGCCCCCAATGCCAGCAGAATCCCCTATAATCTCCTGATTAGTTGTTGAACCACTTTACCATATGTGGGCTGAGAGCTCTGGAAGAAGTTGCTGCTGCTATTGGATTCAGTGGCTCCCAAAGTCAGCTTCTGGTTTGCTGGGGCCCAGCTTGGGCTGGTGTGGCTTGTGCTGGATTGTGCTTCACTCTCACACAGTTGCAACAGACCTTTCCTGCTGATTTTCTAAGTTGTCTTTGGCTGGAAAATTATTTCACCTTGTCTTTTTGTGGGTTCTGCTGCTTCTGAGATTGTTTTATGGCATTATTTAAAGGTATTTGGAGGTCAGCTCAGGGGAGTCATTGCCTTTTCTCCTCCAACTTGGCTCCACCTACTCCAGGAGGCTTTTTGACCTGAATTGGTAGTGCATTCATGTCTTTGGAGAGGTATTATGGCACAGTGGGTGGAGTACATACAGAAGTTGGAGTCAGAAAGACCAGGATTTTAATCCTGCATAAATGTCTGTTTTTGAGGACTTGCACAAGTCACTTAACCTTTCTCTGCCTCAGCTTCCTCTCTGTGAAATGGGAATGACAACTTTAGTATGCTCTTAGAATTGTTCAGAAGATCAGAATTAGGTAATATATGTAAAGTGCTTTGCAAACCCTGAAGTGCTGTCTAAATTTGAATTATTATTAGTTCAGGTTATTTACTGTGACTGGAATGACCTCCCTCTTATTCTTTGCTTGAATTTCTACCCATCTCAACTCAAATGTCATTTCTTTGAGGAAGCTTTCCTGGGCTCCCCTAATTGATAAAAACTCTACCTCTCCGATTTATACAGTATACTTTTTTTTTGGGTAACACTGCAATATGTTTATCATGTAACATTGTATATTAAAGCTATGATATATTAAGTTCCTACTACAAATCCCATGAAGTAGGGATGGGATGTTATCTAAACTGTGTTACCTCGTCCAGTACCTCACAACAGGAGTCATTTAATGTTTGTGTGTGTTTCTCTTTACAAACCTCTAGAAAGAGTGGTCTACACTTGGGGCTTCCACTTCCTCACTAACTATTCACCCTAATTTGCCTGTTTCTGTTGATGGCGGGTAACACTGACTTCTGAGCTTTCTGGGTTCAAAGCCTTGGAGTCATCCTTGACTCCTCTCTCTTCTTTTTCCACTAAGTTCAAATACTTGCCAAATTTTGGTGATTCTTCTCATACAGAATCCATTCTTCTTTCTCCTATCCACTTATACTGCCGCCACTATAATTCAAGATTTCATCTTCTCTTGTAGCGACTATTTATAATAGTCTCTAAAAAAGTTTCCCCGGCTCCATCCTCTCCTATTTTTGGTTGTACAGTTGTCAAAATGATCTTTCTGGTGTGTAAGATGCATCATTCACTTGCTCAAAAAACCTTTAGTAGTTCTTTATTAATTGATTATAGGGCAAATTCCAAACTACTTAGCCAGGCATTTGATCTCAACAACCTAGTTTTAAAAACCTTCCTTCTCAACTTCATTTTAGTTACTTTACATGTCAGCAAATTGCGCTAATTATTCCAGTCTCAGCTTGTATTTTGCAAACTGCATGACTCTGATCCACACACCCTATTCTTCTTAATTTGTTGAAATCTTTCTCTTACTTTAGGGCCCAGATTAGCTTCTTCCTCTTGAGTGTAGCCTTCCTGATCAACTCAGCTAAAACTATTTTTTCCTGAAGTTTTCTTGGAACATTTTGTCTGTGATTCTTCTTTGCCCCATCACATTTTAATATGATGTGTCCCCAAAATCTTAGTGCAGTTCGAAGTGTTAATAGCTTAATACTTTAAGACTTTGGAGACACTTTGTATTTTATCAAACTTTTGTGTGTACCTGTCATATTTTCCCTATGAAGACTGAGGACTCTTGTCATTTTTATATTTTTTGAGTCCTGTGCTATGCTGTGCTTATAACAAACACTTGACTGAAGTGAGTAAATGTTTGTTAAATTGAATAATGGAAAATATTTGTACAATTTTTGAAATTAAAATTATATGCTGTTTCTTTTTAGGTTGAACAGGTGAAAGTACTTGACCGGTTCAGCACAAGCAACAAGTCGTTAACAGGAACACTCTACCTTACAGCGACTCATCTATTATTTATAGATTCTCTTCAGAAAGAAACTTGGGTAAGAATTTTAGTTGTACTGTTTAGCTGCATAATAACAACCATCATGCCCTGACATTATTTTGTTCTTTGATTATTTGAAAATTTTAATGATTGATATTTTCCTTAAAAAGACCTTTTCTTTTTATAGTAAAAAATACACTAATAGCACATGGAATTCTAACTTATTTCATAATAAATATGGGACTTCTTGTAGTAGGAAATTTATGTCATGAATATAGAAGCAATCTTTTGAAAAGTATTTTTCTCTATTACTTATCACATATTTTGAGCTAGAAGGGGTTTTAATACAATCTTATTTTCTTATTTTACTGATGAGCAAAGAGACCCACAGAGGTGGGCATGAATTCCTTTTAGGCAGGGACTCTCTTTTGACTGTTTATTGTATCTCCAGTGCTTAGCCCAGTGCCTGAAACATAGTAGGTACTTAATACTTTGTAAATTAAATTTATTGAATTGAAAATTACTTTTTTGGGGTGAATTTTATAATGGCACTTTTTAATAAAATGATGTTTAAAAGTGAATTGTGTGAGCAAAGTACATGTTTAAAAGTGCATATGCTATGATATTTCATTTATAAAATTTTTCAGCAACATGAAAAGAGATCAAATGTTTAAAGTCGTTAAGATGTATTATAAAAACTACTGCTAAACAGTTTAATAAGCTGAATTAACCTTAATTCATTTCACCATCTTCTGTAATGTTTTATAAATGAATTTATAATTGATGACTGAAGTAGTTTATGGCTTAAATGATTTAAATTCCTTTGGAATGTCTTGATAATCAGTCTGTGTCTTGACTTACCCATTTCTAATAGTGTTTTTTCCAAATTATATGTAAAGACAATTTTTAGCGTTCATTTTTACAAAATTTTGAGTTCTACATTTTTCTCCCTTCCCCCTCTCTCTCTTCCCTTCTTCCTAAAACAATAAGCAATTTGATATAGGTTATATATGGGCAGTGGACAATCATGTAAAACATAATTCCATATTAGCCATAGTTGTGAAAGAAGAAACAAACCAAGAGGAAAAAAAACATGAAAAAAATAAAATTGAAAGTAGTATGCTTCTATCTGCATTCAGAGTCCATCGATTCTTTATCTGGATGTGAAGAGCATTTTCCATTATGAGTCCTTTGTAACTGAACGACTTTTTCTTCTAGTAAGTAGTGAGTGGATGCAGGAATCTGAACCCACATGTACTGACTTCAAATCTAATGATTTTTAGGGTGTCCTTAGAATCAGAATTTCTGATTCTGTGTGTAGTTCCTTTACTATGTTTTTGTCATAAAGCTTATTATCAATGCAGAAACTCATCTTCTAGGAGAATCTAGTGATCACAATGTAAAATGTCATTAAGAGCAGGAACATGTTGTTTGAACATCATCAGTATGAAAGCCAGAGCTTCTGTCATGTGACATGGTGGGAAGAAAGCTGGACTTGGAGTTATTGTTAGCTAATTTTTGGGTTTTGGGGGGCAGCTAGGTGATTTTCTAGATAGAGCATCAGAACTAGAGTCAAACTTGAGAAAACTCAATAGTAACTGTACCTTCTTCCCAGACTTGTGAGGATTGGATACAGTCATAATTGTAAAGTACTTAGCACAGCCTGACTGTTAAATGTTAGCTAATGTTATTATTAGCTATTATCATCTTCTACATGAAATGTTCTTGATTCCCCTCAAATTTATGTTACTTTGCTCTTGTTGCCTCGCTAGGCATTGTGGTCAGTAGAGTGGTGGACTTAGAGCCTTGAAGATCTGAGTTCAAATCTAGCCTCAGACACTTACTAGTTGTGTGGCTCTGGCAAGTCACTTTACCTCTGGTTCCCTCATCTGTAAAGTGGGGATACAGGATTGTTGCAAGGGTCAGATGAGGTAACATGTACAGCACTTTGCAAATCTAGTTCTATAAATGTTCACTATCATTACTTTCTATGTATTTTGTATCTACTTACATGTATACAAATGTCATTTGCATACATATAAGAATATAAGCTCCTTAAGGACACAAATTGCTTTGCTTTTTTGTCTTTGTATTTCTGTTGCTTGGAACCATACCTGGGCTTGGTAGTAACTTAATAAATGCTAGTTGATTTTTTTGTAGTGGAAAAAGAACTATATTTGAAGTCCAGACTTAAATATCATTCCCTGCTCTGATTCTTACCAGCATTGTGACAGTGGAAAAGTCACTTTAGCACCCCTGAAACTCAGTTTCATTAAGCTCTAAAACAGAGATATTAATAAATTTTGCTACCTATCTTAGTGTTATGAGGAACATGTGGGAGGCAGAGGGATGTATTGTAGAAGTGTTAGACTTGCATTTAGCAGATCTGGCTGCAAATTGTGGCTCCAATAATAATTGTAGGAACACAGGCAAGTCACTTAATCTCAGATTCTTCCTATGTAAAGTGAAGATAATAATTGTATGACCTACTTACTTCCTAAGATTGTTAGGAAGGAAATGCTTTCTAAATTTGAGGTCCCTATAAGTGTGAGTTAAAACTTCACTGGGTTGTTTTGAAGATTGTTCTTTGTAAACTTAAAGAGCTAAATAAAGCATATATCAAGCTTTAGAAATTGTTTCCAGTTCATAAGGTTGTTGTGAGAAGAACACTTTGTGAACTCTAAAGTACAGTATATTTGTTTGCTCTTATCATTATGACTGTCATTTTTCAACCCTTAGATGCTTCTGGTCATTTTTTAGGGAATTGGGTTATATCTGGGTCTGTGATTTTATTTTTGAAGAAACTACTATTGTGGAGAACTGTAGGTCAGAACTCATCTGTAACTTACAATTTTAGAGATATGTTCAAGTTACTGAGAGTATAAGTGACTTGCCTATTACCATTTAGCTAGTGTCAGAGGCTTGATTTGGGCACTTTTGTTTTTTTACTTAAGAGTTTAAAAACATTGATCACTCACTATGCAGTGCTTCCTTTTAGTTCTGATCTTACCATGTAACAATATATGTCCAGGTTAACTTATTTCAGTTAGCTATTCTAATTTGAAAAATCTCCTGGTGATGGGTAAATTTCTAATATACTGCCTTTTTTTGAACTGATATATATATATGTAATATTTTATATTATAATAATATTACACTAAATTTTTATTTTCTCTAAAATGATCATTTCCTTTTTTTCTAACTATTCATAACTTAGCCTCTATATAACTTACATAAAATGCTAGTTGTAGGTTGCATTAAGAGACATGAAGTGTGCAAGATCACTATATGCTGTCCTAAGCAGACCACATTTAGAATACTGTGTTGAATTCTGAATATCGCATCTTGAGAAGGACATTGTGAAACTGAGTAGCCTCTAAAGTCATCTGGGTCTGGAGAGCATGTCATAAGGATTGGTTGAAATAAATGGGGATGTTTAGCCTTAAGACAAAATTAAAGGAAGAGCATGATATTTGTATTCAAGTAGAACATCTCTCGTGTGTCAAAGGAATTAGACCTGTCCTGCCTGGTTCTAGGAAACCAAACGAGAAGCAGTGGGTCTGATGCGTATTTGTATTTTTTGTCTATATGACTTTTCTCTTGTGTGCTTATATTTAATTTATACTTACTAGCAGCATTCATTTATATAGCAGACATTTAAGGAGTCACTGTGTGCAGAGCACTGTGCTAGTCTCTAGAGGAGAGAGGCAAAGGTTAGATAAAACAAGGCCCTTGCCCTTATAGAGTTTACTGTATAGGAAGGGATAAGATATAAACTCTGACAACTGAAATGCTAAGTACATTAGAGAATTAGAAAACAAAGTTCTGGTGGTTACTTAAATGACTTAAATGGCATTTGAGTGATTAAAACATAACTTTTTTTTGCTTTTGAATTATGATATATCAAATGATATTTTTACCCTTTTAAGATAACATTTTAAACAGTATTAATTTATACATCATTATAAGGATAGATTGCTTGGACCTTTTCACACTGGTGATCTAAATGTTTCTTGTATGCTGTAGATTTTGCATCATCACATTGCTGCAGTAGAGAAACTTGCCTTGACCACTTCTGGATGTCCCCTTGTGATTCAGTGTAAGAACTTCAGGATAGTGCACTTCATTGTTCCACGAGAAAGAGATTGCCATGATATTTATAACTCTTTGCTACAACTCTCAAAACAAGGTATGATTCTTCCTTACATTCAAGATATTACTGAGTCACTTTTGGAATAGAATATTTAATTTCTCGATATTTATTATTAGTTTGACTTTATGAATAACTTTAAGTTCAAGTTCCTGAATATTCTGTCTTAGAAAATCATTATAATGTAGGGATGGTCAGATAGGTACTAATCTGAAATGTTAGAGTAAAGCCCAGAGAGATGATCTAAATAACTTAAGACATAGAGAAATACCACTTTTTGCAGATTGAGTTGAATGTTTTGGGAGGATATAGGGAGCTAGTAAAGCAATAACAAATTTTAATTGGGCATTATATGAGTAGGGTGAAGAGCATCATGATTGACATTAGAAGGCATGAAACTTGGGGCAAGGTAGGTTAGTTAGCATTCTTTGTGGGCAGTTCCTGATAGCAAAGGGAATGGGCTGTTCTGGCTGCGTATATATCTGCTGGGGGAAGTGTGGGGAGAGAGACAGGAAGTGGTTCTTTGAAATGTGATGAACATCAAGAAAAGGAGGAATCTTACTACAAGTAATAATGTACTTAACAGAGAAAGATGTGCTGTACTCAGTATGTTTTTTCTTTTTAAACTGATCAGATCTAACTTTTCAGGATGTGCTGGGAACAGTTTTATATGCCTGTGTTCTCTGATCTGTTTCCTTCCCTTCCCTTTCCCCTACAAGTCATGGGAGCTATGACATTGCCTCATTTATTTCATATTGAATCTTTTTCTGGTAGCACTGAGTGGCTGCTGACTGGGTGGGCAGGCTCTTTTGCTTACAGTCTTACTGTCCCTGTTGCGTGAATACATTTTACCTCATTTGGGAGAGATGATGGATGGGCAGATAAGTAGTTGCCAGTGCTCTTAGTTGCTTAAAATATTTTTAAATTCTAAAATGTTTTAGTAGAGAAGTTGAACTTACAGTATACTACAGTATTAATTTATCTAAAGTTTTTTGGTTTGCTAAATCTTATTTGTAGATATTTTAAAACAATTTATAAGATGTCATATATATCTATATATGACAATATATATGAATATATATATAGTCAACTATATGAATATACTTGAATCAAATAAAAACTTAAGATTGTGTTTAAATGTTTGCAGGCAATGGATATCTGTTTGGATATTTTTAAAATATGAGAACCCCTTCAAAACCATCTTACTCATTTTAAAATTTGTTTATTTTTCTGAAGATTGTTCTAGTAAACATTTATGTATTATTTTTTTAAATAGCAAAATATGAAGACCTCTATGCATTTTCTTATAATCCCAAACAAAATGAGTCTGAACGGGTGCAGGGTTGGCAACTCATTGACTTGGCTGAAGAATATAGAAGAATGGGAGTTCCCAATTTAAACTGGCAGTTATCTGATGCAAATAGAGACTATAAGGTAAATCTGGGTTGGGCACTTTCCCTGAGAGAATCCAAAGTCACTTGTGTTTGGGAGAGAAGGGCAGAGATTAGGGAGGAAGAGGGGAAAGGATTGGTGAATGTTATGTGTTAGATTTATGTTTTAAGTGTTGCATCTACTATGTAGAATTGTTTCCACCTGTCACATTTTTGCATTACATTGCAAATGCAATTGTATTTTAAACTTTTTGTAAATTGTAAATGTATTGCAACAAAATTCCACTGTAAAATCAAGAAGCCTAACTGTAAGGCTGTCTGGCTGCTTACCCATTTATAACCTAATATTATCATTGTGGAACTAACTGCCTCCTATAACATTTCACCTAACATCTTTATTTTTAAAATTAAAAATATTGTACATTCCTGGGGTGCCTTCCTACCCCCGAATTAATTTATCAGTAATAGAAAAGGAGGAAAATATTCTATAATTTTGACAGTATGGTAATGAGATGGATCATTTTATTTGTTTGGAGTGTTATTATCTCTATGTTGACTTTATGTACATCATTGTAAGTTATATGTATTGAGATTTTTGGGGGCTGCTCTTCTCATCAGTTCATAGAAATCTTCCCATGTCTCTTGGAATTCTTCATATTTATCATTTGTCCAGCCTTCCCTTAATTGTGGGGCATATATTTTGTTTGGGCATATGTAATGCTGGGAACATTTTGGTACAGATGGGTCTTTTCTTGCTGTGAATGACCTTCTTGGGAGATAGTTCAAACAGTAGAATCTCTGGGATAAGGAGAATAGACAATTTAGTAACTTCGTATATAATTCCAAATTGTTTTTCAGGAAAGTTAAACCAGTTTGTACCTCTACTAAGAGTAAATTAGCACAACTATCTTTCCACAGCTTTTCCAAAAGTTTTTCTGTTTTTTAGAACTTTACTGGTTTGGTAAATATAAAATGATGCCTTGGGAGTATTTTGATGTTTTTTTTTTTTCCTGATCATTAGTGTTTTGGGACATCTTTTGGGGGGATATTAGATAACTTGTAAAAGTAAAATCTATATATGCAGAGTTTTCTTTTGGTAGCTTTCATATAGATCATTTATGGAATATCAATCAAATGTTTAAATTTAGTTGCTCTATTACAGATTTGTGAAACCTATCCTAGAGACCTTTATGTACCTAGGACAGCAAATATACCAATCATTGTTGGTAGTTCCAAGTTCCGGAGCAAAGGAAGATTCCCAGTACTGTCATATTATCATCAGGAAAAAGAGGTACAAATTCTTTGCTTTTCTTTTGGTTGTATTACAATCTGTATTCAAATTTCAGTGACCTAAAGCGACAGAAACCAGGTGTAAAAACTTAGTATTCTGATACTTTTGCTGGCAAGAGAAATCATGTTTCATCTTTATTAAATTTTTAAAACTTTTAAGTAAAACAGA